>PISX010000015.1:0-575415 GCA_004024625.1 Mellivora capensis | reverse complement strand
GGGTATTGTGGAGGGCACGCATTGCATGGAGCACTGGGTGTGGTGTAAAACTATGAATTCTGTTACGCTGAAAAGAAATAAAAAAAAATTTAAAAAAAAAAGAAAGCAGGGTTTAAAAAGATGAAAATAAATGCATCCCTTTTTAAATTGTAGTTAAGCCTAAAAATACCATTATCAACAACAGAGGATTGAGAGCAGTGGAATAATAAGTTCAAAGTTCTGAGGCACAAGCAGAGCAGTCAGCCTATGTATTTTTTTTTTAACTCGGGTATATTAAATATAGTTTCCATAAGGTAAAATTCTCTCTTTCTAGTGTATGGTTCTATGAGATTTGAGAAACGCATACAGTCATGCAAACTCTACTATAGTCAAGATACAGAATGTTTCCATCACACACACACAAATTCCCTCATGCCTCATTGTGCTCAACCCTTCCTCCCACCCAGTCCATGGCAACCGCTGATCTATTTTCTGTCTCTGTAATTTTCATTTTCCAGAACATCATATAAATGGAATCATACAGAATGTGGGCTTTTCAGAAAAACTAATTTCATTCAATATAATGCATTTACAATTCATCTAAGTTGTTGTGTATATCTAGAGTCATATTTTTATTGCTGAGTAGTATTCCAATGACTATATGTAATGTAGTTTATCTATTCACCAAGTAGAAAGGCATTTGGGTTGCTTCCAGTCAATAAAATTTATGGAAAAAAATTACTATAAATATATGCATACAAAGTTCTGTGTAAATATGTTTCCATTCTTTTGGGTAAATAACTAGGGATGGGATTGCTGGGTCATACATGACAAGTGTATATTCAACTATATGTGGAAACTAATGGTCTTCTGTACCATTCTGTGAGTGTCTGTACCATTTTGCATTCCTACTAGCAATATATGAGAATTTTCGTTTCTCTACATCCTCACCAGCACTTTGTAGTACCCATTTTTTCTTCTAAAAATGTGTATAGTGATATTTCATTGCCATTTTAATTTGTATCCTTGCATGTGTTCATTTAACACTGGTATACTTCATGGGTTAAGTGTTCAAATCTTTTCCCATTTTAGTTCAGTTGTTGGTTTTGTCTTTTAATTGTTTTAACTATATTTTGAAGAACAAAAATTGTTAATTTAAATGAAGCCCAATATGTGAATTTTTTATATATGATGCTCTTGATGTCCTATCTAAGAAATATTTGTCTAATTTAAGACTACAAAAATTTTTTCCTACGCTTTTTTCTAGGAATTTTATAGTTTTAGGATTTGCCTTTAGGTCTATATCTATTTTAAATTCATTGCTGTTTGTGGTATGAGATATGGGTAGAGGGCTTTTGTTTTTTATTTTGTTTTTTCATGTAGATGTCCAATTATTCCATCACAAATTCTTGAAAAGACCAACCTTCTCTACTGAATTACCTTTATGCCTTTATCTATTGTCTATATATGTGTGGGTCTTTTTCTGGACACTATTCTGTACTATTGATTCATCTGTCTACCTTTCACCAATACCACTATCTTAAATACTATAGCTTGACATTAAATCTTGAAATCAAGTGGTTTAAGCTCTCCATCTTTGTTCTTCTTTTTCTAATTGTTTTGACTATTCTAGGTTTTTTTGCCTTTACAAATAGGTTTTAGATGCAATTTGTCAATTTCTACCAAAATGTTGGTTAAGATTATGTTAAACCTATATGTCAATTTGGGGAAGAATTTACATCTGTAGAATTATTGTGTCTATCACTCTATAATTCTGATGCATCTATTTTAAGTCTTTAAAACTTTTTCAATATTTTGTAATTTTAGCATATAGATCTTGCACAAATGTTATTAGAGGTATACCTATTTACTTCATGACTTTTGGTGATATAAATTACACTGCTATTTAAAGTTCCAATTTTTCATTGCTAGTATATAGAAAAACACTTGATTTTTTAATTCTTTATCCTGTAACATGTTACTCTGACAGATTTTTGGAGATTCTTTGAGATCTTTTATATGGCAATCATGTTATCTATGAATATAGACAATTTTATTTCTTCTTCTTTAACATAAAAGCTTTCATTTCATGCCTCACATAAATATCCTCACTTTATTCTTGAGAAAACTTTCAGTCATTTAGTAATAATGTATCTACAAAACTCTACAACTAACATCACACTTGTGACAAATGATAAACACTAACAGTACAATGATATTGTACTAAGCTATTTGGTTGAATCATAGAATTATTTTTAAAAATATTTTATTTATTTATTTATTTAGAGGGAGTGTGTGTGAGTGGAGGGAAGGGCAGAGGGAGAGGGAGAGAGATTCCTAAGCAGACTCCACGCTGAGTGTGGATCCTGACATGAAGCTTGATATCACAACTCTGAGATCATGATCTGAGCCAAAATCAAGAGTTGGATGCTTAAATGACTAAGCCACCGAGGTACCCCTAAAATTAAATTTTTTTATGGCTTCCCAGTATAAAGAGTATAACCGGAATCCTTTTTCATAGATAAGGAAAATGAAACTCTTGTTTATTAAGTCATTTTTCCTAGCAAATGGAAAGGCTGGATCTGTAATCTGGGTCTGATTGCTTCCAAAGCTGTACTATGAGGGCCTGTCCTGCTTGCTTCCCTGAGTTTAAGGCTCTTCTCACTAAGCTTTAGCATCTCATAGATCTAAGATCTTTCCAATCTCTCATTCCAGTTACCATAAGATATTTTATGACCTATACCGCACCTCATGGACAACTATTTTTATGTACTAATGTTTAGAGATTAATGGGCAGTAATAGTATAATAACTTCCTTCCTACATACATGATGTAGCTACAGGGATCTACTTTCAGAACCATGAAGCCTAAACTCAGAGTTAAAGATGGGAAGAGACTTCCTCAAAGCACATTTGAGAGAAGAACAGAGATTTCTAAGGATCCTTGAAATACAACATGCCTATTATTCTTTTCAAGATTTTATTTCAATAAATGGTTTTCTCCAAGCATATGAATAACTTATATTAGCATGGGTTGAATGGAAAAGCTTGGGTTTTGGACTCAGATAGACCCAGCTCTATAACCTACCATGTGAAATTAAGCAATCTGCTTATTAGTTTATTCATTCAGTGCCACTGTTTTGAATACCTATTACATGCCAAGCTCTATTCTTAGCATTGGGTTATATTACTAATCAAAATAGAGGGTCCTTCCCTCAGGAAGTTCATGTTCTAGCATAGGAGATAGTCAATAAACAATACACATGAAAAATAAGTGACATACCAAAAAAATGATAAGTGCTTGGCAAAAAATAAAAAAATAAAATAGGGCAAGGAGGAGTCAGGAGAATAGGTAGGGAAATGGAGGTGGATTGCTATATTAAATAACATGGTCAGCATAGGACTCATTGAATAGTCAGATAGGAACAAAGGCTTGTAAGAGGCAAGGGTGAGACAAGGGGGTATTTAGGGGAAGTTTGCTCTAGGCTTAGGGAAAGTCAGAGCAAAGCAAGACAAAAGGGTGCCTGGTATATTCAATGAACAGGAAGGAAGTCAGTGGGGCTGGAGTGGAATACACAAAGTGGGGAATAATAAGGAAGGTCAAAGATGTAATCGGGTGTGTGTCAGACTATGTGGAGTTTAAGACATTATAAAGACTTTGACTTTGAGTGAAATTAGAAGTCACTGGAATATTGTGGCAGCAATGATAGAAACAACCCAATTAAGGAACTATTGCAATAAAGAAAAATGTCGTTATGGTTTAGAGAAGGGTCATGGAAGGGTGAGAATTAACCAGAATCTGAATGTATTTTGAAAATGAAACTGACAGGATTTCCTGATATATTGGATGTAGAGGTGAGAAAAGGGAAGGAGTCAGGGATGATTACAAAGTTTTTTGGCTGAGAGACTGGAAGGATAAAGTTGCCGTTCACTGAGATGGGGAAGACAACAAAGTTTTAGAGGGAAGACCAGGAATCCAGCTCTCTGGAGATTGACCTATTACAATAAAAGAAGAGATCTAAAGGTTATAAGTGGCTTAAAAGGAAACTTTTGTCAAACTGCTTTTTTTTTTTTAAAGTCTCATTTATTCCCCTCTTTTCAAAAGTTTGATCTAAATTAATTCCTGGGTCAACATGTCCTTGCTGACAGACAGAGTGAGCTCTTGCTCCTTCTCGGCCAGGGAAGAATATAGGTTTTGGACAACAAACATAGGTACTAGAGCCCAGATCTGTGATGCACAGGGTATATGGCCCAAGGCAAAGCCATTGAGATGCTCTGTGCCTTAATTCATCATTGTGAAGTAGGAACCATACCTATGTCACCTGATAGTTTTGGGGGTTAGTTCTAAGTACTTAGTATCATCCTGCATACAATTAACAATGAATGGTAATGATTGCCATGTTACTATCATTATTATAACTGTTATAATTAAAAAGCAAAGTAATGATTATGGTGGTGCAGTTTGCAGATAGGTCTGGAA
Source organism: Mellivora capensis (assembly GCA_004024625.1). Taxonomy (NCBI): domain Eukaryota; kingdom Metazoa; phylum Chordata; class Mammalia; order Carnivora; family Mustelidae; genus Mellivora; species Mellivora capensis. Next base: position 570,957 of record PISX010000015.1, on the reverse strand, counting down.
GATTTAGCTATGGGTATGTTTAAGGAGTTTGTCGACTAGAAATTGGGCCCATAAGATGTGATCCGTCAGGATGGTTGGGGGAGAAAATCTGTGAAGGCAGTAGACACAAAGGCCAAACCACAAGCATTACTGCTAGAGCTGTAATGGGGCCTAGATCCAGGCTGAGTTCTGAGACCAAGTGAAGGAGTAAGCCCACCTGCAGAGAAAGTGGAAGACAACACAAAATGGGTTCAGTTACTCGCAGTGTAATTATGTCAGCTATGAAAATGCATTTACATGTGGTACTGTGGTATGTCAGAACTCTGATACTTCCTAGGCCACAAGAAATAAATAGAAACATTTTTCGAGAATTCTTCCTTCAACCCCGACAACATTCCAATGCAAACTAAGAAAAGAGATCAGGGTGTGATGTCGAAAAGCAGAATGTATTCACTACAGTCTGAATTCCAGTGTATCTGCTTGGACCCCGAAAAGACTGACTCTGTCTTCCTCTTTTCTTAAATGTCATACTCATTTAAGTATTGCACACTTTACCAGTACATATGGAGCATAATAAAAGATGCTGGTCATAAGTATATTTTATCTTTATTTCAATGACACAAAATGGCAAGTAGTAATCAGAGCAATGACTTAGAAATCAGGGCCAGGATGATATTTTCATGGAAAAGATCATTTAAAAAAATTATAACATTAGCTACAATTATATAGATGAAGAAACTGAGACTTAGATGAAATTTTGAGGAATCAGGTTCATTAAGATATTTATGGACAGGGGCGCCTGGGTGGCTCAGTGGGTTAAAGCCTCTGCTTTCGGCTCAGGTCATGATCCCAGGGTCCTGGGATCGAGCCCCACATCGGGCTCTCTGCTCCGCGGAGAGCCTGCTTCCTCCTCTCTCTGCCTGCCTGCCTCTCTGCCTACTTGTAATCTCTGTCTGTCAAAAAAAAAAAAAAAAATCTTTGAAAGAAAAAAAAGATATTTATAGACAATAATATATTTCCTTTTTAAGAGTATAGTGAAGTAAGTTTTGACAAATGTGTATAGTCCTATAACCAAACCATAACTAAGACATAACATTTCTATTACTGCAGAAAGTTCCTTTGTGTCTATTTATAGTCAATTATCTCCCTTCACCCCCAGTCCCTAGCACTCAGCGATCTGGTTTCTTATCTGCTTTTTGCCTTTTCAATATGTCATATGAATGTAATCATAAAGTATGTAAGTTTAGTCATAAATATATTTTATCTTTATTTCAGTCACACAGTGGCATAGTGCTTTTGACATTCACCTACTTTTTGCCTGTTTTGATGCTTTGATTATTTTATTGCCGAATTGTGTTCTATTATATTAATGTACCATGAATTGGTTATCCATTTAGCAGTTGATGAGCATCTGAGTTGCTTCTACTCTTTACCATAAACAAAGTTTCCATGAACATTTGCATATACATGTTTTGTGGACATAGGTTTTGTTTGTTTTCTTGGATAAGTATTAGGAGTAGGGTTTTTGGGTCACACAATAAGTGAATGCTTAACTTTCCTAGAAAGCACCAGACACTTTACCATTATGTCTTCCCATAATTCATGTGTATGAGGCTTCCAGATGCCTTATATCCTCAAGAGCACTTTTCGGTTTAAGCTCTTCTAATGGGTATCTAGTGATATCTCATTATGATTTTAACTTTCATTTCCTCAGTAACTGGTGATGTGTAGTTTCTTTTCACGAGTTTATTTATCATATGTGTGTCTTCTTTGGTAAAGCTTTTACCGCATTTTTATTTGGTTTCTTGTCTTATTGAATTTTGAGACCTCTTTATATATTCTGGACATGAACCCATTATCAGATATGGATCACTTACCTCTTTATGTATTGCACAATATCTTGCAAAGAACAGATGTTTTTAATTTTGATTCAGTTCAACTTATCAATTTTTTTCTTTTCTGGTCTGTGCTTTATGCATATTATTTAATAAATCTTTGCCTAATTCGAGAGCAAAAGAATTTTCTCCTATGTCTCATCTTCTAGAAGTTTTTATACATTTAACACTGACATTTAAATATAGGCCATTTCAAGTTAATTTTGTGTATGATTCAGGAAAAGGTCAATGTTGTTTCCTTATTTAGCATATAAGTAGCCAATTGTTCCAGCACCCATTGCTGAAAAGATGATCTTTTGTCTGTTGAATTACCTTACCACTTTGGTTGAAGATCAGGGAGCATACGTAAGGGTCTGTGTCTAAACTGCAGATTCTATTCCCTCGATCTCTGTCTCTCTTACAGCTAATACCACACTGTCTTGATTATTACAGCTTTATAGTAAGCCTCCAAATCAGGTTATCTGAAATCTCCAACTTTGTTCTTCATGTCCAAAATTACCTACTTTAGGTCTTTTAGTTCTTTCATTTTTCTATATAAATTTTAGAATTAACCTGTGAGTTTCTACAAGAAAAAAATTCACACCAGGATTTTGATTGGGATTACACCGAATGTATAAATAAATTTGAGGAGAATTGACAGCTTAACAATATTGAATTTTCTAATCCATGAGTACAGGTATATAGCTATCCATTTATAAGGTCCTCTTGATTTCTCTAATCAACCTTTTTGTCATTTTCAGCTTTTAAATCTTGTACATAGTTTTGCCTCTAAGTATTTCATGTTTTTTAATGCTATTTTTTTGTTTTTATTTATTTAAATTTTATTATTATTTTTTATTGTTATTTTAGTCATCATATTTTTTTAAAATATTTTATTTTTATTTACTTGAGAGAGAGAGTATGAGCGAGGAGAAGGTCAGAGAGAGAAGCAGACTCCCCGTGGAGCTGGGAGACTGACGCAGGACTCGATCCCGGGACTCCAGGATCATGACCTGAGCTGAAGGCAGTCGCTTAACCAACTGAGCCACCCAGGTGCCCTAGTCACCATACTTTTTAATGCTGTTGTAAATGGTACTATTTTTGTAATTTCAGTTTCCAGTTACTCATTGCTAGTATCTGAGAAAACAATTGATTTTCATATATTCACCTTATATCATACAACCTTATTGAATTCACTTATAAGTAGATTCTTTAGGATTTCTTATGTAGACAATCACATTGTCTGTAAATACAAGTTTATGTCTTCCTTTAAAATCTGCATGCCTTTTTACTTTTTCTAATATTACAACATCGGTTGGAACCTCCAGCATACTGTTGGAAGTGAGTGATGAATCAGACATCCTTTCCTTGTTCCTGATCTTAAGAAGAAAGCCTTTGTTTTTTGATTTTAGCTAACTGTAGAGTTTTGTAGATATATGTTATTAGTCTGAGAAAGTTTCATCTTTCCCATTTTCTGAGAATTTCTATCATGAATAGATGTGAAATTTTGTTAACTTTTTTCTCCATCTCTCTAGATGATCATATGCTTTTCTTTTTTTTACAGTCTGCTCATGTTTTGCACTCTGCTTTTATTTGTTACACACTTTTTTACACTCGGTTAAACAACACTGATTAATTTTCAAGAATTAAACCAATTTTTCTTTTTCTTTTTTTTTTTTTTAAAGATTTTATTTATTTATTTGACAGAGAGAGACCACAAGTAGGTAAGAGAAGCAGGCAGGGAGAGAGAGAAGGAAGCGGGCTCTCTATGGAGCAGAGAGCCTGATGTGGGGCTCGATCCCAGGACTCTGGGATCATGACCTGAGCTGAAAGCAGAGGCTTTAACCCACTGAGCCACCCAGGCGCCCCTGAACCAATTTTTCATAGTTATGCCAAACTTTAGTTGGTCATGAGGTATTATCTTTTTTATTACTTAATTCCATTTTCTAATATTTTGTTAAAGATTTTTGATATTTATGAGAGACATTGGTATATATTTTTTATTTTTTTATAATATCTTTTTTTTGATGGCAGCAAACCAAAGTTTTTTTTTATTATGTCCAATTATGTCTTTTTCTGTTTTTGAAATCATGATAATTCTAACCTCATTAATGAGTTGGAATCTCTTCTTTTTTTTTTCTGTTTTCTTGAACAGTTTAGGTGAAGTTGGTTATATTTGCCAGTGAAAATATCTAACCTGGATTGTATCTGTGGTAGGTTTTTAAACTATGAATTCAAATTTTAATAGATGTAGGGCTAATTAGGTTATTTCTTCTTGAATAAGATTTTGTAGTTTGTGTTCTTCAAGGAATCTGTCCATTCCATCTAAATTATCAAATGTTTGGCATAAAGCTTTTCATAATATTCTATTATTTTTCCTTTAATGTTTGTTGGCTTTATAGAGATGTCTCCTGTTTAATTCCTGGTATTGATCACTTATGTCTTCTCTCTCTTTCATGATTATTATTTTAGAGATTTTCCACTTTATCGCTTCAAAGAAAAAAATGATTTCATTGGTTTTCTCCATTGCATTCCTGTTTCAATTTTAGTGATTTCTGTTCTCCATTATTTCCTTCCTCCTGTTTACTTTGGGTTTGACACACTCTTCTTTAGCTAGTTTCTTAAAGTAGAAACTTAGGTTATTGATTTTTATCCTTCTTTCTTATCTAATAAAAGCATTTAATGCCAAAATGTTCCCTTTAAACACTACTTTAGCTTCATTCCAGAAATGTTCACATGTGGTGTTTTCATTTTCATTGAATTAAAAATATTATCTAATTTCTCTTGTGATTTCTTCTTTCACCATAGTTTATTTAGAAGAGTGATGTTTAATTTTCAACATTTTAAGTGATTTTCCATGTATCTTTGTGTCTTTGATTTCTAACTTAATTCCATTATGGTCAGAGAATATTTTTATACAATTTGAATCCTTTTAAAATTATTGTACCTTACTTTATGACCCAGACTATTGTTTATCTTAGTGAATATGCTAAGTGGATTTGAAAATAATGTGTATTCTGCTATTGTTGGGTGGAGAGTTCTCTAATGTCAATTAGTCTTATTTGGTTACTAATTTTTTTTTTCAGTTTCATATATCTTTAGTGATTTCTTGTCTACTTGTAGCAATTACTGAGATAAGAATGTTGATACCCACAACATAATTGTGGATTGGTCTACTCTTATTTTTAGCTCTACTGCATTTTGTTTTCATGTATTTTGAAGCTCTGTTGTTCGGTACATCCACATTTAGGATTGTTATGTTCTCTTGGTGAATTGACACCTTTATCATTATGAAACATACTCTCTTTATCGAGGGAAATAATGCTTCTTTTATTTTTTATTTGTTTCTTTTTTAAAAGTTTTATTTAAATTCAATTAATTAACATATAGTGTAGTACTAGTTTCAGAGGTAGAGTTTAGTGATCCATCAGTTGCATTATAACACCCAGTGCTCATTACATCACATGCCCTCCCCATTGCCCATCTCCCAGCTACCCCATCCTCCCTATGTACTTCCCCTCCAGCAGCCCTCAGTTTGTTTCCTATAATTAGGAGTCTCTTATGGTTTGTCTCCCTCTCTGACTTTGTCTTAATTTTTTTTCCCCTCCTTTCCCCTATGATCATCTGTTTTGTTTCTTAAATTCTACATCTAAGTAAAATCATATGAAAATTTTCTTACTCTGTTGATTTGGAACAAAGCTTATTTTGAATTCTGCTTTCTCTAATAATAATATAGCCACTGTAGGTTTCTTTGACTAGTGTTTTCATGCAGCATTCTTTTCCATCCTTTTATTATTACACTCTCTGTGTCTTTATATTTAAAGAGGATTTATTATAGATATCATTCAGTTGGGTCTTGCTTTGTTTCATCCAATCCCACAAGTCTCTGGCTTTATTTATTTATTAAGATTTTTAATTATTTGAGGTGCCTGGGTGGCTCAGAGGGTCAAGCCTCTGCCTTCAGCTCAGGTCATGGTCCCAGGGTGCTGGGATCGAGCCCGGCATCCGGCTTTCTGCTTAGAAGGGATCCTGCTTCCCCTTCTCTCTCTGCCTGCCTCTCTGCCTACTTGTGATCTCTCTCTGTGTGTTAAATAAATAAAAATATTAAAAAAAGGATTTTTAATTATTCATTTGAGACAGAGAGATAGAGAGACAGAGATCACAGGTGGGGAAGAAAGGGAGAAATAGGCTTCCCATTGAGCAGGGAGCCCAATGCAGGACTTGATCCCAGAACTCTGAGGTTATGACCTGAGCTGAAGGCAGACACTTAATCAACTAAGTCACCCAGGTGCCTCTGGCTTTAAATTGGACTTTTTAGACCATTTATATCTAATGTTATTATGGCCATATAAGTTTGAGCCTACCGTCTTGCTATTTGTTTAATATTTGTTCCATCTGCCCTTTCTTGCCTTTTCCCCTATTTTCTTATTTTAGATATAGTGAGAAATTTTTATCACTTCGTTTTATTTCTTCTACTGGCATTTAGTTATATGTCTTTGTTTTGTTTTTTTTTATGATTTCCTTAAAATATTGTTTATAACACATATCTTAAATTTTCATAGTTTATCTTCTACTCTCCAATAATATTATACCACTTTTCCTATAGTATAGTAACCTTACACAGTATACTCCCATTACCTTCTCCTGTCCTTTGTGCTATTTTTTTCATATCCTCTACTTTTGCATATATTATAAACTCAGTGGTACACTGTTGTTATTTTACTTTAAACAATTACCTTTTTAGCAGCTTTATTGCCGGGAGCTGGCCCCTTCCCCCGTGGTCTATCTTCCCCATTGCTTTGGATTCACTTCTCTGCCGGTCCTACCTTTCAGAAAGTGGTCAATTTTCTGTTTCTAGAATTGCTGATCTTCTTCTCTTCGATCTCCTGTTTGATTTGTAGGTGCTCGGAATGGTTTGATAAAATATCTAGCTGATCTCCTGCTACCTGATGTCATCTCAGCCTGCTACTTCTCTGCCATCTTGACTCCTCCTAAAAGAGTAAACATTTTTAAGTCCAGTTGACTTTTGAGTTTGGGTAAGTATATATAGTTGAGTAATTATCATCACCACAATCCACTCTTGAACAATTCCAAAAATTTCCTTTATACCTGTTAGCAGTTAATTTCTACTGCCCATCCCACCTTACACCCAGCTCCAGGAAACCACTTATTTGCTTTCTGTATCTAGAACTTTCTTTTTCTTTATATCTGATGTAAATGGATTAATACAAAATGTAGTCTTATATTTGCATCTGGATTATTGCAATTAGCATTATGATCGGCATCCACGTCATTGCATGTATCAGGAGTTTGTTCCTTTTAATGAGTGAGTAATACTCCATTGTGTGGACATATCATTTTTAATTTTGTTTGTTTTATCTGGTCATCAGTTGATGGACATATGGATGGTTTCTAATTCTGAGCTATTATGAATAATATTGCTATACAAGATTTTGTGTAGACATATATTTCCCTTTTTTGTTTTACAGGCATTTAGGAGTGAAATTATTGGGTCATATTAGTATATGTTTAACTTTTAAGAAACTGCCAAGCTGTTATCCAAAGTGTTTGTACCATTTTTATTCCTATTAGCACTGAATGGGTGCTCAAGTTTCTATTTATTCTCTTCAACACTTAGTAATTTCAGTCTTTTTGGTGCTAGCCTTTTTAATGGCTGTGTAGTGGTCTCTCATTGTGATTTTAATTTGCATTTCCCTTATGACTGATTTTGAGCATTCCTCCATGTGTCTACTTGTTATTCATATCTCTTTATCTATCTTCTTGGATGAAGTGCCTCTTTAAGTCTTAGGTTTATTTTTAATTTGGCTATTTGTCTTTTAATTATGGAGCTATATGAGTTTTGGGTGGTTTTTTTTTTAATAAATTCTGGGTACAAGATTTTGGTGAATTTTACCTGCTGCCAATACCATCCAGTACCTTTACATGTTAGATACTATATTTTACATCTTTAGAAGTTCCATTTGCTTCTTTTTATATCTTCTTTTATTTTTGCTTCCTAAATATACAAGTTATGTTTAAAATAGCTGTTTTAATATCCTTGTCTATTAATTATTATCACCTCTACCATTTCTGTGTCTGTTTGTATTAATTTTTTTCCTTTTTTCGTAAATCATATTTTTCAGGCTTCTTTGTATTCCAGGTGATTTTTTGATTGGATGGCAGTCATTGTGAAATTTCCATTGTTGGTTGCTCTAGTATTTCTTTAAAAAGCATGGAATAGCCAAACTGTAGAAAGAGCCAAGATGTCCTTCAACAGATAAATGGAATAAGAAGATGTAGTCTATATATGCAATGGAATATTATTCAGCCATCAGAAAGGATGAATACCCAACTTTTGCATCAACATGGATGGGACTGGAGGAGATTATGCTGAGTGAAATAAGTCAAGCAGAAAAATTCAATTAGCATATGTCTCACTTACTTGTGGAACACAAGCAATAGCATAGAGGACATTAGGAAAAGGACGGAAAAATGAAGGGTGGGGGGAATCAGAGGGGGAGATGAGCTATGAGAGACTGTGGAGTCTGAGAAACAAACTGAGGGTTTTAGAGGGGAGTGGGTAGGGGGATGTGTTGGCCTGTGATGGGTATTAAGGAGGGCATGTATTGCATGGAGCACTGGGTGTTATACGTAAACAATTAATCTTGGAACACTACATCAAAAACTAACTAGTCCTATATGGTAACTAACATAACTTAATAAAAAACAATAATAAATAAGTAAATAATAAAAAGCATGGACTTTGTTCTTCTCACAGTTAACTTACATAGAATCAGTTGGAGACATTTGAGTCTTGTTTTTAAGCTTTTCTTAGGGTGGGTCCCAAGTGTCTTCAGCTCCACTGCAAAGGTAATATTATTCTGAGGTTTCTACTCAATGCCTTATATTATGAGGGTATTTCAGTGTGCCTGGTGGAAACACTAACTATTCCTAGTCTTATGTGAACTGTGAGAATAATTCAGCCTATTCCTGTCAGATAGTTCTCTCCTCAGCCTCATGTATTTTTCTCTAATAAATACTTCACCAAAGACTCAAGGAAATCTCTCAGTAGATCCTAGAATTCTCTTTTGTTCAGCTCCCACCTCTTGGTTACAACTATAGTTGTAGTGTTACAACTCTAGACAAAGTTGTCTTTCCAGTCTCTGTCTCTTCAACTTCAACTTAGAATGCTGAGTTCTCATCCCTATACTGCAATCTGGAAATTATCTATAGGAAGTAAGATGTAATTGTACAGCTCACCTCACTTGTTTCTCATTTTAGGGAGGGGTCATACACTTCCTATCTTCCAATGTTTGAAAATAATCTTTTTTATATATTGTGTCCTATTTTCTATAGGCTTAAGGTGGAAAGGTAAATCTAGTTTTGGTTATTCCATCATAGATAGAAGCAGAAGTCTACATAGGAAGTTTTGGATCACAAGAATTACATGATCTGATGTATATTTTAACAATGTGGGGCTGCTGAGTTAAACGTTGTCTATAGAAGGTAGGGAGCGATGGAGGCAAGGAGTTAGGAGATGATTTCCAGAATCCAGGCCAGAAGTGACCAGCATTTGTTGTAATGGTAGACACAAAACAAAAGGATTGAATTCTGGACTTGAAGAAAAAATAAATGCGATTTGCTGATTATTTAGTTGTTGTGTATGAAAAGAAGGGAGAAATGAAGGATGACTCTAAGACTTTTTACTTAACTAGAAAATGGAGAAGTCATTGGAAACAACAGTTTCAGCTTTGGGGAAAAATTCTGAAAGGGGTGGTGGATTGAAGAAAGAATAGAGGAGTTAGACACAGTGAAGACAGACAGCTCTCTCAAGGAGGTCAATCAATTACATTCCATCTGTCAAGAGACCCACAATCTAGTTGGGCAAGAGGAATGTTCATAAGTATATAATTACATCAGTGTAGGAGTGCAGAATAGAGGTGTACAGCCACAAATCAAATGAAGAAGTCTCTAATATAGGAGGGAAGTATAAAATACTTCACAGAGGTGGAGATGCTTTAGCTGCATGGCAAAGGACCAGGACAATTTCACCAGAGGAGGTGGGCAATGGCATTGCAGAAAGTGTGAAGAGAATGGGATAACTTGACAGATGGTAGACACCTCAACACTTTCAGGAAATTCTAATTCTCTATGGTTCAGCCTAAAGTGGGAAGAAGGATTTGTGAAAAAGTGAAGCAAGAGATAAAGGCAGAGACAAAGACCTTTCTTTACCATGTACATAGTTTAGACTACTCTGTAAGTAATGAAAATACTTCTAAGGCTCTGAAATGTGACTGGAGGAGTTGAGCAGGGAAGCCAGTTAAAGAGCCTGGGTGAGAGGCCATTATGGGCAGAACAAATCCAAGGAGAGGGAACATTTGTGGTATGAACTCACAACATTTTAAGCTGAGGAGTCAAGAGGTCTGGGTGAGCTGATGGATGGGGTAAATTAAAAGGAATAAAAGGGGAAAGTTAAAGATGATGTTTAGGTTTTTTTCTTGGCCAACTGGGTAGATGGTGATGCCATTAGTTAAAGTTGGGAAATAAAATATTTTACAGAAAAGCACACTCCTTACCCAAGACTAGATAACTCCTCAATGAGCTGGTGACTCCAAGAGTGGATTAGAAGGTCCTTAACCTCCTACTCCAGCGGTCTTCATCAACTCCATCCCTTATCCCCTAGCCACATTAAAAACTTAAAAGCTGTGGGAAAAAAATATGTTGCTACCTATGCAAGATACCTTTAACTCAAATCCCCTAATTAATGTGCATTTACTAGCCCCTTTATGTATAAATATCCCTGGGATTGCAACTGATTCTGTGTCCAGTCACATTAGTCCAAAAATTTAGGCTTCTCTTCATACATACAAGTAATAGGGGTAATACCACTCACTGTAGTACTTCACATAGCCCAGGATCAGTACAATGGTGAAGAAGAAATAATTCTGGCCTTCCCAGAAAAGATCTCCCTCATATTCTAGGATCCATACAGTGCCCCCCCCTTTTTAAAAAGATTTTATTTATTTATTTGACAGAGAGAGATCACAGTAGACAGAGAGCAGGCAGAGAGAGAGAGGGAAGCAGGCTCCCTGCCAAGCAGAGAGCCCGATGCAGGACTCGATCCCAGGACCCTGAGATCATGACCTGAGCCAAAGACAGCGGCTTAACCCACTGAGCCACCCAGGCGCCCATAGAGTGCCCTTTTTTATGTTCCTCAACTAGTGAACTCACAGCATAGGGCCTTGGATGTTTGTCTCTTGGAATAGTGACCTATCCCATACCTTATTATATCATAGCTATATTTCATATATATGATATATATATCTCAGGTCTTTTGAGTCTCCTTTCATGGCCATTTTTGAGACATTTCCAGCTTCAGTTAGTCTTTATCATATCACCTTGTTGATTCCCTTCTCAACCTTTTGTAATTTTTAATTATATATTTATTTTCTTGCTTAATTGATTGTTTTACATCTATTGGCCAAATAAGACTCTATAAGAGTAACAATTATGATTTATCTTGTCTTCACTAGGACATATATGATGTGACCTTTACCCAAAAAGTACACAGTAAATATATGTTGAGTCAATAAATAAGAAATAAATAAGTCAGACAATTAGGGTTACTATTTAAAAACATTTCATTAATTAACCAATAGGAGGAGGTATTATTTTGGGAAGGGAGAAATTTCCTGTTGTTTCTGAAATCATACCACATAGATAATGGCTTTTCCTAAGATTCATTCTGTGTGATTTGGGGAAGACATAATTTCAAAATTGCATTGTTATCCCTTGCTTTTGCAGAGCAAAAATGAACTTTGGGGACTTTATCAAGAGAAAAATCTTCTGCACAGCAAAGGAAACAGTTAACAAAACAAAAAGGCAACCCACAGAATGGGAGAAGATATTTGCAAATGACATTTAGGATAAAGGGCTGGTATCCAAGATCTATAAAGAACTTCTCAAACTCAACACCCCCCCCAAAAACAAATAACCAAGTCAAAAAATGGGCAGAAAACATGAACAGACACTTCTCCAAAGAAGATATATGAATGGCTAACAGACACATGAAAAAAATGTTCAACATCATTAGCCATCAGGGAAATTCAAATCAAAACCACTTTGAGATACCACCTTACACCAGTTAGAATGGCAAAAATTAACAAGACAGGAAACAACAAATGTTGGAGAGGATGTGGAGAAAAGGGGAGCCCTCTTACACTGTTGGTGGGAATGCAAGTTGATATAGCCACTTTGGAAAACAGTATGGAGTTTCCTTAGGAAGTTAAAAATAGAGCTAAATTATGACCCAGCAATTGTACTACTGGGTGTTTACCTAAAAGATACAGATATAGTGAAAATAAGGGGCACCCCAATGTTCATAGCAGCAATGTCCACGATAGCCAAACTGTGGAAGGAGCCGAGTGCATTCAACAGAAGAATGGATAAAGAAGATGTGGGCCATATATGCAATGGAATATTACTCAGCCATCAGAAAGGATGAATACCCAACTTTTGCATCAACATGGATGGAACTGGAGGGGATTATGCTAAGTGAAATAAGTCAAGCAGAGAAAGACAATTATCATATGGTTTCACTTACTTGTGGAAAATAAGGAATAGCTTGGAGGGCATTAGGAGAAGGAAGGGAAAAATGAAGGAGGGGAAATCAGAGGGGGAGATGAACCATGAGAGACTCTTGACTCTGGGAAACAAACTGAGGGTTTCAGAGGGGAGAGGGTGTGAGGGTGGGTTAACCTGGTGATGGGTAATAAGGAGGGCACATATTGTAATGAGCACTGGGTGTTATATGCAAACAATGAATCATGGAATGCTACATCAAAAACTAGTGAAGCACTGTATGGTGACTAATATAACATTAAAAAAAATTGTATTGTATGTCAGCCTATAATAATAATGAACAATCCCAAATCTTAGCGGGGGTGTTAGGTTATTCTCCTATTACAGACTGTATGGTCATTGCCTTCTATGCAGTGATTCAAGGATTCCAGTGTCTTCCTTTCTGTGGCTCCACCATCCTCTCAGGGCACTGTGATTCTTCACTGGATCCCCTCTGTGTAGTGAACAGGCAAAGAGAGAAGGCCTGCCTGATTACATAAGAGGTTTCAAAGATCAAGTCTGGAAGTGGTGTGCATCACTTCTACACAAACTCCATTGGTCAGAATGAAGGATATGACCCCATCTTAACAGCTGGGAAGGCTGGGAGGGAGGCTGGTAAATATAGTCTTTTTGTATTCCCAGAAAGAAGAAACTGGATCTGTGAGCATCAAGCTAGCCTCTGCCACAAGAGGGGACGTCATTTGGTTTGTTATTAAGATTAGAGAGTTAATATATGTAAAAAACTCAGAACAGGACCAGCATATCGGGGGCATCCATGATGTCAGGTTAAGTTGCAAGAGGAGTTTCTCTGATTTTGCACTAACCACTGCTTGCTAAACAAGGGTGGTATTCTAAAGTTTCTGTCAAGCCCAACAGCTGGCTGGAGAGCTTCTTGAGCCCCAGTGCCCAAGGAAGCCAGCCAAGAATGCAGATGCCACCGCCAAGTCCGTGCGGCACATCCTCATGCTTTGCTTAATTTTTGGTTCCCTGGGTGGGATGAATTTTATGAGCAGGTGTTCTGGTTAATTAGGCGATTAATACTCTTCAAATTGGAGAGCCATTTCCCCAGGGACAGTTCTTGCTTTGCTCAAATATGAGACAAAGCTTCATTGCATAGTTTGGACAGACCCATGATTGCACTCACCTGTCTGCCAGGCCTCTCAGGTCCGCCCTCTGGTGCTGAGGACCAAGAGCTTGACCCCACATCTGGCTGAATCACCACCATCTTGATGTACCAATTTAGAGAAAAAAGAGCTCTTCACTTCATCTGGCCTCCTTTCAGACCAGGGTAAAGCTGATCTGGGATACATTTCTGGTTCCTCTCTGGGGATTCCAATCTGCATCATCTCTCATAGCGCCCAGATGGCCAACCCATGTCCAAAAGCAAATCAAGCATCAGAGCTTTTTCTCGAATTTGCTCTCAGACCAATAGGAATCTGTCCTAAGTTCTTTTATATTCCACATCCCCAAAGCCCTTTCCTTACACTCATATACCATTCTTTTCCTGCCTGTCCATAGGCATAGGTTCATAGCCTCTGCTTCCCTCAGGAGGAAGACCCTTTTCCCTCACATTGAGCTCATCAAATCTGTGTATTCTCCAAAAACTGACTGGCATTCCTCAGCACTTCCAATCCAGCTTGAAGTGTTTTTTTATTTTTTCCTTTTTAGAATTTATGTAGCACTTACTATCTGACTCACATTAATTAGCATTTAATTATATACCATATCTTTTATCTTCTTTCATATATCTTAAACTTCTCTTCCTAATTGGATTGTTGGCAGCCCTAGCTGTGTCTTCTTCTGGGCATATATAAAGTTCCCAATAAATGGCTGTTCGATTGCTAAATTAAGCTAGATGCCACTTACACATCTAGAAAATGGGTCAAATCCATTTTATTATACCAGCTGGGCCACACAACTGAAAATACGTGTACTCATTCTAGTATCTCACATGTTCCAACTTTACAGTCACAGAGGAACTGAATCTCTTTCTCCAGTTCCAGTTGGAAAAATTGCAGGGAAGACTCTGATTGGCTTTATGTCAGTGCTCACCCCTAGAAAATCACTATCATGAGAGGGAGGCAAGATCATGTAACAAGAAAGTTCTAAATTATAATCACATAGTTGGAGTGAAAGATGAAGTAAGAGTTGTCCATTATAGGCAGCTCTGGATTTTGGAAGGTTCTATTGCTTTATCTTGCTCCCCAGGATAGGTTACATATTTTAAAGTTATGTATTCAGTCATCAAACATTTATCTATTCAGAGTAGATCTTGCCCCCCAGGGAAGCTCAATAGTGTGACTGGCAGTAAAACTTTAATATTCTTTTTTTCTCAACAGAGAGAAAAAGAAGGCTTTGCATGGAAAAAAATGACCTTCCAGGTCCAGCTGATGGTACCTTTACTTAATCCTGCTCCCCAGAAATGACCTCAAATTCACATATGTGAGCCCCACCCCCGGGAAGATTTAGTAGGAATCACAGTCTTAATCTCAAATTGGAGTTTTCATCATCTTTCCCTTCCCTCCCCGTTCACATATTCCTCAGAGATCTACTAGGATGGCTCAGTGAGGTAGTGTGTCAGTTTCAGGGCCCCTGGTAAGAAGCAGACAACACAACCCAAAGGAGTAATTTGAAGAAGGTGAAGTAGAGGGACTTAGAAAAGTGAGACAGGGTTGAGGAATCAAAAGATGGGGACTGCCCAAGGTTTAGCAATAACGGGAAGCTGTTCCTACTCCTACCCTCCAAAGAGATAAGAGGAATGGAATGGCAGCTGGAGGACATGAACTCTGACCTCCAGTAAAGTAAGGTAGCCACTGCCATACTGCTGTCCTTAGAGAGGAAGCGCTGACTTTCCTCCAGATCTCTGGGCTCGTTCCCCACATAGGCAGACCCAAGGGAGCACAGGTGATACACTCCATACAGTGGGCAGAGCGGTCTGGACAATTCACTGGGGAACAACCAGCACAAATGGTAAGTTTCAGTGGGATGGGAGCAAACATATCAGAATGCGGGGTGGGGCGGAGAATGTAGTTTTCAAAAACAAAACAAAACAAAACAAAACAAAACAAAACCCCACTCAGAGTTTCTAGAAGAGTGTAGTCTCATTCTTCTCCCGCAAAAGATCAAGTAACACTGATTGAAATAAGTAAAACTGCAGCAAGAGGGTGTCAAATAAGCTAGGTGATTGGAAAGATGATTCATTTGCATACTTGTAAATTAGTCATTCACCAATCATCAGAGATGAATTTGTACCTCTAGGCATCAAGCATGCAAAAATGAATTAGATACTTCTGTATGTTTGAAAATTTTTATAATAAATGTTGGAATTAATAGATTTTATAGATTCCCTGACTTTGAAATTCTAATAGACTGGATCAGCAAGGTTTCCTGGAGAAATGAAAGGCTCAACTAACTCTGGGCTAGCCAGACAGGAAAGAGCCAGGAAGAATGTTCAGGAGGGATGTTGAGTGGGTGTGGGAGAACAGGAGGAGTTGAGGTATAGAGGTAGAAATCTACTTCAAAGTTCAGGTTTGCATTATAATGTGTGCATTTTAGAAAAAAATCCCTTGATCATCTGGGCCAAGGATGAATTGTTGGAACAAAAAAACAAAAAACCAAAAACAAACAAACAAAAAAACCAAAAAGAGAATTGAGTTGGGGGCTGGTGTGAGCAATGGCCATGCCGGAAACAAGGATCTGAACAAGAGAGCTGGATGCCCAATGATGAAGAGGGACAGATGCAAGTGATACTCATGAGGAATAATTAATGGGACTCAGGAACTGAATGGCTCTGGTGTGAAACAAAGGGAAGATGCTTTAGTGCTGTTTTGCCTTCTCGTCATCCCCTTACTTTTTCAGCTTACAGCTCCCCAGTTTTCCTTTGAGAACACTGCTCCTGCCTGCCTCGCTGAGTATAGCTCCCACGGAACTGTTATCCACAGATTCTGGCCTTCTGTGGTTAACAGGGTAATTACATAACCTAAGCCAGGCCAGTCTTTGTGTCTTGGGAATTTGGAAGTTTGGGTTTGGGCTTGATCCTAGATTCTGCTTGGTTTGTGTCTTTTTAAAAACTTCCTTCTTTAGTTTCTTCCTCCTTAATTTTGTATGCTACCCAAAGGCATTCATAAAAATTATTTTTTTTAACTTCCATTAGCTATTTTCTATTGCTGAAACCAGAAAACCTCAATTGATTATAGTAGCCATGTAAATAATGGTGCCTTCCACTGAGAGACAGAAAACAGGTGGAGGAGAAAGTTTGAGGTGAGTTTCTTTGGGGAATGGGTGGGCAGTTTGCTTTCGAGAAGCCTAGAGAGAACTAAAGGAAAAAAATCCAAAAGTTGGCCCTGGAGGCTTATGTGGAACTCTGAAAATGACACCATAAGGTGTAAATGCCATCTCTGGTACTTAGACACAATAAGTCCTACCCAACAAACTCGCCTCCTAAGGACTTCCTCATACTTCTCTGGGAAGATTAATGCTTCAGAAGCCGTAGGGGAGAGTGGGTAGAGCCTAATTCTAAGAACTGGGAGCCCTGGGTCCTGGCTCTGGCTCTTTCATTAATTAGCTGGATAACCTTGTACCAGTGACCCTCCCTCTCTGAGCCTCAGTTTCCACGTTATTGAATACAGAGGCTGAATTATATTGGGTGTTCTCCAAAAATTTCAAAAGAATTTTAAGTTTATATGTAAAAGGGTCAGCTATACTGGGAAACTGGGTTCAACAAACCTTAAACCAGCTTCCTTACTGCAGGACTTCTCAAAATCTTAAATATGCTCATTGGTGATGCAAATCTCCAAGAGTGGTGAAAGCGAGCATTTCTCACCCTATTTTTGCCCAAGAACCCTCCTTCCCCACTTTCTTGAAGAAACACGTAGAACTAGTAGTCGTCAGAACACACTTGCAGAAATGCTGGATCAGGTGGCTTTCAAGGTGGTTCCAGCCCTGCTCCCTAATTTTGTATGGCCCATGCCCTGTTTACCTCCTGTTTCTTTGGAATGATTGACTCCCAGGCTCTGTTCTAAAGTGTTCTCCCAAAGAAAAGCAAGCACACTTGAATGCCTATTAAGTCACTTAAAGATCTAGTCAGGCTCATGAAATTTCCCATCAGCTTAAATGGAAAACAAAGTCCCTGCCCCCCCACCCCACCCTCACACTGTGCTCAGAGCACAGACCCAGGCCCAGCCTAAAGGGATTGCAAAACATGCTCTAGCGTGCATTTGGGAAAACAAAGAAAACTCTACTCTTTTCTGCTCCAGACAGTCTGAGATGCTTTTGTGCCCTTGGTTCTTTGCCCAGTTCTCTCATCTGCCTCAGTCCTGGTACTAAATTGGTTCAAGGTTTGGAGGAAAGTTTCAGATGAAAGGATGTTTAGAGTTCTTAAAAGCTGAAGTCACTCTATGGACCAGGGCTTAGACTCTCTACGGCCACCAGGGGGCGCTGAGAACAACATCGGTACGGAAAGCTGCTCCCAAGAAAAACAGCAGTAAATTAAGCCTAATGTGTTTATGAATGATGGAGGGGCTGAAGTGTGTGTGACTGTGTATGTACGTGTACACGTACGGGCAGTTGGGTGCCTGGAGCTATGATTTTGAAAATATGTTAAATAGTATAAAATAAAATCTACACCTCTACTATAAATTCACAGGATACGGTCAAGTCATTGAAAATTTCCTTCAAGGAAAATGAGACAGAAGGAATTAGAATAACATTTATATGAAAGAAAAGGAAAGAGCTCTCAGTAGCGTAATTATTATTGTGGTATGTGTGATTGTGCATAGTGTGAGGCTATGCATGTACACATGTGTGTATGGGATTGAGTGTGAGGGTGTATATGGATGTGTGTGTGAGCTTCAGTATAAGTATGTGTGTGCATGCAAGTGTGTGTGTGTGGGGGGGGCGCCCGTGTGCACACATGCACATGTTCAGGGCTCATTTAGACTTTTCCAGTGTGAGCAGACCTTAATGAAGTCTGGGCAATACTTCCTCCAGTTGCTGCCCTCTCCCTCCAAATAAACAAACAAAATCATTCCTACAAGTATTTATGGAGCCTCTAACACACGTGCCCCTCCCCACCAGCATCTGGAAAAGCTCAGACCTGGCCAATTTAGAGCGCTATGGAAGAATGAAGGCTCTGGGGGCCAAGGGATGTCTCACATGCGAATGACGGTTTTGTAAAAACACTTTCTCTTCTTTGATGCTCCAAACAACCTAGTAAGGTGGTCCCAAAGAGAGCTGTGGCCCCTTGCTGTGAGGAAACCGAGGCTCAGAGGTGACATGATTGGCCCGGAGTCACTAAGTCAGGAAGCAAAAGCTGACTAGGGACAGGCATTGTCAGTCCAGGGGTCCTAGTCCTGGCCACCACGACTTTTAGCTGCTCAGCGGGCGTTGGGTCTAGGCAAAACAGGACCCGTCTGCGTGTACAGTTTGTCAGCAGCAGCCTGATGAACAACACTATCAAACATTTTATGTGACACGTGTGACTGTGAAATGCGTTAGTATCAATAAAACAGGTCCTTTAGGAAGAAGTTGCAGATCTTTGCCAAGATGAGGTAGGATCTTTGAGGATCTTCCTAGATGAGGGACGGACACAGCTTCGATGGGCTGTGGTGTAAAATACGAGTGAATGTGAGGACTGCGGTTTGGGGTACCTAGGAGCTATGTGGCCTTGAGCAAGTCCCTTTACTTCTCTGAACTTTGTTTCATTTACAAAATGGGATACTCAGATGCCCTCTTGCGGGACGGTGTTGAAACCCAAGGAAAGAAAACTGAGCTGAGTGCCTACCTCAGTGCCAGAATAAAGAGAAAGTGCCACCAGCCTGATCAATCCTTGGCTCCGTAACAGTGAATGGGTCTCAATTTTGGGACCCTGCTGGCCGAGCCCCTTTTCCTTCCCTCTAACACATCTCCTGCCTCCTCCCATCCCGGCTCTGGGTTGCTCCAGCAAAGTTCCCAACTTAGTCGACATGACGTGCGGCGCAGCCAATGAGAGGCGGAGCTGGCGTTTTTTGGGGGGGGAGGGAGGGGTGGGCCCCGCGTCTCCGGTGTCTGCCCTGCTCAGTGAATGGAGAGAGCGAGCGCCGGCCAGCTCACCCGGCCGCCCCGTGCCCCAGCCGCCGCCGCGGCGCTCCCGAGCTCAGCCCCAAGTCGGACCTCCTCGGGCGCCGTGCCCCACTGCGCTCGCCCCCAGGTCCCCGACCCGGCCCACGCCCCGGGTAGCGGGCCAGCGGGCCCAGGAGGCGCTCTGTACCTGGGCACTCCGAGCGATGCGCAGCGGGGCAGCAGCAGCCCCGCGGATGGAGCTGCTGCCGCCGCCGCCGCCGCCCGGCGCGCCCCGCTCCGCCCGCGCCCCGTGCGCCTGAGCGCAGAGCTCGCTCCTCCTCCGCGCCAACTCCGCCGCCCGCTCCCCAGGCCGCTTGGGCTCCGCGCGCGATTCCCCGGGCTCCACGCGTCTTGCCCCGCCGAGGCAGCCTCCTCTGGGCGCGGGCCCCTGCACACCATGGCCCCCGGGCGGACAGGGGTCGGCGCCGCCGTGCGCGCCCGCCTGGCGCTGGCCTTGGCGCTGGCGAGCGTCCTGAGCGGGCCCCCAGCCGCCGCCTGCCCCACCAAGTGTACCTGCTCCGCCGCCAGCGTGGACTGCCACGGGCTGGGCCTCCGGGGGGTTCCCCGGGGCATACCCCGCAACGCCGAGCGCCTGTGAGTACCCCCGCCCCACCCCATCCGGGCCACCCACCTGGGTCCATAGTGGGGCCCCCAGGCACCAGATCTTTCCTCTCCCCTTGGTCGCAGTGGATGCAGTCTCTGCTGTCACCCTCTCCCGGGTTGTATCCTTCATCCCCTGAGTTGGGGTCTGTGGCGTTGGGCAGGTCTAAGGAGAGAGGTCTTGAAGCCCACTGCGATGGGCAAAAAGCAGTGCTTCTCCAGCACTGGGTGACGGCTCCAGACGCAGGGCCGGGTGACAGCTTCCAGCAGAACGCTGACAGGAAGCGAGGGAAGGAAAGAACACTGCAGCCAGTTAGGTCTTAGGACGAGGGCAAGGGATCCGCGCACATTTAAGAGGTGGGCGAAGAAGAAAGCCAAAAGGTGATGGGGCGTAAGGGCACGGAGAGCAGAGAGGGCTGAGACTCTGACCTGCCTGAAGATCAGAAAGGGCCCGTCACTTTCCGGCTGCCCTTAGAAGCGAAGTTGAGAGTGTGTGTAAAGGTCTAACTTCTGAGGAACCAAACGAATTGAGAGTGGGTGCTTGCAAAACCCGCCCTGCCTGGAGCCCAGCCTCCCAGATGCCAAGTTGCAGCCGGGATGAATTTTTTATGGCTTGGTTATAAATGCCTCCCCAAACGGGCCGGAGAATGGAAATGCTGACAGCCCTTTAAATGAGACCGAGCGCTATAATCTTACAAACCGCACTCAGCCTCGGATCCTGGGTTTGGCAGCGAGAGGAGAGGCGTTTGGAGAGAGGGGTGGATTGACCCTCGTTTTAACCCCAATTGTGCAACCAAATATTTACTTTTCATATGTCAACGTTTTGGAAACATTTATCATTTTGATCCTCGGACCAAATTCAAAACTTGGACTCCGAGGGTGGGCTCTTCCCAGCCCACAGTTGGGGAGTAAGGAAAGAAGGAGAAATGGAGGAGGGGGTTGGAACTGGCCTGGGAACACAGCCCAGAAGTGGGTGAGGGTTTGCTCCAGTGTAATCGACTTCTCCGTGTCTTGCTCTCCCTCTGTCTCGCTTGCCCGTTGCATCTCATGGGTGGGTGCATTGGGTCTTCCATTCTGCTCTCCTGACTTGAGGCTGGAAGAGAGTGGCATGAGACTGGATTGTCCTACAGCGCTTTATTCCTGTTGATCACTTCCGGTCACCTCACTTCTCTTCCTCTAACTCCGTGTGTCCCTAGGCAGAGACTCAGTATAACTGCTTTCCTTTCTCCTGGAGCTTTCCTGTGGCTCAAAACATACTTTTTTTTTTCAAGTGCATTCATTATTCTGTGTGGTCATGCAATTCTAGAGCACTGGAGCCAAACCTTCATTAACATATGTAGAAAAGGAGGCTCAGACATTTGAAAAGACTTGCCCAAGGTAATGCAGCAAGTTAGTGGCAATAAAGGGGCCACAATCCAGGTGTCCACAGCTTAATTCAGACCTTATATTTTACAGTACCAGTTAAAAACTTGTTGTAGTGGTACTTTTGGGTATCTCCCACTCTACTAGCCATCTTTGGAACAAGGGTCAGTTGGGGCCAAGATCTGTAAATAGATGGCCCTGGATGGTCTGGCTGGGCTTGGGTCTTAGGGTAGCCTGCTCTTGCTACTGCTTCGGGTGGACCCCGTCAACATTCAGCTTGCTATGACATTGGTTTTCCTGTTTGGAATCATGAGACTACCTCTCCTCCATCCTCAAAATCATGGTACCTGTTTGGGAAACCAGGGAAGGGGCAGTGGGTGGCCCCCTCTCTTGCTGGCAGGTAGGAAGTCTTCAAAAGCTATAGACACAGCACTGCAGTCAGTATGCCACCCACCTTCCCCGGGAGACCCAGGCAGCTTGGAGCGCCCCATCTGCTCTACCACTGGAGACACTGGGTGGAGACGGAGTCCTGGGGATTCCCATGACCCCCCTGCTGCAGTCACGGTTGTTCGGAGGCACTGGCAGAGTGGGAAGTGCTTTGGAATATCTGAGTCTCACCTACCTTGGCTCCGGGCACTGGTGCCTCTTGGGCTGGGGTGCGTGGAGTGACGTGGCTGCCAAGGCTGGCTCCTCGTTCTGGTCTTCCTGCCCTGGGAGAGGGGACAGCCTTTAGAAGAAAGCTTGGTCAGGAGGGCTGCAGGGGTGAGGAGCAGCCCACGAACAGTCCTTCACCACCTCTCGTCCTCTGTCAGTCAACGCAGATGGAACGTTTGAGTTCTGCAAACTCTTGGGGGGATGTTTGGCATTTCTAAGCTATGGGAAGGATTTTTTTAACGGAGGAATTTCTCATTCATTCCTTTCTTCATTCATTCAACAAACATTACTTGAACCTCTGTGCATTCCAGTAACTGTATATAAAATCATTGCATATACAGAAGAAAACCAGTAATGCAACTTAAAGAATGTAAGCAGAGGACAGAAGAAGGAAACTTCCTTTAGTCAGGCTTTGAAACTCCCCAGGACTCGTTTTCTTCACGGGGCATATGGTCTGTCAGCATTGGCATCACATGCTCAGGACTTTCCTCAAATCCAGTTTTCTGATCTCTAATGTTTATGTTGTGTTTTATAACAAAGGAGAAGCATTTTCTCCCTTTTTCCATTCCTGCTACTTGGCCTCCCAGAGAGGCTTTTCTGTAGGAGTGTGTGTGTCTGTGTGTGTGTGCACATACATGTGCAAATGTGTGTCATTGTCTCTCTGGGGGTTTTAACTTCTGAGGCCTTATGTGCTCATGCTACCCCTTAAGGAAAATCTGTATGGGGATAATGTGGTCACCATTTGGACTTTGCTTCAGGCCTGGAATGCGGCTTGTTTCATTGTTCATAATTAAGCTGGTATCAGAGTTGGGGGTCTGTGTTCCAGCTTTTTCTCCATAATGTCAGCACATGACACAGAAACAGAAACTATCGTTTATAAACTACTGACATTTTTTCCCCCTCAATGAGGAGGTGACACCCACAAGAAAACTAAATAAACGCAGGAGAGAATTCAGTGTAATTTATTATCTGTGCAGCAAAGATAGAGGACAAGAGGAGAGGAAGTGAATGGTGGTGCTTGAAACAAAACATTTACCATGGAGCACAGAGTAAACAGATGTCGCATTTACCCTTCTGAGTACAAAAGGAGCCCACAGATGTAATTCTTCTCCAACCACAATCTCAGCCTGGAAAAAGAGGAGACAGATGAAAACGAACTCTCACAAGGGGCCCCTTCTCCCCATGCTGCCTCAAGGCAAGCAGAGGCCTACTTCTCACCCGCAGCGAGGTGGTGGCCTAAACAGCGGAATGGGGCAAGAGTGGACATCTTTGGTTTTTCACTTGGCTCTGGAACATGCTGGAGACTGCTGTATTTAAATAAACATTTCCTGTTTGCGAAGGAAAACGGGCGAAAGGCTGAAATGTGAGAATGTGGTAACTTAATTTTCTCCATCACTCCAGATGATGGCAAGCTTCGCCGGTGGTTGGGTCCAATAAAAACCGACACCGTGTCACAGGCTTTCCCTCATTTGACCACAGAGGTCTCCAGGTCAAGTGGGAGACATTCCAAGATGCTCCACAGCCAAGCCCTGCATCCTGGTACTTCTAGCCTTGGAGCCAGCCCAGCAGACAAGGGGCAGTTTGGTGAATCACGGGCCCTCTCTGAGCCACCTGTGGTGATGTGGCCTTTCAGGGAAGCACAGTGCTCTCCTGGTGAACCCGTGGGCTGGACAGGAGCAGTTAAGCGCACCTGCCTCCAGGGTGCTGTGCAACTGGACAGATTGCTTTGCCTTTCTGGGCCTCCTTTTCCTGAAAGCAGAAGTCTAGTGTAGTCCTAATAGTTTTCCCTGTATGGTCCTTTTCCCCAGTGCCTGACACATGGTAGGTTTTCAACTGGTATATGTTGATTGAATAAGTAAGTCTCAAAAATACAAGTTTTTCTTTAGTTCTTACAAGTAAAAGATGGGTGATTATGGTTTTGGGTTTTTTATGTATGGCCAAGGGCAACTTACTAGTAACCTATTACATGAGTTATTAAGGGTTTCTAAAATTTGGCTTTCATCAACTAAAATTATTGCCTTAATAGAGTTACCAAGGTCTCCTAATGAGGGATGCACTCTGGAGTCTGGTTGCCAGGCGTTGCTTAGCAACCTTGCAAAACTCCTACTGTGCACATGCCCATGAAAAGAGCTAGCAGTCCCGAACACTTAAACTGAAGGCCTTTCTAATCAGGACCTCAATCAGCATCATCCTGAGCTCTCTGTGGTTTTTGATTGCTGCTCTTCTTGTATTAATTGATGTATTTGTAGGATCATTATTAAGTTTTGCTTTTGTACATCATCTGGGTCTTGTATATTTCTGCATTTTTTGCAGTTTGATTGTTATTTTGTTTCTCTCTGGTTCTGTTTGTTGTCTCTGAGTTCTTCCTCCCCTGCAAAGTGAGAATGGTAGATCTGAGAGCCATGGGATCTTTTGCAAGGACTAAGTCGGCTGAGGCAAGTTTTCAGAACCCCATGCCTCCCAGTTCAGGTTGTGGGCTCTGCAGAGAGGCAGCTCTGGTTTGAATTCTGTCTCTGTTAGGGCTTTGCTGTTGCACCCTGGGCAAATGACTCCACTCCTCTGGGCTGTAGTCTAGTCCCTTTGTACTGCATTTCTGCAGCCGTAATACTGGGATGATGATCACACTGGCCCTGTGAGCATGCAGTGAGTGTGGCCCTGGACGAGCCATGCCAGGCACTCAGCACAGTGCCCAGTTTTCCAGCTACTGCTCTTTACCTGTAAAGTGTGTGTCATAAATGTTCCTCTAGGGGAGAATCAGATAAAATAATGAACAGGAAGTGCTTAACACAGTACCTGGCACTTAGGCCTCCACCAGCTAACCATAGTGGTAACCATGGCCATTTCTTCTGTTGCTTCATCTCGGGCCACATCCAGCTGGAAAGTATGAGATGCCCACTGTTTCAGTGGGCCCTATTGAGGCAAGCTCCTCGCCTGCACGTACGCTGTGCCCAGCGTAACTCGTGCCTGGTCCCCTCCCTCTCCTCTCCAGCTAAGCCCAGGTTGGCCTCCGTTCCATAAAAAGGGGATTACGGTTGAAGTGGTTTATATCTTTTCCATGGGCGTGCTGCTTTGTGGTATATTTAAATAAGGAATGTATTTTATTTATTTATTTTGGGGGGTTGCATTTTCATGGGGGAATTTTTGGCCCTGACTTTTTTTTTTTCAAAGCTCATTCGTTCTGTCTTTCCCTAAATACCTTTTACTGACTTCCCGTGTCTGCCTCTGTTACTGCTTTTACTTGAAACAGCTGTATTTACTAGTACGCTCCACCCTCATTATGTAAGGTGGTCTTAACCCTTTTCAGAATGGCTGAAAAGGAAAAAGTGAGGCACGAAGGCTTTTCCAGAACGTTTTTCTGGACCATTACTAATCCCAGATAGGATGATGCAGAGGGTATCCTGTTCGGATATCCTGTTCGGGTGCATGGTGTTGAGTTTCCAAGGCATTCTCCAGCCTTAAATTCAAATCAGCCTTGCCCAGGTGGGAAGCGCTCATAATGGGAATCTTCCGCTTCTCGGTTCTGAAGACCTGGACTATGTTTTGTAAGTACTGCTAGGGCTGGTCTACTGTGGTCTTTGTAGCTCTGTGGCCAGCACTGTATTTGATACAGCATTCCCTGGGCAACATTCGTCAGGATTGTGTAGTTAAAAGTCCTCAATAGTGAGTGGATAGGGAGGTGGGAAAACAAACAACCTTTGGGTAAAGGCCTAGACTTCAGAGTCAGATAGGGCTTCTCCTGGTTTCTCCGCTTACCAGTTGGGTGACCTCAGTTTTCTCATTTGTAAGGTGGGAATGATCAAACTACTCCCTTCATCGGATGCTGTGAGTACTGAATTTACTCACATGGACTGCCCGGATCACAGTGCATCCTCCTGAAGTATTCCTAGTGTGGTTTTTCATAGTGATTCTTACTGACTGTAGCCCTCCTTCAGGAGCAAGCCCAAGTCACAGCCTGATTGGAACAACATAGATTGTCAGGGTTGAAAGGGTTCCTCTGGTTCATGTTCCAACACGTGCAGACTGATCTTCCACCAACATAATTTTGGAGAGAGCGGCCATTCTCCTTTGCTGGATTACAGCTAGTGGGGAGGACCTCAGTTTTTCCTAAAGCAATTTATTACATTTTAGAAAACAGTTTTAACAAGAAAATTTTCTTTGCCTGGGGGTTGAACTTATCTCCCCCTGACTGTTGTTACACAGAGCAAATAGAATCCTTCTTCCAAATGGTAGGATTTCAAAAATGTTACTGCTGTCGTGTTTCTCACTACCCACTTATCTTAGTCGTCTTCTTTCTTCCATAAATTTTTATAATTGCCTCAACTATTCTGTGTGTGTTACACTCTGAGACAGGCCCTCTTCCCGTTCCTAGTTATCTTCCTCCAAATAGGTTCCAGTCTTCTTTGCTTGTCTTAAGAGTTAGAATGAGTCCTTCCACTCCCTTGCTATCTAAACTTCTATCAGTATCCCAAAGGGACATTTTCACTTCAGAGAGCCAAGCCCCTGGCTTGGCTCATTCCCACCAGGCTGTTCATTGCATCCCTGGTGTCTCCCAGCCCTACCTGCTGTAGGTCTTATTTTCTCCATCCCAGATTTGCACAGTTGACTTTTTAGAGTCTAAGTGCAACACTCTGCATTATCGTAATTAAGTTTTGGCAAATAATTTAATTTCATCAGCTCTTCAGCGACATTTTCTATTTGGATTCTCTCATCTAACATGTTACTAGTCCTCCCCCCACTCTCTCTGCAGGGTTCCTGAGCTTGCCCTGTGGATCTTTATCCAGGTTCTCAATGGAATCAGCAGAGTGCTCTCTGCTTGTTTAAAGTCTTTCTATGGCTGGGGAGTGGATTACATGAATATATTGTCCTGTTCTTTCTGGCTGGGATGCATAGAAATATTGAGGTCTTGTTGGCCTGTAGCATCTTCTTCCCCTGGGGTTCTGTTGTTCATATTTTCTCTGGAATGATTTCCTATTAATGCTTAATTCCTCTGTTTGTCAAATACTTTCTAAAGTCTTGGTTACTCTTGGCCCTTTCCATTGTGATTTGAGTTTCATCCTTGTCCTATTAGGCTGGTACCAGAAGCCCCACCAGCATGGGATGGGCCTTGATGTGACATGCGCACGTGTGTGCACGCACGCCCATGTGTGTGTTCTCTCCTGTAAAGTACTGTAACGTGTGAAGTTAGCTCTTCTGTCAGCAGCCGAGCTCCGCCGAGAAGCCTCACTCTTGCAAAGTGATTTCCTTTAACATCCTGGGCACCCACTGGCACAGAGC
The DNA here is from genome assembly GCA_004024625.1 of Mellivora capensis. Taxonomy (NCBI): domain Eukaryota; kingdom Metazoa; phylum Chordata; class Mammalia; order Carnivora; family Mustelidae; genus Mellivora; species Mellivora capensis. Next base: position 543,496 of record PISX010000015.1, on the reverse strand, counting down.
ACATTTGCTTGAGCAGTGATGGGGAATGAGGCATAGAGGTGCACAGACTCTCCCCAAATTTCGAACCAATGATAATGCTAATGACAACAACAGTCACTGCGGTTTGTTAACCCCCTCATTGTGCCTGGCACTACTCTCACACTTTCTTTATAGTCTTTCTCTCACTTAATTTAACAATCATGCAAGGCAGAAACCCATGCTGTCCTCATTTGACAGATAAGGAAACTAAGAGAAGTGAAGTAATTTTCCCAGGTTTGAGCAGTAGAGTCAGGGCTCATTCAGGCAGACTGGTCTCAGGCCTGTGGTCCCCCCCCCCCGCCCCGCCCTGCTGATCATGCCATCATTACTCAACAAGCCTTCTAAGTCAACCCCCTTGCTTGTCTCCCAAACCCAATTCTCAAATAAGAAGGGAAAAAAAAAAAAGAGTCCCAGTTGAAACAGTGAGCACCTGTTTGATGCGAGGCATCCCGAAAGGAATGCTGGGGCTGCGTTCTGGATAGTTGGTGCTAGAGCCACCATGTCCAGTGTGGGGAAGCAGGCGGCATTCAGATTGGAGCTTGAAGGATGAGTAGCGTTCCCACTGGGAGTGATGGAAACGTGGTACAGATTTGCAGGAGTTCATGGTTACATTGAACAAAAGAGAGCCTGAGCCCAATTTAAAATGAATAGAAACTGTTCTTGAAGAAGTGTCATCTAACAAGGGTGTTTAGAGAAGAATTCATTAGGTCAAGTCTGAGGAAAAGTATCACCATGGTTAGATGGCTAATATTTTTATTTTGGATTTGAGGGGATAAACTCCTTAAGAAGAATTCTGAGGAGGCTTCTTGACCAGTATTTTCCCCAAAAGTATTTGCTTAAATTTTTGCTGGTATTGCCTTCCTTCCCAGTTAGATGTACCACTGGGCTTTTCTCCGCCTTGATACCTGGGCTCCCCCACCCTGAGATCAGGTCCTGATAGAACAGGACATGTAGAAGATGCATCCCAGTTGGAGTAAATATGCCTCCACTTTCCACAGCCTTATACTGCCTGTGTGGGCTTCGACTTCTCTTGTCCAAAACGCCAGTCTGGCTGCTCGACCCCTGATTCATTCTGCACTTTGGCAGTAGTGTGGATTGTGGTTCCTGAAATTCAGCCAGCACAGTTAACCACCCACCTTGACTCCCTCTTGAGTTTTTTGGGCTCCCTAGTTCCTGTACTTCCTGTCTGCTACCTGGCATACCCACTCCTCGCTCCCCTGCCCTCTAGAATTGGTGTATGCCCTGACTCAGGCTAGTCTACAAGATGTGGAGCCCATGGTCCTCTTCTAATCTGAGATATGTGGGCTTAACCATGGACCTGTACATTTTGTGCATCCCTCCTTGAACTTGAGCTGCTCCTGGCCCCTGCCTTGACCCTTCCAGCTTGGCTTCTTGCCTTCTCACCCTCCCCTCCCTTTCAAGTAGCTCTCCATAGCATCGACACTGAATTTGAGACATTCACCACCTAAGCCTCGGGTCCTGGAATTGGATTTCAGGAGGTTCTTTGTGGCCTGGACCTTCACTGGAGACTGGAGACACCCAGCTTGCAGTTGTGTCCTGGAAACAACCTCAGACTTCCTTTTCATGGTCACCTGAAGGCTTTTATGATGCCCAGGGTGAAGTGTACAGATGCTCCAGGGCTGGGTGCTGTGCATGATCAATTACTTACAGTGTTCTGCCGAGTTTCCTACAACCCAAAGAGAGAATAGAGGAGATTTTTCTGCAATTGAAAAGCTCAGCAGTGATGATTTCATTGAAGAGATATCCTGTTCAGAAATGTGGTACAGAAGTTTCTGGCCTTTCTAGCATTTTGCTAATATTCTTTCTTCTCCTCCCCATCTCTGCCCAGCTCTAGAATGTATGTAGATAAGTGTTTAAATATGGGATTTCTTTTTTTAAAATTTAAGTTCAATTAACCAATATAGTACATCATTAGTTTCAGATGTAGTGTTCAACAATTCATCAGTTGTGTATAACATCCAGTGCTCCTGGGTGTCGGGATTAAGGAGGGCATGTGATATATATGGGGCTTCTAACTGGTATTAATGAGAAACCAGTAATGAGTACAATTTGATGTAACCTTAATTGAGTAAAAGACTGAGGCCAAATCCTGGTTTCCGTCACCACCCGCACTTTTTCTTTTAACCGTGGGACCTTGTACAAATATCTTTCTGAGTCTCAGTTTTCTCATCTGAAACCTTCAGAATGGTAGGACTAACCCCTTTCCTATGGGGCTGATGCAAGGTTTATATGAGATCAGATGTCTGCAGATGCCTCCTAAATTTAGAGCTCTGTGAATACTTTAATGAGTCCACCCACGATATCTGATTTTAACTACTAAATCCTATATCTGAAAGATGATCAGCATGCATTTTCAGAAGAGGAAACTCAATAATGAGTTCAAAGTCACCCATGCCTTCAGACTCTTGCTAGGTTTTCCTTTTCGCTTCTTAAGGGGCTTCTTTTACAAATGCAAATAAAGCACCTCACCAGCCAAGTCAGCAACCCAACCAGGGGAAGTGTAGATAGAGGACTTTTTGCCTGAGTAATTGAGAAATGGCAGTTTCCAAGAAAGTAGAACCACAGAAGGGGCTGTGTGAAGGATGGGGGTGTTTAAAGGAACTATTGATTGAAGGCCTACTATGTGCCAGGAACAACAATGGATAAAGCAAGTGCACTGTCCTCATAACTAGAATAGCTCAAAATGACATGGAATGCAGTCTGGGCTGTTGCTTCCCACCCAGTGACTGACAAGGCAAAGGCCACCATGCTAGGTTCGGAGAGGATGGGATGGTGGGGGCAGATGCTAGCTAGAACAATAAGGGAGGCAACACCAAGCCCTCAGGAACCACTGATGAAAACTAGTCCCACTCATCCCTTTTAGTGGATACAAATATGCAGAAAAACTCACATGTCATAAAAAAAATAGTACAAGTAGAATTAAAAAAAAACTCATGGGGAAAATATTAATCTGAGAACAATTGTATCTGAGAAAGCATTTAAGTATGCCTCTGCAGCTAGCTGGCAAACAGCGCCAGTTCTGCATTTTATTAGAGCCCTAACTCTGTGTAGACACTGACCTTATTTGAGAAGCATTTCATAAGCACTAACACACAACGCAGCAGCATTGGAGGCCAGGAGGAGATCCAGGGCCGCCTCTGCGCCACCAGTTTCCCCTCCTGGGTGCTAGCGGCTGTCGCTAGACCACTGGACGCTGTTTCCCCGTGGTGCTAATTCCCTTTCTTCTCTTTTAGGTTTAACAAGCAGGTAGGGATTTTCCCAGGGGAAAATGAAACAGGGGGCTTTGGACTGGCATGTGCTCTTTGTGCAGGTTTGCCTGCGAGAGGGGTGGGCTATGTGTTAGACTAAGCTTAGAGGGGAAGGGTCTGAGAACTTTAATTTGGCCCAGTTTCTTGTTGGAGATCTCATCTTGTGCCTGGGACCTACTGCTGTGTGTATGTAGAGGAGGCTGGTTCTCAGGCGGCATTCACCTGGTCCTTTGGATTGGAAGGCCTGCGGCTTGTAATAGCCCTGAGAAATGTGTACACCACATCTCCTCCTACTAGAAGCTGGCGGTTTTCTTTCCATCTGCTGCCAGCTGAAAAATCCTGAATTTCTGCCGTGGAACTCGGCTCTGTCCCTCCCCCCTCTCGTTTCCTTTCCCAGCCAAGAGATTTTTAGGCTTTGGAGGTATCTCTAGGGATCATCTGGTCTACCCCTTCCCCACTGATCCAGCCACCTGGACAGATAAGTGTCTTAGAGAAGTCATAGGAGGCGACCTCCTGAGAAGTTTGCCCCCTCTCAAGGCAGCCTTGCTCACAGCGTTGGTCCAGAATAAAGATCTCTCACCCTTAGGAGCCTCTGCCAATCTGGGAAGCTAGGGAGACAGAAGAGGGACCAAATCTAGTACCGAAAAACCCACAAAACAAAACAACGACAATGACAAAAACAAAAAAACAAAAACAAGGAATAATGTGGAGCTGGAGGGGAGAGGCACAAAATGGGTGAGTTGGGCCAGCAGCTTATACTCAAGGCCCTAAGCACCAAAGTAGCTTGTTTAGAGTCTAGAAAGGGAAGACCTCAGATAGGAAAACTGTAAGGGAAGGAATGCTGGGAACCAGGCCTGGAGCAGGAGTCCAGAATGGGAAGGCCAATTACTTCATGGGAGTTTTTAATGAGTCTGGTGCCCCCCCCTTCTAATTACTTCATACCACAAGATGGTAACCAATCTGCTCTGTTTACTCTGTTTAGGCGTACATTTTAATACTTTCTGAAACATTTCCCATAAGCTTCCTCCTGCCATGTGCCCTCTTTGTATGTTCTAGAAATTTTGCAAAGACCTAAATCCCCTCTGCGTTCTTTCCTGACTGGAGCTGCATGCTGATTCAAGCCATATTCAGCCAGGAAGCTCTCTTCCCATCTTTAAAACAAGAAACATCTCCTTCTGAGAAGACTGCGCTACAGTTTTCTTTGTCTGTGTTGCTAACGAACAAAGAGGCCCCCACTGCAAAACAGCATTTCACGAGCATAGCAAGGCTGATAGGACCTCTTGCCAAATGTGACTGTGTGTAGTTGTGCGGGGTGGGGGAAGCAGCTTTGTCAGGAGGAGAGCCGAGGGAGGCAGCTCTGGGGAATTTTTAGCAACTGCAGCATGGTGTAGTGGAAAGAATACTTGCATGGGAATTCGGAGACCTGGCTGCGTGTCCAACACACCGAGTGCCCTCAGACAGGTCACTTGACCTCTCTGGGCCTCAGTTTCCTTGTCTTTAGAGGGGATCAAGGGAACAGGCTGGATGATCTCCAAGGATCCTTTCAGCCCTATACGTCCTCACTTCTGGGGACTGGGATTTGAGGTTTAGACCTGAGCCAACATCCAGCCAACCCAAGGGACTTTCTAGAGGCAGTAGAATGGCCGGGACAACTGCTTCAGGGAGTGGCTGGTCCTTGATTAAGGCTCAAATAATGAGCTCAGCTCCACAGTTGGCCTTCTGAAATTAAGAAAGGAAAAGATGTTTAGTTTCAAAAATAGCAGTTGGTGTCTCTTCAAACTGATTGGCCTTGGGTTCTGTAGACTTTGTGCACAGACATAATTTCCCTCCCTCTGCAGCAGAGCAGTGCGGAGTTATCGAAACCGGAGTTGGCGTGACCTGGGCTCAAATGCTGTAGCTAACTAGGTAATCTTGGGCATGTTCTTTACAAGACCAGTGCTCTAACCCCTGAGCTATGGAGCCTGGCATGTTCTTTAGTAGTAAGCTGCTTCATCAGGTTGCTGGAAGGTTCAGATGAGGTAACACATGTCGAGCTTAGAGGACAGTGCCTAACCTTAAAAAACCACTCAAAAAGCCATTATCCTGATTACTTATTGCTGCTTAACAAACCACCCCAAAACCTAGTGTTGTAAAGCAACAACCATTTCACTGGTTATTGCCCTGTGCTGCTTTGAGTCAGGGTTGGGGACATAGCTCAAATGGGATGGCTTGTCTCTGCTTCTTAATGTCTGAGGCATCAGTGTGGGATTGATTGGGGGAAGAGTTGAATGGCTGGGTGCTAGAATCATCTGCAGGCTGTTCACTCACACACCTGGCAAATGGACTGGGTTGACCTGAAGGCTGGCCTTGGCTGGGATCGTTGACCAGAGCCTCTACATGTGACTTCTCTATGTGGCCTGGGCTTCCTTACAGCATGGTGGCCTTCGAGTGTTCTAACTTCTCATATGGAGGCTCAGAGCTCCAAAAACAATGTGACAATAAACAACAAAGAGGTTGCATGACTTTTTAGGAACCAGGCGAAAATTGTCCCTTCTGTTGTATTTGATTGTTCTAAGCAGCACAAGTTAGCCCAGATTCAAGGGTGAGGATCACCTCTCAAAAGAAGTCCCAAAGAATTTGTGGCCATTGCCACGGTGTTTTACAGCCTCTACAGCCATGTAATTCTCACTGTTGTTTTCTCTGCTGTGTAACTGATCTCTTAACTAGATAAAAGCTTCTTGAGGGCAGAAGCGATACATTTCTCCACAGGGGCTTAGTATAATGCTTGTGAACATAAGACTAAGTCAACACATTTTTAAAAAATTCTTAACTTTATTTTATTTTATTTCTTGTCAGTGTTCCGGAATTCATTGTGTATGCGCCACACCCAGTTTAAAATAGCAAATTGACTTGAGTAGGCAGGAGGTTTAGTGGAAAGACCCTGAGCCAGAGAGAGTTAGAATCAGAAATCCATGTTCAAAAATGAGCGCTTTGGCGAATTACTCTTCTTTCTAGAGTCAACTTTCTCCCCTTACCCCACCAGGGAGACACTAATACCTATCTCAAGCATTGTTGGAAGAATGATGGATAATATATGCAAAATGGCCAACACACTGTTAGTTGACGTTAATGGACATTGTGAAGCATTGTGGCGCTGTGGCAAGGACACAGACGCTCAAGGTGATAGACTGATTTCAAATCCCATCGCTTACTGCGGGACTACAGAGAAATCCTCTCATCTCTTTTATGGGTAAAATGGAGGTAATAGTATATATGTTTTAGGTTTATTGTGAGGATGATTAATACATTATGTAAAGCTTCTAGCTCAGTCCCTGACACATAGTAGGGACTTAATACCTAGCATCTGCACATTGAACAGCCACAGTTAAAAATTGTTGTTCTTTTTTCTTATATTGACTTATCTGTGAATTGACACATAGAACAATTATTTATTTAATGCTAATAACTCATCATAGACTCATTTCTCAAGTCCGTGCATGCTAGGGGTCTGTGGATGCCTAGATCTGGGAAGATTATTCATGGATGGAGAACTGGTCCTTTGGAAAGGAGCTCATGGGTGCAGGCCAGCTGCTTGGGACAAGGTTCTTTTTGAACATAGGTGCAGTTGAGTTTTAATTGCCCCTGTTGACTCTTGACCCCAGAGTGCCCCTGGCTTCCTTTAGGTACAGCCATTTTGCTCAGGTATACCTGTGTGTCCTTTCCTCTTTGGATCTATCTTCTCCTTCACTGCCATGTAACTACAGGCAACATGCAAGCTCTTTGCGTCTGTTTTTGTTGTGTGTGGTCTTTTAAAAAAGCATTGTTTTCCTGGTTCAAATGTGTCGAACCGTACCAGTCTTGTCTGTGTGGAGCCAACCAGGACACCCAATTTAATTTTTCCAGGTGGTTCCTGGGACCTGAAGCTCTGTTAGGAACCATTGACTAGGAGCTCCTCCCTTTCTTTCTGAAGATCTCCCCAAAGCCCCAGTCTTAGCCTTTTTTTAGAAAACAAGTCTAGATAATCTGATAAAATAAATTGTCCTTTGGAAAAATACACACACTCACAAGATTTTGTGAATGATCTTGAGGCCATTTGTTTTCACCTCCCCAGGTGGTATATTTCTTCTGAATCACTGTTTCATGGGCTTCTGGGCTTCTACTAAGTTCTACTTGAGGATCATAGTGTACCTGTGAGACATAGGTCTTCCCGTTTTTCCACATCTTGCACTTCCTCCATCGTGATAGACATGTGCTGTGTTCGGCTGCTGAGGATTCAGCCTTCCTTCCTAGCCAAGTAGCATCTTCTGCACCCACAGGGTAGAGATGGGTTGGTGTGTCATCTGGGGCCTTGCCCTACCCTGGTCAGAAGATGAGCTCATGCCCCAAAGTCGTCCATCAGGTGCTTCCTCCCTGAAAATGGAACCTTGACCAAAGGGACAGAGAGATTGGCCATGATGGCTTGCCATTTCAGCTAAGCACTTGTGCAATGACCAGAAATTGCCTGCTTTCCTTCTCCCCAACCCTCTCCTTAAGAATCCCTGAGTTTAGAAGTTCCTGATAGTCTTCTAGTGAATTCCCTTTTGCTCAGGTTCATAAACTTGCCACCAGATAACTCTGAGAAAGCCACAGACAATAAACTTCTGGGGTGGAAAGTGGCGTAATGAAAAAGATTGTGACTGGCATTTGGAAAAAGGCAGACCCGGGTTTGAATCACAGTTTTACCAATTCACCAGCTGGTGGGTACCCTTAGGCAAGTTCATTTTTCTCTTAGAATGTCAGCATCATTGCAAAATAAGGATAATGAGTCCTGAAAACTTGATTCTCAAACTTGGCTGTGCCTTAAAATCACCTGGGGAGATTTTAAAATTACCAATGTCTGGGTCTGGTCCCCAGAGATTCTTCTGAATGATTTTGGGGTGCTTTCCTGGGTGTTGGGATTTTATAAAGCTCCCAGGTGTTTCTAATGTGCAGCAGCACTTGAGAAAATTGACCTGAAGAAAGTCTTCCATTTATAGAGAAGATTAAATGATATAAGTTACGTAAAACCCTTAACATAATGGAGAGATTGATAAAAGTCATTCTCCTTTCCTTTCCTTTCTTAAGATGAACCAGAATCTCTTGCCTTTCTTTGCTCCTAGCATAGTTTTCTTTGTTTGGAGTAGTCAGAGCCATGCATGACAAGCACGGTGCAATACAACCCTGCTTATTTATACCATTTGAGGTGAAGGCCCATCATAGACATAGCCAGAATTATAGAATATACAAAAATGTGATTACCGTCACATCCATGCAATAGCTAGGACGAGTTCAACAATGTTTTGTGAGAGCATTCTATGGAGGAACTGCTTTAATGAGAAATGAAATCAATTTATAATTACCATGGCAACAGCGAAATAGAGTGATGTCTTCCCAAGGGATCTGGATCAGGAACCCAGGAGGTCTGCCAGATATGTTCTGCAACTTGCTGAGTGACCTTGGCTCAGGCAGTTCATTTCTCAAGTCCTCAGTTTCCCCCGAGCCCATTTGCCAAAGGGTACAGCTTCAACAGAATTTTTTAAGGAAATATGTTGATGTGACAGTTGTTACGACACTGATGAAAAGATTCCTATAGGAAGCAGAGTGAAAGCAGGGCCTTGGGCCTCTTAGAGAAGATAATTATAGATCTCACTTCTCCCATCTACCATCTCCCCTCTCCCTCTACCCCACAGACTCTCCCATATCTTACCACGTAGGAACCTATCCAAACCTCCATCTTTATAAAGGGCTTTCTATAGAGAGGGTGTGAAGGGAAACTTCCGTCTTAGCCCAAGGTTTCTCTACCTGAGTACTGGTGATATTTAGGGCTGGGCATTTTTTGATTGTAGGGAGTTGTCCTGTTCATCTTTAGCTATCCAGCAGCATCCCTGACCTCTGCCCACGACTCCAATCTCAGCCCCTTTCTACTCTGACGACCAAAAGATGTCTCTAGACATTGCCAAATGTCCCTTGGGGAACAGAACCATTTCTGGTTGAGAACTACTCCTCTAGCCCAGTCACAGTAAAGTGGGTTTAAATTAACAAAGCGCCATAAATGTTGTGAAGGTACAATGGTTAATCTCTCTAGTGCCCTCACAGATTTTCTCAAATGCTGGTGAGCCAGAGAGCTATCAGGAATCCTTACATCCATTGTTACAGATGGGGGTTCTGAAATTACAGAAAAGTTAATAGTAATGATAGTAACCACTGGCTACCATTTATTGAGTGTTTATTATGTGTTATGTGCACGGTTAAATGTTTTATATATTACATTGTCCCAATTAATAGTTACATTGACAGAGTTCACAAATAGTGGCCAGTAGGCCAAGTCAAGCCTTCCGATGTGTTGTACTTGGCTCACAAGGTATTGGATCATATAATTGGTCTTTTTAGTGTCGGTTTCTTGCCAACATTTTAAGATTGGGTGAATTCATATAAAAGTCTACCACTAGATTCTTTTTTTAAAAAATTGGTAAAATGTGGCAAATAGGAGGGTCAGCTTGGCTCAGTGGCGGTAATTGGCTGGCTTTTAGATGAGGCGTGTCCCTGTTGCACTACAGTCCCCACCATTCCTTGTTGTAACTCCGACTGTATGTTAGATACATTTGGCGTCATGTTATTTTCCTCCTGCTTAGCCCAGCTTCCCTCGCTGGAATATTCAGCCTGGTTTCTCTAGGTGGTTGTATTTGTGGCTTCCTTCCTTACATCTACACTGTGTCATGTATATTACTATTCCCATTTTACAATGGGAAAACTGAAGCTCAACCAAAGGAAAGCGCTTGTCCCAATTCAGACAACACATCAGCTAGGAGAGAAGTCTGAGCCTCCTTCCTCACCAGCATGGCCTCCAGCCATCACAGAGTAGCTGCTGGTAGAATCTCCCTGCGTCCTAGGACGCTCCAGCCAGAGCTTCTGCATCTTAGGGTTTCCTTGGAGAACCAAATCTCACTGTCCTTTTGCTCACCAGGAAACCACATGTCACCAGCATAGGAAGAGTGTCCTCCAAGTGTAGCTCCCAAGCTACGTTTCCCCTGTGTCTGTGCCACTCTTTGGTCTGTGTCCAAGGGCTGCTCCACACACTCCCACATAGCCGAAGGGCCAGCTGGTGTGTGTGCTTCTGCCTAAGATGAGGCGGCTTGCCTGCGGGGAGGCTGTGATTGCTTTAGGAAATTAAGTGGGAGTGATTAATTAGGAAATGTACTGAGGACTCTGGAAAGAAATAGCTGAAAAAGAAAAAAAAATTGGAACTCTAAATACAGAATGCTTCTGGCCACATGGCTAAGGGAACTGTGTTCAATGGAACCTAAGGCATTTGATCCTGTTATTTCTGCTGCTTTGATATTACCCCCACCCCCTTGCAAAAGGATGCTGGAAGAAACCACAGAATCAACTGGTTCAACCTCTTTTTTCACCAAATGGCAGCGAGAGCCTCGAGAGACCACCAGAGGAAGCTGGCAGCTTCTAAGGAACAGCAAGGCTTGAGACTCAGAAAGACCCGATGTATAATCCTGGGCAGGTCTCTGAGTCTTGGGCTTCACACTGTGAAACCAAGGTAGCATTAACCATTGCCAAGGTTTGTTGCAAAGAATTAGTGAGCAAACGTGTGCACAATGACTGCTTAAAGTAATACGTGCCAGGCACTGTTCTAGCATATTGATATGTTTGCTTTTTTACAGCAATTCTATGAGGTTGGTACTCTTACTAGCTCATTTTATAGAAGAAGAACAAAGGCACTGAGAGGATACATTATTTACTCAATGTCCCATAGCTAGTAAGTGGCAGAGTCAAGTTTCCCATGCGGTCTGAGTCAAGAATCCACCTTAACCACTAAGAATTCTGCCTCATATACATATTATATAATGTATAGGTGACATTGTGTAATCAACATAATAAGGCATTTACAATAATAAATACATGCATTATAATAATAAATACAATTTATTGTACATAAAATAATTAATATATAAGTAATTAATATATATTGTGCTATATTAGGTAGAACCCTATGGAATTGCCATTCTCATTAGTAGAAAAGTTGACTAGTAGTAATTTTGTAGAGTTCATCTTAAAAAATGATACATAAGGGACGCCTGGGTGGCTCAGTTGGTTAATCATCAAGTCCCACATCAGGCTCCTTGCTCAGCAGGGAGCCTGCTTCTCCCTCTGCCTCTGCCTGCCACTCTGTCTGCTGTGCTCACTCTCTAGCTTTCTCTCTCTCTCTGACAAATAAATAAAATCTTTAAAAAAAATGATACATAAGTCACAGAAATTTTCCTTCTCTTTCCTTCTCTTATCTCCTCAGTTTGCTCTCAACAGGAACCAAGTTCCTAACTTTGAACTTCAGTTTCCCCCTCCATAAAATGGGGCTGATATCTCAAACACATGGTGCTGCCATACGGAATCAGTGAGACCGTGAGTGGAAAGCACCTAGCACAGTGCTCGAAAAATAGGATCCGTTGTTTTTTTTCCAGTCACAGCCATGGCTACTCACACACCTGCAGGGTCCTGCTATATAATAGTCCTTCTCTCACTCTCAGTGGTTTGGCTTTTGGCTTGAGGGTATCCATGTCCAATAAAACTTTTAAGTTATAGGCAAAGTATTAGGCTCAGGGGCTATTTTTCATCCCATGGACTTTGATATTTTCAATATGCTTCAGTCTAATATAAAGCTTCCTGTCAGGCCAAGCTGAACGTGTTGCCTTCCACTCACTTAAGAATTACAATGCTGCCCGCATGAAATACCACCCTGCCTAGCCTCATGGCTCATTCCGTCTGTGTTTTCCCTTGGGTCCACATGGTAAAGCCCCCTGCTGTTCTCACTGAATTTTTGTCAGTCAGTCTTCTCTTTGGAAACTCAACTTGAGTCCCATCTGTAGGTTTTATGAAAGTTCTTTCTGGTCCTTTGGGGTATGGGCTTCGTGACTTTGCAGGAGAGCTGCGTGGTGATAGCCCCTCTCTTTCCCCAAACACTTTTCCAAAATGAAGAAATAAGACTAAGACCTCATCTCAAATCCCAGCCATGCATCTGGACGGGTGTTTGGAGTCCTTGCAGTCAGCCTGGAAGATCATTAGGAGACTGATGAGTCTGCCCTCATCCCAGAGCCCTTCTGGGGGTCTTGGAGACTAGAGGAAGTAGCCGAAGTGGGATGGGAAGTAGTTTGGGTCTGTGCAGTAAAACTAGAGTAACATCACATTGTGTCAGGCACTATGCTGAGTGCTTCTTATTGTTTTATTTAATCCTCCCAAGATTAGGATTAGGGCCAGATTGAGGCACAGAAAGGATTTATAGTTTGCCCATGGTCACACATGTGACAAACAGTAGACCGGAAATTCAGGGCGGTCCACTTGACCCATAGCTTTGGTTTCTTAACCACCACATTCTACACCTTATTGTCTTCATTTTTGAGCTTCTACCAAGTGGGCTTCCTAAAGCAGTTAAGTTTTACTGATTCCTAGTTGTGGAAACAAATGCAGAAGCTGATGCAGCTGGTCCCTGAATTAAAGCCCTGAGATACTTGCTGCCCGGGTCTCTTTTGCAGAGCTGTACTTCCTTGTGCAAGTTTCAAATCCCGTGAGCAGGAGAATCAGGAAGGAGGTGTGCGAGCAGTCAAGTCCAAAGGAGTGATAGGGTACTGTAAACAAGAGAGCGGTTCATTCATTTGCAGAGCTGTACTCGGTGCCCCCACGTGCACCTGTGATACTCTGGCGACCAAGCCATTTCTTATCTCCTCAGTTTGCTCTCAACAGGAAACAAGCGCACCACACCTACCATGGTGGTTGTAATCAAAACAACAAAACAAAGACCAAAAACCCAGCAAGTGACAAGTGTTGGTGAGAATGTGGAGAAATTAAAATACAGTGTAAAACGGTTTCTTTGAAAAGCAGTGTGGCTGTTCTTCAAAAAGTTAAACGTAGAATTACTAGATGATCCTGCAATTCGACTAAGTTTACCCTCTGAAGAATTGAAAGGTGAGGGGGACTCAAACAAATGGCTATGCCACTGTTCAGGGCTGCATTATTCACAATAGTCCAAAGGTAGAAACAACCCAAGTGTCCCTCAACAGATGAATGAATAAGCAAACGTGATCTAGGGATGCAACTGAATGTTATTCAGCCTTCAGAAGGAATGGAGAGTTCTGACACATGATACAACAAGGATGAACCTTGAAAATATGTGAAGCAAAATAAGCTAGACACAAAAGGACCAGTATTGGATGATGTCACTTACATGAGATATCCAGAATAGGCAAATTCATAGAGACAGAAAGTAGATTAGAGATTATCAGGGTCTGGGAGTGGGGTGGGGTGGAGAATAGGAACTTAATGCTTAATGGGTATAGAGTTTCTGTTTGGGGTGATGAAAAAGATTCAGAAATAGATAGCGGTTATGGTTGTACAATATTGTGAATGTACTCAATACCACTGAACTATGTACTAAAAAATAGTTAAAATTAGAAAGGATGAATATCTACCATTTACATCATCTTGGATGGAACTGGGGAGTACTATGCTAAGTGAAATAAGTCAATCAGAGAAACATAATTCTCATATGGTTTCACTCATATGTGGACCATAAGGAATAGGGCAGAGGACCACAGGGGGAGGGAGGGAAAACTGAAGGGAAAGAAATCAGAGAGAGAGGGGCAAACTGTGAGACTCTCGGCTCTGGGAAACAAATTGAGGGTTGAGGGAAGGGAGTTGAGTGGGGGGATGGGTGAAGGGAATTATTGAGGGCACATGGTATGATGAGGACTGGGTATTATATTCAACTAATGAATCATGGAACATTATATCAAAATTAATGATGTACTATACGTTGGCTAGTTGAATTAAATTAATTGTTGAAATTATAAACGTTATGCTATATATATTTTAGCATAATATAATAAAAAACAATCTTATCACAAGAGAAGCAAAAAATCGTTTTTGCAAAGGAACAGAATCTTGCAGAAATCTCTTTCTTACTCATCTCAGCACCCAGGCCTTACACCTAGCACAGGGCCTGGTGTATAGTGGATACATATTCCTTTTTTTGCTGAACCAAACTGGGAACAGACTAATTCCATTTGTAGTTGAAAATGGTAGTGAGGCTGTTGAGTGTAAATTTTACTACCATGGCAACTGTGGAACACAAAGACAATAAATATGAAAACGCAGTAATATTTTGGCAGGTAGGGTCAGCCGGAGGTAACATGGCCCATTGCAGGTAAATATAAGATTTGAGGGAGAGTGAATTGTTAGTAATTGTTATAAAAACTCAGAATCATTATGGTTGAGGCATTCAGAGAGTGCTCTGGACCAGCGGAACCAGAATGTGTGGAAAGGTGGAGTCCACATTGGTATTGGACTCCAGGAATTTTTGTTCGAAGGAAGCTCTCATGGGCAGACAGGAGGCCACTTGTGCTTCTTTCCATTTATTCATGACATACCGTTCAAATCCTCACGAAGAGGTGTTGTGGGTCTCCACATGTCCTCGGCTGTTACCAGAGTCAGAGCTGCTATCCTGGGGGAAGAAGAAAGACCACAATTTGGCATTTAAGGAGATAGGCTGGGAGGAGAGAAGATGGATTCATCTTGTCATGATGTTTCATGGGCCCAGTGCTTCTTTTAGAAAAATAAAATGGTTTCTTTTCTTTTTTTTCTTTTTCTTTTTCTTTCTTTTCAGCGTAACAGTATTCATTGTTTTTGCACCACACCCAGTGCTCCATGCAATACATGCCCTCCTCAATACCCACCACCTGGCTCCCCCAACCTCCCACCCCAACCCCCCACTTCAAAACCCCTCAGGTTGTTTTTCAGAGTCCATAGTCTCTCATGGTTCCTAAAAGCTGATGTGAATTGTGGGTTATGTTTTGTTGTGCTTCTTCTGTAAACGGAGGCTGAGATAACCATTTTTGGATTAGGAAGGAAAGTCATTGCCTCTTCTCCCCTCCAACACCTTCTCCATCTTGATTGATGTACACACACAGATATGAAATATATACATTGAATTCCTATTAGCACGCAGGGAGCAGTCTTGAAATCCAAGAGATTGATCCCCTGCAGTATCCACCATCCTGTACCCAGCCCACCTATGACTTCCTTCTTTCAGACTCAGAGTTGTGAGCTCTATTCCCTTTTCATGTGTTGTGCGACACGGCAACACCATGAAAGAGCCTGGCACTCTGACACAGCTGCTGGGTAAACTCCATTTGGAAAGGTCCTTAGGCAGCCTCTGAAGGAAGTCTGGAGCTGATTTCATGATCGTACAAATACCATGGGATTTGGAATTAGGGCTAAATTTGAATCCAGACTTTGATACTTAATAGTTGTATAACTTTGATGAGTCACTAGACTTCAGTTTCCTCATCTGTAAAATGGGCACAAGGATACCTGTCTCAGGGTTCACATGTACAGCACCTTACATGAGCAGCCCCTGCACACAGTCTATAAGTAAGCAGCTGCCTAGTACTTGGGAGCTATTATGAAGATACCAAACAGCCATTTTGTGTTGCTTGGTTCCAGCACTAGAGTGTATTGATGCTGGTCTGCTTGAAAAATCCAAGCCAGCCATAATTTAGCAGAGGTCACAGTAGCACCCAGCTGCGTGCCATGATACAAAGAGCTAACATGTAGAGATCGCTCACTGTATTTAAAGCACCAAGCTAATTGCTTTATACAAGTTATCATGTTCAATTCTCACAACTCTATAATGTTGGTACTACTCTTATACCCATTTTTCAGAAGTAAAACTGAGGCTTAATGAGGATAAATGACTCATCCAAGACCACTCAACTAGTAAGTACTTGAGCCCAGATAGTTTGCGTTCAGAGCCCAGGTGCATAGGGAACACACTGGCTGTAGTGGGCAGGAAAACCTTCTTTGGGGTTGCTTTGCAAGCTGAGCCAAGACGATGCCAGTCTCAAGATCTGTCATGCGTTTTGACTGCTCAGTCTTAGAAGCCCATGTCTTATCTTGAAAATCTCCCCATTTGCCCATTGAATCAAGTACACATTCTTTGTTGCTTTTCCAGGCTTGCCAAATCCAGTCCCCGTCAATCATGTATTGTTTTTCTTTCTTTCATTCATCCTGTCAACATTCATTTGCTCAGCACCTCCCTTGAACCATGACTATTAGTGCTGGAGATCATTTATTGAGTACTTACTAGGCCCCAGGCACAGTCCTGGTGACTTTTACACATTTTCCTTGGTATTCCTAATACATCTCTACATGATAGACTTCATTACCACTCACCACTTATTACTACTTTACAGTTGACAAAACAGAGGCCATTAGGAGGTTAAAGTCATTGTTTAAGTTTCCAAGAAGTATGTCAGAACTAGGAGCCAAATTCTTTCACCAACTCTTGACCCCCCAAAGGAACTGTCTTCCCTTTCTCAATGCCTTTAGCACTAACTAGTCCTCTAAACTAGTGGTTCCTAAACTTGAGGAGGCATCAGAATCACCTGGAGAGCTTGTTTAAACACAGAATGATGGGCCTCACCTCCCAAAGTTCTGATTCAGTAGGCTGAAGAATGGGTTTCTGGGGCGCCTGGGTGGCTCAGTGGGTTAAAGCCTCTGCCTTCGGCTTGGGTCATGATCCCAGGGTTCTGGGATCGAGCCTCACATCGGGCTCTCTGCTCAGCGGGGAGCCTGCTTCCTCCTCTCTCTCTGTCTGCCTCTCTGCCTACTTGTGATCTCTGTCTGTCAAATAAATAAATAAAATCTTTTTTTTTTAAGATTTTATTTATTTGTCAGAGAGAGTGAGCACAGGCAGACAGAGTGGCAGGCAGAGGCAGAGGGAGAAGCAGGCTCCCTGCTGAGCAAGGAGCCCGATGTGGGACTCGATCCCAGGACGCTGGGATCATGACCTGAGCTGAAGGCAGCCACTTAACCAACTGAGCCACCCAGGGGTCCCAATAAATAAAATCTTAAAAAAAAAAAAAAAAAAAAAAAAGAATGGGCATTTCTGATAAGTTCCCAGATGATGCTGATGCTTCTGGCTGGGGGACCCCACTTTGGGAACCACGTCTAGTCCAAGCTCTTCGAGGACAGGGATCCTATCTTTGTTGTTCTTCTAGCATTGCACAGTGACTGGCACAAAGTAGTTGTTTGATATGTCTTTGTCATTTTGAATTATTTTTTTTAAGATTTTATTTATTTATTTGAGAGACAGCACCAGAGAGAGAGAAAAGTGATCAAGCATGGTGGGGGGTGGAAGGGCAGAAAGAGAGGGAGAAGCAGACTCCCACTGAGCAGGGAGGCTGACGTAGGGCTTGATTCCAGGATCCTGGGATCATGACCTGAGCCGAAGGCAGATGTGTGACCTACTGAGCCACCCAGGCGTCCCTGTCATTTTGAACTGTTTGATCGTATATCCATTTCTTCTTTGTATATCACATTGGGTTTTTATTTTTCAGTGTACAAATTCTTAGGCTTTGCCATTTAGGATTTAAACTCCTGGGGGTCAGGAATTTCACTTTATAATTCTTTTTTTTTTAATTTTTTTTATTTTTTCAGTGTTCCAAGATTCATAGTTTATGCACCATACTCAGTGCTCCATGCAATACGTGCCTTCCTGAATACCTACCTACCACCAGGCTCACCTAATCCCTCACCCTCCTCCCCTCCAAAACCCTCAGTTTGTTTCTCAGACTTCTTAGGATCTTTTGCAGACCCAGCCTTGGACACACTGGGGGTGTTAAGTAAATGTCAGCTGGTTGGTTGGTTGAATCAGAGACCAACCTCACCAAGACCCAATCTGCAAACCACTTGAACTCTGGGAGTACAGCTCTTGAGACAATCTCTAGATACCTAGAAGAGGACCAGTATATAGATGCTGCTCAGTAGTGTTCATTGAATGAATATCACCAGTCTTGGTGGCCAAAAAACTCAGGTTTCTCCGATATCTTGAGCCCAGTTCCGGCTTGGGGGCTCACCCTCAAAGCGTAGTTTGGTGGATGGAATTTTCCAGGATTTTCGGTTCACCTGTAGTCATGATTCTTAATCCTAGCTACACATTGGAATTACCTGGGGGGCTTTAAAATAATATTGATGCCTGATATCTACCCCGAGAGATTCTAATTTCATTGTGCTCCGTCTGACCTGGGCAGCAAAGTTTTAATAGCTCCCTGGGTGATTCTAATGGGCAGCCGAGAATGGGAACCCTGAGCATTTGGCTGCATGTATTTCTCTTGTGCATTTGGAGAGGGCTGTTCACGTATGTGGCTTTGGGGAGTATGGGTGCACACGTGTGTAGAGCAGTGCAGAGCTCTGCAGTCCTTGAGTGGCACAGAGTGAGCATAAGGGTGCAGAATTAGAAGTCAAGCCTTAGGTAAAAGCTTGGCGAAGCCAGAGGGTACCTGAGAGCGTTGAGCAGGCCTGCCTCTCTCTCCTGTGGCTGCCTTCAGCTGACCGCTGGTTGCCACTTTCCACGGCTGAGGTGGCTCAGTTTCAAGGCTGAATGCAGGTGGTGTGGCTTTTGCAAGGCCCTTTTGTTCACCCTAAGTTCAGAAAGGGCCGTCCTCCCAGGGGCTGAGGTGTGGGGCTTAGTGTTTGGCAGCATGCACATCAGGGCTACGTTTATTCTTGGGTTTCTTGCTGGAAATGCACACGGCTACTTGAGACCCACGAACTGGCTGAGAGCAATGGGAAAGGTCATGCCTGGGACCCCAGCCTAGCGGGTTGCTTGACTCAGCACAATCCTGGTGTAATTAAGCATGACAAGAAGAAAAAGGGGAAAGAGTTGGTGGTTACCAGTGTGCACTCAGCCCAGGCCCCCCGGGACCAGAGCATTCAGAAGTACCAGCTGTTCTCAATTTTATTGGAGCCGAGACTTGGCTTCCCTACAGCCATCTCCACCCATTTCTCCCAGGCATTTGGGGTGTGGTCCAGTAGACCTGTAGCATCAAGTATCCCAGAGAGATGGTTGGGTGAGTGATTACTTATTCCTGTCCCTTCTCTTCTCTCTCCTCATGTGGTCTCAGGAGCTGTGTGTAAGAGACGAGATCACATTAGTACATTCAAATTGCCTACTGTTGTTTGAGAAGTTGCACTGGGTAAGGCACTGTGCTAGCCACTGGAGCAAGGACTGGTTCATAAGATTTGGTTACACTAGTGGGAAAGCATTTAATTGTAATAAAGTCTAGGATCACATCCAATCACCTACCTGAGTCAGACAGGTGATATAAATGGGTGAATTGGGCTGCCCCTAAAGATATAGGGAGTGATGAGGGCTGATGTGGGCCATCAGTGAACTGGGGACCACACGTCCAGCAAAACGTCACCATTTAAAATCCCTCTTTTCCAGGCAAACATAACAGGGTCTGTAGAGTGAGGTTCACTGGCGAGGAGCCCACATGACATGACACCCACTTCTAACTACTTAGGATGGGCGAGCACTCAGCTAAAGGTCTATGTGAGGGTCTAGAAACCCAAATTCCAGAATGAACTCGTGATCCTGGAGGTATTCTTTTCCGGAGCTGAGCTCCCTCTGCAGTTGCTGCTTAGGGAGCCCACCTTGACTGAGCATCTGAGCAAGCTTCCAGAATACCACTGGCCCACTGGAAATTCACCTGGTGTGGTGGGTCAGTGTGGAGGTAGCTCATCAGGCTGCAGATGTGATGGGGAAGGGATTGAGGTGACTCTGCCCTCCAGGTTGATTTGAAGGCTTATCTCTCCTTTTCTGTCCCTGTAGGAGCATGAGAAGCAAGAGACAGAGGAAGGAACAGAATGGGATCCTGAGTGCTCTTGTCCATGTTTCCTCCAACTTAGACTTAGGAGAGCTTGGTAGACTTCTGCCCTGTTCCCACCTGGTTTCCTGCTGGTGTGCCTCTCCTTACCTGCCTGCTTTCATCAGCATTGTGCCCATTTGCTCATTTGTGGATTCAGATCTCCCTGGGGAAGAGCTGGAGGATTTGCTTGTGGCCTCAGTTTCCTGACCTCTACCCTGCAGTGTTAGGGTCAATGGCAAGGTTTCTGTAAATCAAGAAACCTATATCAGGGCCTCGAATGTCTTCCCTTCAGATGGCCTATGAAGAAACACAGACTTGGGCTTATGAACTTGGGGTGGCAAGTCCTTTTCTCTGGGGTTTGAAGCACTACATAGCTTCCAGTGCTTATTTGCTTCTGACGTGATGCTATTTTTAGCATTATTCTCCACATACATGGGACACTCCCACTGCTGTTTTCATTTTATTTGTTCATCCATGTGCTTGTATTTTCCACAGTGAGTATGTTGCAGTGAAACGGTTTCTGTAAAGCCCCTTGCCTCCTTCCTAAAACAATTTACCCCTTTTCAGTGCCCCACGAAGCAAACACCATGGCCCCAAGCCACGTCAGAGTGAACAAACCACAGGCTGAAATTGCAACCATTCAGGAAAGAGGAGTCTTTAATTTGGGCTTAAAATAGCCCACAGCCTGAGAGTTGGTGCGGGGACCAGGAGCAAGGTGTAATCGCAGGAATGGGCATAGGAGAGCCACCCCAGGATGACTGAGTGGGGGCTATGGGCTGAGAGAAAGACAGGCATAGAGGTTGGGGGGTCTGGTCTGGAGTCCCCCACAGCTCATTTAATATTATCTTCTTGAATCTCTTTTCATAATGGAAGAGTGAATGACATGGCAACAAAAATACATGACAGCTACTTACTCCATCTGGAATGGTGTATCTGCTCCCTCTCTTTCCTCAAAACTCTGTGCAGGCATTGTTGTAATATTAGCTATGATGAGAGCTACCATGCTGCTGAACTCCTGGGTCACTATGCATGTTATATACTTCATGGGTGACATTCTCACTGTATACTCTTGAACAACGTCCCCTGGAGTTGTGTAAGCACCAGTACTGGTAGTAGTAAGAGCAAAGAGATGTTGAGTATTTATGGGCTAGATATTACCCTGTCCCCTTGATATTAAAAAACTACACTATAATTCTCAACCCAACCCAAGGAGGAAGACACTGTGATTATCTGCATTTTATAGATAAGGAAGTGGAGGCAGAGAGAATTTAAATAACTTCCTGCATTATGATGCTAAGTGAGCCATGTGTAGATGCACCTTCAGTCCCACCCTGGTGCCCATGCTTAACCGTTATGTATCACCCTCCATGGTGATACTGTGGCTTTTATTCTTCTTGTTATTGTAGTGTGGCCTGTTTTAGCTGGGGATGCTGTGACAAAATAGACTGTGACTTTAACCATAGACATTTATTTCTCATAGTCGTGGAAGCTGGACATCTGAGGTCAAGGTGCCAACAAGGTTGAGTTCAATGAAAGCTGCCTTCTGGTTTGCAGATGGCTGGCTTCTCTCTGTGTCCTCACATGTAGAAGAGATGCTGTGATGTCTCTTCCTCTTCGTACAGGGTATTCTTCTCATCATGGGGCACCACCCTCATGATCACATTTAAACATAATTACTTTCCAAGACATCACCTCCAAATATCATCGTGCTGGAGATTAAGGCTTCAACATAAGAATTTTGTGGAGACAATAACATTGACGCTTCCTTATTTTCGAACCTTACTGGGCTACGTAAGTTGCTGGATCAGGGGTCAGCAAACACTCTCTGTAAAGGACCACATAGTACGTATTTAGGCCCTAGGGGCCGTAGAGTCTCAATAACAGCTACTCAGCTCTGCCCGTGTAGCACGAAAGCAGCTATAGACAATCTATAAATGGATAACTCTGGCTGTGTTCCAGAAAAACTGTATTTATGGATACTGAAATTTGAATTTCATATATTTTTATGTGTCATGAAATATTATTCTTCTTTTGATTTTTCAACCATTTAAAAATATAAAAACCATTCTTAGCACATGGGCCATTTAAAAACAGGCAGTGGGCTCAATCTGGCCTGTGGGCCATAGCTTGCTGACCTCTGTTCTAGAGCACAGAGATCTGGAAGGTTGGGTATTTTTTTTAAATCTGTGCCTTCCCGGGATCTCTCTTGATTCTGACCCTCAGTCTCCATCAGTAAGTGCTGATTGAATGAATTACTGCATGGCTTACTGAGGCTCTCTCTCAGGTATCCTAGATGATTCTGGGATACTGCAGATTTTCCAGAGAAAATGAGTACATTCTCATTTCAGAGAATGAGCACAAGGTTTCCTTTTCTCAAAGCAAGGATTGGAAATCTAGTTTTTGCCACAATTGCTAGAAGAGGGCAGGAGCCTCCCTTCAGGGATTTTTGTAGAACAGTAAAAAGAGAATTTTTTTTTTCTACATGAAGTGTAGAGATTTATTCTTTGCAAATAGACCTACAGAACGTGATTCCTAATAGGAAACAGATTTCCCACTGAAGATAAATGGAATGTCCCCACCTCCCAAACTGAGAAGAGAATTGTTTCCTCTTTACAAAGGAAACAAATTGGATTCTCAAAGGAATAATCAGAGAAGTTTTTTAAATTGTCATAATAAGCAAGATATGGTTTCATGAATGATGAAAGAGATATTTGCCTCTTTGGGTCTGGACATGCAGGACTGGTTGGAGGATTGGATGAGCCCTTCTCTCTCTCAACCTACTTCTTGTCCCTAGGCATTTTGTCAGTGCCAGATGGGGGAGAGTGGCTCCTGCCTGGATGGGGTTGGTGGGTCCATCGCTGTCTCAGTGGCTTACTGTAAAGACATCCTCTTTCTTTACAGCTCTTCTTCTTTAGCATGCTATTGAAAAAGGTCCCTATCCTTCAGCCAAGCTTCCTGATAGATGCATTCATTTTGGTCTGTGGGAGAGGGCATTACAAATGGGAGACTTGCCTGAGCAAAGACATGGTGCTTGAGATGAGCCTGGTGGATGTGGGGGACCTGCCCGGATAGATGAGCTCTTTGCACTACACTTGGAGGCAGCCAAGGCATAAGGCTGAGGTCTATTGCCTTGCTGAAGGGAGAGAAGCATGATGATGCTGTTGGGCAGGGACTCCCAAGAGTTGACACAGAAGTAAGGGTGTCTGGGTCAGGGAGGAGCTACAGTCATTTGACCCAAAAACCTTAATCTCCCCTTCTTTGCTGGATCCTGGGCATGTGGAGGGAAGTCCCACACAACCCTTGCCCTCTGTTTGTTCATGATAAAGTAGACAGAATCCATTCCTTTAATTCCTTCAGTTCCCTGGGACAGAGAGGAGCAGGGAGCCCTGACAGTCTGGCCTACCCTCCAGAATCATTACCTTGTGGATAATACTTAGATGTGTGAACTGGGGAAAGTTACTTAACCTCTAGGGAGCTCAGTTTTCTGTAAAATGGGGATAATAATAGTACCTACTCTTAGAATTGCTGTGAGCCCTTAAAGGAGATGAACAATGCCTGCCACATAGTGAGAACTCAATACATGGCAAACTATTATTATTAATTAGTATTATGCTTTCCAGCAGTTATAATTTCCTACATTTGTACAACTCTCTCTTAATTTACAAAGCCCTTCTCGTGAGTATTTCATCATCTCCAAAGCCCTCTGAGGTTCAGTTGGTGCTATTAACCCCCTCTGCAGATGAGCAGTGACTTGCCCACGTACTTACGGAGCTGTGTCGTGAGCCCTGAGGCTGCAGCTACTGGTCTGGTTGTCATCAACTCTGAGCCATTCTGCTTCCTTGCAGGGGTACAGGGCCCCATCAGCCCCACAGGGGATGTCCAGATATGTATGACATGTCCTCTGCTCTCAACGAACATATAGCCTGGTTGAGATTTGAAGAGCCTTGCTCTAGGAAGTAGAGAGCCTACATACAAGTGAAATCCACTTGTGCTGTGTCCAGCAAGAGAAAGCAGGTCAGAAATGGACTGGCCAGGAGTCTTCTATGGTACCATCAGATGACACCCAGAATTTTCTTGTGCTGAACCTGCAAAGACCTGTCTCTGATTTCCTGCATGTCACTCAGCAAATTCCCTCCATGTGTGAAATGAGCAATGGAGCCAGCTCCCTGGTGGATGGTGTTAGCTCCAAGTTGCATCACATTCCACCCCCTCCTCCTTCGCAACAGACCTTAACATTATTCTGTGATTACTTCGCATCATCCTTCCCAAATGTGCATCAAATTAAAGAGTTATTAGGGCATGGAAGGACATGTTTATGGGGAAGAATTTCCTTTAAAGTCACAGCTCAGCCTGAACTCACTTTATTAGTGTTTATATAAAGTATGTCGTCTGTTCCAATGCGATCTTTGTTTATATCTGCAGCAATCATTGCATTCTTGGGGCTGCTCCTTCCTGTTTTCTTAAAGTGATTGCTGTGCCTATATTAAAAGTGAATAGTGGGTGTGCTCTGTGGCTGTCAGGTTTGGGGATGGGACGTGACCTATTCAGAGAATGACACTTAACCACAACATGTTCTGCAAATATTACAAGCTTTGAAGTGGACAGGAAGGGGCATTCTTTGAAGAACAAAGACATGGTGGACAGTCAGGACCCCTTGTGAGTACTCCCTTTGTCACTTACCTTGTGGTAGGCTATTGTGACTCTAGCAAGGATGGCCATTTGTGCTGATTGGCTCAGAACAGTCCCAACTTCTGCCTCTTTTCCTGATATAATCATTAATGCCATTCCCATGGACTCACAGAAACATTCAAGTTCAGATGAGAAATTATATGATCACTCCAGTTTCTCCGTTTTATTGGTACAAATGAAATACTTTGAATTTCAAGGCACTGTCAATGAAAGGCAAATGAAACTCAGTTAAAAGTGTTGATAAAGAACTAGGTTCAGAACCTTCAGTCATTCAACAAATGTTTATTTGTGCTTTTTATGTGCCAGACATTGTGCTGGACACTGGGGATTCAAACGTATATGGTTGCAACTCCCAAGCAGTTGGAGTTTATTGGTTTAGCTAAAATTTGGGGTATGTTAAGGAAATTCTCTAAACAGGCCATTTCAGTTCGCCTTTCACCCTTCAGGACTCTATTTATTTCTTGCAAGTTGATTGCTAAGTTCTCAGGTTCTGACATCTGACTGTCTAGATATAAATGCCCTTGGTGTCCGTATCAGCTTGTGATCATAGATATGGGTCCTAATCTCCCTGTGCCTCCATTGTTCATTCATAAAATGGGACTAATAATAGCATCAACCTTGCAGGCTGGTTGTAAGGATTATAAGAGGCACCGAATGTGAAGTACTTAGAATAGTGCTTGGCACATGGTAAACACCCAACACACGTTGGCTCTTGCATAATAATTACTCACTCCACAGATATTTGTTTAGACTGTAATGTGGGCTGGCTGCAGCTTTTCTGCCTCTGTTGACTAGAACTTAGGTGGCCTTCTTAAAAACATAATTTAAGGTAGTATGTTAATGGAGTTCAAAGCCTGTGAGAATTTTCATGGGTAAGAGTTCAGAGTCAGTGAGATTCTGAATTTATGGAAATCGATCAGTTTATATTACTCCTTTTAAAGATTGGGGGTGGGTAGCTTCTCCAAGATCATACTATGGTTAGAAACAGAGCACAGAGGAAAAATCATGGATGTTTATCTTCGAGGCTTTCTTTCCCACTCTGCCAAACTATCGTGTGTATCAGTCAGCATGGATAAGGCTATGCCGCAGAAACAAATAAGTCCGGATGTAGCAGTGGCAAAACAACAAAATTATATTACTTCCTTATACCAGAGTCCAGTGCAGTTGGTCTGGGTAGTGGGCTATGTTTCATATGGTCTCTCAGGAACCCGGGTTCTTTCCATCATAGGACTCCACCATTTTTGACACATGGTCTACACATGTTGAAGAAGACAAGGGAAAAGAGTATAATGTGAAGGATGTTTTATGGTCTTGCCTAGAAATGGCTTATATCACTTCCATCTACATTTCTTTAATCAGAAATCAATCATATGATCCCACCTAGATACAAGGGATGCCAGGAAATTTAATCTTGCTGTTTACCTAAGAGGGAAATGAAATGGTTTGGTGAACTCATAGCATTGTTCCTGCCCTATCATGTGCCCAACATTTCTTGACTCATTTTCAAAGGCTGACCCCAATCTCTTTTGATATTTTGGTCTCCTAATTCCCAGGGATTTGTGGAGCCAATTTTTTTTTTTTTTTAAAGGTGCTCTCATATGTAGAGTGGAGAAGTATTTTAAGAATGGGCGTTCTGGGAAGAATTTGGAAGGGTATGAGATTTCTGGGCATGATAAAGTGGACATGTAGGCTGAACCCTTCTAGGTTGATAGTTGTTACCTAGAGGTTATTGCTCAGAAAGAAATAAGTTGTCTTAAGTCATCATAGGAAGAATTTGGGAGTGATTTGTTTATTTTATTTTTTTGTTTTGTGAGACTCAGGGCTAGACTAGTCTGGGGGTTGTCATGAAGGGAGAGATTGAAGGATGTGGTTGAATAGACTAGGAGGATCTGGGGAAAAGAGCTATGGATTAGACTTTATGCCCCTTCAAGTTTAGTTAAGCACTGAGGTCCCATTAACCTATTCTGCATCTTTCTGTGGTCACATTTTGTATGAGTAATAGTCAACAAATTGATGGTAATGATTACCTGTTGAGTATTTACTACCTGACCAACCCTGTGCTAAATCACTTTATCATCTCATTTACCCCTCATAACATCCTAGGAAGTAGGCACTGTTATTATACCCATTTTACAGGTGAGAAAACAGAAGCTTAGGGATGAGTTAAGGAATTTGCCTAAAACCATTACCACTGTCTGATAAAATTTGAGCCCAGGCCATCTGACTTTAGCACCTGCTTTCTTAAGCATTATGCTCCCGAGCAGATATCTCAAACTCCAGTGCCTATGAGGGAAGCAAATGAATGGGACTAATGAATAGCAAAGTCTATACCTTGTCCAGAATGGGCAGTTGCCTCTTAGCTCCAGTTTCCAGTGGCCATGAGAGCTCAGGGGGTCAGATCATCTGATTTTTTAGAGATAATCTAGAATTCCAGATTTGTATGTGAAATGCTTCCAAATTGGCAACTAGTTTATAAATGCTAAAATCATACTGAAGACCAGACTAAACATGTCTGCAGGTCAGAATTGGCCCATGGGCTATGAGTTTGCAAGTTTTACTCTACTGCCTCCAGCAAAGAGCTAGATATGTCCCCTGTATGCCCTTCATGCTGGAACATGAGACTGAACAGAGCGAGACAGGGGCCAGCAGGGAGCCCTCCTGCATCAGGGAGAGGAAGAGTGGAGACCCACACTCGCCCCTCCTCCTTGCAGAGCCCTCACCACCCCCACATCCAACCATCCAGGTTGCCCCTCTGTCTGGCTGTTCTCCTCCCTGCAGGTAGCTGTCTGCAAAGCATTGGCTGCAAACTTTTGCAGGTGTAAAATTATATATGCAAGAGTGTTGCCAAGCCAGAAATTTAGCCCAGGGAGGCTTAGTTCCCAAACAACTGAGGTAGTGTGAAGCCAGTTTTTTAAATCAAATTCAGTCATTTCTCTCCCGAATGCATGTATGTGTTTTTAAACTATATGTGGTTATGTAACTGATGAGGATGAAGTGAAAGAGTCAGAGAATAATTCAGTAATGTCTCCGTTGTGCAGTAAGACATGAGATGGAAGCTCTATGAGGGGGATCCAGAGTGAAATGTGGCTGCGTGTGACCTACTGGGATGGTGATTTGGTGATTCTTGAACATGTATTGCTTTCTCTCTTCCATCAGGGGAGATGAATGGATCACTGGGGAGAGAAAGCAAAGAGAAGAAAGACATCCGTATGAGTAGGGCCATCTGAGCAGCTTCTAAGAACTGCTCTTGGGCCCATCAAAGAGCTTCTTCTTTTGGCCAGACTTCCAGGTCTTAAATAGCTTTAGCTCTGCTGGTCACTTTAGCCATGAGAAGAGTCCAATTTCAACTGGGCCACTTCTTTCAACATTTTGGCAGGGAGAGGGGAGAGTGCGTGAGTAATACATATTTACTGTGGAAAACATTGCTAAGAAGCAAAATGTAAAATATTTAAGGGAAAACAACAAAGGAGTAACATGGAGGACATTAGGAGAAGAAAAGGAAAAGTGAATTGGGGGAAATCGGAGGGGGAGACGAACCATGAGAGACTTGTGGACTCTGAGAAACAAACTGAGGGTTTTGGAGGTGTGGGAGGTGGGGGGATGGGTGAGCCTGGTGGTGGGTAGTAAGGAGGGCACGTATTGCATGGAGCACTGGGTGTGGTGCATAAACAATGAATCCTAGAACACTGAAAAAATAAAATAAAATTAAAAAAACACACGCACAACAAACACTCTTTGCCCCAGCATCCAGAGAATACTAGTGTACATTTCTCTAAGTGTCTCCAAGGGACCTCACTTCATCCAAGGTGTCTGGAAGGAAGTGAGGGGAGTATGATCTGTGGTTTTGGCTCCCACGGAGCTTCACACTCCTTTGGGAGACGAGGCAAACACACAGGAAACAGGCAGCACACACGAGGTGGGAGGAAATGTGATGAAAGGCCAGAATGGATTGTGCAGAGGCTAAATGATGCAGAAGTTCAGAAGTTCAGAGAAGGAAGAGATGAGTGCAGGATGGAGAGGCTGGGAAAGCTGCAAAGAGGAGGCTTGGTGGGGGCGGGGGGTGCTTCACAAAGCCTGAAGAGAGGCTGTATGTTTCGTGAGGCAGCTGAAACAAAGTACCACAGACTGGGTGACTTAAATCAACAGAGATGCATTCTGTCACACTTCCTGGGGCCAGAAGTCTGAAATCAAGAAGTTAATATGGCCGTGCTCACTCTGAAATCTGTAGTGGAGGGGAATCCTTCCTTGCTTCTCCCTAGCTTCTGGTAGTGGCTGCTGATCCTTGGCATTCGTTGATTTGCAGCTGCCTCAATCCAGTGTCTGCTTCTGGTGTCCCCTGGCATTCTTCTTGTGTCTCTATCTTGTTGTCTAATGAGGACTCTAGTCATACTGGATTAGGGCCACCCTAATGGCCTCATTTGAAACTAATTCCATCTGCAAAGACCCTACTTACAGATAAGGTCACTCTTAAAGGTACTGGCAGTTAGGACATCAACATATCTTTTGGGGATACACAATTCAAACCACAACCTAGGGTAGGGTTTGGTTGGAGAAAAGATGTTGAGGGCTTCAGAGGCCATCGAACATAAATGTCGATGGAGTGTCTCACAGAGTCCCAAATCAGGAAGGTGCTCAGTAAAGGTCTTTGGACTGAAAGAAGGAAGAATTCAATGAGGCAGGCTAAGCCCAGTTGTAAGACCCACCCAGCTGCAGTGCTATTGCGCTGTGAAAAGCACTGGAATCTTGGGGAAATGTGTCTGATTGTAAGAGGTGGAGGGCTGTTAAACCATTTATTTCCCTGCTTGACCCCTTCTGTGGTTCCAAGTGCTGCAGGCATGAGAGCTGCCCCTGGGTGCTCCACAGTCTGGCCGCCACCTGCCTCTGTGATCCTGTTTGGTGGTGTTCTACTCCAGTCACCCGACCTTTCTGTTTCTTAGACTCTCCAAATGCTTTCTCTCTTCAGGGCCTTTGTGATTCTCTTCTGTACTTAGAAATGTCTCCCTTCAGCCTCTCCCCTTGTCTGGTTACTTCTTTCCCTTCAAGGCTCAGACCAAAGGTCTCTCCTGACCACCCAACCTAATGGCCCTACCTCCTCCCGTGCCCATTTTCATTCTCCTCACCTCACCCTGAAATGATTTTCTAGTTATTTCTTTGTAGTCTGTAATTCTTTTGTTAATCTGTGGTTGCCTCTTTCCCCCTGTGTTAGTTTTCTGTTGGTGTGTAACAGTCTTACGATACACTTGGCTTAAAACAACTGTCCATTTAGCTAGGGGCCTCTGCTTCAAGGTCTCACACAGCTGTTCGTGGGGGGATGTGGTCCCATCTGAAGGCTCAACTGGGATGGATGCACTTCTGAGCTCTTAAGGTTATTGGCAAAATTGCAGTCTGTTAGATTGAAGACTTGAGGCTCTTGGTGGTTGTCTTCAGTTCCTTGTTGGTTGTTTGTGGGGCCTGCCCTCAGTGCCTTGCTACATGATCCTAATATGGTCGCTTGTTCTTCATAGGTAACAAGGGAAGGGTGTCCCAGCAGGATGGGAACTATAGTTGTATATAATATAATCACAGAAGTGCCATCCTGTCACCTTCGCCATATTATATTAATGAAAACCAAATCAGTAGGTCCTGCTTTGCTTAAGGAGAAGGGATTACTCAAAGGTGCTAATACCAGGAGATAGGGATCATGTAAGTCACCCTAGTGTCTGTCTGCCATGCTCAACAAGAGAACAAAACTTCCCTGAAAGGAACAATTTTTGTTGTTCAACATGCTATCCCTAGCCATAAACACAGTACCTATCCAGAGTAGGTGTATAGTAAAGGCCTATTATAGGAATATAGGAAGGATGAAGAGAGTAAGAGAAAAAGGGAGGAAGGGAGGATGGAAGGAAAGATGGAAAGGAGTGTCCTGCTTTCCCCTGTAACATGCCTAAACAGCCAAATAAATCTTGCAGTTATCCTAAAGCAGTGACGCTGGGCTTTACACATGCTGCTGCTTTTCCCTAGAATCCTTTTCCTCTCTCTCACGTATTCCCATGCCAACCAACCTAGCTGTGGCCAACTCATTCTTCAAGTCTCGATTAAAACATTACCTTTTCCTGGAAGCTTCTTCTGACCCTTTAAACTTGGTATCCTCTCCTGTAAGCTTTTGTTTATAGCTCTGGCACAATATAGAATAGGAGTCTGTAAACTGTAGCTCCCAGACCAAATCTGGCCTTCAGCTTGTTTTGCAAATAAAGTTTTATTGGAGCACAGCCATACCCATTAGTTTGTGTATTGTCTATGCTACAGAGCTGAGTTGAATAGTTGTGATAAAAAACATGACTGGCAAAACCTAAATTATTCACTGTCTGGTCCTTTACAGAAAAAGTTTGACACTTAGTGTAGACTGTTTAGCACAGTCTGTGGGAGTTGATCCTTTATTTCTTCCCCACTATTCTTGCTCAATGTTGGAGACCATGCCAGTTGTATTTACACCCGTGTCCCAGCATCTAGTATAGTGCCTGAAACTTAGTGGTTAAGACAATTTACTGAACGAATGACATGAATGATGTATCAGTCAGAAAATGAAAATAGGTAGAAAAACTCAACTTAGGATTATGTAAAGAAGATTGCTGTACAAGGGGACTATTTCAGTAGTTGGGTGTGGTTCAGAGAACCAGGACTAGAAGCAATAGAGATGTTCTGAGCCAGAAGAGATTAGAGAAAGCAACTGTTCTGGAACCAGGAAATGGTCAACTGTGAAGAGGAGTCATGATCTTTGGTGGAGACGTTAGCTAACCTGAGTAACCTCTCAGGGAGCGAACCAGAAGAATAAATACACTCTTGTCACTCTGTTTTCTTCCCCCTGTCTCCTGTTCCACTCAAAGTGAAGCAGGAGGGCACAGCAGCCAGCCTTGTGATGTGGTCCCTTCAGGTTGGCCTTGCTGGGATAAAGAGCAAGTAACTGAAGTGAAGACCAAAGCCTCTTGACTAATTTATTCTGACTTGATTGGAACTTTTTCTTTCCTGGCCGTAAACAAGGGGTCAGGCTGGACCACAAGACATCTTAATTCTGGCCCCTCCTACCACTTTCCTAAGCAGAATTCCCCAGATTAGGCTTTGAGATTTTGAACGTGAATGCATGACACCATCCTTTTTCAGAAGTTTGCTGTCCTTGTCCTCAGACCCTTTTCTTCTCTGTGATCCCCATCGTAGCCCTTGCTGTCACCACCGCATCACAATGTACTTCCTTCTCATCAGCTCCAGGTCTTCTGAGCTCCTGTTTTCACAGTTTTCTCAAATCTCTGATTGCTCGCTCTCCATGGAATCTAGACCACATCTCTCAACATCTAATTTTGTATATTCTTACATTGCTCTCTAAGTAACTCATAAGTTTCAGACCATCTCCTCAACTAGACTCTACACTGAGGGCAAGAACCAGGCCATATTTTTAAGCCCACTTGGTTCTGGGCCCCCAAAATACAAGAATTCTAGATCTTAAAATTATTAGGACTTTATAGGTCATGTTACCCAGCTTCCTACCCATCACAAGTACATCCTGTCCGGCATGAGTTGACTACTGATCTCTGCTTATATACCACTGTGATAGGGAATTACTTCATTGCAAGACAACCCTTCCAAATTTACCTTAGACAGAGATATCATCTTTCCTGAAACCCGGAAGACATCACTCTGTAGATACTTGCTGTATGGAGCAGGTGGTCTTAAAGTCTGATCAGAACTGATGGTGTATTCTCTAACTCTGTAGTCAGAGAATCCTCTTTTTTGATGATTCAAAAAAGATGCACCATCATAGGAAACATCTTTTTTTTTTTTTTTTTTTTTTTTTGGACACCAGTGCTAAGTTCCACCTCTGCATCCTCTCCCTGCAAGGTGTTGGCTGTGAGTGAAAAACTACTCTGATTACTATTTTGCTATTTAGGAATAGTTCCTCACATAGTTTATCTCTTGAGCCTCATGGTCATCCTGTATAGCTGGTGTTCTTGGTCATATTTTATAAAAGTCTCAAGAACAATACAAACAACTGGGGTTAAACAAGTTTAAGTAATGTTCCCAAAGTCACCCAGCTAAGAAGGAAGAGGGGACTGAAATCTATATCTTCTGGGTTTGGTATTGAAGCCCTTTTCTCCACACTACACTGTTTTTACTGCTCCCTCTTCCCAGATGTGCCACAACAAAAAGAACATTTTGCTGGAATGCCACAGAATGAATCAAAAGAAGAATGTGAATATATGTGTGCCAAGTTAGGGACAGTGGCCTACCCCGAACATTTTTGTTCCATTTTTTCCAATGTTGTTCTGAATTCCTCATCCTCCCCACCCCACCCAAGGTGTCAAACAGATGTGAAAATACCACAAAGCTGCAACTCACAGCATTGGTTTATGATTCACTGATTGGGATGGGGAAGAAAATGCAGGCGATTACCATGGTGATGCCTGTTTATACAGGCAATACGGTAGATGATGAGCAACATGGCAGAAACCAGACATGGGCAAAAACAGCAGGAAAATACACCCACCCCATCTAGCTTGCAGAGGGTCTCAACATCCCCACTGGCCCAGACCTCACTAGGAGACCGAAAAGGAAATGAGCCACTTTGGCTGAAATGGGAACCACTGAAGTCACCAGGAGTGTCCTTTGCTTTCTTTAAGATGGGATGGGAAATTCTATTCTGTACTGTTCTATTTATTCATTTATTCATTCATTTTTCCCTCAGTCAGCAGCTAACCTGTTGTAATAGAAAATGCTTAGAGTCTAGCTGTAGAAGAGCATGATGTGATTTAAAAAAAAAATATATATATATATATACACACACACACACACACACACACACACACACATATATATGTCCTCTCCATTCAGAGAGCCCAAGTTCACATCCCAGCTGTTGCCACTTACTGGTTGTGTGACTTCCTGGCAAGTTGCTTTATCGGTAAAATCTAAGGTGGATTGGGGTGGGGGAAATTATGTTTCAGCTTCCTCTGTGAAAAATGGGATAATAGTAGTACCTACCACATATGATTGGTGTCTGGATAAGAGAAAATGAACATACAGTTTTTAACACAATGTACATAGTTTGGGCCCAGCAAACATCAGATCTTATTAAGGTTTATCTTCAGTATTTTTATCTGTTTAAGGAAGATAATAACACCCACCTTTCAGAACTGTTGTGAAGAGATAGAAAAAAATAAAAAAAATGGAAAGATCCTGACTCAAAGATACTGCATTTGTCAGTGTGGACTGCTGCTGTAACAAACAGGTCCAAAATTTCAGCAGCTTTAAGAATTATTTCTTGAATGTGTCTGCGTTTTATGTAGGTAACTGGAGAGACGGGGAGAGAAGGTCGCTATTCCACGCAGTCATTCAAGGACTCAGACTCTTCCTGGCTGCCCTTCCTAGAGTCCTCCACTGGATTTACTGAATTCAGCCAAACAGAGGGAAGAAAAAAGAGCACAGAGGATTGGACAGGAAGTGTTACTGGTCGGGCCTGAAGGCAGTAGATATTGCCTTTGCTCATGTAATAGTGAGAACTTGGTCATATGGTTGCCCATCCCTGCCAGGGAGACTGAGAAATGTTCCGCTATGTTCACCAGACAGAGGAGAAATGGTTTGGTGGACGACTTGCCAGTCTCTATCACGATGTTCACTGAATGGTACCCACGACTGCGGTTATTAACTTAAGACCAGGGTGATTCTCACGGTATCATAAGGCTCACTTGAAGAGATGGACAACCGTAACTATGCAGCCTTTACTCCTGAGAACCTGAGGGAAGGGCCGGTTCTCACTTCGTTCCTAGAATGGGTGTTTTTTGCGCCTGTGAGCCATCTTTGACCATAACGACGGGACTGAGGATCTTAGGGACGACAGGCAAGCATAGAAAGGGCATGCCATTGAGAGTCATATAAAGGGAGTTCCATTGTCAATGGTAAATTAAACATTCAAAAGGTGTCTTTCTCTTCCTTCCTCTTCCATCTCCCTTTTGTTGCCAAGCGAATCACTCCAAAACTTAAAGGCTTAAGACACAGTGCTCATTTTAGTATTCTCCCTCACAGTTTCTGTGAGCAGGAATTCAGGAGTAGTTCAGCTGGGTGATCTGGCTCAGACTTTCTTATAAGTCATAGCCAGATGATAGCTGGAGCTGGAGACCTCAAAGATGTTTGCACTTACGTGCCTGACCTCTAGGCTGGAAGCAACCAAACGGCCAGAGTGGAACCTCCAGGGCCCCTCTGGCACCTCTCTGTCTCTCCCTGTCCCTCCCTCTCTCTTGTCCTCTCACATGGCCTTACCAGTGGTGGCCCTAGGCCTTCTGGTCTTCCCACATGGTAGCTCAGGACTCCTGTACAAGTGCTCCAAGAGAGAGCCAGGCAGTCGCTTACTACCTTTTCTAACCCAGCCTCAGAAATTCCGCAACATCATTCCTGCCCCAGACTTGTCTAGGCCGTCATGAGGCCTGCTCACCTTCAAGGGGAAGGGACCTAGACTCCACCTCTCGATGGCAGGCTTGTCAATGAAACAACTTGCAGGCATGTTTTCATACCACCGCACTTCCCTACCCCACAGCTAGAACTGCAGTGGCTTCCCACCTAGTGTTCACACTTGCAGGTGGTTCCGAATTCATGCGAGGCTAAGGTGCACTGATTCTGATTCCCTCAACGGCCAAGGCTGAAGGCTAAGAAATCAGGCTGAAGTTCCAGAGTAGCCTGGACTGGGACAAGGGGAGTTGGGGTTTGGGGAGGCGATGGGCACATGAGGTAGTACAGCCTGTTCTCAGTGTCCATTTAATTAATTCCCATTTTCAGCCAAGCATGCTTGCAGTTACGGTGTTAGGCTCCTCGCCATTCTAAGGTTGCAAGCAGGAGAGGCTTATGTAAAGCATGGAGGCTCAGAGAAGTTAAGTAAAATACTAAAACTCACACAGCTGGGAGTAGGGGTTAGGGAAGAGATTTGAACCCTGACCTGTCTCACCTCAGAGCCCAGGAACGTGCTCCCTGACCTTCTCCCTGGCAGGTGGGCACTGTGTGTGCTGGCGGGCCCGGGGAGGATTTGGAAATAGGTGTCCTAGAAATGTGAGAGGGAGGGGCAGCGTCAGGGGGCTGCTTGGGGCGCCATTTGACTACATATTGATCACAAAATGTACCCCCCTTCCATCTACAGGAGGATAGTGTCCTGGAGTTCAGGATCCATCTGTAGGCACAGGGTTTGGGGTGGTGCAGGCAGCTGCTCTCGATGCACTGGGATTTCGGGCCGGAAGTGGCAGGTGCAGGGAAGAAGGATGTAGTTCGACTAATGATAGTAACAATAGCTGCCACGGCTGAGTCTCTAACACGTGCCGTGGGTGAGCACTGTGTATGTGTCCTCTCGTTCGACTTTCATAAAAGCCCTGGAGGTTGAGGTGACCACCCTGTTTGTGGACGGAGCAGCTGAGCCTCGGAGATGAGGTGAACTGCCCGGAGGTCACTCAGCAGGTGGCAGGGCAGGGATTCAGACTCAGGGCTGCTTGTCCCTGAAGGTCTGCCTCCCCAGCATGGACTGTGTGCCTGGGGCAACCCCATGACCCGTCCCTTCCCCCACCCCCACCGCCAAGTCCTCAGTGTTTCAGCAGCACGCTCTGTGCCCCTTCACATAATAAGTATTAATTGAAAATATTGGTGCCATAGCCACCAGCACAAGCTGCTGAGATACCATGCTGGGTCCTGGTCATTAAACCCTTAGCTGCGTTGTCATATCTGCAGTTTTCAGTGTCCCCAAACATCAGTCCCGATTGAAACAGGAGTTGAGAATACTACTCATGGTGAGCATGAGCACGCACGCATTCCTAGCTGTGCGCTGCTGTCTCATTCTCACACAGGTGACTTTATTTCCCTGGGTAATTCTTGCTCCTCCTTTACCAGCACTCAGCTTGGTCTGGGAAGGCTATATACTGCCTCTCTCCATCA
Organism: Mellivora capensis; assembly: GCA_004024625.1. Taxonomy (NCBI): domain Eukaryota; kingdom Metazoa; phylum Chordata; class Mammalia; order Carnivora; family Mustelidae; genus Mellivora; species Mellivora capensis. Next base: position 506,880 of record PISX010000015.1, on the reverse strand, counting down.
CTCCATCACAGGCTAGTCAAGAAACAACTTGAGTGCTCTTTTTTTTTTTTTTTTAAAGATTTTATTTTATTTATTTGATAGGGAGAGAGAGATCACAAGAGCAGCAGGCAGAGAGAGAGAGGGAAGCAGGCTCCCCGCTGAGCAGAGAGCCCGATGTGGGGCTCGATCCCAGGACCCTGAGATCATGACCTGAGCTGAAGGCAGAGGCTTTAACCCACTGAGTCACCCAGGCACCCCAACTTGAGTGCTCTTTTAGGCAGTGGAAAACTGGATGAGGAACAGAGGTGGTTCCCAGGTGAGGTTCCCCAAGGACTCACTTGATTTTTATTTTGGTATTATTTTCCAAGTCAGGAGTATAAGCCCTCTTCATAAAGTGCTAGAATCTGAAGACTGTTTCCCTGTTCCTTTGACACAGCTGCAGAGCTCACAGGTCCCTCTGAGGCTTGACTGCAGGAGGACAGCTTCAGGCCCTGGCTAGGAAAACCCAAGGAGTAGTGACCGTGTGGGTGGGGGTCTGTCATAGGGAAAATGGCCTCCTTGGTTTCTGAATGTTCAGGACAAGAGCAAAGCCAGTTGACAAGTGACTTGTGGAAAGTCCAATGTGGCCAAAACCCTGAGAAGTTTCTCAGAAAGGTATGGTAGATAGGAATTAGTCATTCAGCGCCGTTATTAAGCACTGTAACATATTATTCATTTTTTTGGCATCTAGTCTTAGATAATGTTAGTGAACAGAGTATATGTACAGGTATTCATAGGCTCATTCTTGACTTTGGTTTTATTGAACCCTGGTTTTCCATTACCCATGGTGCCCCTTCTCCCCAACACAAATACCACCGTAATGCTTTCAGTCCTTCCATAGCAAATTCTTCTCTTTGGGACCATTTTTAGGAGTGTAAGCCCACCATTTGAGGCAGGAGCAATCCACGTAACTGTCTTTACCTAATGTATGAGATCAGCGAAGTTCCTTCTACTCTGTGCCAGGCATATACTCTCTAGATTAGGCTATGGAAGTTAAATAAAATATTACCTTTGTCCTCAGGGAGTTTGCAAGCCAGCTGGAAAATAAACAAATACCTAAGTAGGTACCAAAGTCAGTCAAGATTCTTTTGGTTTCAAGTGGTAGAAAATTCAACTCAAACAGTTTTAAGATAAAATATAAGGGAGATGGGGGTAGATTGGCTCAAGTGATTTCAAAATGCGGAAGTACTCAGGCCTGGGTAGGCCCATATCCTCACAGGGCAGCACTAGGAATCAGTCTCTGACTCTGGAGAACTCTCTCTTCATGGTGGCAAAATGGTTTCTGGCAATGATGAACAGCTTGGAAACCCAGTGGGGAGAGAGCTGTTAGGAATCTGAGTCATGTATACTTTCCTGAAACAAGTACTGTGATCAGGGGGAGTAAAGATGCTTATAAGCCTAGTCTGGCTTAGGTCTGGACCTGGGAAGAGGGGTCAGCCTCACTGACGTGACATGATCTGAGAGTTGGGGGAGGGGACTTCCAAAGAAAGAGCTGTTACCCAGAGAAGGGGCAACAGAAGCCAGGTGGCTAAATATAGCAGGGTTCTACTACCTACATAATGGGTAGCTTATTCCATACAGTATCCTTAGGTAGGTTGGGCATGCTCAGGGGATGACATTAATCATTGGAATTACCTTCTGCTTAACAAGCAACATTCCTTCAAGCCCGCCTGAGTTGAATAGACCGTAAGTGTAACCTGCAAAAAAATCTGACCCAAATTTGCTCTCTATTGCAGTGACCTGGACAGAAATAACATTACCAGGATCACCAAGATGGACTTCGCTGGGCTCAAGAACCTCCGAGTCTTGTAAGTAACACAGGGCTCTTTGATGCATTTTCATTTTCAGCTCTTCGGCCTTGTGAAAATGTTCTGCTGCCCTGACATCACACCCCTATGCGCTGGGTGACAGGAATGTACCATTCTGCAACAGAAAACCCTTCATTAGTGTACCCGGGTTTTCACAGGTATCTTATTCTGTGTCTCCATGCTGCTGGCTGGGCTAGACCAGTGGAGGAAGTCAGTGACAGGGAAAACAGAAGGCTCTACACAAATAAATCAACATCCCCAGCTTCTAGGGTGACAGCAGTACCAGCTTGACTAACCATGCTACTCTTCATAGAGACTATAATTCCTTCTCCAGCCTGTGTGTTAAAAGAGTATCAGAAGGAGAGTTATTTATCTTGTTGCTTACTGGAGAGGAGAGGAGAAGGGAGGGAGAGAGTCAGGCAGGGTCAGAGCCCCTGCTCTATATGTACAGCTGTACAGAGACAGGTAGCAAAATTGGAGCTGGGTATTGATGCAACAGGGGAGCAAGAAATACCAGGTTTCCTTGCTAAATATTGAACACCTTCACCCATCCCTAAGTCTGTGAGTGTTAAAAATGTGTCTCACTGCTTGTCCGTTGGCAAGTGTGAGGCATTTAGAGTTCCAGGAGAGAGGCAATTGAAGTCTCTTTCCTGCTTTACTCAGAGGCTGATTTTGCCCCATAGGTGTGGCTCCAGCCCAGGAGCAACGTCCGGGCTATCTGGCCACTGCCTTGGTGTTTGTTCTGTCAGGGAATCATGGATGGCAAATCCCTCCTAGAAGCAGCAGCCAGAGTCTTGGTATCTGAAGCCATCTCCTTCTTTTCACTAAGAGCCCATTGTAATACAAAGAATTTTATTGTAGGGATAGGAAGTACCATGTTCTGGTCCTGCATCAAAATTAACTGCCCATGTGATTTTGGGGGCATCACTATAGCTGTTTGGACCTCAGTTTTTTCATGTGTAAGTAAGTAAAGCCCTAGTTCAGTAGGGCTGCTGTGACAAAGAACCACACAGTGGGTGGCTTGAACAACAAAATGTCTTGTCTCACAGTTTCTGGGATCAGAAATCCAAAATCAAGGTGTCGATGGGGTTGGTTCCTTTTGAGGGCTGAGGGGGAGGGTCTGATCCAGCCCCTCTTCTAGCTTCTGGTGGGGGATCCCTGTTTTCTAGGTGGTTGTCTTCTCCATTGTCTCTCACATTGTCCTCCTCCTGTGCGGTCTCTGTTCACATTTTCCCTTGTCATAAGGGACACCAGTCGTATTTAGATTAGTGCACACCCTAATGACCCCATTTTAACTGAATTACCTCAGTGATGACAGTATCTCCAAATAAGGGCACATTATGATGGCTTAGGAATTAGGACATCAGCATATGAATTTAGGGGGGTGGATATAATTCCACCCATAACAAATAGTCAGAAGTCCTCCTAACTCTCATGGTTGCACAGTTAATGCTCTATGGTTTTAACATTTTCACAAAGTCTGTTTATTCTCACTGCAACCTGTGGAATATTACTTGTATAGCATTGCTTTTCTGATGGAGAAGTAGGTAGTGGTAACAATGGTGAGGATAACCAGCAGATATATGGTATCTTTCGCAGACCAAGCTCTGTGTTATACGGTTAGTAACTCCTGTCCACCCAGAGGAAACAAGAGGCACAGTTGGTTAAGTTGTCCCAGCTTCACATAGCAAGGAGAAATCAGAACCCGGAACGTGTGCTTTCTAACCTCTGTGCAGAACTGCTATCCATTTGCATTATAGAAATTTTTGAAAACCAAGAAGCAGTAGTCACCCCGTCTTATAAATGCAGCCCTGATGTGCAAGTAAGCGGCTTACCTGAGTTTCCCTGAACACCAGTGTGTGGGGACACTAAGACCTGTATGTTGGGCCTCCAGATACCAGATGTTTCCTCCTTGATATATTCTCCAGCTGTGGCATGTTCATACTCCTCTCACCATCCTCAGGAGGAAAGGGCAGGGGGCAGGAGAGGGTGCCTCTACTCTCTGGCGAGTCCTTTGCCCTAAGCAGTCCCGCGTCTGTCAAATGACCGGCAGGTCTCAGGAGATGCGCGGGGGGTCAGAATTGAGACTGGAGTGGGTTGAGTGAATTCCGTGGCTCCGTTTTAGAGTAACTTTCATTGAAGGGATAGAGGCAGTAAACTGATTGCAGGTCATTTGACAGCTTAAAAAACAAACATTTAACTTCTCTCTTTGTTTCCATTTTCCCCCTTGCATCTGTGAGAGATTTCCTTTCATACAAGTCAGAAATTTCACCTTATGCTTCATTTTCTAACCAAGTCAGAAAAGAAAACCCTTTTATTTTCTTACCATTACATCAAAAAGGCTAATAAAAATTCCAATTTCCATATCTGCTCTCTGCAAATAGAAAGTTTAAAATAATCACAAAAGATTGTATTAATATCCTCTGGATGGTCTACAAAACATTGCTTTGACTCCAGTTTAATTGGCACATTCTTCTTATTTTGATAAGCAACTCCAAAACACTCCCCCTCCCCCCCTTTACAGACTCTGTTAATATACTGTGTTTCATTTTCTTCCTTATCAACTCAAAGACAATCCCATTCAAGTGGCCCTTTATTACTGTGAAAGAATCTGTTAGGTGGGATAGCTGAAATGCTTTCTTACACCAGTAAAATACCCAGACATTTAAACCATATTTTCCCTCAATCTATTCTTTTTAGCTGAGTAACCTAGACAACTATCTTTTTTGAAAAGCTTTCATCACACCTTGGCACATTCCCTGTATCTGTCTCTTATTTACAATTTATAGTGAAGCCAGGAAAGACTCAATAGTCTTGAATAATTTGAGCTTGCCACCTATTTCCATGTAGAACTTTTAATACAGTGCAAGTAAATTGGGCAAAAGCAGATAAAATGGAGATTGGGGGACTTTGGTCTCATCCCAAGGCAATTTACCCCAAATAAAGTACATTCAAGGAGAAGATAGAAGAATTGCCCATAACAATTCTTTCTCCCACAGGGTGAGAGTAGGAAAAGATCTCTTCTGGTGTTGTCAATTATATTTCGTTTCTTAGTAGTCTGTTGCAAGAATTCTGCTGTGCCCACGATGTGGGAGCCAGCTTTATCCCAAATGGGGTTAATAAAAGAGTTAAACTCCTCCCCAGCCATCATCACATGGGGCGATTTCCGATTCTGATCCAGTGTTAAAACTAAAAAAAACCAATGCTGAAAGAGCTGAAAATGAACACAGTCTGTGTGTCTCTAACTCAGAACAGACTCAAACCATGGACAGCCTTTCTGGGCATCCAACCTTTCCTGGATCCCTGACTGCCTGCATCTGGTCAGTAGAATGAGAGCAATATCAATGGCATTAGCCCAAGCTCCTGCACTGTATCTCAGCCTGCAAGTCTGGATGGAAGGTTCCCAGCTGCTTCGTTCATTTGCTCGTTTGATCGTTCATCAGATGCTGATTATTTATTGCACCTTTAAAAGTCAGGTATTTAGGCTAGACTCTCATAGGTCTAGGAAGTAGATCTAGAAAGAGACCCCAGTTACCTTACCAGCCAGGATTCCAGCAGGAAAGAGAACACTCACTCAGGACAAATAAGGAGAGCTAAATAAGGAATTATTTACAAAGGTGTGGGCAAAATTAAGAGAAACCAAGAAGACGTGACGCCGTTTCCTGGGGCTAGTAACAAGGAGCTACACCAGTGCTCTGGGCCTCAAAGTTCCCACCAAGGTAGGAAATACCTGGCAGGATCTGTGGTCTTAGGTAGAGGGACACAGTCAATCTGAAGTTACTTGGCAGGGAAGGAGCTGGGAATAAATCCCGGATATCCCTCCATCCCACCCTCTCATTTTCTGCTGGTTCCTTCCATTGGCTGGTTCAGTTGGAAACCAGAGTCCAAGAAGCTTCTCGAAGTGATAAAAATTAGCCTCCCTGAGCCTGAGCAAAGTAGAAAAGGGGCAGATATCTAATACAGATGTCTTTGCTTTTTTTGGCTCTCCTTTCTGAAAGAAGCTAGTAGTGTTAGGTTAATTAGTACAGAACTAAAAGATTCATCAGTGATTGGAGTTAAACTCCTTCAGAAACCCAGCAAGAATATCACACTCAGTCACTGTAGTGTTGCTCTTTGTTATAATTGGGAACTTATGACAACAAGCACTGCGGATTGATTGATAGTAAAACACAGCTAAACAAATCCCTAGTCACTAATATTGAACTGGTTCCCTGTTTAGCGAGATGTGCTAGTGTGAGTCTGTTGGCATTTCAAGGCCCTCCTTGCCATATGGCAGAATAGGGGGAAAGACAAGGGAAGGAAAAAGAACATTTATTAAGCCTCTGATTGTACTCCAGATCCTGGACTAGATAATTTACATACTTTATTCCAATTTTACCCTCACAAGGACTTAGGAGATTTTTTTTTTAAATTTTACAAATGAGGAAACAGAGTCCCTGAGAGGCTGACTGGATAACCCAGGATCACACCATCAGCTGTAAGAAAGCAAGACAGGGGTTTTCCACCAGATTCGACAAGCACACTAAACTGGGGGTTAGAGAACCTGTTCTAGGTGACTGTGTCACTTTATCCGAATAATTTCTCCCTGAGCAAGTCTCTTAGCCTCCCTGCTTCTTGGTGTCCACATCTGTTAAGTGAGAAGATGGTAAGGGGCCAGAGCAACATGAAGGTATGAACTGGAATGGGCGAGGACTGAGGCAAACTAAGGGGCTCTTGTGCCTTGCCTGACCCCATACTCAGTTCCCACCAGTTGTTGGTATTTGGAAATAGGAGCTGGGTTTTCAAAAGGAGTTTCTTTTGTGATATGGCTGTGTGTATGTGTGTGTGTGTGATACTGATTTTTAATTGTTTGCAAAAAACTCACCAAAAATGTAAACTGTCATTGAACCCAAACAAAATCCCTTATCACTCTGGTAGTCTGAGTCAGACACGTCATATGCCCTAGACTAGCCTTTCCCTTGATAGAAAATCATATGTTTTGTGGCCCCAAGGCATCTTTGGTTTTTCATTATTGAAAAGCCTTTATTTAAGTGGCTGCTGTGCTAGGCAATGGTGTTAGGGTGAAGAGTATGATAATAAACAGAAGTTCTTACCCTCTTAGTCCTTAGGCATCGTGGGGAAGATGAACTTGAAAATAAACACCAGGACCCCAGTGTTAAGCCCAGGAAGTACAGAGGTTATGAAATGCCTCGGAGACGTGGGGCTGGCATGGATGGAATCACTTTGAGATGAAAGCCAAGCTTCCTTAAAGCTGCCTCCCATCCTTCTGCTTTTCCTTTAGGTGCTCGGGCCATCTCTCCTTCTGCCTAATCCAGGGGCACCCACAGCCCTTCCTAAACTCCACCTTCCAAAGACTCATCTTCCAAACACAGCTGCATCCCCCTAAGTCTTATTCAGCCAGCAGGATTGGTCCTGGATGAAAACTGGGCAACCTCATTGCTTTCCTTCCCTCATTGCTTCCCTTAGCCTAAAGCTAATCCAATTTAAGCTGCCATTGTGTGTGTGTGTATGTGTGTGTGTGTGTGTGTGTGTGTTTGTAAGTTAGGGAAACAAATGTTTCATTGTATACTCAATTCTTAGGATATGCTACATCCTTGAATTAGCCTCACTTAAGCAAAGTGTTTGGGTTTTTAATCATCTGCAGTAGAGGACTTTGGAGGTCAGTGGAGTCTGTGGCTGGACTAGCTTTTGTGACCATCACCCTCACGTTGGGAATAGCCAGGCTCTGGGTGAGGAGAGTTCCTGACACAGGCTGTTGTCCAACAGTAAGGTCACCCTTTCTACTAGGTGACCCACAGACAGAGTACACAGAGAAGGGCCTCTTTAATGAAGTATTTTTACATCCCTAGAGGAGGGAGCTCCAAGGGAAGAGATGCTGAATATCTGTGTGGTTTTTATAAGAAGCAGCTTTTACCTCTTCTTTTTCTGTGCAACATCCTGCAGTGCTTGGGGGGACATTTGCTGAGAACATTCTTAAAATAGAGGCATGGAAACCAATCTGTCAGGTAGAAGTGTGCAGGCGGCGAAACCCTGGTTACCGTGACACCAAGCTGGCATGTGAATTATCTTGTCCCACCACACTGATCCTGGCTGGGGGTGGGGGGCGGGGCAGAGTGTTGTGGGAGGGGCTGAGTGACCCTGCCTGCTGGGCCCGGAGCCTAGCACGAAGACCCTTCAGGCCCCTTGTCCTTGACCACTGCTGTTTCTTTGGTTCTAGGCATCTGGAAGACAACCAGGTCAGCGTCATCGAGAGAGGCGCCTTCCAGGATTTGAAGCAGCTGGAGCGATTGTAAGTACAATACAACCTCCTTTCTTGAAAAGTCATCTTTTTTTTTTTTTTTTTTTTTTGGGGTAAATTGACTTCATTGCGACCTTGCCAAAAAAAAAAAAGTCTCCAATGCTTAATGAAATATTTGTTCTTTTATTTAAAGCATATTAGATACATGTTAAAGAGACACAGACACAAAGATCCTTTTAAACTCTTTCTCTTTATTTTATTTTATTTTTTTTTAAACTCCTTTTCTTTAAAAGATGCTAGAATTGGCATCTGAGGTTTATTTTTCTTCTTCCCAGGCTTGAGCTGTTGCTGTCGATATCTGTACGTGGCACTGGTCTTTGCCCAAGCCTCTTCCCTTTTGCAGAGGGGGGGAAGCCAGCAGTGGGTTTTGCTGTCATGGAGGCCAGTGTTGGACACTCGCTATTTCGCTGCCCCCTCCTCCCAGAGCCGCCCCCGACCCTCACGGGAGAGCAAGGACGGGAGAGTGGGCAGGACCTTCAGTGTGCCTGAATCTCCTCTGAGCATCAGCCTGTCAGGAAGCCCACATGTTTCCACAAGAGAATGTAGTGCCAGGGTTTAAAAATAGGCTGCTATTCTATCAGAGGGAGAGACGAAGACAGTGGGGCTGGAGACGGATGGAGCCTCCATTTGTTGTGATGATTAATGCTTTTGCAGAAAACTCTTGGGTCACTCCGATGGGGCTGCTGCTTAGATGGTTAAGTGGGCAGCTTCACCTTTCCTCAGTTAATCACATCTGGCAGCTCATAACATCTGGATATTTGCTTCCTGCCCTCTAAGTGGGGCCTGTCCCCAAGAGCACTTAGTCATGCCGGTGGGCGGTTCTCTTCCACGTTTCCCTCTGCATCCTGGTTGGCCTGACATTTCAGCCTCTTTCTCCTGCAGTTGGGGTGCAGGGCTGCCACAACTCACTGCTCCAGCAGCCTCCCTAGAAGCATCCCGCTCGAGTTACCTGTCCTGTCGCCAAATCTCGTCTACAGAGATGGGCATGGGTCAGGTGGAGGGCCTGCCACCAACGTGTTGGCTTTGTCATCCGCCACCTTTTCCCTTGGACTCATTGCATCTGGGGCGACTCGGGTATTATCCAGCAGAACCCGGTACTCTCCCTGCTTTGTGTGAACCCTCTGCTTTATTGCTCTCCATCTGGGTCAAAGGTCAGCATGTGTTTATGTTGTTGGTTTAAAAATATGACATTTATTTCTTATAAAGGAAAAGAGTTCTAAAAAATAATGAATGCTGCCTCTGTTTATGCTTATATTTTTAAGTTGCTTCAAACCTAAATTCTCCTTATTTAGACTAAGGGAAAAAGATAAAAGTATTTATTGAACCTGGTTCTTTTTGTATGAGGTAGTAAACATTTTTATGGAAGAGTAAATATATAGTTCTTTGTGAAAAGGCCACGTCTTGCTTAGTCTTCTGATTAGAAAGGTAAATAAACTCCTAATTTATTCATTTCATGATTGTGGGGAGGGAACTAATTGATCATTGAGTACCTTGGACATGCTTGGAACTATGCCGATGTTTTGTATGCTATCTGTTGTTTTATCCCCACTAAATTCCTATGAGGTGTTATTACCCTCATTTTGCAGATGAAGAAACAGAGGCCCAGGGAGTGGAAGCCAAAGAATTGTCAGGCGTGAGGGGTGGGGAGCAAAGATTCAAAGCCACATCTGTCTGACATCAAAGCCCACGGCCTTTCATATTTCTGTGCTGTGGACATTAGATGAAGTGTGATCTTTAGCAATGGCCCTGCAAATAGCCTCTCACATACCCACTTAGCTCCGGGGAATATCAGCGAAATATGCTGGCAAAAAGGCACTTTTCTTCGGGTTGGTGAACACAGCAGAAATCCCATGCACATCCGCTGGCCCCAGCAGCTTGCAGTCGCAGGGTAAACCTGCCTGTTTCTCCACTTTTGTGTAATAGGAGGCAAACGCTCATTGCTCTACTAGATAAACCCTCAGCTCTCATGGCTGAATGCAGAAGTTGACTTCTCGTTCATATCCAACCCAGGAAGGGTGTTCTTGGTTGCTGGGCCTCTCTCCTCCAAGGGGAGACTCAAGAACACAGGCTCCTTTCACTCCTCGGCTCTGCCATCTTTAAACAGTGGCTACCAAGGAACCAATGTGTGTCTGAATCAAACTGCTGGAAGGGAAAACAGCATGAAGGATTGCACATGGGAGGTTTCTAGGGGCCAGACCTGGAAAGAGTACATATGACTTCCACTGTTACATACTTTGGATTAGGAATTGTTCCCATGGCCACAGTATGCTGCAGAAGAGGCTGGGAAGAGTAGTCAGGGTGTATGCCCAGGAGGTAGAGGACACAGAATGAGCGAACAGGTAACCTGTCTCTGATTTATACTGCAAGTGATTTAAAGAAGTACTTGGGCAGGAAGGAGAATGAAAGCATAGGTGGCTGGGCCAGTATGCACGGTTGGATGGGCCCCCTTAGTTAAGGCTCTCCAGTGTCCACGATAGAGCATGCGTGTGACATTATCCTGACGTGTTAATCTGGTGTAGCTTGTCCATTGTGTCCCCAAACAGACTGAGAGTTATAGAACGGGAAAACTGAATGTATCTGCGGCAAACAGCCGAAGAAGTAGATGGCCGATGGTGTCTTCTGTAGCCCCTACTCCTGACTTAACTTACTGGTGTCTCTGTATTTGGTAGTAGATTTATCTTTATTGATCATACTCTGAAATAGAGCCTGGAAATTATATGGGTTTTGATAATTCACTTCTGAAGTATTGATTTTCATTATGAATGGTCTTTATTCATTTGATCTCTTGAGCCTTCCTGGGAAAGGGGAGAGAAATTGGTCCCTCAGGTCTCCAGTAAGAGTTCTCCATTATTCCATGAAATGGCCTCTGCTGCAGACTAAGTTGCATGCCTCTCCTCATATACAACAGTGATTGTCCTTATCACAGCGCTTATCATGCTGTCTGTTAATTCCCTATTTGCCTATTGTCTCTCTCCAAAACCATGAGTATGTTGAAGTCAGAAATCATGTCTCATTAGGTCTTAATCTCAAAGCTTTGCACAAGGCATGATAATAAGTACTTGTGGAATACTTATCAAATACTTGGGTTTTTGTTCTATACTAATGGCTCTGAACTGGAACCAATTCCCCCCACCTCCCACCCAGGGAACACTTGGCAATGTCTCAAGATATTTTTGGTTGTTGACAACAGGAATATGCTGCTGGTACATAATGGGTAGAGGTCAGGAATGCTGCTGAAGCACAGGACATCCTACAATGCACAGTACAGCTCCCACAACAGAAAATTACCAGGTTCAGAGTGTTAACAGTGCTGAGGTTGAGAAATTCTGCTCTTTACCTACTCTGTATCAGATGGTATGATAGACACTTGACATATGCCATCTCAGTTAATCCATACAACAATTTTTCAAAGTTAGAATTACTGTGTCCTTGATGTGACAATATATAATTCAAAACATTGACTTTAGAGTATTATTGCTAAGTATGTCTCCCCTACATCTAATTTAGCTACATCTCACTTTTGGTTTCTGAAGAGTAGACAGGATAGAGGACCAAGTTAAATGAAACTAAGAGGAACAAGTAAATCCTATAGATGGAACATTCTACAAGACAACTGCCTTGGTCTCTTCAAAAATGTCATGAATGAGATGAGAGCTAACTGTTGTAGATTAAAAGACACTTAAGATAGAAACAGTAGCAAAAAGTTGGGAGGGTCAATGGAATATAAGTGTTCTAAGATCTTTGAATTGTCCAGGAAGTGATAATAGCATAAATATTTATTGCCTTATTAAATCAAGGATGCATGTTGCAACCTGTAGGATAACCTCTAAAAAGAACAGTTTAAAAAATATAATAACCTAATAGAGGGAGTAAGGACATAGAATGATACAAAGAAAAATATGGTTAATTCAAATAAGGGAAAGAAAAAGGAACATGGAACAAATGAGACAAAGAGAAAACAAATAGATGATGATCTTAAACACAAAAATATCATAATTATTGTGTATGTAAATGGATTAATCCTCCACTTAAAAGACGGAGTGGATAAAAAACAAACAATAATTATATGATTCTTATGAAGACAAACATCAAACAAGAAGATAAAGAAAAATTGAAAGTAAAAGGATGCAAAAGATACCATGAAAATACTAACCAAAAGAAGGATGCTGTGGCTTTATTAATACTACATAAAATAGACTTTTGGTTTTTTTTAAGATTATTTATTTGAGAGAGAGAGAGAGAGCACACAAAACTAGTGAAAGAATTAGAACTAGTGTGAGTGGAAGACCAGAGGGAGAGGGAGAAGCAGGTTCCCTGCTGAGCCGGGAGCCCCAATGTGGAGCTTAATTCCACAACACTGGGATTATGACCTGAGCTGAAGGCAGATGCTTAATCGCCTGAGTGACCTAGGTACCAAGTCTATCATAAAATAAACTTAAAAAAAAATTATTGGAGAGAAAGAGGGCTATTTCAAAATGACAAACGAATAAATACACCAGAAAGGAATCTGTATTTGTATGTGTAAAAACATAGCCGAGCGATACATAAAGCAAATATTGACAGAATTAGGAGGATAGACAAGTTTACATTCATAGTTAAGATACAGTTCTTATAATTAATGGGATAAGGAGATATAATCATTAGTAACAATCTGGAGTATTATAATATTAGTAACAATATGAAATACTATTAGTAACAATATGGAGCAATATGACAAAGTTTGCAAACCTGACCTAACTGATACTTAGAAAATACTGCAACCAGAAAAATGTAGAATAAACATTTTTTTCAAGCGAGTATGAAACTTATTAAGCACGGGTCTACAGTGCAGGTCTCAAAAGTATCAAATGGTTGAAATCATATGGCGGATTTTCTCCAGCCACTGCAGAAATATTCAAGTCAATAAGAAAACAATAACTAAAAAATTGTAAAATATTTGGAATTTGAGTAATATACTTCAAAGTAACATCTGAATCAAAGAACATATCATAGGGGAAATTGGAAGATATATTTTCTGAATGTTAATAAACATACAATATATCACAATGTGTCAATTGCAGCCAAAGCCATGCTCAGAAAATGGATAGAAGGGGCATGTGCACCTAAATGTTTATAACATCAATGTCCACAATAGCCAAACTATGGAAAGAACCTAGATGTCCATCAACAGATGACTGGATTAAGAAGATGTGAGATATAGATAGATAGATAGATAGATAGATATAATGGAATACTATGCAGCCATCAAAAGAAATGAAATCTTGCCATTTGCAACAACATGGATGGAACATGGTGTGGATGTAACTAGAGGGTATTATGCTAAGTGAAATAAGTCAATCAGAGAAAGACAATTATCATATGATCTCCCTGATATGAGGAATTTGAGAGGCAATGTGGAGGGTTTGGTGGGGTAGGGAAGGAAAAAATGAAACAAGATGGGATCAGGAGGGAGACAAACCATAAGAGACTCTTAATCTCACAAAACAAACTGAGGGTTGCTGGGGTGTGGGGGGTAAGGGATAGGGTGGCTAGGTTATAGACATTGCGGAGGGTATGTGCGATGGTGAGTGCTGTGAAGTGTGTAGGACTGATGATTCACAGACCTGTACTCCTGGGGCAAATAATACATTATATGTTAATAAAAGAAAAAGAAAATGGATAGCCTTTAAGTTACATCATTCAATTTATGACATGTGTATGCTATCATATATTTTAAAAGAAATAAGGATAAATTTTTTCTTTTTCTTTTTTATTATGTTCATTTAGCCAACATATAATACATCATTAGTTTTTGATGTAGTGATGTAGGATTCATTAGTTGCCTGTAACACCCAGTGCTCCTCAACACACGTGCTCTCCTTAATACCCATCACCCAGATAAAATCTTGATGAAAGTATCCATCTCAAGAAACTAAAAAGAACAAAGTAAAAGGAAGAAATCAGGAAGAGCAGAAGTATATGAACTAGAATATATATATAATGTGCAAGAACTCTGAAAAGCCAAACTTTCATTCTTGACACAATAAAATCACAAAAACTAGCAAGACTGATCAGAAAACAGAAAAGAAAGAAGACCAAATTGCCTATATGAAGGATAAAAAGAACATATCTACAAATTTTACAGATTAAAGTGATAATAAGAGTAGATTTTGAAGAACGTTAGTTCAGTGATTTTAAAGATTAAGTGGAATTGAAAACTGAAGCAAGGAGGGATAGAAAGTCTATATAGTCCTAAATCTATTAAAGAAATTAAATCTTTAATTAAAATGTTCAACCTAACAATCAAGACTCAGATGGCTTCACTAGTGAATTCTACCAAAGTTTTAAGGAATAAGTAATATCAACTTAACATAAATTCATTCTATGAAAAGAATAGATGTTTGTCATTTGGACGATACAATTTTTTTTTTCTCCCAACCAGAGAGTGGGAGATTCTTGTGTGACTTCCAGGCAGGGCACTGGCTACTTGAGCTCTATGGTCATGAGCAGCAGGACTCAGGCCAAGGTTGGGCATTACAGGGTCTCAGCTCCTACCAGGGAGAGGAATGTCCCCCAGGCCTGTGAGGCAGTGGCTAGCAGGATACGGGGGGAGAGCAGTCCTGCTGAGGCCAGAGCAGGTGGCGGGGTAGACAATATAATTTTTATAGCGAAATCCAACAAGAACATTTCAAGAAAAATTATAAACCAACATATTTCATGAATATTTATATGAAGATCCTAACAAAATATTAGCAAAGTGAATCTAGTAGCACATGAAAAAGGTATAAACAACCAAGTTTGGTTTATTGAAAGAAGACCAGGTTGGCTTAATATTTGAAAAGCCTTTCCCAAATTAAAAAATGCTGAACAACTAGGGTAGCAAAACCAAAGACACAGGCAACATCTGTAATAAAATGGTTGACACAGTATCTTAATAAACCTCTGCATTCCCAGTATAAGTAGGCAGGGAAAAACAACTGGTGGTTACAAGACTGTTGTGTTATCTCATCTGTGTGGGACAAAGCAGAGGGAAGCCAACTGAAATTCTTATGACTCTAAGAACAGGAGATGGATTAAATAACCAATATGTACTCATTGGAAAACACAGTGGCCAACCTGAGAAAAGCTGCCAAAAATGGAAGGGAGTTGGATTAGCTCCAATTCATGGTAAGTACAAAGAACTGTGATGTGATAATGACTGCTAGTACTTGTAGTATTCCAGGCCCTATAAATTCTTCAAACTAACAAAAACAGGTCTCTTTTTCAAAGAAAGGGCTAGCAGTGATAAGAAACTCCTGAGTGCAGTAGATCAGAACAGGAACAATAGTAGAAATGAAAAGAGAACTTCTTGATGAAAGTGTTAGAAATCACCAGAAGAGTTAGGTTTGAGAAAATCCAAGGCCATGTTTTTCATTAGTTTGTGCAAAAAAACCCAAAGAATGAACTCTAGACTCTTGAAGCTAAAAAAGCTATCACTTCCCACCTCTCCCTCATAAAACTACAGGAATTTCTTTAATTTAAGAAATAAGCAACCAAAAAGATTATGGTTGAAGCACATACAAAATATTTTTTCACAAGAAAAATAAAAAAGAGTAAGAAGTATAATAGCCCTCCTAGAAACAACGAAAACATGCAAAGAAGAGGTACCCACAAAACAGATGAAAACTGTAAATAGTTCAAAACTAGCCATACAAATGTAAGGTCTTATAAACTATAAAAGTACAACATAAATTTGAATTTTAAAAACTTGGAAATTAGCTGACTAGAGAAAAATGGAATGTGAAAGGAGGGACAAAGAACTCAGGAATTGTTTTGAAATAAAGGAACTAATTTCAAAATAAATACTGTCAATTCTGAAGAAGAATGAACTTGGAAGAATCACATTATCCAATTTTAAGACCCACTATAAAGCTACAGTAATCAAGACAGCATGGCATTGGTAAAATAACAGACATATGAATTAACAGAATAAAAAAAACAGCAATAGATCTATTGAAATACAGTTAACTGATTTTTGACAAAAGTGCAAAGACAATTTGATGGAGAAAGAATTGTCTTTTCAACAGATGGTCCTGGGACAATTGGATGTTCATACGCAGAAAATTGAACCTAGGCACAAAACTTACATCTTACACAGAATTTAATTCAAAGTGGATCATAGACCTGAATGTGAAATGTAAAACTATTAAACTTCTGAGACAAGAAAAAAAAAGTACATGACCTTAGTTTTGGGGATGAGTTTCTCAACATAACAAAAACATGATCCACAAAAGAAAAAAAAAATGATCACTTTAACTTTATTGAAATTAAAAAACTTCTGCTCCACAAAGGACACTGTTAGGAGAATGAAAAGTCACAGACTGGAAGAAAATTTTTGCAAAATGCTTACCTGATTTGCATATAAAATATATGAAGAACTTTAAAAATTTGACAGCAAGAAAACACCCCTACCCTACAAAGAGAAAGAAATAGGCAAAAGATTTATACAAGTACTGTACCAAAAGATATATATATATATAAAATAAGCATATGAAAAATTCTCAATATCACTTCTTATTAGGATAATACAAGTTAAACAACAATGAAGTAGCATTGGCCCCTTTTGTTACAATGGCTAAAATACTAATGACTGAAAATACTAATTGCTGGTAAGAAGGCAGAGTAACAGGAACTCTCATTTGTTGCTGCTGGAAATTCAAAATGCTATAGTCACTTTAGAAGACAGTTTCACAGTTTCTTACAAAGCTAAACACAGTCATATCTTGCAGTACAGTTCAGTGGTTAGGGGTTCAGGGAAGAAGAGGGGATGGAAGGTTGAATAGGTGAAGCCATGGGGGTGGAGGGGTTATGGATGGCGAAATTATGCTGTATGATACTGAAATAGTAGATATATGACATTTGCATTGATAAAACCCATATAATTTTTTTATTAACATAAAATGTATCATTTGTTTCAGGGGTAAAGTTCTGTGATTCTTCAGTCTTAACAATTCATAGCACTCACGATATCACATACTCTCCCCAGTGTCCATCACCCCACCACCTCATTCCTCCCACCCCCCCTCCACTCCAGCAACCTTCATTTTGTTTCCTGAGACCAAAAGTCTTTTAAGGTTTGTCTCCCTCTCTGGTTTCATCTTATTTCAATTTTCCCTCCCTTCCCCTGTTATCCTCTCTCTTGTTTCTCAAATTCCTCAAATCAGTGAGATCATGAGATAATTGTCACTCTCTAATTGACTTATCACATGCACCCCAATGTTTATAGCAGCATTGTCCACAGTAGCCAAACTATGGAAAGAGCCTAGATGTGCATCAACAGATGAATGGATAAAGAAGATGTGGTATAATATATACAATGGAATATTATGCAACCATCAAAAAATGATATCTTGCCATTTGCAATGACGTGGATGGGACTAGAGGGTAAAACCCATAGAATTTTATAACATACAGAGTGAACCTTAATGCATGAACATTTCTTTTTTTAAAAAAAGATTTTATTTATTTATTTGAGAGAGAGAGAGAGAATGAGAGGGAGAAAACATGAGAGCCGGGAGTGTCAGAGGGAGAAGCAGACTCCCCACCGAGCAGAGAGCCTGACATAGGACTTGATCCTGGGACTCTGGGATCATGACCTGAGCCAAAGGTAGACACCCAACCAACTGAGCCACCCAGGCACCCTGCATGAACATTTCTAAAAATTATTTAGAAAATTGGAGGATCCCAAGATGGAATATAGACAGTGACGAATGTATGAATCAACCTCCTGAAGGTGATGGGGGGAAGGTGGTGACCTAAGGAAATCTGGAAATGAGTCTCTGTGACAAAAGTCAAAAGGAACCACATGTAAGAACTATACTGTAGTTAACAAAGTTGTTTCCCATAGGAGTCTGACTTAACAATTCCTAAGTCACTGTACATGTGTACTGGAATTGAACAATGGATGCTGGATGGTAGAGACAGATTTCTTGTGGCTGAAATGGATGATTACAGACAGGCAATGAAGAAAACTGTAATGATCCTGTGTCAATGGATTAGAATTGGAGACATTAGTATGAACAAATGTTTAGCCTAATATAGATATGTTCACTTAATACAGATGGATATATACATAGAAATATGTTAATATGTAAATAGACCTGTTTGTATATAAGCACATATTTCCTTGCTCTTAGCAGGAAAGCCTAGAAGTGATGACACCACAATAGCAGTGAGCACACCTAGTGCCCAGATCTTGGTTTCTAATACCACTCCCCAATAAAAGGGAGCTAAGGCTCTTAGAGAAATGGGAGGATTCTAGGACTGGATGTGCGATAGATGCCAGAAAGGAAGTGCTCAAAACAAAACAAAACTGAAGCCGCAATTAGGGGATATGTTAAGTAAAAGAACATAGGAGCAAACTGAAAGAGCTCCTGATGGCCAAAGCTGAAATAATTTCAGCAATAAGTAAACAAACTGGTATTAGATTATAACCAAAGTTATATTATCCATGAGTTCATACTGAAATAAATTATTGGACAAATACATGAATGAGGAGAGGAGAAATCTCCCATGCAGAAGAATTTGGAATGATTTATGTAGATTTTCTGCCCTTACAGAGGTGTGGAACATAACTCTCCACTCCTTAAATGTAGGCTTTGCACAGTAACTGCCTTCAGAAGAGTACTGTATGAAGAGGGGAGGGCAGAGCATACAAATTTCACAGTGGAGAACTATGACACACACTATTACCTCAGCCAGATGATCAGGGCCAATATCCAAAATGCTAAGTCATGTTGAGAGTATGCACCTTTGGTATGATGAAATGAAAATAGCAGTTTACACCTGTGATCTCTATCTCAAAAACCCATAACTATATTCTAATGAGAAAAACATCAGACACATTCCGATGGAGAGACATTCTTAAAACCATCTGAACAGTTCTCCTCAAAACTGTCAAAGTCATTAACAGCAAGAGAAGTCAGTGAAACTGTCAGAGCCAAAAGGAGCATAAGGAGATGTGAAGACTAAATGTAATGTGGCATCCTGGATGTTATCCTCAAACAGAAAAAAAAAAGATGGAGATAAAAAATTAGGGAATCCAAATAAAGTATTGACTTTAGTTAATTATAACATATCAATATTGGCTCATTAATTGTGACAGATACACTATACTAATATAAAATGTTGATAAGGGAAGCTGGGTGTGGGGTGTATAAGATTGCTCTGTACTGTCTTCCCAACTTTTATGTATATCTAAATCTATTCTACTCTACAAAGTCTGTTTTGGAAAAGTTCACTAATGGCAAACTCTCCTTGAATTACAGATTTGTAAGCAAAATAGATGTTATTGTTTTACACCAAACATGCATGCATGGCATACTCATCTAGATGCCACGTGAGGGCAGATAAATGCTTTAAGAGAAATGGAAAACGAGTATTTTTTCAATCAATAAGAAGTTAGCATAGAGGTTAAGAGGATTTAAGAGGAAGTGATAGATACAGAGGTCAGAGACATTCTATCACATTTATAATACAAATCTCTGAGGAAAAGACAAAAACAATAACTCTGTGAAACTCTTTGGCGGTATCCTCTACAGCTGAACATACACATACCCCATGGCCCCGCAGTTCCCCTCCCGCATATACATCCTAGAAAAAGACCTACACAAGAATGTTCATAAGAGCACTATTTGTAATAGCCCCGAAGTGGAGACAGGCCAGGTGCTCATCAGCATGAGCAAAAATCGAAAAATCGTTTGTGGTCTCTTCATATAATGGGAGAGCCTGATGGAAAATGGAAAATTACCCCTACTCATACACACACAAGAACTGCTGTATGTAACAACACGATATATCTCAGGAACAGAATGAGTGACATAACCCAGACATAAAAGGATATATATTACCTGTTTTCATTTATATAATCTTCCAAACAGGTACAACTAATCTCTGGTATTACAAGTCTGGGTAATATTTATCATTGGAGGGCTGTAAACGGAAGAGAGCGCTAAAGGGTTTCTGGGGTGTATCATCATCTGTTTCTGGATCTGGGTAGAGGTTTTGTGGATCTGTTCAACTAGGTGAAAATGCTTCTAGCCATAAAATTTAGATTTGTGCTTTTTTCTATGTATATACTATACTTCAAAAATTTTATTTTATAAGGAGACTTTAGAGACAGATATAACAACCAAATTCAGTGCCTGGCTCTTAATTGAAGCCTGGTTGGAAGAAACTAATGTATAAAATAAAATTTTGAGGGACACCTGGGTGGCTTAGTTGGTTAAGCCACTGCCTTCGGCTCAGTTCATGAGTCCCGGGATGGAGTCCCGCATCTGGCTCCCTGCTCGGCAGGGAGTCTCCTTCTCCCTCTGACTCTCCCACTTCTCATCCTCCTTCTCTCTCTCATTCTCTCTCTCTCTCAAATAAATAAATAAAATCTTTAAAAAAAATAAAATAAAATTTTGAGACAAATGGGGAAATCAACATGGATTGGGTATCATGAACATGATGTCAGGGAATTGTTTATTAGCTTTGTTAAGTGTGATAATGGTACTCTAGTTAAAGAGGAAACCCTTTCAGTATTTTGAGATGCATGCAGAAGTGTTTAGGGATCAAGTGTCCTGATTTCCATACTTTACCGTAAATGGTTCCATAAAGAACACAGAGTAAAACAAATACAGCAAAATGAAAATAATTGCTGAATCTTGAGTGGTGGGTATACAAAAGTTCAAAATACATTTTTAAAATTTTCTGTTATGTTTCAGCATTTTTTATTAAAATTTTCTAAATGTATTTTTGTAAATTATCCTGTACTTTTTCATGGAGAAAAAAAATTCTGACTCTCTGAAATTAAAGTAACTTGCCACGCTGAGATTTATATCCAGGACTATTCCAAATTCAGGTGCTAGGAAAAGAAATCACAACCGTCAGGAACTGGAATGAGATTGTGATATTGTATTATCCAATTTCCTTATTTTACAGACAAGGAAAAGGGCTCGAGAGGAATTTGACTTCTATGAAATGTTAATGCAGCGTGCAATGTTGGAGGGGTTGAGTTGCCTTGGTGTTAGCTCAGTTTTTCCAAAGAGCAGAACACAGTAGTGTTCTTAGCCCTAAGCCCGAGTTCCCACTTACTCTTTAATTAGATGTGAGGTAAATAATCAGATTATATATTTAAATGCATATGGGTCGCAAATATATTTTTTTAAATTATTGCAGGACTTATTTTGTTCTTGGTAAGATAGAACCCCGCTTGTCCCACCAGAACTGAAATGAGTTATGTTCCTTGAGCCAATCATTTAGACGCCCGACACTCCAACAGCCCATGAATGTGGCTTTTTCTTCCTTGGCCTCATTTGTATCAACATCAAACACGGACCATTGTTATTAACTCAGAATTATGGACAGGGTTCTCTTTGTGCAATTTATCGCCTGCGGTGTCTACACTTAAATTACTCTACGTCCACGAAAAAACCCCCAGTGTCTGCGTGGGTGTATAGCTGCCAACACCGGAAACACCACCGTTGACGGATGTTTGATTGGTTTATGTTATTTTCCTTATTTTGGGGGAAAAAAAAGTAACTTCTTTCTTGGAATATATTCTCCATTCGTTCCTTAAGAATTGCAAGACAGTGTGAAGGGGAGCCTTAAAACTAGGGAAATGTTAGGGAAAAAAATAAAAGCTAGAGAAAACGTTCACCACCATGTGAAGAGCCAGGCAGGCCCAGAGGCCTGTGCGGGTCAGTGCTGCTTGATTCTCTCCCACCAAGCCCTTTCCTCTTTGGCTGCAGTGAAGGACCAAGGCAGATGAGGAGGGGGTTGTTGGGAGACTTAAGCCTAAACTCATCAACTGTGACTATAACTTCCTAGAGTGGGTGATGAGGCCATCTCCCTGGAGACCAAGACTCAGGATTATAAATGTCTTGATGGCAGGAATTTAAGTGCTTATGTAGGAATAAAGTGTAATGAAGTAGTAAGGAATGTGGGTTCTGGTGTTCTGGCCCACACGTACTTGCCGTATGACCTTGGACCAGTTAATGAGCCTCTCTTAGCCTCAGTTGCCTCATCTGTAAAGTATCTAGATAGCAACCTCATAGAGAGGGTTGTTGTGAAAACTAAATAGCATACATGAGAAGAATTTAGGACCGTGTCTGTTTTGTAGAAAATGCTCATAAGCGTTTCACAGCAGGCTCTGGGGGGAAAAAAAAAAGATTGATTACATGTTCATGGAGAACCTCTAAGACAGGTATTTTCAAACTTTTTCCAGCAACATCCTCTCCCACTTTACCCCATAGCAGCTCACCCATCTCCAGACAATTCCAGGTAATGAATATCTATTCAGCATCTATGCCACCAGGAATTGTGTCAGTGCTAGAGTTTTTGAGAAGAATACAGTGGAACCCTTGCCTTCAAGCTGCTTACAGTCTACTTAGGAAGGCAAGCATGTAAACACGAAACTTTCTATAGGGCAGATGGTGAACCATCGAGAGTACAGAGGAATGACCACCTCTACCGGTAAGGTAGGAAAAAGGGAAAGCTTTTAGGGAAAGCTTTACCCAGGAGGCATGACTTGAACCAAGTCTTGAAGATCTAATGGGAGCACAAATCATGTGGCCAAGAATAATACATCTAGCATTCAGGATGGAAGCAAGAACAAGAGTCACCCTCTAAAAGTTTCCACAGGCCCTTAGATCTGTCAGTTTAGTTGGAGTATGTGGTGGATATTTAGTCTAATGATTTAAAGATTAAGAATGTGGACTCAGGAGCACCTGGGTGGCTCAGGTCATGATCTCAGGGTCCTGGGATAGAGCCCCGCATCTGGCTTTCTGCACAGTGGGGAGCCTGCTTCCCTCTCTCTCTCTGCCTGCCTCTTTGCCTACTTGTGATCTCTCTCTGTCAAATAAATGGATAAAATCTTAAAAAAAAACAAACAAACGTGGACTCAAAAAGAAGATATACAGATGGCCAACAGACACATGAAAAAGTGCTCAACATCTCTCAGCATCAGGGAAATACAAATCAAAACCATAATGAGATACCACCTCACATCTGTCAGAATGGCTAAAATTAACAAGACGAGAAACAACAGGTGTTGGTGAGGATGTGGAGAAAGGGGAACCCACTTACACTGTTGGTGGGATTGCAAGCTGGTACAGCCACTCTGGAAAACAGTGTTGAGTTTCCTCAAAAAGTTAAAAATAGAGCTACCCTATGACCCAGCAATCGCACTACTGGGTATTTACCTCAAAGGTACAAATACAGTGATCCGAAGGGGCCCCTGCCCCCTAATGTTTATAGCCATGATGTCCACAATAGCCAACTTTGGAAAGAGCCCAGATGTCCATCGACAGATGAATGATTAAAGAAGATGTGGTATATGTATATACTTAGCCATCAAAAAGAGTGGAATCATGGCACTTGCAATGCCATCGATGGAACTAGAGAGTATTATGATAAGTGAAATAAGTCAGTCAGAGAAAGACAAATATCATATGGTTTCACTTATATGTGGAATTTATGCAACCAAATAGATGAACATGGGGAAGACTAGGAAAAATGAAATAACATGAAACCAGAAAGGAGGACAAACCATAGAAGACTCTTAACTATAGGAAACAAACTGAGGATTGCTGGAGGGGAGGCGGGTTGGGGAATGGGGTAACTGGGTGATGGACATTAAAGAGGGCACATGATGTGATGAGCAGTGGGTGTTATATGCAACTGATAAATCACTAAATTCTACCTCTGACACTAATAATACACTATATGTTAATTAAATGGATTTTAAATTAAAAAGCAAAACAAAACAGAACAGTTAAAAAAAAAAAAAGCAGAACATGGACTCAAAGTTAGGAAAGACTTAGATTTGAACCGGGATAAATCTTTCCATTTCTCTTACTAACCATGAGGTCTCAGGCAACTTTCTTAGTAGCTTCCAAGTGCCATCTGGTAAGTGGGATAATCATTATTGGGTAGATTGCCTTTTATTTTTATTTTTAAATTTTTTATTATTATAATTATTTTTTAAAGTAGGTTCTATGCCCAGTGTGGGGCTTAAACTCATAACCCTGAGATTAGGAGTGGAGTGTCGCAGTGACTGAGCCAGCCCAGCACCCCATAGTGTTAGTCTTTAAAATAGGGGGCGTGTTTCTAAGTTGGTGTGAAAGTTAAAAAATGGAAAGTATTCAAATTATTGACAGTTCTGTCTCCCATAAGCAAGACATGTAGGGACATTTTGTACTGACAAAGACAGTTGACCGCTGGAGTCTCCGCCAACAGAACGCGCCTGGTGGGCAGCGCATGGGGACTGAGATTGAACTAGAGACGGTTCTCATCTCTCATCCATGTCATTTGGGGGCACAGGTTCATTGAGAAGAAGAATGATTGCTAGGACCTTGTGTACCTTGTATTTCTTCCTTTTTCTTTTCTTTTAATGTTTGCTGAGTGCCTATACGTGGGTTTACCTGTGAGTTAAATGCGCACGTGGATTCCACTAACCCACGTCTTGAGGCTCTCATGAGAGTTCCTGTGGGAAGGGCTTCACACAGCGACTGGCACAGTTATCACTGAATTGGTATACTGAGGCACCCTCCCAGACTCTTCCCTTCATCACCATCACGGGCTAAGAGTGATGGATAGAGAAAAAGGGCAATTTATTTGACCAGGTGGTCCAAAGGACTACTCGTTGCCTTGTTTTCATCTCTTAGGCCAAAGACCCTACACCAAATACATACCAACTCCTGTTCTTGTTTTCCTGTCAAAAATTGCCCAAGCGTTTTTTTTTGTTTTTTTTTTTCCATTTGGAAAACAGGCTTAATAGTATTTTCTGTCTGATAAGAGTAAGGGCATTGTCAGAAAATATGTATCCACTAACGTGCTCTAAAAAGGCAAACAGACTAAACAAAGCAAATTATCATGATTATTTCTATACTCCTTCCCTTGAGAGGGTTACAGCCACACAGCGGTTTGGGTTCAGTCTTTCCTCTGAATGCCTAAGAGCAAAAGAATTAATATTTTAGGTTTGTTTGTTTTACAGTCTTTCTTTTTTACTGTTTTGTTAGAAGTAGGGAAATAGCTGAAAAGTCCATTTTCGCATTTCAAAGTATAACAAGTAGAACTGCTCTCAGCCTGGGAATATGCCAGCCAAGTTTTGAATCTCAAAATGCTTATGTCTCTCTGTCTGTCTCTGGGGGCTGTGGTGTATGTGTGTGTGTGTATATGTGTGTTTGTGTGTTGGGCTTCTCCAAGATGTGGAGGTTTGGAATGAAAATGGTAATTGACCTTTAACGAGAGAGCTGAGAGAACTGCTTCTGTATATTATATGACTGTGAGCTGGATTTTAAATGTTTGATTAAGTTATTAGAGTGTTTTGCTTTGGTATAAAGTACTATAAATTTATGATCGCTGGCCAAAGCAGTTAGTCAGTGGAGAAGAATAAATTGTTTTGAGAGGTGCTTCAAAACCTGGATTTTATTCTCTTGGAAAGACAGGGTTTTAAATAAATCATGTAATACAGATGAGAATTTCCATAATTAAGGTTCAAACCAGAAAGATCTCTAGGAGCTTTCGAGAGTTAAAATGAAGAACAATATTCCAGGATGCTTTCATTTCCATTTCTTTTCTCTTTAAATTGATGTTTTGTGTGCTAACTCTGGTTTTAGGGACCCAGAGACCAAACAGCCCAAAACGAGCATATATTAAATATGTGTTGTGAAACCATTTTTCTCTGAAATGTACTTTAGAGAGACTTTTTAAAAAGTGTCCAGGACACCTTTGCTTGGAGTGCTTCCCATGTTAGAGGCCCCTGCCAAGTGCACCCATATCACTACTCAGAGAATTTCTGTCTGGCCATCCTCACTCCCTGTCACCCAGTAATGTCACTCCCTGACAGCTTTTTCGTTTTCAGAGCATGTCCTCTTATTTCTGTCGTTTCGGAAATCTGTCTTAAATGTCAACTCCCCTCTCTTGGGCACTCTTTCTGGCTTCTGGACTCACACCTTCTCCCCCAAATTCTCCTCCCTCTTTCCTCAAAGTCCCCAGCCTCACCTCAGTGCTGCTAGGCTTCTCCCAGGAGCGCCTAAGTAAATAAAATGTGATTAAATGTATGTGATTGGTTCTTGTATCGCTTTATTTATTTGATACAGGCATGCACTAGAGAACTTTCTACCATACATTGTACAAATATACCATTTATAATTGATTAAATAGGGCAGTTGTGGTCATTTCTAGAAAAGTATGCCATCAAGCCCTCTGTTGGGAACCTGGGCACGTACTCTGATGTTTCCGTTGGGTCACTTGAGAAAAGGACTGCAGCTCTTTGTAGAATGCTACCCAAATTATACTATTAAAACACTGATTTTCATTGGAGATGGGCTTAGTGATTAAGAGCACAGGTTGTGTCCTCAGGCTACCTCCCTGGGAAGCTCAGTTCTCCACTGGCCAGCAGTGTAGCCTTAGGCAAATGCCTTCATCTCTTATCTGTACAGAGGGCTAGTAGAATTACCTACCCCAGAGTTGTTGAGAGGATCCAATGAAGTAATGCATGTTTTGTGTCTAACAGAGCACCTGACATGAAACAAAGTATGTAGTTAACATATATATATATATATATATATATATATAAACTATTAATTACATGAACATCGTCATCATGATCAGATATAAGTGACAATTTAGTATATAAAAAAAAAATCTCTTCCAAAAATGGAAGCAAATGTAAATGTAAGGATTGACTGTTGAGCTGTTCCCTCGCTCCTGAATGCTCAAATAGATGCTGATGCCCATCCAGGGTTGGCCACACTGATCATATGCACAGCAGCCCTCATCTCCCCAGTGGCTCCGTGCTCTCCTTCACCCGTGATCTTGCAGACCTGCCGTATCACTCGAAAGCCACCCTTTTCCCAGCTGGTCCCCACTTCCTGCAGGGTGAGGGCTGTAGTGACAGGACTGAAGGATGGAGGGCCCACAGATGTGGGAAGTTCAGGTAAATTCCCTGCCACTCCTCCAGCCATAGTATATATCTCACGGAAGCATTCCCTGGGCTCAGAATGTTAGAATGCCTCTTCCCACATGCACACTGTAAGATGTCTGAGAGATTGCAGGCCTGGATCTTGGCAAAAATTGAAGATGCATCTTGAGTCTTTGAGCATCCTGAGACCCAGCATTAGTACCTCTCCATATTGTGACAGAGTGAGAAAAGAGACTGAGGATGACAGACTGGCATTAGTGATTTTGGTCTTAGCTTTGCCCTTAGAATAGTGAATGTGCTAGCATTTACTGAACACCTACTTAGTCAAACACAGTGCTTGGTACTGTGCAGATACTGTCTGACTGCATTCTCTGAGCTGTCCCACAGGTAGAGGTATTGCCAGCATTTTACAGATGAGGTCACTGACTCTTAGGGAAGGTGAATCACTTTTCAGTCCCACAAAACCGAGACTGGAGCCTGAGAACTAAACTTAGACCAAGGCCAAGTGCTCTGGATCCCTATGGGTCCTTGGTTTTGTGTTGAGGGCTGAGTTGGTGGGAAGTGGCTGTAAGGCCACTTCCTTTCCACCTCAAGAATGGGGAAGGGGCGGGGAGAAGACAAGGGCATGTCTCCTGCCCAGGCAGGAGACTGTCTGCCACCGAGGTCCAGCCATTCACCTCCACTTTCTAGTCCTCCCCTACTCCCTGAGCATTCTGGAATTTACCTGAGAGTTCTCGGGAGCTCCCATTGCTCAGCGATGGGTAGTTAGTGGACATGATGGTGGGGATTTGACATCCACATCACTGTTCCTAGGAGCTGGCAGGGCCTCACTATTCCTGGGGGCTGGCAAGGCCTGGAGGAGGAATACAGAACAATGAGGGAGGTGGTGGAGGCTGCCTCCAACTATGTCCTCTCATTTCTCCCCTTGTCTTCATCCTCATGGCTGCTGAACTCACCCATGGCAGCATCATCTCTTGCTTGAAGGACCACAGATCTCTCTTACTCACTGCTTCCACTCTGGCCCCAGGGAAAGAGTTCTTCACTCTAGAGCAAGCTAGAGTGAGCCTCTCAAATACAGATAGGGCTTAAAATCCTTCTGAGGCTTCTGAGGCTCTAAAATCTACTTCAGGGACACCTGGGTGGCTCAGTTGGTTGGATGACTGCCTTCAGCTCAGGTCATGATCCCAGAGTTCTGGATCGAGTCCCACATCGGGCTCCCAGCTCCAAGGGGAGTCTGCTTCTCCCTCTGACCTTCTCCTCGCTCATGCTCTCTCTCACTGTCTCTCTCTCAAATAAATAAATAAAATCTTAAAAAAAAAATCTACTTCAGTCCCTCGGTCACGGCCCATCTCCTCCGTCCCCTCCTCAGCTAGTAAACACCATTCATCCTTTAGCAATCAGCCAAAGGTCACCTGCTCAGGGGAGCCTTCTGTGCCCCTCCAGCCTGTTCAGGGCCTCTCTCACACATTCTTACAAGCCTCTGACCCTTCTCATTCTGTATTTATACATTCCTTAGTGATGCCTAGTCGATGTTGATCTCCCTCATGAGACCGTAGACCCCCTGAGACAAAGTGCTCAGCACAGCAGTGCTGGTCTCTACCGTTATGCCAGCCCAGAACCTGCCCTTGTTAACATTTGTTGTGTGAGTGAGCAATGTCACTGGTGATTCTTGTGCTTTGGAAACCCAGGCAGAACACTCACACAGATGTAGCCATGCCAAGGGTCCTGTGGTTACCCCACGTCGCTTCCCTTCCATCCCCATGTAGATTGGCTCTGCTAGGCTCTCCCCCACTGCGCCTACAATGGGAACTTCCTTCAGGGTACCTGCCTGTTACACTCACTACCTCTTGAGGTCCTACGCTTATCCCAGTGAGGAACCCATTTGTGGAACTCCCCTTCTAGAGCTGCCTTCACCCCTCCCCTGGCAGTCCACACAAGACCTGGCACATAGTAGGTGGTGGTCTGGGGACATTGTTGAATGCTCAGCAGCATTCATCATGCTTGAACATCCTTCTTCATAGCAAATATTTTTTATTGAGATAGAATTTATATAAAAGGAAATATATACATTTTGAGTATTAGGTAATTACTGGTTGGACTATGCATTTTATTTAAAAACTGAGTAATGCATTTGGAGCCGGGTCAAGTAATTATAGTAGGTCGGTAGGCTGAACCGTCTCCTCTCCTAGGAATTTTCTGTATACCATCTGATCTCTGCAGTATGTCCTGTTAGGGGTCTGGCATTCTTTCATTATTTAGTCCTTACTGTAACCCTAGGGAGTACTTGTTACTAGCCTCCTGTTTGCCAGTAAGGAAATGGGTCCTGAGAGGTTAAATGATTGGACACCGAAGTCTCCGTGCTTTGAGAAGTGGAGGCAAGATTTGGAAGCAGCTCTCCTTGCCTCCAGAGCAGGTGGTATCATTGCCTGCTCCTGTGTATCTTCTTAAAACCTACACGGTGAGGACAAGATGTGGTTACAAATCAAAAGCCTGCTTGTTCTGCATGACCTGTAAACAGGCTCTGAAGGTAGCACCAAAGGTGGAGGGCTCCTCTCTCAGCCCTCGCCGTTCTCCGCAACCTCTTCCCTTCCCTCCCAGATCCCTGCAGAGGGGCTGGGAGACATGCGCATGCCTTGCTACAGAAACAGATCTCTGAGTCAGCCTTTGAAAAAAAGAAACCTCTTTGCTGGTTTTATTTTTCTTGGTTGATTTATTTGACAAGAACCCATTTTGTACATCCATTTTGGAATTTCAGAATCTTTTTTTTTTTTAAATCTCCAAAAGTCTGTCTTAAAAAGCTGAAGAAAATAAAAGAGAGGGCATGTATGCTACTCCCCATGTGATGCTTTCTAAACCAGGGCTCTGCCTTTTTATTTTCTGACCTTGAGATCACACGGGTTGTGGAATAGGGGCTTAGCAGAGCTTAAATCCCAGTAGGTTGGAGTCCAATTTTGACTAATCCGTAAAGACACATCTCTATCACTGTTGTTTCACTTGTCAGGACACCTATGTTACTAAACCCACAGAGGAAGGGCACATGAATTATTCACTTTCTAACAGAGCTTCTTGGTGATATCATGTCTTACAGCCAGCCAGCAAAAGGAAACGTTCCCAGCTCTGGCTGGCGGCAGATACCATTACTGTTGATCTTCTTTACCTGGAGGTCCATGAAACCCTACTCTGAGTCCTTCAGCAGAGATTCTAGGCCAGTGTTCCTGGGGTCTCTGCTTCGGCAACAGTCACTTACAGAGTGATCCCTCATTCTGGCACATGGCATGTCAGATGCAATGAAAACAGGTACCAGGCTTCCCTGGGAACTTTCTCCACTTTAACATGTGTTTCAGCTGAGGGAAAAGCTTGGTGAGGGAGGGGGTGGTGAGGAAACGCTGAATTTATAGTTGCCTTTAATAACCCATTCAGCTAAATTTATTAGGTCACAATGCCCCTTTGAACTGTGGCATGGAATTTTCCATGCATAGTCCCGTTTCTCCAGTGAGAAGCAGATCTTCCCATTCAGTTTTGTATCCTTGTCGAGTGAATGCCCGTGCCTTGACCATTTTGGTTAAGAACCAGCTTTGATCAGGGATGGGCTGGGAGCATTTCCCTGTGGCGCTCCATGCTTGTATCTGATGACAGTAGCTACGGCATGACCCCCCACGCATGTGGATTACCATGCGTATACCAACTCTCCATGCACAGTCCGGGTCTGCAGACATTTTTCCTCCTGAAGACACTTAAAGCAGCATTCTGCGTCATTTTTTGCAAGCTCTGCTTTCCTGCATTCTTTCTTGTTTTGCTAAGAATAAGTTATAGCATCACTTTATCAGTTTCCTTAGCCCCTTCTAATTGAACCAAGAAGCTCAGGGCAAAGATGTTCTTTTAATAGCTTCCAAATCTCAAGGCCTACAAAGCAGAGAAATAATTTGCTTAGATCCTGGAATATCTTTTTTTTTTCCCCCTATCACAATCCCAAGAAGTAGAGTTTGGTTAAATGGCTCCTGAGATCACTTCAAATGAGCAAATTGATATTGGGCACTTACTGTGTGCACAAATCACTTGCTAGCAATGATGGGAGATAAAAACAGTTCAAGGTACAATGGAGTCTATTGACTTCTGAGTGATGATTTGCCTTCCAAGTGTGCCAGGGTGTGAGAGACTTAACATTTTCATTTTCACTTTTATGAATTTTTTTGTGATGTGTATTAGATAAATAGCCGTTCAAAGCCATAGCCTTGTGGGTAATTTTGCTATGCATGAGAGTAAAGCAGGCACTTAAGGACAATAAAGGGGGTGAGTTAATTTACAGCCATATATTAAATAAAAATATAGATGATCCCTAAAAGTGATAACGAGATAGTTTGTGATTGATTAGAATATCAAAAGCCACCATCCTAAGTGTACTTAAACACACCCCCAAGGAACAAGTCAGTTTATTATTCAGGGAAGTAAGCCAAGGGCCTTTGAGTATTTGACAATACCTGGTCATTAGCTTGCATGGCTCACTGCACAGCCAAGTCATGATGGACTTTTAATGAAATTGCTCTCACACACGTCCTTGTGACTTCCCATCATCCACTAACAGTAACATTGAGATGTAGACCACTCCCTGCAATCTTGACTATCTAGATGCGGAGGAGACCTGGTTGAGAGAAATGAGCTTCCCATTAAACTTCACACATCCCACTCCACACATTAGAATTGGAAGGGGGATGCCTGCGACATGGCAGAGGGCGACGCAGCGCCACAGGCTAGATGGTCCAAGGTCAGAGGGGGTACAGAGGGAAGAGGATGTCCTGAGGTGTGGGGACTGCTGATCTGATGAGCCACAGTACTGACAGCCCATCCCCTGCAACAGAAGCTGTGAATAAACCCCATAGCACCCCTCCCCCGCCCCCGTGAGGAGCCTTAAACCCATTCAGATGTGTAATGCTGTTGAGTGCAGTGAGTAGGCTAACAGCATCTTGGCATCGCCGTGGTGACTAATTTGTGGGCTCTCTGATTTTGTTCTGAGTTAAGTGGTCTTTATGTTCCAATTCTGGCAGGGCTGAACAGTGATATATTGTGTCCACGATTCCGCCCGGTTTATTGGCGCTCACATAATGACAGCCTGTTGACTGGGAAGAAGTAGTGCGTAAACAAAACAGCCCGAGCCGGGGCGAGGGGTGGGGGGGCACTCATTTTCTGAGCCGTATTTGTTCTCAGTTAGGCACAAGATTTTTTTCTATCTTTGTGAACCGAGACCTTGAAACCTGATGTGTATCTAAGTTTACC
This sequence comes from Mellivora capensis, assembly GCA_004024625.1. Lineage (NCBI taxonomy): Eukaryota > Metazoa > Chordata > Mammalia > Carnivora > Mustelidae > Mellivora > Mellivora capensis. The sequence goes on along the minus strand of PISX010000015.1, from coordinate 474,557 downwards.
TGTACACTTGGAGTTCCAAAAGAGCTCAAGTTTGATTACACAGGGCAGTCGGCAGTTAGCATAAAGACCTCTTTGCCAGATAGAAAAAGTGAATTCTGGAGCCCTGACTCCTTGCTGTGATGGGGGGGTGGGGAGAGAAGGGGAAGCCCTGTAGGTTTGGGATCTCAGGAGTTAACACAAGATACCCCACACTAAGGAAAAACCTGAGCGCACATCACGGGCAAAGTCCTTTGTCCTAAGAAGACAGATCAGTTGATTAATACGCAGGAGCTGGAAGTAGAGGCCACATGCAAGGTCACACACTGGAAAGGTCTGGTATGGTCGTGGGTGGCGGGTGTGAGGGGGCTGCGGTGCGTCTGTCTTGAAGGGCACTGTTTCGCATTGTTGACACGTATGTACTGGGCTCTGTTGGGGGCGCTGGTTTGAAGACCCAGTCTAGAGTGGACACATGACAGGACCGTATTTCTCTCACCAATTCCACATGTTTTTTATTGTTGTTATTGACTATTGTTGAAATTGAAATTAGTAGGTACTACATATTCATGGTACAAAACCATTAAGGATTAGAAATGGGCAAAAGGAAGTGTCCCTGCTTTACCCAATTCCTGGTTCCCGCTTCCTAAACATAGTCGTTGTCTTGTTTCTTTTGGATGCTTCCAGAAATTATTCGTATACAAACTTATAAAAGTGTGTGTGTGTATGTATGTACATATGTATACATTTATCTATATGTGATTTCATATATCAATCAGAGCTCTATCCATAGATGGAGAAGATTATCATTTCTTTGGTGTGGTTGAAGGAAACCAGAAAGTGCAGTAGCCAAAAAACACATGCCCGTGACCTACCATGGATCCAAGATTTTTTTAACTCTTTGAAAATTATTCTTTAGATTATAAAAAATTATTAAGACTATTTAGAGCAGTTTTAGGTTCACAATAAAATTGAGGGGAAGGTGCAGAGAGACGTGCCATATGCCTCCTTCCCCCATACACCCACAGCTTCTCCTATTGTCAACATTCCCCACCAGAGTGGGACATTAGTGACAATTGATGAACCTACCTTGACACATTGAAATCACCCAGAGCCTGTAGTTTACATTACGTTCATTCTTTGTATTATACATTCTGTGGGCTTAGGATTTAGATTTTTTTTTTAATCTCCCAATTAAGACTTCTCTTGCATTTGATTGGATCCATCTGCCAGTGTGTGAATGAAGAAGGCCAGTCTGCCAATGGGTTTTAATATCTTATCTTTCATCTTATCTGTGGGGGCCTCATGGGGGCACTGGCCACACGGGGCACTGAGGTGCACAGAGCAGTGTGGGGTCCTGAGGACTGGCAGGGGCTGAATGCGAAAGCCGTGAGTGCAGTGAGACCAGAGTGGGGAGAGTGAGGCCATGTCTGAGGAGGGGAGCCAGAGACACACTACTGGAGAATTGGGGGCTGGGACAAGAGCCCAGACTCACTCGCATTGGCTACCTGGTGCGTGGGCGAGCGGGCTGTAGGGAAGAGACAGCACGGAGGAGAGATCACGGCCTCCATGCTTGCTTCTGCATCTGTCTCCACACAGAGACATTGAGTCTCTGCACCTAGAGGCTTCTTGACAACCTGGGGTCTCAAAAGATTTCCAAGAGCAACAGAAATCAGAAAGAGATTTCTTTCAGAAGAGGCGGTCAGTGAACACTCACCTATAATCCTGTGCCTTTGTCGACAGATGTCTGTCTTTGTACTTAGGGTGATAAACCGCTTCTGCGATTTCATCTTTTGAATTTCCCTATTGCCGTTCCTCGGGATAGGAATAGGCATCCCAGAAAGTGTCACCACTCACTTGTAGCTGAGGCTGAGTAAGATGAGAAGCCCTCCCTCCGGCAGGATCTGGAATCCGTCCCTCCGAAGGTGGGGCAAGCCCCTTGCTGCAGGCCTCAGCCAGCCCACCCTTGCCTTTCCTGGGCAGCCCAGGAGGTCCCAGCCACACACAGACAGCAGGAGGGCAATGCTCAGTGAAGGCACAGGTGAGGTGAGAGGGGCACTGTGCACCTGACCAAAATCCTGGTTCTGCCACTTACTAGTGGTGTGATGAGTCATATAGCAAGTGACTGAAGTTCTCTAAGCCTTGGTTTTATCATCTGTAAAATGAGATAAATGGACCTTATAGGATTGTTGAAAGGATCCAATTAGTTAAAACCTACAAAACCCTTAGAACACTGTGGCACTCGAAGAGGCTTAGGTGTTGCTGCTATTACTCTGGCATCTTCCTCTGCTGCTGTTGTCAACTGATGCCCCTTTCTAAAATGCAGGTGGGTCGGTCCAGGGTCGGTCCAGGGCTACCGCCTTTCTCTTCCTTCTGGCCATCAACCAGTGCCGGGCAGGGCCTGAGGTTGACCTGATTCCTGTCTGCCTCTGCCCTCCGGGAATGTGTCCTCCAGGAGGTCCCGGTGTGTTTGCTGATCTAATCAGGAGAGTGATTCCGGGCCCCGTTGCAATGTTTATGTTGGCTCTCAGCCTAATCTTATGGGTCTTGAACCTTGAACTGTAAGACTGAGAAGATGGGCCAGATCTGGCTCAAGTCCTCTGCAGAGCCTTCCAAACATTTGGAGTGATAAATAAATGTATCTGGGGAGCGTGGCTGGGTGTGTGGTAGCTGCATTTTGGTTTTACTGATTCATTCCTTTGGGAATATCCTGTTACCTGGAGCGGTCAGTTGGACCATCATTCTGCCTCTTGTCTTGGACACTGGGTTTCTAAGAACCATCGCTGGCGTTAATTGGACGTTGACCAGTTATAAGCTTGTGCTAACCACTTCCATATGCATAATCCCGGGCAAGACTGAGAACTACCGGATGGGTCAGCTGGATTGTTTTCCCCTTTGTCTTGATGAAGAAATAGAAGCTTAGAGATGATAAATCACTTGCCTAGGTCACAGATGTAGTAAGTACAGAACCAGAACTTAGGTAGCCTGTCCACAGAGCTCTGACCGTCAGACATTAATGTTCACACGAGCCACCCAGAGACATGGCTAACAAGCCGAGGCTGGTGTAGCAGATCCCAGGCATGGCCTAAGAGGCTGCATTTCTCAGTAGCTCCCAGGTGATGCTCACCTGCCTGTCCCTAGATGCTTTGAGTGACATGGCACCCAACCAGGAAGACACCCAGCCTTGGCTTCGCATGTTATCTATTTGGTTTGGGCCTAACGGTTGACTTCACACACAGCTCCCTGACAGTGTTCATGGTGAAGATGATCTCACATGGAGCTCTCAGCAAGCGACACAATAAACCCTTAGATTCTGAGGAATGTACTTGATGAAGCAGGTGCTCTGCTCTTAAAAGGTCTAGGAATCCATCCTGTTTGATTGCGCAAAGGCCTTTCTGGGCCCCTGGGTGTGTCTGTTTTTCTAGTGTCTGCTGGGTTCCTGGATTTAGGACCCAGAGGAAACCACCATGACCTTGATTTTTCACCCCAACCTCTTTCTCTTGTTGTGCTCCCCACCTCTGATCATGGTCTCATTTAGCCTTTCATTCGCCCAGGCTCAAATCCTTCTGGGATCTGATTCCTTCCTTTGTCCCAGCTGTCCTTTTATCGTCAAGTCCCAGACTGATTCAACCTGCATAATAGCTGTGGCACCTCTGCCCTCTAAAACCTAGAGAAAGGGACAAGGTCCTGATCGCCTCCTGATAAAAGGAGCCATTATTTATTTGATAGCCCACATGTGCATTATCTGCTTCATGGAGCTCTTACCACTATCCAGCAAAGACACTATCAATTATTGCCATGGGTCTGATGATGTACACAAGAGTCAAAAGACTCGCTCACTCCAGATTACCTAGAAGGTAAGTTTTGGCTCCAAGACTGAACCCAGAGAGTCCAACCCAACTCTCACTCCTAACCTTCTGCAATACTGCCTTTCTCCTTTCCATCCGTCTCCACCCCAGCTAGTGGAGTCCCAGGTTTGGTCACTGGTTCATTCACCAGCTACCGATTAGGCCTCTAGTATGTTCCAGCACTATGTGACGTGCTGGTAATTACCATGGAGAGTGAGACAGGTGTACTCCCTGTCGGTATGGAGCTTCATTTCAGTAATCACATCATTGCTACTTATTAGCCATGTGACTTTTATTGGGTTATTCAACCCATATGAGTCTATGTGACCCATATAAACTTCAATTTTCTCATCTGGAAGTGGGGATCATTATAGGACCTACCCCACTGGGATGCTGCAAATATCCAGTGAGGTCATGTATGTTGCACTGAGCACTGGCACATCGTAGATGGACCACATCTTACCTGAAATCACATGTAAATGAAATTTAACTTCCTCAGCATGCCATTCCAGGACTTTTATCCCAAGCACCCATGTGCCCCTCAAGATGAATCATTGTTCCTCCCCAGGTAGGACACGCTTTTTCCCGATTCTGTGACCTGACTCAAGTGCTGTTTTCTTTTACTGTTTATGACACCCTACCTCTTCTCTACGGTCAGACTCCTACCTACTCTTCAAAGGCCAGCACTAATGTTGCCACCTCCTCTAAGGCTTCAATCTCACCTATAAGAACAGTGCTCTGTTCCGTGATCGTCTTGTCCTCATGCTGCCTTGTGTTCTAGAGTACGAGTCTGCCTTCTTGGTTCCCCATTCATTCAGCAGATGTTTCATGAACACTCACTATGTGGTAGGCACTGTGCTACCTATAGCGGTATAGAATGGAGGTAATAACTTCCAGGACACCTGTCTTCACAAAGCGTACAGTCTAGCATAGCACTGTCCAGTAGAATGTTCTGCAGTCATGGAGGTATTCTCTCTCCTCTGCACCATCCAGTATGATAGCCCTTAGCCACATGTGGCTATTCGCCACTTAAAATGTGACTAATGTAGCTGAGTGACTGAATTTTTAATATTGTTTAATTTTAATTTTAATTAAAATAGCCACATGGCTGGTGACACAATTGGGCATTGCAGGTAGTAGGAAGACGCTGTTAGTCAAATAATCAGAGAAAATGATGGAAAACTACAGTCATACTAAGTACTGTGCAGAAGGAGTACATGGTTGTATGAAGGCATACTGGGGGGTCTGAACTACTTGGATGGGGGTGGTAATCAGGGAAAATAGTAATGATTCCCTGAGGTAGTAATGATTGAGCAAAAATCTGAGGCTACTCAAAAGAAGGTTGGGAAGCATGAAGGGCACGCCTGCAAGGTAAGTAGGCAGCATGTGCAAATGGCCTGTGGTGGAAAAGAGCATAGCCTATGAGAAGATCTCTGAGAGACCAAGAGCAAGCACCCTCCATGCCTCTTATTTAAAATCTCCAAAACACTTGGCGCCTTGTTCTGCACGTAATGGGTGTGGAGTTAAATTTCACATTTGGTTGTGTGAAGCCAAGGTCTCAGAAATGATGCAGCCTCACCTGTTTCCTCCTCAGAAATGCCTCAGCTGGAGAGCCAGGGAACAGGTGTCCCCACTCCATCTCCACTGTGGAAGCTCCAATCAATAAGAAATCTTGTGTCCTGTCCCAGAGAAGCTTCTTTATCATGTGTATGGCTGGCAATCTCCCACCCCTTAGGACTGTGGAAAATATTTATGGTGTTGTTTGGAGGAGATGAGACCACAGACAGGGGCTGGAATCACAAGAGAACTTGTGTATTGTACCATTTGTTCATTACTGAGCAAACACATGTGAGTACTTACTCCAGGCAGATGCTCTGCTAGGTGTTGAGGTTGTGGTCAAGGGCAGAAGCCTTAGTGTCCCTGACCTCACAGAGCCTGTATTATGGCAGGGACCCCCAGAGATCCCAGACTGTAGCAGCGAGGGCCACTAGCTCTCTGTGGAACCTGCAGAGTGTTTGTGTCATTCTGTCATGTTCTCTTGGGTCAGTGTACAACTCAAACGTGCTCTCCAGACTCAGCCATCCTACGCTGGGTCCCAAAGGCCTTGGCCACAGAGTCGAGCCTTCAAATTGCCTAGTAATTGAGCTGTAGACTCCTGGGACCTGTACATAATTTGCTATATATTCTCCCCAGGAACTCTGCCTTGCACACAAGTGGGGAGTGTGTGAACTTCACAAAGTCATCATCTTTTAATAAGAAAAAACAAATAACTCCTTGTTTACACCCCAGCTTGCAGTCCCCACACCAATTTCTTATTCACACCCTTGGCTCACAAAACAGCTTAAACAAAGTTTAGTTCCCCAAGGCTGGGAGAAGGGTGGAAAGTCTAATTTTTTTTTTTTAACCTACTCAAGGTCTTGTCCAAACGAGTTGTCACCAAAAAATGAAAGCCAGATGTTATTTTAGTAAGAAATAAATATGTGGCCAAGCTGTGGATTGAACCTGAGGTCCCCCTGGATAGTTTCCACGTGTGTCGGTAGCTGGACTCCCAGGTATCCGCCGTGCACATTCTTCTCTTGTCTTTTAGCTGAGGCACAGCACGCACAGATGGCTAATGAGCAATTAACACCGCAGCCTCCCATCCCTCCGTGGCGATACCCCTGGGCTCGTAGCTCGGATTCAGACCTGTGCCGTGAGCCACCAGGGGCTGCTGAGTTCAGGGTGAGAGGCAGAGACCCCCGTCTGGAAAAGCGGGGCGAGGACAAATCCAGGCTGAAAGTGCTGCCTCCAGCTTCTCAGTGAGGGATCTGCTTTTGTTGGGAGCCCTTAAATCCTCTCGGGGAACATACTTCTGATAAACATCGAGAAATTACAGATGAAATCAGGGCCTCGGAGCAAAGAGAGGCCCTTTGGGGTTTAACATTACAGCGTGTTCTTCCTCCAGTCTAATTCAATGGTGAGCCTTTCAGCCAAAGGAAGTGTCTTGGTAATTGGCCGAATCTCCGTAGGAAGACCGCTGAGCTTGCTACTGCTTCTATCAGAGCATTTCTCTTCTCTTGGATTTTTCTCACACTTTTCAAGTTCTAGATATGATCGTTTGTGCCCTGGACTTTGAAACGGGTCATGCTGGTATTAGAACTTCCTCGGAGGGCAGAGTAAAGGTGAGAGAGAGGGAAAGTGATAGAATAGAGCTCTGAGGGTCGGTCGGGCCCAGAGCAGTGATAAACCCCTGGGGAGAAGGCAAGAAGTCTCACACCTGGAGATTGTGGGTGAGGGAATTGGACGGTTCGGCAGGCAGGTGATCCGAATTAGGAATGGCTGACCCCAGACTGGGTGCGTGGCACTCGGACAGAGCCGGCCTCAGGGAGGCAAGGGTCAGGCCGACCACAGAGACACTGAGGGAAGGAGCCCAACTGAGGGGCTGGATTACTGGCACTGAGCCAGGGTCTCTAGGGAAGGGGGGCTCTGCTGAAGGCAAAGCAGAGCTCTAGCTTTAGCGGAACCTCTCTGAGGTTTCCTCCTGCACAGACCGAAGATAAAGTAGTTCATAGCTCATGGGGTTATTTTGAAGATAAAATAGACTAATCATCGTCAAGTGTTTAAAAGGGCGGCACTCAATAAATATTACTATTTCATGACAGGGTTTTAAACAGGAGGGAACAAGAAAAGACACAGTTCTTAAAATAGGAGTTTAAGTGTAAGAAACATGTTTTTCAAACCAGGTTAGCTTGGCTTTAGAGACATACCATTTACTCAGATACTCATGTGATCTTTCCTTCTTTATTCAAGAAATCCTTTTTGCGCCCCTGTGATAGTCCCAGGGTTACAAGGACAACCTAGAGCAGGGTTAGCAAAGTGCAGTCCATGGGCCAAATCCAATGCACCCCTGTTTTTGTAAATAAAGTTTTATAGGAACACAGCCATGCCCAATCATGTATGTATTGTTTATGGCTGCTTTCATGCTAGGTTGGCAGAATTGAGTGGTTGTGACAGATAGCCTAAGGCCTGCAAAGGCTAAAGTAATTACCACCTGGCTCTCACAGAGAACACTGACCAGCCCTGGAGTAGAGACACCTTTCAGTACAGCTCTCACTCTGTAATAAAAGAAGCCAGTCTATAGGCAATTTCAGAAGGAATAGGAAATAATTTCAGAAGATCATTGGGGTAGAGAAAAGGATCCGACAGGCTTCCTAGAAGAGATGCCCTCTCAGTTGAGACCTGGAGGCTGAATAGGAATTAATGAAGTAGAGGATAAAGGAAAAGAATTCCAGATAGAAGGAACAACATTCGCAAAGGCCCGGAGGTAAGAAAGAGCAGGATATGTTTGGGGGCTAAATGAAATTCATCACAGCTAAAGGGACGAAGGACAGGTGACACCGTGCTTCCCAAGCAAGACGAAGATGTTTCAGTATTTTCTGAGGGCAGTGGGGAGGTCTTGAGGGATTTTCAGCAGGGGAAACAATATAATTAGGCTCATTTTATAGGGAAATCAGTTCATCTGGAATATGTAGAATCACTTTAGAGTTGAGTGGCTGGGTGAGGAGTAAGACTGGAGGCAAGAAGGCTGGCAGGGGGAGCCCATTTCAGTAATGCCAGGGGAGATCATGGTAACAAGAATTAGGAAAGAGGCAGTGGAGGTAGGAGGAGAGAAAGGTTTGGAGACATATGTACTAGGCAAAGCTCACAGCACATAGTGACTTGTGGCACATGGGGAGTGTCAAGTGAGGAGTGAAGCATGAGAGGGGATCACTTCCTGAGATGGGGTCTGTGTGGGTAGGAGCAAGTTTGGGGTGGAGGGAGAGGACTGTTTCCACATGCCGATGGGATGCCCAGGAGATGTCCAGTTGGATTCAGAGCAGGCCATGTCATTCATTCCACTGCTTTCAGACTGGAGGTGAAGATGTTAGCTATTCAGATATCCGGAGGAAGTGTTTTCTAGGAGGAGGGAATCAAGGAGAAGGCCTAAGGAGGGGAGCACCCTGATGTGTCCCAGGAGAGGCAGGGAAGCCATGTGGCTGGTGCAGTCTGAAAATGCAGGAGAGTAGAAGGAGCTGAAGTTTGAGAGGCAAAGGGGGAGGGCGGTGGACAGAGCACATAGAGACATGGGGCCCATTGCAAGAACATCAACTTTCCCTGAGTGAGATGGGAGCCATTGGAGGATTCTCAGCAAAGGAATGACTTGATGTAGATTTTGAAAGGATCCTTCTAGCTGCTAGAGGAGAAGAGGATGTAGGTGGGCAATGGTGAAAGCAGGGGGACCAGACAGGAGACTACTGTGAATCTGAAGGCAACTCCTCCTCCTCTGTATTAGTTTCCTTTTTATCTAAACAACCTCAGAACCTCAGTGTCTTATGGAAAATAAGCATTTGTTTTCCTTGCTTTATGGGTCATAAGTTGGCTGGGTTTAGCTGATTTCAGCTGACCTCAGCTGGGCTAAACAGATCTTGGATTCAGGCTGTAGATGGGCTTAGGATCTTTCATGTGACTTCTTATTCTCCTTGGGCTTGTGACAACCAGAGGCATATTTTTTCTCAAGGCAGGTGGAAGAAGAGATGAGATCAAGCCAAACCACAGAAGCACATTTAAAGTCCCTGCTCACATTACACCCACCAGCCTTCTATTGGCCAAATCAAGGTACATGTCCAAGCCCAACACCAGCAGGGAGAGGAGACAGACACTGTGCTGAATGGACACATTGCCAAAGTCTTTGGTATACGATTGTATCGCAGAGAAGGAGGGAAGAATTAGGACAGTAAACCCATCTACCATGTTTTCTTTCTATTCCAACTATCCTCGTCATCTTTTTTGTCAGCCAATTGTAACTCTGGTCCCTGTGACTCATACTGCCTCACATAATGGGCACCTCCATGTTCTCCCCTGTCGGCTCTTGCTTCTCCCTGATACAACTTCCCGCATGCCTGAGTCGTCCTTCTACAGTGTTCTTTTCTTCATGTCCTGGTCAAGAAACTTCAGTGGCCAGCCATTTAGCAACACGGATTTCCCCCAAATGTGAGCAATTTCTGTACCTCCTTCATGTTTGTGGCCAACCTGTGTCATACCTATACTGTTAATATTTAATGTTTTCTTTAACTTGACTTGAAGTAGACTTACTTTTTCCCCTTAGCTTTATCTTAAGTAATAATCAGAAGAGTTACACATTTTTCTAAAAACATAAGGATATATGCTGATTGATAAGCATGCTTGTGCATTTACCCTCTAAAATCACTTTAGAGGTTTGATGACTGCATTCAGAGACCCACTGGCCTCCCACAAGCCCTATAGCTTCATCCCATCCATCTAGCTTTCAGTTTTGCCTCTACATATTTCCACTGCTGTGACCATGATGTTTGCCTCTCTGTCTGTGCACCTGTTGTGGAAAAGCATTTGCCTCTAGCTGTGCTCAGACTGATCTCTGAGCCTGGAAGACCCTACCACTTTCTCTCCACCTGTCCTTGAAGACCTGCCTCCTCCACAAGTCCCCTGGCCCCGATTGGCTCTCCCTTCCTGCTTCGATTACAGCTCATGCCCATCACCCTGTGTTCCATCTTATGCTTCTCCCTTTGCTTACACGTGCTGACCTTACCAACTGGATGCACAGGTGCGCCTAGCCTCACATGGCTTGTGCCTGCCAGTTCTTACTCCATGCACCCACAGGGCATCCCCAGCCATCATTCAGCACATTAACATAGATGCCGTGCCTGAGGTGTCCCATCAAAATTCCTTCAACCATGTAGCCTCTCAGCCCTTTCTCTGTTTTTCATTCCCTAGCTCCTTCCTCTTTCTGTTGCCGGATTCGAATCCAATAGTGCCTCCTCCACGAAGTCATCCAAACTTCCCCCACAGCTTCCTCAATTCCCTTCTCCATCAGCACAGATCGCATTTGCCTGTGGTCATCAACATACTTCTCTTCCTTGCCCAATGGACTGACTGTAAGCTCTTTAAGGAGATCTTGCTGGACTTTGTGTCCCAGAACATGACACAGAGCAGGCACGAAGAAGATGTGATATGCATGCACAGTGGACTGTTACTCAGCCACAAAAAGGAATGAAGTCTTGCCAGTTGCAGCAGTATGGATGGGCCTAGAGGTATAATGCTACGTGAAGTAAGTCAAAGACAAATACCATATGATTCCACTCAGGTGGGATTTAAGAAACAAAGAAAGAAAAAGACAAGAAAATCAGGCTCTTAAGTATAAACTGACAGTTGCCAGAGGGGAGGTGGTAGGGGAGGGGAATGGGTAAAATAGATAAAGGAGATTGAGTACACTTGTGCTGGGAGTGCTGAGAACTGTATGGAATTACTGAGTCGATATATTGTGCACCTGTAACTAATATAATACTGTATGTCAATTATGCTTGAGTTAAAAGAGGGAAGCATCAAAAATGAGTAAAAGTAAAAGAAATAGGCACTGAGTAAACATGAAATTTCTCATTGAGTAAACATGAAATTTCTCTATCAATTTATGATTTTAATTTGAACTTTGCTATTTCTACCGGACTCTGTTCTTTAAGTCTTGCCTTCTCTCCTTTTCCTTCCCTATATTGCTTGTCCCAGATAGGCAAATAGTGGGTGCTTGTTAAATTTGCAGTAAAGTGAGTTTCATAGGAAATGCAGGAGGTGGCTAGGATTGACAATGAAAATTGATGCCAATTAGGATAGTTTAGCAATTCTAAGTGCTTTCAGGCCTAACCTGATTTTGAACATCAAATGTATCATGGTTTTGATTATCAAAGGCAAAGGGGGATGTGTTTGGAGCCCTTTTGCCTTTGTCCGTGATTGAAGAGACGCAATTCATGTTAGGTAACTAGTCCTGTCCATTCTGTATCAGCTCTACATCTGGAGATGGTGTCGAATTCTTTTTCAGGATGGAACTGGTATCGTGTGTGTGTGTGCTGTGAGTATGTGTGTGTGCACGTGTATGTGTGTGTGCGTGCATGCACATAAAATGGAGAAAAAGGGAGACAGCAATCCAGATGCCAACACACCTGGCATCTATTTGCGAGGATCACTGGTTCAGTCCGCAGCTTGGGCCATTCATTTATTTCTTGCTAAATGAACATCTGGGATTCAGTTTGAGATACCAACATGTTTGGAAGGGATCTCAAAGCCGCGGTTGGGATAGGGAGCTGCTCGCCTGAGGTGGGAGTGAGAGAGGTGAGCAGGGGATCTTAAACTATTCTGCAGACTTCGGTTCCAATGCAACAGCCAGAGGGTGGAGAAATCCTTCCCAGGCTGGAAAAGCGTTCACAACCAGGAATAACCAAAGAAGGTTCAATCAGATTAAAGCAATAATGCAACCCCAAAAGTGCCCTCTTTCCCCTTTCCCCCTATTCCTTTCCCATCCCACAGTTCTAAATATATCCAGGTATCTTCCTTTTCTAGGAAAAAAAAGAAAGGAAAAGAAAAAGGAAAAACCTTGGAACTAGATCAAGAAGGAAATGCTATGAGAAAGTAAAATTCTAATTAGTTATAGATGAGAATTGGTCACAGAAAATTACTCTACATTCCTTGGCTCATGCCCGAGAAGGCTTCAGAGATCTTTTTTTGTTGTTGTTGCTCGATATGTAGACATACTTCTAGATACCTAGATAAAAACACAGAGAAGCACGCCATCATTAACAGATCTTACAGAGCCCAAGTGTTTAGAACAGAAACGACAGGGAAATTTGTCATTTACAAGCTAGGAATGTTTGAATCTTTTGTTGTCAGGCCTTTTTACCTTTTTTTTTTTTTCCTTTCTCTCTTCTTCTTTTTTTTTACTTTGAACTTTCTTAAAACAAAAGCAAAGGCCATCGGTTCAAACAGGACCATTTTAAACAGTATACTTCCAGAAAATTGTGCTGAGCTGCACTTGCCCCCTGCGACATCCACCAGCTAGTGTGTTTCTCCTTCAATTTGCATCTGTCATTTTCCTACCTGTGGGTCAAAGGGATTGGAGACCCAGATGATGGGCTGAGAACAAGCCAGAGAGAGCATAGGAAGTCTGTGATAGGCTCTGTTCATGCCATTCTATTTAGAACTAGCTTTGCTGCATTGTTTTTGGGGGATCTTACTGGGGGAAAATCCTTTTAGCTGCCTAAAGTATTTTTCTTTTAAATCCTAGTAGAATTGAGTTGACATCAACCATAGGCTGCTCAAGGCATGCTTAATGTCTTGATGGAGCATGCTTTTGCGGAGCAGTGCTAATGTTTGAGAACTTCTCAGTCCTCTTCCCCTGCCCTCCCCAACATATTCATTCCCAGGCAGCACACACAAGAGAGAGTTCACCTTTGGGGGCCTTCTGCCTTCTCGCGTCCGCACCCCTCATTCCGCTGGTACAGACACCTCACTTTCATGCTTCACATGGCGTAGGGACTCTCGGCCTCCCTCTGGCTTCACTCAGTTCTAGAGCTCTCCTTGCTTCCCCTCACCCCACTCTACAAATCATGCCCCATACTCTCAGGACCCTCCTTCCAGCACTGTGACCCAGGGTATTAATCTGTGCTCTTATCACTGCAGCTCTCCGGGAACCTGGTTGCACCATTCCAGCAGGTCCCCAACAGGATACTCTGGTTTTAACCAGAGCCAAACGGCCAGCTCAGGGGGGCCTGGGCAGCACTGCATAGCAACTTATAGCACTGCAGGCTTTTTGCAGAGTTCACCATATTTTTCTCATTTGTTCCTTAGTAATTTCATGGGATAGGTGAATTACGTATCCCCTCACTCATTGATTCATTCATTCAACCAACCAACTGAATAACCAATTGAGCACCTACTAGTTGCCAGGAACTATTCTAAGTACTGAGTTGCTGTGAACAAAATTGACCAAAACAAAACAAAAACCAAAACAACAACAACAACAAAAAAACCTCTTCTTGTGGCACCTCATATTTGGATGGATGATCTAATTGGTATCATTATTCTGTTTTTTTTTTTTTTAATATGAAGAAGCCAAGAGAAAGAGAGATTAAACCCTAAGGACCTACAGCTCATTTAGAGCTGGATGTAGGATCTAGGTATCCTATCCATCTCTCAGAATAAGGAGAATAATAGAAGGATCTTAGGAATCACCTCAATAACCCATTGATTCTGTTGATGAAGAAAACCAGGGTGCTGCCATGCAGCTCTTGGGGGCAGAGATAGGACCATCGCCCAGCTTCCCTGATCCCTAGGCCTGTGCCCTATCCATGAGCTCTTGGACCCTGCATTGACCTATAATTCACTGGCTCTGTCATTTTGTCATTGTTCCATACCCACCTAATGACCTCTGTCTTACTCCATTTGGGCCTGTAACAAAATACCACGGACTGGGTAGCGTAAAGGAACAGGGAGTTATTTCTCACAATCTGGAGGCTGGCAGTCCAAGGTCAGGGTACCAGCGTGGTTGTGTTCAATGGAGGGCACTCTTCTGGGCTGCAGGTTGCTGACTTCTTGCCATTCCTCACCTGGTGGAGAGAGCAGTAGAGCTCTCTGGAACCTGTTTCAGAAAGGTATTAATCCCGTTCATGAGGGCTCCGCTCTCCTATCCTAATCAACTCCCCAAGTCCCATCTCCTAAATCATCACCTTGGAGGTTAGGATCTCAGCATATGAATGTGGTAGGGGGAGGGGGACAGAAGCATTCAGACTATGACAATCCCCCTTACTTTCTTAATCTACAGAAATATCATGGCCCATTTTCATAAGAACTGTAACTCCCTCAACTCCCTTGTCCATCTCTCCCTCTGTTGTGGTTCCTGAAAAACCCTAACCTAGGCTGTATTCAGTTTCGGTTGTGTGCACCCCATCACCCAGGCAGCTTGGATGTGTCTGGAGAACAAACACATGCTTATGGAGGCAGATCTCGTCTACAACTCAGGATCACTAACCTCACCGGCTGCTAACCAACCTCTAGCCTTTCCTGGTCAGTTCACGCTCCTGCTCTTTCCTGGAAAACTGTGTCTTACCTTCTCCCCTCAGTCACCCTCCACCCTTCTCCTCTCCTCAATCTCTGCAGACAATCTAGCTAGCTTCCTTTCTCAGTGAGAAAATAGAAGTACTCAGAGGAGACCTTTCATAGATTCCCACCACTGTGTCTGCCATCACCTGTCCCCTAACTTCTGCCTGCCCTGCTGTTGCCACAGACGAACTTTGGCCCTGTCAAGGGCCATTGCCATCACTTGTGCACTGGAATTTTCCCTATCACCTGTTCAGGAGCCTTGCTCTAACAATTTTCCCGTCACTCCTGCATCATCGATTTCCCCTGTTTACCGGATCACTCTCATCAGCATAGAGGCATGTTGCAACTCCCCCCTCCATCTAAAAACAAAAAGCCTTTCTTGACTCCATATCTCCTGCTAGCTACCAGCCTGTTTTCTGTCCTCCTTTATAGCAACCCCCCTGAAAATCCTTGTTTGCTCTTGATTTCCTCCTCCCACTCTTTCTTGAGCCACTCCAGTGAATAGGTCACGCCAACCTCTGTAGCAAGCTGCTCTCTCCAGGTCACCAGTGAGCTCCTCATTTCTAGATGCAGGGTCATCCTTCTCTTTGTCTACCTCTCAGCAGCAATCCCACCCCACCTGGGAACTCTCTCGCCTTACTTGGCTTCCACAATTCCACCCTCGCTTGCTTCTCCTTCCACCACACTGGTGGCTATTTCTTGCTATCTCTGCTCTCCAGCAGATGGTACAACCCACCGCTCATCCTCATTCCTCTTCCCCTTTCTTCATCTCCCATAGCAAGACCATGGTTCGTGCCTTTAAATATCAACTTCCTATCTTGGTCTTATTATTAAAGCCCAGATTGGCATATCCATTGGTCTATCAGGTGTCTCCACATGGATATTTATAAGCATATCAGATTTAATATATCCAGATCTGGTCCTCAGACCTGCTCTACCCATACTCATCCCCCATCTCTGGTAGCAATAGTTCTACAGTTTGAGATGCACAGGCCCCACCACAGTGTCCACATTCCTTCCCCTGTCTCTCAAGCCTCACTTCAGTCCATTGGCAAATCCTGTCTGCGCCACCTTCAGAACATTCCTATCTTAACACCTCCACAGCTGCCACCCTGGTCACCGGGTAAAGAAAATTCCCAGCGAAGGGAGGAGCATGTGTAAACACCCTGAGGCAGGAGAGGATGCAAGACCAGAATGTCCCAGAAAGGATCAAGGCATGATTTTTGAGTCGGGAGCTGCCTGCCTTGTCAGTGTGAGGACGTCACCTTGGGGATGCAAGTTTTGGCCAATGTCAAGTGGTCCGCTTGTCTGGAATGGATCTGGTCAGCTCTGACAGATATACGTGCCTCTGTGATGTTGCACGCTCTGTATCGGTGGTAAATGTTAGGTGCCTGTGTCTGGGTCTGTGCATTCCCATGCATGCATAAATGCATGTTTTCTCCCACCCTAGATATGTTTTCCTGGAGTCTGAGCCCTCAGTGTGCTAATGTGGTTTCATGTACAATCTACTGGGAAATTCCCAGAGACCCCTGCTCTTGAATTTAGTCCTGGATAAAACAGCCTATTGGTCATAGCCCCTGGGGTTCCCTGAATTGTTCTAGGCAAAAGTGACTTAGGTCTTATAGGTCAGCCACCCTGGAACGAGAGGGTTCAAGACTTTCTGGAAGGAGGGATATTGGGCTTACGGGTCAGAGGCAAAGCAGGCTCAGGCCACTGATGTGCTCTGCTTTCTTTCTAATGACTGTATAATTGGAGGAAAATTGGTCCAATGTGAGGTGCAGGAAAGTTCAAAAGGGGTTGTTTGGGAGTCTGTGCTTGTTTTCTTTTCACGCTAGAGTCCTGAGTTGGAACCCAGCAAGGTGAGATCCTGGGCAAGCCCCAGAGCTCTCTGAAACTATGTAAATCTCAGTACAAAGTCACCTATGGACAGATCCTTTGGGTCTGAAAGGTGAACAAGAATAAATGGCTTGTAGCGATGGCTCCGGATTTCCCTCCTGCCTTGGGAACAGTGATTCTGGGAATCTTAGAGCCTTCCAGAGGGGCAATATCATTAAATAGGCCTTGGACAATAAAGCCAAGAGAGCACAGGGTCAGTTTCCTAGTCTGCTTTGACTCAGTTTCTCTAGCTATAAAATAGACAAAAGCTCTCTGTTACTGACCTCCCTCCCAGGATTGTCACAAGGCCTGCTGGTCAACCAAGCACCAAAGTGTTAAGGAAGGAAAATGTTGAAATGGTTCAAAGCACAGGCCTTGGTGTCAGAGAGACCTCTTTCCAAACCTTGTTGATCAGCTGTGTGACTTTGGAGAAGTTACATAATCTATCTATGCCTCAGTTTCCTTATGTAATAGAATGGCAGTAACAGTGTTTATTTTAAGAGTCACTTTAAGGGGAACATGAGAGAGTATATATAAAACATCTCACACAGTATAGCGTAAGTGCCCTATCTTGAGAGAAAAAAGGAAGAAAGAAGACACAACAAGGACAAAGAGGTCATGACTGTTGCTGTGACGCTAAGACAAGCTGGCTATTGTGATAGTTCTCACCAAACACCAGGATCCCTGTAGATGTCCCAGCTTCCTTTACAGTTAAGGTTTCCATTAGTTCTGGCCAACAGACCGAGAGCAGAGGTGTTAGGAGTCACCACTTGGTCAAAAAACCCAAGAACTGGTATGGCTCCTTGTTTCCTCTCTCCACCAGCCCAGCGGCCTTGGAGGCCATACCTTCCCTACGTCATCTCACAAGACGGAGCGAGTCCTTTATGTGAGTGTAGAATCTGCATTTACTGTGTTAACCCAGTGAGATCTGGGAACTCAGCTGTTATGCTAATAGCCTTGCGGACCAGCACAGTCGTCCATACAGGAGAAGTAAATCTATTTCTGTCCTCCTGGGGGATCTAAGGATGATGATGGTGACAAGAACAGTCACTGTAACAGTCGCTGTTTATTGAGCCCTTGAGGAGCAGGGGAGAGACCTGTGCAGATGTTAAACCATTCATCCCTCTCAGGGACCTCATGAAGTAAAGATTTTACTATTACGTAGTAATTGTGTTCCTGAAATAAACTTTATTTTTACAATGGGTTTTCTGGAGTAACTGGGTGGCTCAGTCAGTTAAGCATCCGATTCTTGATTTCAGCTCAGGTTATGATCTCAGGGTCCCTGGGATCAAGCCCTGCACTGGGCTTTGTGCTCAGTGGGGAGTCTGCTTGAGAGTCTCTCCCTGTCTCCCTCTGCTCCTTTTCCCATTCTCTCTCTCAAATAAATAAATAAATCTTTTAAAAAATAAAAACAAACAAAATGGGTTCTCTCAAACAACTTTAATGAGGAAAAAACTGCTTAGGGGCAAGAATTTTAGAAAGTTATTTCTTTCACAGAAATGGCAAAAATAAAGGTTTTAATTGCTATTAAGAACATTTTGAAGTTACAAACTAAAAATAACGGATTTTCAAAATTGGCATAACCAGCCTAAATGTCAGCGAGCAAATGCTGAATTCTGTGGAAGATGAGACTCAGGTCAACTTGCTCCTGAACCATCAAAATAAATTGTGGTTTGGACCAGAATTCCTATTAAAAGGAAACCCCTACTAGATCTCAAGAAAGCTGCTAGCAAAAATAAAAAATAAAAAATAAAAATAAAAATAAGTAAATACATAAATTTTAAAAATGGAAATCCCAGTGGCAAAGAAGAATCAGTCACCCAATAGACATGGCCATGAGTGCTGAAGCAAATAGGCTTTTTGTCCACACGTGGGGGAAGCATTTCCGATCATGACAGTGATGTAAACCAACAACATCAGAAGTCAGTTTTCTTACTGAACTGATCAGATTACATATAGTTTGCATTATGAAATTTGCATAGCAGGAAAAAAGCCTGAATGTGATTTGACCAGTGAGGAAACCAAGAAGATAAGAGGACATCAGCGTTTACGGGGAACAACTGTAGAAATAGCACCATGTCAGGGTTGTCTGCTTTTTTTCACTTGCCGAAGTTCAAGTTTTTTCCCTTATGCTCTCAGAGTTCCTCTGATGTATAGTGACACCTGCTTACCCTCATGGATGATGGTGCCCCCTCTGAGCTGGGATTTGAGACATCTGCAGTTGGGGGCTGCCCTTCCTCTGGACTTAGCTGGAGGCTCAGCTCCGTGGTCCTCTCCATCTATCCTCTCCATCTTTCCCCTCCTTTTTTGGGGGGGGGGAGGGGTTTCAAATCAAGTTTAATAAATAAAACAGCAAGGGATTCAAGGCAGTTCTCACTTCACAGTGTGGTTCTTGGAGGAGTGAGGGAAGGTCGAGGTGAACTCTGCAGACGGGCTCAATCTAAAACCCTCTCCTGGCGACACTGGGGTTGGGGAGTGCTGCCTGGCCCTGTGGAGGATCCCACTCCAATTTGTAAACAGAAACATAAATAAAACGGGGGAAGCTGGGAAAAGGAAGGACCAGGACTCCAAACCATCATGCTGGGGAGCTTCAACAGAAGAACGACCCACAGGGTCGTTCAGCTCCGTGGTCCTCTCCATCTATCCACTGGGGGAGGCTTAGAGCTTCTGCTCTGGGCGACAGGGACGCTTTGGCCTTGTTGCTTAGACATGTTGACATTTCTGAAAGTACCAGTTGACCCAGAGAGCGTCTAGGCAGTCTAGGAAAGTGCCTGGGGCTAGGGAACCAATTAATTTCATTACTAAAGTAAACAGTCCCAGTGACCTTTGGGAGTTACCACATTTTGACTTTTCCCCTCCTTCAGGCCATAGCTGGGCAGCTGGACATGCCACTGTTCCCTGAGGAAAGGAAGGCTTGGCTGTGCAGTGGCCTTGCCTTGGCCTGCTGCTGACATACATGCTTTCGGCCTGGAGGCCTCTCACCCCATCCTTCACCCAGCGGAGGAAGTACTGAATGAGCCCCACAGTTCTTGCCTTGCCTGTCAGTGAGGCAGGTGAATCTGCAAGAAGTTTCTGGAAAACGCAGACAGACGAGTGGGCCCTCTGGGAGTTGTGTTCGCCTCCAAACAGGATGGCTCCTGTCACCTAACCCAGGAAGGCTGTTGATTCTTCAGTCTCCCCAAATTTGCCATTCTTCCCTTATGATTTATTCATAAAATTCAGCAGCCCTTCCTGAATCACCACCCACTGCGTGCCTGGGGCTGTGTGGGCTGAAGTTGGGACAGCAGGAAGATATTAGATGCATTTTCTACTCTGGAGGACCTTCAAAACTTAATGGGTAGATGAGACTCACACATTAGGTGGTAAGTTGAGACAGTGTATCACGAAGAGCTAATTCAATATTATCATTATACATGGCAGCTAAGAGCACAGATTTAGCATCTGGTGTCTGGTCAAATCCCATCACCATTATTTTGATCTAGTTTGACTCTGGGCAGATGCTTTAACCTCTTTAGTCTGCTGTTTCCTTATTATAGGGCTACTGAGGTTACAAGTCTCAACGTGTTTCTGTGGGAATTAGGTGGGACAGTGCAGGTAACATGCCTAGTACAGCGCCCAAGTCCTGGCCTCATTGTTATAACCAGCTACTGATCTTAGTTGTCAGAATGTATTTGAGAGACCCCAATAGTATAGAAATCAGGAATCTGAACACACCACATTCTGTGTGCTAGTCTCCCTTCTCTGTTCCTTCAGCAGTGATTGGTAATCTCAACTGATCAGTTACTCAGTTAACAGGAGCCCCGGGGAAAGGTTTTAACACCTCACCCCTGTAACTCCTTCCCACTCTGGTGACGATGCCTCCCATGTATCTCCTACACCCCAGTCCCATTCTCATCCTTTTTTTTTTTTAATTTATTTATTTGACAGAGATCCCAAGTAGGCAGAGAGAGGGAAAGGAAGCAGGCTCCCTGCTGAGCAGAAAGCCCGATATGGGGCTCGATCCCAGGACTCTGGGATCATGACCCCAGCCGAAGGCAAAAGCTTTAACCCACTGAGCCACCCAGGCACCCTTCCCATTCTCATCCTTAAACCAGGTCCTCATACAGCCAGGTGAATTACACAAGAGCCCTCTTACACAAGAGCCCAATTACACAAGAGCCTTCCTTTTTTGCTCTCTGCTAAACCGGGTTTATTGATACTCCAGATACTCCAAACCAGATGATCATTCCCTTGCTCACACCCCTCCTGTGGCTTCCCATTACTCTCAGGAAATACCGGAGCCCAGCTCCTCTATCATGACCTACAAGGGCCCTTGCTGTAGGACCCCTGCCTAGATTTAGAGCTTCATCGCTTCTGTTTCTCATGTCATCCCCACGATCCAGCAATGCAACCCGCTCCCTAAGTGCTCCTGGGTCTCATGGCCCTCCGTGGCCATGCACAAGTCTCAAAACCTCTGTCCCTGTCCCCTGAAAAGTTGCACTCATGCTTTAGAACCAACCAATTCCTTTGGGAAGCCTTCCTTTACCAGGTCTGGGTTCACTGGCCCCACTCTGTGTTCTTATGATATCTTTGTTTTCATGCCTATCTTCTCCACTACTGTCTGATAATTTGGAAAGGAATATTCTTGTTCATCTTTGTACGTTCATATTGAAAAAGGGCTGGAGAGACAGATGGATGGTGGTTGGATGGAAAGCTAGATGAATGGATGGATGGATGGATGATTGAAAGGCTAGATAAATGGACTAATTCAACAAAAAAGGTGTCAAAACCTCTAATCAGATCTTACACCCAGGTGCCTCCAGGAAGGTGATAGCAGTACTATAAAACTTCATAGTTTAGGCTGAAAAGCAGTATGACCTTGCAACTCCTAGCCAGTGGGGTTTTGACCTTGATGCTGCCCATTGTTCCAGCAGGAAAGCTAAAAATGAGTACTGATCTCAGAGGGAGGAGGACAGCCAGGTGGACTTTATCTCCTCACTGACCTGGCCTTTGGCCTATTTGTCAACTTCCTCAGGTCTACCCTCCTATGGTCCCGTTCGGTCCTTTTCTCCCTCCAGGCGTCATGGATCTATTTTCAGCTGGAACCATGGCAGGAGATTTCCACCTTTGGGCCCAGGGTGACAGAGCTGTGGATGGCACAAATGATCGAGGGCCTCATGGCCAGTACTCCTGTCTGCAGCCCAGGGCTTCTCTGTCCCCCTACCAGGACAGTGACACCTTCCCTACTATTTTCCTGCTCAGGGGCTACTGTGCAGCAGCTACATGGGGAAATGCACCTTAACGCAGCTTGGAGCCTTCATCGGCTCTTCAAGGAAGACCTTTCCGCTGGCTTGGTTAGTGAGTAAATCCTGGAATGAAGTGGAACTGAAACAGAGCATCGAACTTCTTGTGATAGGGAGAACCAGCTTGAGGCCCGCCCAGACCGGAGTGGAAAAACCCGGAGGCTGTGGGAGAAGAGCCCGGCCCAGCTGCCCTGGAAGTCTCATCAGGGTTTACAGAGCAGCAGGCAGAGCGCAATTGGCTCAGTTTGGTTGTGTTTTTATTTTTGTCCAGCCACAAATACTGAAAAATGATTCCTTCCCTTCCTGGAGCCCTGGAGCCAAGCTGGTTTTATTTTTAGCTTCAACTCTGGTTTGGGGCTTTTAGAACTAAACACCCTACCCACTACAGGCCACGGAGGGCCAGATTCTCAGATTTTTGCCTAGACTGGAGTGTTGGTCGCCTGAATGTAGCTCTCTCTCTCTCTGCTTTGTGGGGCTGTGACAATAGAGGGTGTTACCAGACAGACCCACAGAGAGACCAGTTCTGGCCTTAGGGACCTCCAAGGGAGTCCTCCTCAGGGAGGGAAGCATATCCAGGGAGAGTGGTTGTCTGGGGTGGGGCACAGGGGGCGGCAACCGGGGATGAAAGGAAGCAAAAGGGGAGGGGGGGAAGAAGAAAGGGAAAGAAGAAGGGAGCTGTCAGTTATTGCAAGGCTTCAAGTGGTTCGTGGTTCAGAACCCGGGGCTCTGGAGGCAGACTGCCTGGGTCCTGATGCTGTCCCTACCCCTTCCTCACGCCGTGGCCTTGTAGAAGTGTGCCCAGCCGCTCCGGGCACCAGCGTCCTCAGGCCACCAGCCTGCAGCCCAGCATCAGACGTGCAGTTAGGACTCAACATGCATCATTTATTATCATCACCATGCTCTTACTGCAGTGCTAGACACTGAGGCATATACTGTGTCATTGTGAATGCCTGTAACACAAAGAATAGGGTTATTTTGCACATGGAACCCTGAGGCTCAGCAGGCTAGGTAGTTGCCCCAAAGTCCCACAGAGAGTTCAAGATACAGTTAGACCTGGCCCCAGCCCTGGCCGGCCCCAAAGTCATACCACCACGTCTTCCCTGGAATCTGTGCTCCCGTGTGATGTAAAGGGGCCTATTGCTGATCGTTTGGGAACTGATCTAAACAAGCAGCCTTCCCTGGGCTCCCCTTGTCTCTCCATTTTAGTGACAAGAGCACAAAGAGTAGATACTGGGAATGATCAAAAGAACACTGGTCAAACTCATGGAAACAGAAAGCATAGTGGTGGCTATCAGGGACTGGATGGGGGGGGTCGTTTGATGGGGATAGTGTTTCAGTTTTGCAAGATGAAAAAGATCCAGAGATCTGCACAACAATGTAAATGTACTTAACACTGCTGAACTATACACTTAAAAATGGGTAAGGTGGAAAAAGAATTTTTTTTTTTTACCACAATTAACAAGAAATTTAAAAAGAGCACTGGTATGGGAATCAGGTTGCCGTTGGGGTGAGGCAGGGAATTTGAGCTTATCCTGTCCAACTTCCCAGCCTCTTGTCTGGCCTCCTTGCCAACATGGGGCTTACTAATAGCATCACTGGTCCATACCTGCCCACATACAACGTGAGCCCCTTTAGGGTTAAGCAGCACACTGCTGACAAGAGCCTTACTCTGGAGTCTTAAATGCTCCTCTCTTACATGCTTTGCCCTTTTTTTTTTTTTTAAGTTATTTTTTTTTTAATTTTTTTTTTTAATTTACTTATTTGTCAGAGAGAGAGGGAGAGAGAGAGCGAGCACAGGCAGAGGCAGAGGGAGAAGCAGGCTTCCCGCCAAGCAAGGAGCCCGATGTGGGACTCGATCCCAGGACGCTGGGATCATGACCTGAGCTGAAGGCAGCTGCTTAACCAACTGAGCCACCCAGGTGTCCCAATGCTTTGCCCTTTTTAACCCCCTCCTAGTTCCCTGTCCCTCTCAAGTATTTGGCCACCAACCTGGGATGAAAGGGGGAAAATGCCAAGATCCCACCCAGGGGATCATATGTGCGTGGCCTCTCGGAGAACGTGGGCTTTGGGGGCAGAAGCAGAGATGAAGCTCACCTTTTCTTCAGTTTGCTTAACTCTAAGAAGGTAACAATGGTTGTCCCAGGTAACCAAAGAGGCAGTTCACTCTAAGGAAGAAATTCAACCAGGCTATAAACTGTTCTTTTGCTCTAAGACATTCTGGGGACAGATTTGGAGACACTGGTTTGGACACTCACTGATGAATCTACATGAAGATACTAGGAGAGGGAGGCTTGGGAGCCAGCAGGGAACAAGGTCTCCCTCTTGGCCTCCCACTCCCAGGAGAGCAGCCCTCCTGGAGGCCACAACAAGGGTTCCATGTCCTTTGGAAACACTCGTGGTCTTCTTTACTATTGGCATTAGTATTGACCATTCTCAGGAGGGCGTCTGATGGCTGTCTTGCTGCCATCCAACGTGGGGCATCCATTCTGGCTGAGTTTACCTCCATCCACGCGGCATGCCCACACTGTGATCTTTGACCCGGAGCTGACTGCCCCATTAGGCACAGTGGGGACAGGGTCCAGGGCCAGTAATACTTCTAGAGGCCCATGGAAATGCTTTCATTTCTTTTAAAATTATAAGGAAAAAAAAACAACAACCTTTTAGGTCAAAGTAAATGTTATTGTATGTAGTATTAATATGTTTTATACCCACAAACTTATAAAAGATAGAGATAGGGACCCGCAAAGGCAAAAGTGCCAAGGGCCCGTGAAAGTTAGAATGCAGCCCTGCTCTGGGCCAAAGAGCCAGGCTGGCAGGGATTCCATTTGGCCCCTCAACCTATGGCTTCTTCAACTCCCATAGTAACTGCTGTCTCCCCACCACACCACCACCACTGTCTAGGATAGAATATTCTCTCTGGTAGTTTACTTCTTTTTAGGGAACCACTTTGCAGATCAGTTTCATCACTGGCAAGAGCTACCCGAAGCACATGGCCAGAGAGTTTCAAAAGCCTTGAGTGGGATCTGTGGGAAAGAATGTGTGATCAGTTAGCGATGTCTGTCCTAGGTTCATGCTGGGGGAATGGCAGCATGCATGCTGTGTTCTTGCCTGTGACTGACCTTTGCCTTCTGTCCTCAACTTGACTACCCGCTTTCCGAGACAGAATATGCCTTAACGTGATGCGCATCCCATGCTGAAGAATCTAGATGGCTTATTTATACCTATTGATTAATTGATTAATTGATTGAAGTGATATCTGTCAATACACATGATCCAATTTCATGTCCCCTGACATCCTCTCATTCTTCTCTTCGTCCGTAGGCGCCTGAACAAGAATAAGCTTCAGGTCCTCCCGGAATTGCTTTTCCAGAGTACACCGAAGCTCACCAGACTGTGAGTAGAATTGAATTGTGTTTTCTCCCTGACTTCCTGCCTGGCTTTGTTGATATGTATATTGTGATTGCCTTCGTGAGTGGAGCCTGGTGCCAGGCACAGCTTGGCAGTTAGACCAAGGGACTTGGAGCTGGGCTTCAACATGGCGTGTCCCCACACCCAACTTTTTGCCTCCTTTCTTCAGAGATGATTGATGTAAGTGGCAATGAGAGCTAGTGACTTGCAGTAGGTCTCTTCTTTGCAAGGAAAGACATGATGTCGTTTAACATGGGTCTGACCTAACCTCAGGAAAATGCCCTGAGGATGGGATTTGAGATGGGTTTATTTACAGGAGACAGCAGTGGTGTCGGAAGGCATTGGATTGGACTGATCATTCCAACCTCACCACCCTGCAGACTAGAACACCTCTTGCCCTTTTCCTGCCTCCTACCACCACCAGCCTGGGAATTCTGGGTCTGGAGATCTGTGGTTTTGTGGGAAAAGGAAGAAACACCTTGAATTTGGTTTTCTCTTCTGGGGTGATCCAGGATATAATGCAGCGGGGAGATTGGAGATGCTTCTGTGCATTTCTACAGTCTGGGAGTGTGGAGGGTTAGGAGCTGGAAATGCACATCAGAATGGAGACTGTGGTTTTCATGTCTTGGGTGTTAGGCAGGTGCTCGTGCACTGATGGTGAACAGCTCCGTGATCCTGAACCTACACGTCATACTGGCAATGACTCTTGTAGCTCATGGGGTGAACTGGGTTGGCCCAAGCCTTGGTTTTCTGAATGGAGGGACATAGTCTGGCTGCTTAGTCGTCAAGCAGTGAGATTTACAGCCTGGCTGGGAAGACTCTAACATTACCAGTAGGCTCCAAACTTGTGGCCGCCATTCACGTTCCCAGTGGCTGTGTTTAATACCTGTTTATGCAATCGAGCAATGCATGTAGGCTCTAGGATACGTTGGGCAATGCGAAACACATGTCACTGTGTGCACTTAAGAACAAGTTCTGAATTAGGAATCTGTATCCATATCTGTATCTGTGGGCACACACAAAGAAAGAGACCGTATATGTAAGTGTATTTGAAAGGGTACTTTGTTGGAACAAGAACAGTAAGGGTTGGCTTGTGTTTAAGTGGTAAGCAGTGCGTCTCGCCTTCTCTAGCACACACCTGTACCTTTTGTCAAAGTCTCCACGTGCTGTTTACTGCATTTCTCTGGCTCAGACCACCTGGATCACTTTGCTAAACATGGACAAGAATATGCCCCCCACTTTCCACCATTCCTCTCTGAGCCCACCCTGACGAGTGTGAGGATGAATAAAGGGACAATCGGCAGCCTGGGTGTCTAGCTGAGCCGGATAAGCAGTATGAAATGGGCATGAGGGGAAACAACCCGGTTTTTAATTTCCTATTCCTGTAGAGTTCTTTCCCTCCGTGTTCACTTACTAGCCGTCTCTGCACCCAGCACCACACTGTGCCTTTTCAGCCTGCTCCTAAATAAGGCTGGCTATCTGTTCTTCATCGGGAATGTCAGCGTCACTTTCTAGGCACACAGAGGGTGGCCGTGGGGCTGGGGCTGCTGGAAGGCTTGGAGCAGGTGGGGTCTGACCATTCTGCTTGTTGTAGGACGTTGGGTGGGCTGGTTTTTGCTCACGGAATGTGGCCTCCCAGCTGCTCCCCACGGCCATCAAAGTGATGCCCATTTTATTCTAGGCTGCTCTTGATCCTATCAGAGGAGGAATTTCAAGCAGCAAGATGCTGGGGGCCAGGCCCAGGCAGACAGCCCGGGGCATGGGAAATCCCAGGGTGGCATCCTGTCATTTTCTGAGAGAGGTTAGGGGAGTCACTTTCCCTTCTGTGCCTGAATATCCTCGTCAGTAAAAAGCAGACACCCCTCTTCCCTTTCACCTTCCTCGCTGAGGAACTGTGAGCATCAGACGAGATCACAGTGTGGGTATGTTTTCTAGGGTTTGCGGTGTGGGGTGAGTGTCCTCACCAAGATAACTGTGACTACTCCTACACTCCCCACCCCCTCCGCCTCACTCTCTGTTCTCTTTCTCCGGGATGCGTGAAGGGTCTGGGAGTTGCTGTGAGCGCCGAGGTGGGGCACACTGAGCTTTCACCTGAAGCCCAAAGAGCTGCAGCTGGGAAGGCGGGGATGACACTCGACTCCATGTGGTGTCCATCCCTCTCCAGGTCCTAGCCAGGCACCGAGGCTGGCATACATCAGCTCTCAGTGAGAAGAGAAGGATGCAGGCCTAGGCGTACAAACAATGCCCTTCGGCTCTGGTTCTTTTATCCCCCATTCACTCATTCATTCATTCACTCATTCATTCATTCAACAAGCTCTTCCACTATCCCTGTTCCAGCCTGGCTTCTGCTGGGTTTTTGGCTATAGACATGGAGGATGCCCGCTTCTCTGTGTGCCTCATTGTGACGCATTCTGAATGCCTGCCAAAAAGCTGAGAGCTAAACATAATTTTTTTTTTTATTGAAGGAACTATATTAACCCAGGTTTCAGCTATAATCAGCAATCCCTTTTTTCTCTCTGGGCTTGATCTTTGATTTTTCTTAATGGCCCCATTGTGTCTTTGTCTTATTTTGTCAGCCACTCCAGGGCCTTTTTGGAAGTAAGGAGGGTACAAATTAGAAATCGATAAATGTGCAGTCATGAGTGTGTATACATATGCCACTAGCTCTGTTTTAAAAGAGCATTGCATCTCAATAGACACAGTGAGCCATTTTATAGGGAATGCTAAATGTGGGTACTGTGTGGCTGTCTACTCCGTAGTACGCCATGTGGGATAAGTAGCAATTCTGGACACGCCTTTTCCTTTCTTGCTAGATCTGTAGACAAAAACTGCCTAATACTCAGTTTTTATCCAAAGAATACCTTTTGGAAAGGCTATGGGCATGTAATAAGATGTTTTCAGGAGTGATTAGAAAGGGAAATAATATTTATTGAAAACCTGCTATTATAATAATGCTACTAACCAGTAAGTGGCAGAACTGTGACTAAAGTTAGTTTAATCTAAAGAGAAAATATATTTGTTTATATACCCAGGAAGTCCGGAAATAGTTATGGATGGCTTCAGGAACAACTGGATCCAGGGGCTTGGTGATGTCATTGGGACTTCATCTAACTCCTCCATCATGTGTAGCAGTGCACCTGTAGCACCAAAACAATGGTGGATTGCTTAGCCTTGGTCACTCGTCTATGTTGGAACACATCGCTGTTGCCAAAGAGGTGGTGTCCTTTGACTGATCCAAGTTTGGGACATGGGTTCATCTCACCTGTTTAGGGATGAGAGTCTTACCTGTTTGGGGATGAGAGTATAGGTTTCCCAAAAGAAAGAATAATTCTGTTATCAGAGGATAGGGGGAGTGATGCCAAACTTAAAAAATGACAGATGTCTGCGAGTTTATTGAGCATCTACTTTGTGCAGACTGCTGTGTTTTAATTGAGTGCTTTGGATCCTCATTAACACTTCCTGGTAATAACAGTAGCAAACTCATGAACTGGCAGGTGCTCGTCTGAGCACTTTATGTAGAACTCGCTTGCTACTCCTACCAGCCCTAGCGGTTAGGTGCTACGACTATTATTATTCCATCACTATGAAACTTCGGCTCAGAGAGGTGAAGAGCTCACCCAATGTCCTACAACTACCAAGTAACAGAACCAAAATTCAAATTTGGGTAATCTGCCTCTGGAGTCTGTGCTTTTCTCTACTACAGTCAGCTCCCTGCCTCAATACTCCCATTTTATAGTAGAGGAAACTACAACTCAGAATTTAAGTTACTTGCCCACATGGCCCACATTTCTAAGAAGAAGCACGACCCTGGGACTGTGCCTCGATTCTCAGATTTAACCTTTACAGCAATCCTGCAGAGAGATCATTCTCAAATCTTCTTCGGAAGCTTAAAGGGGTTATCTAACTTACCCCATAGCTGTGTAACCAAGGTACAATGGAACTGAGACTCGAATGTGTGTCTGTGTTCCTGCAGGGTCCTTCCTTTCCTGCCATGCCAAGCTAGCTATTGTGAAGGTCTGAAGTGATGATTAAAAAAAAAGATTGATATTGGACCTGTCATATATCCAAGTGTTTCTGCCAGGCCTTTGCCAGGCCACCCCCATTCACCCCCAGATCCAGCACCATTGATTCATTGATCCATATGCATATTAGTGGTATGTCTGTCCTCTTACCCTGTTTTCAAGCACTGGAGTACAAGCCAGAGCATCCTAGAGCTTGGAAGTGCCCCGAGGTTTAGGTAACATCACTGTGGTTGATTAAAGGGCCAACAAGGTCTCTGTCATGCCCTGGGCACTCAGTAAATATTAGCTCCCTCCCCCACCCCCATCTTGACATAGATCATGAGGTTCTCAAGTGTCGGGACTGTGTTTCTGCTCTTCCTAAGTTGCCTACCACTCCTGACCCAGAGCTGAGCATAGGAGGTGGCAGTAGAGTGAAGGGGTTAAGGGGCCGTGAGACTGTGGACAAGTCACTTAACCTCCTTGGGTCTCAGGTTCCTCACCAGTAAAATAAACAAGAGAACCTACTTCTCCACACTGTTGTGGGGATAAATGAAAGTAACCCATGCACAGCCTTCAGCTTTGACTCTGGCGCATAGCACATGCTCAGGTAACGATGGCTCTGGGCGACTTTGCTAGTTGATATGAGCATACCTAGGCCAGGTCTTTGATATCTGTGGCTGACACTTCCGCACCTGGCAAAGACTTCAAATTCCAAAAGAGATGAGGATGAGGAAACACTGCACTTAGGGTGGGAAGATCCTGGTCTTCATGCAGGCTCCACCACGCACAAGCTCTGTGGCCTTAGACATGTTATTTTCCCTCTCTGGGCCTCAGTTGTCTCATCTAGAGAGGACGGTATGGACCGCAGTCTGTTACATGGTCTATAGGTTATTAATTCCCCCCGCCCTTTTTTTGGTATCCCCTTCTAGCTTTCTCTTTCACCTACACATGGGAGAGGGAACAAAGGATTTCTGGTTGTTTGGAGGTTAAAGTGTTAATGTTGCCAGAAATCATTAGAAGGAGCAGAAGACGAGATAAAAACTGGGATTAAAAGTCCTTTGCATTTTACCAGAGCACCTGGGTGGCACAGTCGGTTAAGTGGCCGACTCTTGAACTTAGCTCAGGTTGTGATCTCATGATTGTGAGGTTGAGCCCTGCATCAGGCTTGGGGCTCCGTGCAGAGTCTGCTTCAGACTCTCCCTCTCTCCCTCTGACCCTTCCCCACTCTCTCTCTCTCTCTCTCTTTCACAAGTGTGACTGTAGTTTTTAAGAGTTTGACTTCTCCACGTGAGGATGAGCAGACCACTGAGGTCCTTGTGGCCCATCTGTTCTGGATTCATGACCAAAGCGCCCATTCAATATTTGATGGTGGTTTAAAGCCCATAGCTGAACAAGCAGTATTTAGTAGCAGACCAGCCCCCCTCCCCCCAATTCTTCCCGACTCAGTTCTACGAGGTATGTGACAACTTTAAAAAAAACTGCCACTGGGGTTTAACCCCCTGGCCCTCACTTGGATCTATATAGTTGCAAGATACTTAGAAGGTTAATCCCTGAGGCAGCTGAAAACACTAGGAAGTGTGGCCAATTGACCAGCCTCGAGTCACTGCTGTTGTCACCATAGATCAGCTTCCATCCAGAGTTCAAGGCTCTGAAGCTTCAGTTTCCAGGGAACTTACATCCAGTGAGGGAGCCCTCCTCCCAACTCTCATTCCTGCTTGAGTATACCTCTTCTTCCTCTCCATTGGCCGCCCTTGTGGCCACCTTGCATATACGTGCCCCATACCCCCAAACAGACAGGACGCTGCATTCAGCAAGGTGCTCTAGTGTCCCTTTGAGGCAGCCCGGTGGGAAAGTAAAGAGTGTGGCCTTTGGAAGGGTATAGACCTGGGTTTGGATCTTGCTGTCCCGTGACGCTGGGCAAGTAGCTTCAACTTTCTCAGTCTCGGGTTGATTCACTGCAAAATTGTGCCTGTCTTCATTTGCTCGGGCTGCCATAGCAAAGGAGCTCAGATTGGATGGCTTAAACAACAGAGATTTATTTTCTCATAGTTTGGATCCTGGCTGTGTTGTTTTCCTCAGTCTCTCTCCTTGTCTTAGAGATGGCGGTCTTCTTGTGCTGCTTCGCATGGTTGTCCTCTGTTCATGCTCAGCCCAGGTGTCTCTCCCTCTTCTCATAAGGACATCAGTGACACTTGCTTAGGCCCTACCCTAATGGGTACATTTTAACGTAATTACCTCTGTAAAGACCTGATCTCCAAATATAGTCACATTCAGAAGTAATGAGGCCAAGGGCTTAGATATGAATTTGGGGGCTGGGAATGACGCATCAGCCCATAATAGTTCCCAAGTGCGTATTATATATTTGCATGGATTAGGTGCTTTATGACCTGCTTCTATGTATATTCTCTTACTTAATCTCGGGTTTAGGGTGTCAGATACTATAACGTATCCATTTTAGAGATAAACAGAGTCCTAGAGATTTGGACAGCTTGCCCAAGGTCAGAGCCAGTAACTGGCAGAAACAAAATTCAAACCCAAGCTTGCCTGACTCCAGAACCCACACCCCTAACCACAGTCTCCTTATTGTATTTATGAGAAGTTAGTAACACATGAAAGTGCCAGACACCTAGTAGAACCTCAATTAACGTTTGTCCCTTTATGCCTTTGAAGCCTTAAATGAGCCCAGGCTTGGTGAGTGACTGGGGCCCCATACCTCTAGGTAATACCTTTTGCTGTTCATAGATCCCTTCGCAGCCACCTTAGTCTTTCAGCTCCACATTAAACTTGAAAACATAACTACATGCAGTATGTGTCGCCGTAAAACTCTATCGATGTGAAACAGTACCATAAAAATGAAAAACCAGTGGAGAAAACAAAAACCATACTACTCAGTTTTCCAGCAGAGTTGTTATCTGATGTGGTGAAATGATAATAGGACGACAGGGAAACCAATCCATCAGGACGGTGGGGGTTTCGGAAACAGCCCGCAGGCCTAGAGCTCGGTCCCAGAGACCTGCTCCCCCTGTACTAGCCCTGCTTTCAGAGGCCAGGGATGGACCAGCCTCACCGTCGCAGATGTGGGGTCACTTTTTCCAGGGGCACAGCCACCAAAAGCTCATGGAAAATATCCCTGCGAACTGGAGCTCCCGTCCCCCCTCCTCCTGCATTCCCCCACTCCCTGAACACTTCAGTGAGGCCCTGGCCTTCGGTTGGCTTTACAGCGGGCCTCACCAGCTACAAGTTTCGTCCTGTGCTTGCGGACAGGTTTAGCTTTAATGTGCATGTGAGCAGATAGTGGGTTACAGCGGGGGCCGTGTCACTCCTGGGATTTCTATTTTACGTGAGTTGCACTCTGGCTGTAGTACTTTAAGCTAAAGCCAGGAAAGAAGGCATGGAAGGTTTCTTTTCTCCACCACTGAGGCTTTATCCGGCTGAGCACAGAAGCCTGCGGACTATCCACAGTGCCGACTACACGCTAATGCTTTGATTGTCTTGCAGACTTTTAAATGGTAACATTTTAGAGTTAGGAATAAGGTATATAGGCCAGAATTTTTCAAACTTCACTGTGCATCTGAACACTTTGGGATCTTGTTAAAATGTGGGTCTGGTTCTGTAGATCAAGGGTGGACCTAAGAGTCTATATTTGTAACAAACTTCCAGGTGATGCCCCTGGCCCAGGACCACATTTGGTGAGCAAGGATCTAGGCTCCACTGCTTCTCAGACTTAGCATTTGTGGGGGGAAAAGTCCCTTGTGATGCTGATTAAAGTGTTGATTCCCAGGCCATGTAACCAAGATATCTCGTTCAGTAGATCTGGAATGGACCTGGGGTTCTGACTTTGTACATAGGTACGCTACGTGATTTTGGTGTGTGTCACACGTGAGCATACTTCGAGAAGCACTGATCTAGTACAAATCCTGTTACTTTATAGATTTTGGAGCAGGCAAAAAACCAGACATTTCTGGAGCACCTGTTATGTACGAGTCACCCTTGGCACATACGGTCTTCTTTAGTTCTCCTGCGGGGTAGGTATTTTTGTGCCTACTGCACAGATGATGGAACTGAAGCCTAAGAGACTAACTCACCAGGAGTACTCCCAGGGCTTTCTGACCCCAATTCTCTGGATTGATTTCTACCTTATCATGTGCCTCCTGTGCTAAAACATACCTTACCAAAGAGAGAGAAAATAATCATGGATCTCTGAAGCTTCCAAGCTTCAGTGTTTTGTACTTTTATGCTATATGAGTGCATATGGGCAGATGCTCATACCTGATATCTAAAGCATTAAGACTTGAAACATTAAAACAGTAAATTTAGAGACTTAAGTAGATGTGTACAAGTAGACCTTCCTAAGTTCCCTATAACGTATCAAATGTAGAGTTGGGTTTTATATTTTAAAACTCTTTGGCCCTTTGGGCCAACAGAAGAACTTTCTAAAGGGATCAGGTAATACTTGAACTGAGAACATCCTGCCAGCCTGAAAAGTTTTTTTGGTGGTTTTTGTTTTTTGTTTTTTTCCAGAAAAAAAAAAAACAAAACCCGAGCTGTGACTTTACAATGCTTTGGAATTACAGAATATGCTTGTAATTTTTACAATTCTGCACAGACTTCTTTGCCACATCTGGTTGATATTACTGGAAGGGATATATGGGGGAATAAACCATGGGCTGGAATGTGAAACATCCCACAAAATGAGTTTCTTATAGGTTGCTGCATAAAACATTTTGATTCTCCCTTTCTTTGGAAGGATGGCTTAAGTGATTTCATGGATTTAGTATTTTCTTTGGTTTGAAGGTAAGGTTTTTTGCTGGTCTACTTGGTGGGGGATCCAAGATGGCTTTCTGAAGACGTGTGCAAAGGGTTAACCATTCTACAGCCGTGCCATGGATCAGGGTGAGAAGCGGCACCCTCTAAGGAAGTCAGACAAAACTGGATATTGGTAATAATGGTGAAACCCTGGGGCCAACTGAAGGGCCACAGAAAAAGGAAAGATATAAAGAGACACGGTTATATGTGTAAGGGCTTCAGAAAAGCTCCTGAATTTTTGTTCTGGTGGTACATTAAACAGCTCACAGCAAGAAGAGCTCAGCTCCTTGCACACACAGCCGGAAGCCTTCATATGGTGGTTTGTTCTCTGTGCTGTATGTGAAAACAGTGAGTTGGGAAAGTGGAAAAATAAAACAAACACCCAGCTGATACCTGGCACGTAGTCAATTCCCTATTGGGGACATTCCTGCTCAATTCCCAGAAAGAGAACCGTGTGATCAGGGACAACTAAAATATTCATTGAACACCTAGTGTGTGTGTATGTGTGTGTGTGTGTGTGTGTGAGAGAGAGAGAGAGAGAGAGAGAAAGGTGCTGGTTGTTAGGATGCTGAGTATAGAATGCAGACATGTCTAACCTGAGCCTGGAGGGTGTGAGCCTGGGCTTCTTGCCACCTGGCTCCTTCTCAGACTTCCTTGGCTCAGACCCACCTGCAGAGTTGGAACCTCTCTCTACAACACCATGTGCTGCTCTCAGCACCTTGTGGCATGTGGTAAAGTCAGCTAGCCTCAGCACGGCTCTGTGGCCATCACTGAGGGTGCTCACATAAAGACTGTGTTTTCAGTGGCAACTTAGGCCATTAATGAGAAGGCGAACCAGAGGCCAGCCTATGTACATACCCTGGGATCCTTGTTCCCCTTCTCTGGAGTTAGAGACTCTCAAGGGAATTTGAGAATGTCAGGGAATTATCACATTATATATAGAAAAATATAAGCATTTTGAGGTGGGTGGACCGCAAACACACATTCTTCAATTGCCTGAGTGATGCAAATGTACCCACATCTAATAATCTTGAATTGTTTGTTCTTGAACCACATTTAGCATCAACAGAAACATTTCTAAAGAGCCTAATCATCTCTTATTTTCAACCAACATTTGGGAATCTTTCCAGGGGACAAATAATGTTTTAATTTGATGTCCCAAATTCTAGCACAATTTCAAATATTAAAAAAAAAAAAGTCTGTAACTTTAGACTTCTTCTGTCTTTCCTGTGGGCTCAGTATCTTATATGTTGAACATTAATTTTCA
Organism: Mellivora capensis; assembly: GCA_004024625.1. Taxonomy (NCBI): domain Eukaryota; kingdom Metazoa; phylum Chordata; class Mammalia; order Carnivora; family Mustelidae; genus Mellivora; species Mellivora capensis. The sequence continues at coordinate 439,180 of PISX010000015.1, read as the reverse complement.
TTTGTTAGGTTTGTAGTCCTTTACAAAGTCCTGGAGACTGAAGATTGTAATGAAAGTGTTCACACAATATTAATAACAGCCAAACTGTGCTAACACAGTACTGTCTGAAACAAATAGAAATGGAGAAATTTGAGGAGGCAATTCAAGACAGCATCATAGGAAGACCTTGCACTCACCTCTTCCCACAGGCGTGCCAAATATATAGCTACATACAGAACAATTCTCTATGAAAAACACCTGTAAACTAGCTGAACAGCTCCTCCACAACAAAAGATAAAAAGGCCACACTGGAATAACTGGGAGAGGCAGAGATGTGATCTTGCCAAAACCCCCACCCCTAGTGGGGGACAACCTGATAGTGGGAGGGATCCCACAAAATGGAGTGTATCTCTAAGAAGCAAGGGATTCAAGCCCCATATTAGGTATCCCAATAATTGGGACATGCAGTGAAGAAACGAGCCTACAAAATATCTGACCTTAAAAACCGATGGGGCTTATATCCAGGGGACCTACAGGGCTCTAAGAAACTGAGACTCCACTTTTAAAGGGCTCAGACAAAGATTCACTCACCCTAGGACCGGTGAGTCCTTCCTGCTTAAAAGCAGCAAGCTGAAAGGAGCCTAGACTATATCTGAAGAGAGTCATTGGCTAAGCTTAAAGGGTCTACCAGAGGTGTAGGAGTCTGTTGGAACTCTCTCTAGGACAGAGTTACAAGCAGACACCATTTTTATACTTTCCCTCTTTCTAGTGCTGCTTATCACATCCCTGTGCTCTCCTACAGCCTTGCCAAACCTGGTAAGTAAGCTCATCCCAGCCCCAAATGCCCCCATAGCCCTGCCCTGCAAAACCTGGTGGGCCTACTTGCCCTGGCCCAATGCTTCCCTATGCCTCTACCCTGCAAAACTGACTTGGAAAGCTCATTCCAGCCTGGCACTGTCCTGGGGTCTCAAAAAAAGATGCAGTTCTTAGAAGGCTAAGACACCGGGGGCACTGCATATACATCAGACTGAAACACACACCCCCAGGCTTCCTGTGAGCTCTCCTTTAAAACTAGGAAAGATACCTGGTTTGCCTAATACCAGAAATGAACACAGAGAATCAAGCAAAACAAGGAAACAGAGGAATATGCTCCTTGTAGAAGAATAAGATAAAACCCTAGGAAAAATTCTTAATGGAGATAAGTAATTTATCTGATAAAGAATTCAGAGTGTGGTCATAAAGATGAGAGATAGGGAGAGGAGAAAAAAGAGAAGAGAAGCAGAAGAGAGAAGAGAGGAGAGGAAGGAGAGGAGGGAAAGGGAGGGGAGGGGAAGGGAGGCGGGAAGGGAAGGGAAGAAAAAGATATTCATCAATCTCAGGACAAGAATGGATGAACACAGGGATAATTTTAAGGAAGAGAGGAAAAAATATAAGAAAATACCAAGCCAAAGTTGCAGAGTTGAAGAATATAACTGAACTTAAAAAAAAGTACACCTAGAAGTTCCACAGGTTTGTGCTCTCTCTCTCTGACCAAAAAATAAAATCTTTAAAAAAAAAAAAAAGAAAAAGAATAAAATACTTAGGAATAAATTTAACAAAGAGGTAAAAGACCTGTACACAGAAAACTGCAAGACACCGATGAAAGAAACTAAGGAGAACACAAAATAAATGGAGAGCTAGCTTTTCCATGCTAATGGAGAAGAATTAATATTGTTAAAATGTCCATATTACCCAAAGCAATTTACAGATTCAGTGCAATCCCTGTTAAAATCCCAGTGGCATTTTTGACAGAAATAGCACAAACAATCCTAAAATTTTTATGGAACCATAAAATACTCTGAATAGCCAAAGCAATCTTGAGAAAGAACAAAGCTGGAGGCATGCCCATGTGCCCTTTGTAACTATATTACGAAGTTATAGTAATGAAAACTGTATGGTATTGGCACAAAGACAGACACATAGGTCAAAGAAACAGAATAGAGAGCCCAGAAACCCTTTCATATATGGTCAGTTAATTCATGACAAAGGAGGCAAGAATATACAATAGAGGAAGGACAGTGTCTTCAATAAATGATACTGGGGAAATTGAAGAGCCAAATACAAAAGAATGAAACTGGACCACTATCTTACACCATATACAAAAATTAATTCACATTGGAATAAAGACTTAAATATAAGACCAGACACCATAAAATTCCTAGAAGAAAACATAAGTGGTAAGCTCCTTGACATCACTCTTAGAGATGGTTTTTGGATTTGACTCCAAGGGTAATGGCAATGAAAGCAAAAATAAACAATGGGTTTATATCAAACATAAAGCCTTCTTCACAGTGAAGGAAACTATCAACAATTTTTTTCAATCCAATCTACTAAATGGGAAAAAATATTTTCAAATCATGTATCTGATAAGGGCTTAATATCTAAAATATATTTTTAAAAGTCATACAACTCAATAACAAATAAAAAGTCTGTTAAAAAATGGGCAGAGGATCTGAATAGACATTTTTTCAAAGAAGACAGACAGGCACATAAAAAGATGTTTAATGTCACTAATCACCAGGGAAATGAAAGACAAAGCCACAGTGTACCCTGATGTTTATAGCAGCAATGTCCACAATAGCCAAAATATGGAAAGAGCCCAGATGTCCATCAAAAGATGAATGGATAAAGAAGACGTGATAGATATCTATCTGTCTGTCTATCACATCATATATATATATATATACACATATGTATATGTGTGTATACACATATATATACATATATACATATATACACACATATATGTGTGTATATATGTATATATGTATATATATGTGTGTATATATATACACACACACACACACAGTGGAATATTACTCAGCCACAATAATGAAATCTTGCCATTTGCAATGACATGGATAGAACCAGTGGGTATTAAACTAAGCAAATTAATCAGTCAGAGAAAGACAAATACCATATAATTTCACTCATATGTGAATTTAAGAAACAAAACAGATGAACATAGGGGAAGAAAAAGATAATTAAAATAAGATAAAAACAGAGAGGGAGGGAAACCTTAAGAGACTCTTAACCATAAAGAACAAACTGAGGGTTTGTTTAGGGTTTGTTGTTGTTGTTGTTTGTTGTTGTAGGGTTGTTTAGGGTTTGTTCATTAAGAAGAGCACTTGATGTAATGAGCACTCGGTGTTATATGCAACTGATAAATCACTAAATTTTACCCCTAAAAACTAATAATATACTATATGGTATCTAAATTGAAGTTAAATAAAAATAAAAAACCAATGAGATATCATCTCATAATGTGAGAATGACCATTATCATAAAGATAAGAAATAGCAAGTGTTGGCAAGGATATGGAGAAAAGGGAAGCCTCATGTATGTATGTAAATTGATGGAGCCACTATGGAAAACAGTATGGAGGGTCCTCAAAAAAATAAAAATAGAATGCCATATGATCTAACAATTCCACTTCTGGGTATTTATTGAAAAAAAAAAACTAGTTTGAAAACATATGCATCCCTATGTTCATGGCAGCATTAGTCCCAGTAGCTGAGATATGGAAACAATCTAAGTGCCCATTGTTGGATGAATGGATAAAGAAGATGTGGTGTACATATGCATTGGAATACTACTCAACCATTAAAAAAGAGAATGAAATCTTGACATTTGTGACAGTATAGATGGACCTTAAGGGTATTTTGCTTAGTTAAATAAGTCAGATAGAGAAAAACAAATACCATATGATCTCACTTACATGCAGAATGTGAAAAGCAAAATAAATGAGCAAACAAAACCAACATGTAGATGGAGAAAACAGATTGGTGATTGCCAGAGGGGAGGGAGGATTGGGGGTTGGGTGAAAAGGGAAAAGGGGGTCCAGAAGTACAGAGTTCCAGTCATAAAATAAATAAGTCATGGGGATGTAATGTATAGCACGGTGACTATAGTCAATAATAATATGTTGCATATTATATGATTTTATATGGGAAGAAGCTAGACTCACTGTGGTGATCATTTTGCATTATATACAAATATCAAATCATTATGTTGTACACCTGAAACTAGTATAATATTACGTGTCAACTAAACCTCAATTAAAAAATAGTAAATAAATATGATCTGGTTTGAGTTTAAAAAAAAAAAAGAAAAGAAATGGAGAAGTTTAGTAAATCTTACACTCCTTGCTTGAAGGTCATGTGCTGGACCAGAGTTTTTGGTTCATGGTTTAGAAAAATATTTTAATGTTTTATTCATGATGTTTCTTTCTTCCTGTGATTCCTTCTCTAATTCTCCCCACTCTGCTTATGGGGGTGAGCCCGTTTGGAAGTCTAGCCTCATCTTGATTGGCATGGCCTGTTGTAGGGCCAAGAACTTCCCATGGTTGGCTAAATGGAGTATTCAGCTATTAAACTGATGGTTTGGCCTCCCATTGGTGTGTCTAGGGCCCTGGACTAGAATTTCTCATCAATGAGCCAGCTTTTGATTGAAATACACGTAGAATCATGCCAACATTTCTCCTAGTGAAGAAAGCATCCTGACTTTTTGAGGTCAAAATGCTCCAAGGGGAAAAACTGCCTTTCTAAGAGGGTTAAATTTCATTTAATTTGATTAAATTTCATTTAATTTGAGATTTATGAGATCCTAAGCTACATATCAAGATGCTCAGAGAGACCTGACTTCAATAATTTAAAAAATATATATTTTTGATAGGAATTGCTGATAGTGGTATAGAAAGAAATGCTGGATCGTCAGTTTTATTAATATCACGGCCTTAATCATCTCCTTCCTGTGTCTCCACATTTCCTACTCTGCCCTTCCTCTTTCCAAAAGCACATGCCACATACACATCACATTCCACCCACATGTACACATAAAACCTTCTCTCTGTAGAAGAGTCCCAGACAGATAAATGAAGATCCCTTCTAGGACGTTAAATCTAAGCACAGATATAATTTCACTTTAGTGCAAGATACTGATTTTTAAATTAGCTCGAATTATTGAGCAACACTGTAAGAAGATATCAGAGGTCAGAAAGGCAGCAGCAGTGGTGGAGGGGGAAAATGGTTTGTCTCCTTGGCTCGAAATTGGTGTTTTAGGTGCATAAAGACGGTTAGTGGCAGATCTGTGTCAGAGACAGTAAATTATTAGTGTAAATGTTTTCTAGTCTCCAGAGAGAGCTTCTGTCTTCCCTGGAAGAGATGTGCATGGTCAGGCTTCTACCCGAGACCTTCCGGGACTTTGATTCCATTTTACAACACAGAACAGAGCATTGTCAACCACCAGTTCCCAAGGGCTCAGCCACTGAACAAAATTATCTTAGGGAATAATTGTTATGGCTTCCATCGCTAATGGCGTTCTCTGCAGATCCTGTTCCCCTGTGCATGGCACTTCCTTTATTTAAATGAGAGTGAAAGATGGAAGATCATTAGGACTCATGAGGCCAGAAAAGCAGGAACAGGGGAAGTTGGGTTGCCCAGAGAGTACTCTACTCACAACCTTCTCCCCAAGGGTAGAATCATTGACAGGAGGGTGGGTAGAATTTTTCAGCTCTGTCTTTACCAATTTGCCCACCACCTTCTGTCTCTGCTGCTGTCACCTTTATACAAGCCACCATACTTTCTTGACTAGATGACCTCCAAGACCTCCTCACAAAGTCTTCCTGCTCCTACTTGTGTCCCTTCCTCATCCAAGGTCCATCCAACAGATGCTGGGATCATTTTGGGATAAATCAGATCTCCTTATTCCACAGTTAAATCTCCCGGTAACTTCTTGTTGTTCTAAAAAAGAACCCCAACTCCTACCTCACACGGTCTAGCCTGTGTCACTCTTCCTGGTGCCATCTGAGGCTTCTCTCTAATTCCACCATGGCAGCTTAAGAGGCCTTCCTCCTATTGCTCCAACACTTCTACATCTTTCTCAGCTCAGGACCTTGGCCTTGCTATTACTTCTGCCTGGGACATTCTGACTCCAGACGTTGGCCTGGGTATGCCCTTCTTGAAATGTGGATCTTGGTTCATACATGATTTCCACAGAGAGCCCTTTTCTAATAACCCTACCTGCAGTGCTGTTTTTTCCTTGCTGGCCATTGTCCATCATATGACCCAATTTTCTTTTCTTCATGGCACTTGCCACTCCCTGAAATTCTTTTGCTCATTTATTTGTTCAGTTGTTTATACTCTGTTCTCCCATTCCCCCATTAGAATGTAAGCTTCTTGAGAGCAGGGATTTTTGTCTGTCCTGTTGACTCTATAATTGCCTAATATTTTATCTAGCATGTCATGGGCATTCAATAAATATTCTGTGAATGAATGACTGAGAGAAGGGATTTGGTCTCTCTAAAATCTGCTTTTTGCTCAATGTATAGTCAAAGGTGCCTTCTGTTCCTAATCATTGCCCTAAAAAAGCCCCAAGTCACTATTTAACAACATATGAACACATATACGCACACAGACACACGTGTGCACACTTGTCAAAGATGCACACAAAAGTGAGGATGAAACTAACACACCACATTTCCTTCTTCCATTTCTGGCCTCTGTTTCACTTTTTGCAAGAAAAATTATTTGGGTTTAAAAAGTAGGAGGATCCTACCCTGGAGTTTTGAGAGGGCCTTCATGGGATGAGCCCATCCACACACAGCTGGGCTATGCAGCCTGGAGGTGAACTGGCTTCAGGAGCCAGCAGGGTAGGATTTCATACTCCCACCAACGAAACAAACAGCCCATCCAAGATCCTCTGCTGGCTGATCGCAGCCAGTGCCTGAGACTGAGAGCTGGGGAGGGAGTGTTATATTCTGATGCTTATTTCAAAGACCTGAGGATAATATTCTGATACAATGAAATGAAAAGATAAACTATGTTAGCTTCATCTCCCAGCCTCATTGATTTTTTTTTTTTTTTTTTTTTTTTTTTTTTTTTTTTTTTTTTTTTTTTTTTTTTTTTTTTTTTTTTTTTTTTTACTTCCAATGGGCATTGAAAGGGAGCCTCAGCTCAGTGAAGGCTTTACAAAGAAGGAAAAAGAAAACTAGTAGGGAATTGAACAAAAACCAAACCTCAGTCTGGGAAAAAAAAAAAAGAAAGAAAAGAAAAAATAGATTACACTAATTTACCGAATGCTGACCTAAACCTCCAAATTATTCTCCTCTTGATCTGAGATCTAAACCAGAGATTGTTCAAAAGACATCTGATCACTTAGTCCAAACCTGAAGTGAACCCTATCTTCTGAATCAGTTGAACCAGAACCACACTGGAACATCGCATCATTAATGTTCTCCAGACTAACTCTGTCCAAGTCTCTGGCTGGTGCCGTGTAAAGCTGCAACACCAACCCACCTTTTCTTCTTCTCTGCCCTGGTCCTGCTTCTTACCCCTGTCCAACACTCCTCCCTTCTGCACATGTACCAGCCTTCAGTGATGTGCCCATCATCTGTGCCATGCTGTGGAATGCAGGCCTTCCAGACTCCCTGTCCTGCTTCAGTGATGTGAGAGATGCTTTTGTTCTGCACAGCTTGACCTACTCACCACTTTTAATTCCAAAAACTGGGGAAAAGAAGAGTGTCTGTTCAGGGAGGGCATACTCATTAGATGAATGGGGAGAAAAAAGAAGATAGGATAGAACGAACAAAAGGAAGAAAACTTAGAATAAGAAAGAGAGGGAGGAGGGAAGACCACCACCAACAAAAAGGAAACGTGGGGCAGAGGTGGTAAAGATAAAGAATCAGTGGAGGACAAAGGAAAGGAAAGCAAGAGAATAGGAATATTGGGGAGGGGGGATGTATTTCAGATTTGTTTTTGTCCTTTTCTTGTTCCTTCCAAGGCAGATGGAACAATTTTTGATCACACGTATTCCTCTTCATTCTGTGCCAAGATGTGTGTGAGCCCTTGTCTCTACAGTAACCCCTCAGGAGGAAAGAAGCATCATCTTCATAGATGACCAGAGCCAAATGGCACCTTCTGGAACTTCTAGACCAGTGTGCTCATTTTACAGTTGGAGAACCTGAAGCACAGAGCAGTAGGGAACTCAAAAATCCCAGCCCTCAGATTCTTGGTCTGATACTGTGGGCACAACCCAAGGATTCTTTCTTACCTTGGCCATGATTTTTCATTAAGTGACAGGGAAGAGAAACCATGGAGGAAGGATCATTGGCTTGTCAGGGATCAGTATTGATGCTTGAGGGGTCAGGCTGGCTGGCGTAGCAGTTATCTTAAAGGATATTCCTTTGAAAGTTGTAATACTGGCAATAGATTTGCTGGGGAAGTAAGGATGAGTGATTCTTATCTATGATAGGGTTGTTGGAGGTTCAATGGAAGCATTATGACTGCCTCCTGATAGTTATGTCATGACATATCTGAGGAAGGGAATTGAAAGGTCAGACCCCTCATAAGAGCCATTCTAAGGAAAGAATCAAGAAACCAGGTAATCAAAAAGAACGAGTGGAGGCTGATTCCCCGAGGCTTTCAGCCTGGTGTTGGAAAAATGGCGGTACTAACAAAGGAAGAGAGGAAAGTTTTGAAGTAGGGTGATGGAGACTTCCCCCAGGGATGACAAGCCCTGGGATATGAGTTTCCACCCCCTACGAATTTCAGAAATTAAAAAGCTAAAGTCAGCTTGGTATCAGCCTGAACATGATTTTCTTTCCCATCCTAGTGAGTTACTTCTCTAAGGACACATTCTTTATAAGGAGGCTGGGCATTTAAGCAAAAAGACCCTAGCCTGTTACTTATTACCCAGCAGACACTGAGGAGCTCACCAGGCTTTCCTAGTGGGCAGGGGCCCTGTACCCTGCTTACCTGGCATAAATAACCCATTTACCTGTAGCTAATTAGCCAGACTTCAGTGTGGAGTCTCAAATTGCTATGCTAATGATGGCAGCTCTCCCCTCCCCAAGAAGGGCTGATTTCCCAGCTCAGCATGAGGGACTTCAATAATATCTCTTTCCAATGATATAATTTGATTCCTCCATGGGAGGCTGCTCTAGTCCTACCTCACTTAGCACTAAATCTCTCGATAGATAGTCTCATTACTTAATCTTTTCAGGCCCCAGACCAACCCAGGCCTCTTATTTATTTATCTGGGGCCCTGTTTACTTCCCTGTTGTAAATTACTTCTGGCTCCTGGCCGTCTGATCGCTGCGGTGATAGACTAATAGCTCGGAGCTACCACATTTGCCTTGTGTGATGAGGCAAATAATATGCTTAACTTATGGGAGAGAAGTGCACCCTCCATTTATTTCAGTGGGGGAAAATATTACTCAGGGGAAAGGGCCAAATCATTTACCTAATGGCTGCTAGTGGAAGTCGGTGTAATTACTGACAGAATTATGTGAAACAAATTGCCATGTGCATAAATCTAAACTTCCAGTTTCTTCAAGGCAGAGAGAGAATTTCGGCAGCTGGCATGGGTTCTGCCTTTCTGATGAGTGCGTTTCCAAAGGGATGTTGGTAGAAAGAAGATACTGGCCCTCTGATTTGCTTGGCAAAGGGATGGATGCTCTTCCTCAGCTCCGAACTCCCTAAACATCTGAGATTGGAATGGGCAGTCTACAGCCTTCCACCCTGTCCAGCCCACTGCCACCTGCTGTAGTAAATAAAGTTTTATTGGAACATAGCCACACCCACTCATTTGCATACTATCTGTGACCCTATCTGTGCTACAGTGGCAGAGTTGCTTGGTTGTGGCAGAGATCATATGGCTCCCAAAGTCAAAAATATTTATAATATGGCTCTTTACAGAATGAGTGCTGATCCTTGTTCTACTAGAAGAACCTTCAACTATTTTATATGGAGATAGATTAATTTGTATGACTCCCCTTAACCTTCCTTCAGACAAGTTCAGTCCCATGACAAGGAAATTTGAAGGGAACTAGAATGGTTATCTTACTCTGTAGGGCTTCTGAAACCATTCATTGGGTTCTCTCAATGGTTGTGTGGTTTAGTAGGGATCGTGAGCCCATTTGACAGAAAAGAAAACTGAGACTCTGAAAGGGCAAGTGTTTTGTTCAGTGTCCTTCAGTTCATACCTTGCCTGTCTCACTCCCACTTTTGTCTCCTTTCAGCTCAGCCTCATTGCTTTTCAAGGTAGAGGAGAGAGCGCTCGGCAGAGGGAGAGGATGGATCTAGGCTTTCCCTCTTTCAGCAGAAGGGCTGCTCAAAGGTGTCATGTGAGCAGCCAAGTCACATGGAACATAAAAGCCAGAGGAGAAGTGAGGGGTCTTGCTTTCTTCAATTGGGGTAGATGGTGGAGCAAACCCTGGATACTTTGTCATGCTAGGAAGCCTAGCAGTTGTCTGTCAGGCAGCGATAGAGAACCAAGAAGAAGAAGACCTGGGTGATAAAAGCTCATTTCATGGCCATTGTTGCCCGTGCAATGCCGATTGCTGGAGAAAGAGCCTGCTCCGTATGGCTTCCTTATGGGGAGATGGATGCCACCAGCTGTGCTGCAGCCAGGCTGAAAGCTGGCCTTGGCTTTGCGCCCACTGGAAGCAGTTCTCTAAGCTTTGGGGCAGCCTGGAGCCAGGTTCAGATGCCCTGAACTCATGCAGTGGGTGTGAGAAAGGTGGTGTGTCCACAGGCCTGCTGGCATCACCAGTGTGCCTGCTGCAGCTGTAAACAGCTCTGGTTGAAAACAGGACCAAAAGCACCTCTTGCAAAATAGCCTTTGGACTCTGAACCTAGGAAGACAAGAGGGCACATTGAAATGATGGTAAATAACACAACCGTGTAAGAGCAGCTACAATTTGTTCCACGCTTACAAAGCACCAGCCGTTGTTCTCAACCCCGTAATCTTCATGATCTCATTTAATCTTCATGACCATCCTGTGAGGTGGTATATAACTATTCCATTTTCTCAAAAAGGAAATGAAGCTCAGAGACGATAAAAAATTTGCTCAAGCTGGGCGCCTGGGTGGCTCAGTGGGTTGAGCCGCTACCTTCGGCTCGGGTCATGATCTCAGGGTCCTGGGATTGAGTCCCGTGTCGGGCTCTTTGCTCAGCAGGGAGCCTGCTTCCCTCTCTCTCTCTGCCTGCCTCTCTGTCTACTGTGATCTCTTTCTGTCAAATAAATAAATAAAATCTTAAAAAAAAAATTTGCTCAAGCTAATGGGTAAAGAGTGCAGCTGAGAACAGAATCTGCCTGACACCCAGCCATTCCACAGACCAGGGCTGGGGGATGGGGAAACCACAGACATAGAGCCAAACTGTCATGAAGGAGCTTTGCCATTTGGGTACATAATTTTGCTTTTCTGAGCCTCAGTATCCAATGTTTGAATGGCTGTGACAGCCAGGGTTGTGGAGCAATGAGAGGTGGTGGTATATTTTCAGCCTAAACCTATTGTCTGACTCATAGTAAGAGCTCAGCAGGGCCCTCTCCATTTTTTCCCCTCTTCCTGTGCCTGATAAGACACAAATCCAAGCCTTTCCATCACTACCATCATTGTCCATGATACTCTGCTGAGCTCCTCAGGGAGTGAGATGCACAGAGCTAGCCTCTCCCTTTAAGGTATTTTCCACCTGAGGTAGACATATGTTTATCCACGTATAAATGGATATTCATTTATGGACGGTGGCAAGGGGAGAGAACATCCCACCAGACGTGAATGGAGCAAGATGTATTTGTATCACATACATGTCAAGGGAAGTTGCATTTTAGAGGAAGACATTTTTCTAATTCATTCATCTTTGCTGAGCTCCTGCTCTGGGAAATAGAAAGCAAAGATAGTTCTGCAAGTACGCAGGTGGGACAGGTGAGGGCTGGCTGTCACTTGTCTTTTGATCAAGCTGCAAAGGCTCTTGGTTCAGTCATCTCCTCCCCTGGAACTGGCAAGGTTTGTGATATCCCGATGAGCTGGGCTTCAGCAGAGGAATGGGATACTCAAGAGAATTACCATTGTTTATCATTGTACCACATGCTGCTCAAGTTCTTTCTCTGGCATTTTTCCTTCCAATCCTGTGAGGTGGATATTAGTCTTATGTCCATTTGACATCAAGGGAAGAGGCTTAAAGAACATATGGTCTGAGTTAGGGAGAGATGGAAACAAGACCAGAACCCATGCCTTCCCAACTCCAGAACTCATTATACACTACACACCAGGTGATGTCTTCACTCTGAGAAGGAGAGGTACTCCCTTCATGCCCTCTGTCTTTCTTATGACATTCCAGCTGTCTCCAAAGAATTTCTAGGAATTATTCCAGGATCTGCATACAGTTTCTAGAGGTCTGACCACTTCCAGCTTAAAGGGATTGGGCATTTTGGGTAATCTCAAGATTACCACTGACAGAAACCTGAAGCAAAGTAAAATAAGGAAAAACAAAGAAGCGCCAATAATGACAACACAAAGCCACAAGATAGGATTGATGTTACAGCTCACAAGTCCTAGGCCTGGAGAGGGGGTGGGGGGTTCCTTTGTGATTCTCCGAATCTCATCTCTGTATCTCTCTACCTGCGAGCACCATTCCCTCAGGTGTCACCCTGTGATGAATCCTGGGTAGGTGAGTACCTTATCCTTACAGCTTTGGTCCTTGGAGCAGTCCCTGGGGCTATGTGGCCAGAGCCTGGGCCTAAAATCAGCTAATCTGGGTCACACACCCACCTGCTATTGCTGGAAGGAAACCAGATGGATTTGAGGCTTACAGAGCTGAGAGCAAACATGCCTCAACCAGGTGAGGCTGGTGATGCCAAAGGTCACAGTCCCCTTATGTCCAAAACACTACACCTCTTCAAGCCAGCAGCCTTGTTAAGAGTGCCTTGCCATTTTCATTCCTGGTCCTCCATAAAATAGAGAAAACACATCTGCATCTCTTCCTAAGACTCACCCAGGGAACTAAAAAAAAAAAAAATAATTACATGTAATAGGACTGGAGAGACATCAAGGCTGCTGGAGGAGCAGTAAACATTTGAATTTGTGAGGCTGGGGAAATAATGGGAAGGAGGTATGCACTCAGGAAGCCAATGCCTCTTGTTTCCAGAGCTAAGAAGCAGCTTCCATGAAGCTTGGGCAAGACTTTGTAGAACAGAGGAAACTTGATGGAAGTCTAGATCCCTCCTTTGCCTCCCTCTCCAGCTTTCATTTCTGCCATGTCCTCACTCACTTCTTTTAATCCTGTCATTTCAAAACTGTCTTCTGCAGTTCAAAAATTCACCAGGTTTTACTTTTGTCTTCATCTTTATGCCTTCTTATTCATACTTAGAAGGCTCTTCTCACATCCTGTTGGTCTAAGTATCACTCTTTAAAACTCAGTTCTCATCTCGCATCCCAGAAGTCCTCCCTGATGACACTGGTTTTTATGTATTAGAAAGACTTCCTCTGGCTCTGTCTTCCTGGGTGGACTGTTTATCTAAGCCTCAGCAATATCCAGTCTTTTTTTTTTTTAAGATTTTATTTATTTATTTGACAGAGATCACAAGTAGGCAGAGAGGCTGCCAGAGAGAGGGAGGAGGAAGCAGGCTCCCCACTGAGCAGAGAACCCGATGCGGGGCTCAATCCCAGGACCCAGAGATCATGACCCGAGTGGAAGGCAGAGGCTTAACCCACTGAGCCACCCAGGCGCCTCCCTATCCACTCTTGAGACTTATGCTTTGCCTGCCTTTCTACCAGACTATAAACTACTTGTGAATGGGGAATTGTGTTTGTATTTTTACAGAGTTTAGAACAGCGCTAAAATAGTTTAAAATAGTTTTAATGGAAAAACTGAGTAAGTGATGTCTTAGTTCAGGCTGCTATAACAAAATGCCTTACACTTGGTGGCTTAAACAACAGACATTCATTTCTCACAGTTCTGGAGACTGGAAGTCTGAGATCAAGGTGCTAGTATATGGTTGGGTATGGGTGAGCACTCTTTTCCTAGCTTGTAGATGGCTATCTTTTTGTGGTATCCTTATATGGAAGGGGTTGGGGGAGGGAGGGAGAGAAAACTCTCTGCTCTCTTCTTATCAAAGCACTGATCCGAACAGAAAGACTCTACCTTCATGACATCATCTAAACCTAGTTACCTCCCAAAGGCCTCACCTCCTAATACCATCACAGTAGAGATTAGGACTTCCACTAGGACACAAACACTCAGTTTAACAAATAGGAAGTATTAGCCACAGACCAATGTTGATTTTGTAGAACTCACTACCTCAGAGGTATTCAAGGTGGAGGATATGAACATCAGCCTTAAATGTCTAGATATTCATTTCCCAAATGTGTTCTGTCTTAATAGATGTTCAGAAAAAAAAAGAAAAAGAAAAAGAAAAAAAAGTATCCTGGTCAGATAAGTTTGAGAAATGTTCTAAAGGAAATATGGGAGACTTCTTGATCGCAGGACTTTTCTGTGCCTTTACTTGGCTAAGATGCTTTGTGAATTTCCAGGAGGCGCAAACAAGTGTGCAACTAGTTCCCAAACATTTTTTGACTGTGGGATCTGTGTTCGTGGTACACTGGGTAGCACTTGAGACTTACAGTACTGGTATTAAGAAAAGATGAGGTTAGAACTTTTTAAAATTAGGTTAATCCATAGGTGAAAGAGCCATAAAAAGAGCCTGAAAAAAATACCGAGGGCATTTCAGTATTTTGTCTGGGAATGCCATGGTGATCAATCCGGGTTGGTGATTCTGAGGTGCCTTTTAATTGCCACCTCAGTTTGGCCTTCAAGCACCTTCTCATTGTTGATTCTGATACAGGGCCAAGTTCTCCTTCCAGGCACTTCCCTCCACTGAGGTCGAGAAGCATTTCAGAGGCTTTCGTAACACCCCACGTCTTTCTCAAAGCTTTCCTTGACTTGCTAGAAGAAAGGTGTCAGTTTCCCTCCATGCCATTTGTCTCAAGTTGCTGGTCCTCTCTCTCCCTCTCCAAGCCCACCCTCCTCAACATTTCCTCTTTGACTCTATCTTTGGGAAAGTCCTCTAGCCTCAAGGGCAGAGAGTAGCTGTTGACTACAGAGGCATTCCAGGCGGGTTGTGGGAACCCAGATCCCTACTTGAATCCAATGTTCTCACCCCAACCCCACCCAGCTTCGCTCCAGAGGTGGAGCGCATTCTTCCCAGCTGAATCCTATGCAGTGGATGCCTGCAAGAACTCAGCAGCTCCCCCGAACAAAGAATATTTATGCACTCACAGGGTGCGCTGCATTCCAGCCTAGGGATCTTTCCTGCTCTTCCACTCTGTCCCTCAAGACTGTATTCTGATCCATGCCCCTCCCGTGGCGAGAATAGCAATTAAATGGGGCCTCAAAATCACCAACCTGGACTGATCACCATGGTGTTCCCAGAGGAAGTACTGAATTGTTCTCAGATACTTTTTCTCTTGCCTAAAGCCTCATATCAAGGCACTGCTACACCATCTCAGGGCTGTGGTCACCTCTGGAATCTTGGTGTCAGATGCTTGTACAAAGCACAGAAGCACAAAGGAAACCTTCAACACACACTCTTACCTCCCCCTCCCCATCTTCCCACTCATTTGTTTGACCCATTACTTGCCCCGTGCTTTTGCCCAAGCCCTTTCTACTGCCTGGTATGCCTGCCTTCTCTTCCAAGGCCTATCCAAGTCTAGAGAAGGTGCCATATGGTTCTTAAGAGTGAGGGTTCAGGATGCCTGGGTGGGTCAGTCAGTTAAGTGTCTGCCTTCAGCTCAGGTCATGATCCCAGGGTCCTCTGCCTGCTGTTTTCTCTCTATCTCTCTCTAACAAATAAAGAAATAAAATCCTTTTTTAAAAAAGAGTGTGGGTTCTAAGTTAAGAGATCATTGCAAACATTAAATGAGGTATTTTTATCAAACATTTAACACCGTTCCTGGTGTTCAGTAAATGTCAGTTGCTTTTATCTGATCCTCAAGCCTCAAACCCTCCCCATTCAGTGAAGACCTTGTGACCGTCTTATGCCACATGGTTCCCGCAAATTCCTCACTGTGATCCCCAGAACCACCTTGATCAAATTTCTGATGATACTGTTTGCATTGTTTTAACAGACTGCTGTTCATTTTCAGTGTTACTACACAGGGCTGTTTCTGTCTTCTTCTCCTACCTGCATGGTTGACAGTCATGTTGTCTGCCGGGGTCCACTACACACACAGGCTAGTTGATTTACTTGTCTGTTTAATTCAGCCGCACGATTGGCTAAAATCGAAGATTTGGAAAAATCACCCTGTTCTACTTGCAGCCACCCTTTCATTTAAGGGGTGTGCAGAATTGTGATCCCGCAGATGGAATCCTGCCCACGGATATATTGTGTTTGGCCTGCATTTAAAAAAAAAAAAAAAAGAGTTGACTATATTTAAAAATTGAGAGAGTTCATATAAAAATCCAGACTGTTTGCTCCTCCCCCCTCATCAGGAGCCTTGGCAGCTGTAGGGGCCCTGATTCCCATTTGGCTGCAGTCCTCAGCGCCAAGTCTTGGGAGCCCTTTTGAAGAGCATGCTTTCTCCATTTTGCTGAAATTCCCATCGCTGTCACTGCCCCACATGGGCCTTGTGCATTTATTTTCATAACCCTTGTAGTCTTTCACATAAGCGGACAAGACCTTCTTCGTCCCCAGCAGCATGGCACAGAAGAGGCAACTGAGGCCCACAAATCCAGGGGCACTGATCAGGCAGTGATGGGAGATCATTGATGGGGAGAGGACCGTCAGCCTGCTTCTTCATTCCCCTAAGTGAAGAGCAGGCCCCTAACAGGGTTCCCTTTTCCTTTGCTGGATCTGGAAATTGTTGAAGACCCTGCTGGACCCTTCTCTGATGGTTTTCACAGTCCTTTCACTTCTGAGAGGGAGGCAGGGCAAACCTCATGATCTCTATCCCATACAGTAGGCTGCCCAGCAAAGTGAGGTCCTCAGTGCTCTTCTTGGGACTCTGAAAGCCAGTGGAGGGAGGCAAGCCAAGCTTTTCAAGTGTGGATATCTGAGTAATCTGCTACCTGCAGTCCAGCAAGACCACACCCCTCCTTTGGGTGCAGTCAGGGAGGCAAGGAGAGAATCCCACCACGGCATGCCCCCAGGAGTCCTTCACCTGGACATACCACTTTCTGTCCCAGGAAAGGCACACCTGAGCTGCCCCCCGCCCCCCCCCCCCCAGTACAGCCCTTCATCTCAGGAGGAGGGCTGGACTTGGTCTATGTGGCTCACTGGACTCAGTCCCAGCAGCATCACATGGTCAAGATCAGGTCTTAGAGCGCTTCTGTCTAGTCAGGCTTTGCAAACAGGGAGTTTAGAGGAATGGGTAGGTCTGTTTTTAATTGAAACAGTTACTTCACTTCATCTCAGAGTCTGTGGGTCAGGGCCCTGATTTTGTGGTAACACAGCTTCTCTCTAAAGTTTAGGCCTCTCTGTCTCCAGGTCTTACTTATATTGTTGCCGGCAAGTGATTCGGGGTGCGCTAATTACTGCCTGAACCCAGCAGCAATTCTCTGTGGTAAGAGAGCTTTCCCTTGCCAGGGATCCTCTCTCTAATTTTCTGCACCGTGAAAACTTCCATTCTCTCTCATTTGACATCTTGAAGTTCCTGAGCTCAGGACCCTTTTAACATGGAAAGGTTTGGGAGAAGCCAGCTAATTTATTTTCCCAAGTTATGTCTTTGAAAGCTGGTTCCATTATTTATTCCAGAAAAATGTGTGTTTTCATACACTGTGGGTGTAGACATACCATAAAATGATATATTAATCTGGAAGGGTCCTTTGAGATCTTCTCATTTAGGCATAGCAAACAGATTACATTTTAAATCCCAACTGATTAGATAAATGGTGCCCAGGGCGATATGTTGAGAAGAATTCTGAGGCCCATCTAAACCCTAGAAGGCACCCTGGGATGTATTAAACCTGGTTACGGTGGGGCCAGTACCTGGAGCAGCAGCACATTCCCTTGGTAGGGGTCCCCCTTGGGAAGGTTCAGCTCCCCATTTTACAAGTGAGGAGCTTGTGCTCACAGACTGGAGGCAACAGGGTGCTTCTGGGCCTTACAGCACCCCAGTGTGAGTTGGAAAAGGAGACACTTCCTGGGCTGACAGTGCTGCAAGGTCATGGATTTGGGGTGTGTCTTAAATAATGACTTCTAAAGAAAAGTTCCCACTACCATGGTGGAGGGAGGAGAGGCATAGAGCTATCCCAGCAAGGTCTCTGGCCATTGGCCACATCCCAGGGGTCAAGGAGCTTCTTTCCAGTTTGCCTCCTGTCACCATTTCCTATTGTCCCTCCTGAAGGACGCAGGCAGATCAGCCATCAGCCATGAGGAACATGCCTGAGAGTTGAGAGCCTGAAGGGGATTCTGTAAAACTGAGTGGTGGAAGACTATGAAATCCAGACAGACCTGGGTTTGAATCCTGACTTTGCCACTTTGGGGCCCTTGCCAAGTTACTTCATTTCCCAGGGATTAAATTTTGTTTTATTTTGTTTTTGAAGTAGTGATACTAACACCTACCTCATTGAGCGGTTGTAAAAATTAAATGAGATGGTGCATGTAAAGCTTCTAGCACAGAGCACAGCATTCAGTCAATACTGTCTGAGTAAATGTACACTATTTTTACCCTCTGATGCCGTGGAGCACATTTTCCCCCGTCACAGTGATCTGAGGGGAAGAATTTACCAAGGCTCTGGGACTCTGCAGTCTTGGAACAATAGACAACTAGATGGCAGAATATTTATTATTTTCTAAAGTTACTTTTCACCAATTAAAAATGATTTGAGTGAAAAATTTTGGAAATAGTACTAAATTATGGTTTTGCAAGACATATAGCCCACTCTCTTAAAACTGTTTTCATTACCATGAGGTTGTCGAAAGGGGCTGACCCCATGCTCAGAATGAATGACCCAGGAGGATGTGAGAGGTTTGGGTTCTGTTGACCTATGGTCCAGGAGAAATGCTTGAAGAGATGAAGAGGTGCTCCCACAGGAAGCTCCCTCATTAATGCCCGTCTTCATTGCCAGAAAGCTCAACAGAATATAAAATCCAGATCCTCACTGTGGAGAGGTTAGGAAGTTCTCTGGTAGTGCTCCAAAGGAGCTGTGTGCTCCCCTTCCCCCAGGTCAAAGCACTTTCCAGAGTTCACTCGCGCTCTGTCCCTTCCTCCTCATCACTCATCTGTTGTTGGTGCTGCCAAAGGATCAGCGAAGAGGGATGTGAAGAGGGGTGTGAGGACGTGGGTGGGGTGAGCAGAAGGACCAATGCCTGGGGTCAGCCTACCTAGGCTTGAATCCTCTGCTCCTTACCTCAGACAGATTATTTGATCTCTCAGGGTCTCAGTTTTGTTATCTGTGAAATGGGTGGGATAACAGTCCCTAGCTCACAGAATTGCTGTGAGGCTTAAATGAGTTAATGCATGTAAGCACATAGAACAGGACTTGGAAACCAGTAAATATTCAGTTCATGTTGGGCAACATTATTGTTATTAACACAAGGGTGGGGGAAGGGAGGTGGGAAGATCACTTTGAAGAATCTCCCAGACTCTCCAATCCCAGAGTCTCCTGAGAACATACATGGACTTTTCCAGATAGGAAGGTTCATTCTCCTCATTTCTGTCTTTCCTGAGTTTCTCTTGCCTGTAATTTCAGTTCTATTACTAAAGTAAACCAGAAACTGGAAAAGATGAGACCTGAAGCATTAGAGAAGGTGGTATTGGCGGGGGGGGGGGAGGGGCAGGAAGGCACCTACCAATCCCCCAGCCCTCTGTTAAGTGCTTACTGGATTAGCTTAACCAAAATGTAGGAGGGTGTTTTTCTCTATCAGTAAGGAGATGGGTGCCCGGAGAGGTCAACTGACTTGACCAAGATCTCACAGTTCTGGTATAATAAGGTCTTACCAGGACTCAGACTGACTTGGGTAGCTCTGGGACCCAGACTGTTTCCACCACCTCTGCTGCTTCGCTGTTGCTCCGGAAGATCCCATAGCTGTGCCAACAATAATACCGTTACCGTGTACCTTGATGTGTCCGCTGCTAAATGAAGCATGAGTATGAACACACTGAGTGAGTCATTCACCAGGCAGCAGCTTTCTCATTAAGAACACGTGTTAGCAAATGAGTCTGTACCTCGGCATGAATGAGTCCTTTGGGGGGGGGGGGGTGTCACTGGTCTCCGTAGAAAAGAAGGCCAGAAATAAAAGCCGTGATCCCAGAAGTAGAGGAGAAGAAGGAAAAAACAAAAACAAAACTGGTAGTATTAGTGCAGACACTGACCTTAGACAGAAAGGGGAGAGAATATAGTGTGTGGTTTCTGAATTTGAATCCTGGCTTTCATCTTTCCTCTGGGACTGTTGTCGAGTTCCTCAACCTTCCTGTGCCTCACTTTCTTCATCTGCAAGATGGGCATAACAATGCTGATAGCGCTGACACCATCAGTTTCATTCAGCCAGCAAATGTCTGCTGAGCACCCACACCGGGGTAGACACTCAGATCCCCTTCTGTTCCAGGTGCTAGGGACACAGCTGGGAGTGGGAAACAGCAAAATGCCTGTCCCCAGGGGGCTCGTGTTCCAGTCGGGAATGCTCATCATAAACAAGGTTAATATATAAAACAACCAGTATGTTGGATACTGGTACAGGCTAAGAACAGTTACACAGAGATGACAGCAGGTGGCTAAGGGAATTTTCGGGCCCACAATATGAAGGTGATGTTTGAGCAGTGGCTTGCAGATGGTGAGACAAAGAACTAGGTGCATATATGGGGAAAAAGCACTCTTAAAGAATACATGCATGGAGTCATGTGGACGTAATAGTGCTTAAAACAGTGTCTGATTATAGTATGTGCTCAATAAATGTTAGCTACTTTTATATTTATCAGATTAATCACTGAAGTTGCTGCTGCTCTGTCTGCTTCCAGCTTTCCGAAAAGTAATGTTCAAGCTAGGCAGGAAGGAAGGCTGCAGAAACCTCTTCTGATTCTGTTGGCAGTATACAACGCCACCTCTCTTTCATGTTGGCCTGGGCACAAGTTAAGACTTATCACACAGTCAAGGGTCATGATCATGTTTCCTTATGCATGTAGCCTTTTGGAGCTTGTTCATACTTTTGCATAGCCTGAATCCCTCGTTCCTTCCAGCAGTCCCATGGGGTAGGTAAGGCAGGTGTCCCCTAGCTGCCCACCTCCCTTAGAAAGGGCAAAGGATCTAGCATTTCCTGAGCAGCTACTCTCAGAGCCAGGTGCTCTGCAAATCCTCCCCCAAGTCCAGTAGGACATGATTACCTATCGCTGCTGTTTGAGAGGTGAGAAAACCAAGTCAGGCTAGGGCTGTGGTTTGCTCAGCAAGGCATAGCAGTAGTGGCCAGCTGGGGACCCCCTGGCATCCTGTGGTCCAATGTCTTGTATGTCTTACGTAGTGAGCCTGCCCCCATCTTTGTCCCTGTGTGTAACCTTGGAGTGCTCCCTCAGGATAGCCAGCCATGCATGGGAATCCAGGGGACAGGACCTTGTGGGAGGCTTGCAGTTGAAATGAAGTGGAAAGCAACCATGGGAGACAGGCATAGATCTGCTAATCCTGATCCTAAGAATGTCGGAGTTAAAAGCAACCGTGGGCCCAGAGAACAATAGCTCCACATACCAGCAGGAAGGGGCATGGTCACTGCCCCCCAACCCAAACAACTGCTCTTTATCCAGCAGAGCCTGGGCCTGGAGGGTTTGGCTGGGTCCAGCCCAGGAAAAGGCTGACTCACAGGGGAGGAGAGAACAGCCCAGAGAGGATGGGAAAATGCAGAAGCCAAGTTTGCCCCCAGTGGCATATACTTTGGGGCTGAGTAATGTGGCAGACAAGTCACTCCCTTTACCATCCCACCCAGAATGGAAGCACACCCTGAAGCCGCAGAGAGGATTTTTACTGAAACAATAAAGCAAAATGGAACCACAGACTCCGCTGCTTCTTCAGGAAAAGATGCTGCGGCCCTGAGCGCCCCCCGCCCACCACCACCACCACTGCTTTCTAGAATGGGACCTTTGGAAGCCAACCTTCCTCTAAGGGAATTGAATTAGCCAGAAATATTTAAGATCATATTTTTCCTCCCATTGACTTACATTTACTGGTCTTGGTGGGGAGTCTGACTGTGGTATTTAGAGGGCCTTCAAGGGAAATTCTAAAACAATAGGCTAGACTTTCAAATATGTGGTCATGTTGAGATGTCTTGGGTTACTTTACCCTGGCTTGGAAATGGAACAGCCAAAACGATTTGCTAAAATCCTTCCAGAACATAAATCACTGGGTGCTGTCAGAGCTCATTGTGAGATGAGCCCATTGCCTCTCTCCAATGATCTGCCAGTTGCACACTATCCTCTGTCCCAGAACGGCTCTCTATTGGGCCAACAAGCACCACTGGTGCCCAGGCCCAAAAGGAACTAGCATGGCACAAGTCCCAGAAATTTGTCTTGGTAAGTTTTGCAGGAAAACTAGCCTGAAAGTTATAAGATTGGAAGAGGACAGGAGTGATCGTGTCACTTCCTTCCATTGTCCTAGAGACTGTTCCTGGACATCTTTATTTCCTGATTTGCCCCGGGCAAAGGTAAACCGAAGTTTCCAGATCTTCTGCCCTTGCTCTGAGCTAATAGCTCATGCTAGCTGTCTCATCACTTCCATGAGGTTTTAGGCCTCCAGAGTAGGGAGGAAATAAATGTGAGACCATCACAACTTAAAATTTTTTTCAATTTTTTTTTCCCCCAGCCCACAAGTTATATTTTGGATGCTCCATCAGAGAGTATCCAGAGAGAAAGGAAGAGTTATAGGAATATCCACAGCCCTCTTCCTAAACCTGGTGAATAAACAGGGTGTGGCTTGGACAGCTTGTGTCCGGGTCTAAGATACTCTGAGATCTTGAGTCAGCATTCCCAAGGTGAAAGTCAAGTAGGTCAGACTGCTTTTGGCCTACTAACTGTTAGACTGGCATGCCTTTTAACTCACTCTTTCCTAAGCAATGGCACCATTTTCTTCTTTTCCCTCATGTCCATCTGCTGAGATCTGCACCCTGCATTGAAATCAAGTTTAAGTCCCCATTCTCTGTAAGCCTTCCTCCCTCGGTGCCATTCCCCCGACCCCCACCTTACCTTTCTGTCATGATTTGGCATGAAACCTATAGTAGCATGTGGTGACAAATCTTAATGATGGCCCCATTGATTTAGTAACTAAGCCTGGTACCATGGTCCGGCTACCATATAAGGTGGTTGCCCTGATTTCATTTTATCCTTAGAGCAGCCCCAGGAGTTGGGGAGAGAAGCCAGACCACAATGAGGTCACATGATTTCATTAAAGTCCCAGCTCGTGAGAATGGGACCCCCAACCTCTGAATGTGGATGCTTTTGACTCCCAGTGTGGTCTGTGCTGTTGGATGACTTTGTGCACATGCTTTTCTGGGCTTGATAATCAGAGAATACTTTGCGGGTGGCAAGCTCACATTTCTTTGTGTCCCCGTGGCATCTAGCACAGCGCCTTGCACCCAGAAGACCTGTGTTTCTGTGTGTTGTTTGAAAGGTGTGTGTTATGCCCACTTTGTATCAGTTACCACGAGACAGGAAGAAAAGGAGCATCTCCTCTTGCTGTGAGGGGGAGGTGGTGATTGTGGATCTCAACCTCTAGGCATCACCCTCTCCTGAAGAGCTGATTAAAACATTGCTGGACCCACCTCCAGAGTCCCTGAGTCAGTCAGTCTGGATGGGGCTGGGTACTTTGCATTTCTACCAAGTCCCTATGTGGTCTGGGACCTCACTTTGAGAATCACTGTCATAATGGGAAGTATAACCCAAGTTCTAGTCCCAGCTCTGCCACTTACTGTCTGACCATGGGCGAATTTCTACAACTCTGAGAGATCCAATAGAGTTTTCTCTAAAGGGTTTCTCTAATAACTTTATCAAGCTGTTGTGAAAATGAACTGAATATCATATAAATGTATGTAGTATTTCTTTACCAGATGTGGGCACAGCTCTGTGTGTCCTTTATAAATATGAACTCAGGTAATATCTATAATGAGCTTAGGAGGTGGTCTTCTTATTTTCTTCATTGTTCAGAGAGATGACTGAGGCCCAGAGAGGTTCTGTGACTTGCCCTAGGTCACCTAGCTAAGCCTGTGGAGCTGGGTTAAAACCCAGGCAGGCTGGCTCCAGGGTCCACATGCTCAGTGCCATACAACGCACCATACCTGGCCCATTGTTGGCACACATTCTTTCCTGTCTCCAGGCAGGCTAAGAACAGGCCCTCCAAAAGGGGAGAGAGGCTAGTTTTCTAGTTCATAGGCATATTAACCAGAAATGACAAAGAAAAGACAACTGTTTTATGACCACAGCTTGAAAATCTCACGCTTGACCTCCCTTCTGATACCAGTATCGTTGGTAGGGAGCGGCTGTTTTCTCTTTAAACTTCTCTGGCACCAAGGTTTATCATTGCTCAGGAGGAGGGTGCTTAAAAGAAGCCTCGTGGGCTGAAGGAGTGTAGGAGGTGGGTTGCGGGTCAGTAATAAAAGCAGAGAGAGGTTTGCAGCTCCCCCACTAAGGGCCTCGGGATTCTGGCCAGCAGGCGGGTGCAGAGGCACAGCCTAAAGAAGGGGCAGTGATGGACAGGGTGGGAGGGGAGCAAATAGTTTCAGCCTGGCCGGGTAGCTGACGCCAAGAGGGCAGGCAGTGGGAGAATTCCAGCTATGTCATGGGAAATGACTATGGCCAGGGCTCTGATTAGCAGCCAACCACAAATCCTCTGGGACCCAGCCAGGGGTCAGGAGGCGGGGGCACACCGAGATGCCAAATGGCTGCTGGATTTTATTGTCAGAGAAGGCAGCGATTTTGACTGTTATCCCTAGATATGAGTACTGGCACTGCCAGGAGCCGAGAGCAGGGTGGGGACGTGGGAGTGAGAGGGAAGCTAGAAAAATCCACTTTTCATTCCAGGGAACATAGAGGAAACACCAAGCCATGCTGCTGGGGCTTGGCGTGATCTCAAAGCTTTTTGGCCACCCTCTCTGAAGCGTTTTTGCCCTTTCTTCTTCTCTTGGCAAGGTGAGACATCAAAGACTCCCATTGCCATGGGACATGACATGGACATGAAAGGGGATATTTGACCTAGATGCCTTAAAGTGTAGAAGGGTTGGGACAACTGGGCTTCTGGGAGAACAGATGACTCCAGTGAACCCCCATAGTCTGCTTGATTCACATGTTGGACTTGGAGCTGACCAATGAGATGTGGAAAAATCCATTTTCAGAGTAAACAAGCTCAGTGCCCAGCCTATAAATGGGGACCCCTGTGGGAATTGGATTGGGTCACCTGATTCATTCTAGTAGCTTATCTCAAGGCCCAGTACTGTGAAGCCTTTATAAATGCTTGTTGAATGAATGAGGGGACTGACTGATTAATTGATTGATTGTGTCCAATAGAAACACCACCTGATAGATAAAAACTTTCTCTGGGAACATCATGGTTCTGTGTGACTATGGAAGGAAACCTTTCAGTCAGGCTAGAGGAAATGAGACAAGCGTCTTTTTTAAAAAGGATGTTCACTGGGTTTCACAGTACACTTTTAGGTTAACAGGTCAGGCCCTACAGTTAGACTTCTCACATTTTCGCCGGGCAGATGAGATGCATGACCCTGGGCAAGCCACTTAACTTCTCTGAACAGTAGTTTCCCCACCATTATAAAATGAGGAAAATAGTATTTTTTTCCTTTTCAGTTCATTAAGATGATCTCTCTGAAGGGCTTGGTACAGTGATATAACTCTTTGGTATTAGTGAGGATTGGGTTTAGCCACAGAAAAATCCCATAGTAACAGGGTTTAAACAATGTAGAGATTTATCTATCTCTGAACTAAGAATCCTTGAAGAAGTCCAGAGTTGGTGTAACAGCTCTGCTCTAACACGTACTCCAAAAGCCAGGTTGCTCTATTAGTTCCATTACCCCTATGTTGTACCCTAATAAACTAAGTTGAATGGCAGCCATCACCTACATCTTCTAAGAGATAGAATGGAGGATGACTCAAGAAAAAAGGACATGTGCCAGTTGCCTTTTAAGGGAACTAGCCAAATAACAATTTTGCTTATGTTATATTAGCATATACTTGGATCATGCTTTTAAAAAAACAAAAAACATCAGTCTGTATCTTTAAATTGGTGTATTTAGACCATTTACATTTAATGCAATTTATTGTAATTATTGGCCTGTTAAGTCTGCCATTTTATTTTCTGTCTTCTCTGTTCTTTTTTCCTTTTTCCTCTGTCTCCTTTTTCCTGTCTCAGAGTGGGTTACATGAACATTTTATTTGGAATTCCATTTTGAATCATCTATAGTGGTCTTCAGTGTCTCCTTTTTATATGGCATAGTGGCTCCTCTAGGTATTACATTATATATACTTAACTAATCACATTTTATTGGTGTTGACAACTTACCAGTTTGAGTGAAGTGTAGAAATCTTCATAACCTCCATTTATTCCCCTTTACCATCCTTGGTTTATAATAATCATCTTAAATATTTCCTCTAAATACACTGAGAAACACACCAGCATTATAATGTTTGCTTCAACCACCAAACATAACTTAGAAAACTTAAAGGAAAAGGGAATAAAGTTATCCATATTTTTAAATAATATTTATTTATTTATTTATTTAAGAGAAAGAGCAAAAGCATGAGAGAGCGCATGAGGGAGAGAGAGAGCACAAGAAGATGGGAGGGATGGAGGGAGAAGCAGACTCCCCACCAAGCAGGAAGCTTAATGTGGAACTCGATCCCAGGACCCTGGGATCATGACCTGAGGCAAAGGCAGATGCCTAAGCTACTGAGCCACCCAGGCACCCAAGTTACCCATATTTTTACTCTTCTCATTATTCTTTCTCTT
Organism: Mellivora capensis; assembly: GCA_004024625.1. Lineage (NCBI taxonomy): Eukaryota > Metazoa > Chordata > Mammalia > Carnivora > Mustelidae > Mellivora > Mellivora capensis. The sequence goes on along the minus strand of PISX010000015.1, from coordinate 412,457 downwards.
TTTTTCTGATGTTTTTCCTTTCTTTTTCCTTTTTCCCATATTTTTCTTTTTCCTTTTTCCCATATTTTTACTCTTCTCATTATTCTTTCTCTTTTTTTCTGATGTTTTTCCTTTCTTTTTCCTTTCCTTTAGAGAATTTCCTTTAACCCTCCTTTCTTTGTAGGCTATATCTGCTAGTGACAAAGTCTCTTAGTTTTATGTCATCTGAGAATTCATTCTGAAGGATATTTTTGCAGTATAGAATTCTGGTTGACAGTTTTTTTGTTTGTGTTTGTTTTTGTTTTTATTTTAGCTCTTGAAAAAACTTGTGTCACTTCTTTCTGAACTTCATGGTCTCTGATGAGAAATTTGCTGTTATTTGAATTCTTTTTCCCCTGTATGTAAGGTGTTTCTCTTTCACTGCTTTCAAGATTTTTTATTTTGTCTTTAGTTTTCAGAAGTTTGATATATGTGTCTTGGTATGGATTTCTTTTTTATATACCCTGTTTGAGTCTGCTCACCTTTTTGAATCTGTTGATTTATGTCTTTTTCCAAATTTGGGGAGTTTTCAGCCATTATTTCTTCAAGTACTTTTTCAGCCATGCCACCTTCTTTTTCTTCTGGGTCTCCAGTGACATGTTAGATTTTTAAGGCTCTGTCCATTTCTTCTCAGTCTGTTTTCTCTCTGTTGTTGAGATTGGGTCATTTCTGTTGTTTTATCCTCAAGCTTATCAATTCTTTCCTCTGTCCCTCCATTCTTCTGTGGAACTCATCTGCTGAATTTTTCATTTTGATCAATTTATTTTTCAGTTCTGAAATTTCCATTTGAGTCTCCTTTTATTTTCAGTTTCTTTGCTGAGAATTTCTAGTTTTTCATTTATACCAAGTATGTCCAATATGTTTTTATGATAGCTACTTTAACATCCATGCCAGTATTAGCATTTTTTGATTGTCTATTCTCATTTAAACTGTGATTTTCCTTGTTTATGGTATGATAGGTGATTTTCAATTAAAACTGAATACTTTGGGTATTATGTAATAAGACTCTGGATCTATTTTAATCTTTTGCTTCTGCTGGCTCCTGACATTGCTCTGGAAGGAGGAGCACTGCCTTATTACTGGCAGGTGGCAGTATGAATCCTCATTCCCCACTTGGGCTCCACCAATACCTGGAAGAAAGGACTCCTTACTATAGCTGAGTAGGAATGGGAATTTCAGACCCCCACTAAACTTTTGTTGATGCTGTCTAGCCAGGAAGGCAAGAATACCTTATCACAACTTCTCACATGACCTCACCAACATCACAAGGGTAGAGGGTTGTATCATTGGGTAGTGGTAAAAGTATTGACCTTCCTTGGGACTCCTCTGATGCCACTCCACTGGTTAGGTGACTGAGAAGAGCCACCTTGTTACCTACCACCAGGTAAATCTAGAAGACCAGGCTCTCCACATGGTCTCCACTGATACCATGGGGAAGAATTTCATTGCCACTCAGCAAGGATAACGTGCCTTTATCTGATACCATCCAACAAGAGCTTGGGGCTCATGAGCAAGTGTGAGGCTCATGAGAGTAGAAGTTTAACTTCCCCACTCAGCCAGTGCTGGAGGAGGTGAAATGACAGATTTTTCTGTAGTGTTTGGCTAGAGTAGAGTGGTGAGTGGCTGGAGGTTTTCTGTTTGCTAGGCTGCCTCTTTTCTGCTCCTTAGACTGGGAGAGGAGGCTTTATTTGTCTGTGCCCATTGGCATATTGTAGTTGCTGACTTCACCAGCACCAGATCTGGGATACATGAGGCAGAAAAAATATCTAGAGGATACCACCATCCCATTTCTTGGGTTCCAAGTCCCTAGCCAGATTGCCTTCTTCTTTCCATCTTTTAGAGTCTTCTGATATTTGTTTTATATTACGTCCAGGTCTTTAAATTAAACTCAATGGGAAGAACAAGGAAAAGTATCTCCATCTACTCCAGTTTCCCAGAAGGGGAAGTCCTGTAAAAAGGACTTTTTAAGCATTTCATCAGGTATCTCAGTGGTTCTGACAGAGCAGACCTTTGATGATTTGAACCATGGTTTGTCCATGTATAAATCTACCTTTAAATCCCTGTGATTTTTTTTTTATAGATTCTGCTTACTGCCCATCAGAAATGAGATGGAAGATGCTTTCTACTTAACTCTTGATGAAAAGCTGTTCTCAATGGGAGAAAACAAGGCAAGACAGGGCAAAAAAGGAAAAAGAAGGGGTAGAGATGGGCCTTCCCACCTCCACAGCCTAGAAATTCTCCTCTTGCCGATACCAGGACCAGGCTGTTGGAGCAGGAAGACTTGACAGGCTGAGCAGGACATATGTTATAGTAGCCACTGAAGGGGGGAATCAATCAGAGTATCTTCAGTTTGGGTTATAAGGACTGTTGAATGGGATGTTGCTTGGTGTTGTGTGTGTGTGTGTATATGTGTGTGCACACACATGTGTTTTGGATTTCTGCAAGGTATCTGTCTTAGAAGAAACCTGTTTTCAGAGTGTTCCCTTTACCATTATAGTGATTTCTTACTTCATCAGGATGGAATGAGCTGGGATAAGAATTGTTGGTGTTTCCTTTAGCAGTCAGAAGAATGAACTAGGTGGTTTATAGTAAGCTTGACAATTCCTGGAATATTTCAGGAAGCTTCTATGGAGTAGAAATTACAAAGGTCTGTGGTCAAAAACATTGGAGAAATATCCATGGTTAAAATAAGCTAAATACATTTCTTTGTTGTGGGACTTCTGAGAATCTTAAATGGAATGATGTGTATTGTAAAATCTGCAGTGTTTCCCACATGTACTCAGTCATCCATAGATCCGTAGATCCATTTTGTTATAGCTGTTGATGGATGCTGGTGTCCTAGAGAGAAATCTTCTAGGAAATATGCCACCATAGACAAGGTTGAGGGTTTTACAATTTTGAAAAGAGGGAGTCGTGATAGCCCTTCTAATAACCAAGGTGCACACACAAACTGTCTCCCCACCCATGCCCACTTCTGTTGCTCCAGAAGGAGGGGCAACACCAGTTTGCATCTGTCAGTTGGGGAACTAGCTCCCGATGTCTTAGATCCATGTCTTCCACAAATGCTTATTTTAAAGGAAAAGAAAAGTGCCAGGACTCTGCTGTGGGTTTCCCACAAAGAATCAACTCTCCTGAGTTACATAGGGGTACAGGATCATCCCACTGATGAGAAGACTAAGCTTCATATCTTCCCCCTTCCTTCTTAGTTGCAGCCCTGTATCCATGTGAGAACTGAAAACTCTGCTCATTTAGGGACCATTTGCCTCAGTGATTTGGTTTCAACGTAAGACCAAAGGTTTGTACCTTAGCAGCTCATGGGGCATTGGGGTTTTCAATAAGTTAATTTCAGATCCAAATTGTTCATGATGTTGCATTATGTAAACGTGACTCGAGCCAGGAGAAAGGCTCTGATTGCTATCAGTTGCAGACACCGGGGTGTGGACAGCGGTTGGAACAGTCTTGCCTTGTCGGAGTAGGAATGCAACCTCGGAAAGCTGACCGCACTGATAGGGAAGACTTGAGTGAATTGTCCTTTTGTCGAGGTAAATACGTGGATGTGCTTTGTAAATTAGCTCTTATCTGACTCACAGACACAGGGTTCAAAGGCTCAAGCACCAGCCACCGACACTAGGTTACCAAAAACTGCAACCGCGTGTGTATATTGTAGTTAGTTTAACCAGGTCTTAGTTGAAGCTAGTAAGCTAAAATGACTTTAACTTTCTCATCCTACTTGATCCTTAGATCTGATCTTCAGATGGCTTCCTCTTTTAATGTTCCTAAGTAAAGCATTCTTTTTGCCTTGAGATGGGCCCCCAAAATGGCTTGGTCTGAGATGGTTTTGAAGGTTTATTTGGAAAAGCCTTAGTGAGCTTATGCATTCAAAAGAAACATTCTAACTAGACATGTTCATTTTCTCTGATTCTCATTCTCAGTTTGCTACAGATTTCATAATAAATTTTAGAATTCCCAAATGTCAACACCACATAATTAGTATAATAACTAATATTTATTGTGCCCTTAAAAGGTACCAAGTAGCACGCTCTCCTTTCTATTCATTATCAGATTTAATTCCCTCAGCAACTACATGAGGCTGTTTTGACTCAACAGTGAGGAAACTAAGGCACAGAGTGATTGAGGAACCTGTTCATGGTTTCACAGCCATCAAATTCTAGGGCTGGGATTTGAAGCCAATAGTCTAACCCCAGAGACCAGGGATCCTCTTTCAGGACAGGCCTGGGCACGGCCCCGTTCCTGGCATTGAGATGAGACAGACAGGCAGAGGCTGGACGTAGAACTCAAGGAATAAGCAAAAGGGGCATAGTGTAGGTGATGACAATGGGAAGAACCCAGGAAGGGGAGAGTGTGGGCTCAGGTGCTGCCAAGGAGCTGTCAGCATGGGGAGGTACAATTAGGAGTAATGGGAGCAGAACAAAGGATGAAGTCAGGAGTCTGTGTTGCCCAGAGACCTGGCAGGGCTGGCAGCAACAGGGTAGTTTTTCAAGGTCTCTGCTGGGTAGGTAGGGTTCAGAGGTAGGACCCACAAATGAACAAACTCGGCTGCCACATAGTTCATTTTGATGGGGTCAGGCCACAGGAAAGTGTCTGGAACCAATAACCAGAAAGTCAGAGTCCAAAGTGGAGACTGAAGGTAAAATTTGATTTGAAAGGTCAAGATTGCAACAAGACCTAAAGCCACGTTGATGATGGAGAGTCCCAACACGGGAAGCAGAGATCCCCAGATCCTCTCTGCCCAAGTGATAATTAACTCCTAGTGTTGACTCAAGACAACCCCCCCCACCCCCCCCAGGCAGAAGGCAAGCAAGCTCTGCCTGACACACAGCCTGCCCTGGAGCCAAAGAGAAAACCCAGGCCTGGGCGTTTCCCAAAAAAAAAAAAAAAAATGCCAAGTATCTGAATATCGTCTGACAGTCTGTTAGTGAGATAGGAAAACAGCAGGCCTGGGTGTTGCAATACCACCTAGCTATTCACGCGAATAAAACTCTGTCTGCTGCCACAGTTTACAGGGTATAATATTTGTTGAGAAAATGGGAATTCTACAAAGGGACCTGTAAACTGCCCAGTATAATTTCAATTGCTTTGTAAAGTCTGGAAGTTGGAAATGAAGTTTTTTGGACTTGGGTTGTTCAGGGAGAGAAAAATCATTGTCTGTGTGCCAAATTCGAGAAACCTACTGTGAGTCAAAGACGGGTTGCAGCCCCTCCTGCCCTCCTCCTGGGTCCAAAAGGAGTGAGCAGTGGGCTGGGGAACTGGATTTGAGGCAGCTTGTCAGTATTGAGCTGTGAATTCTGAAACCTGGCCCACATCAGCACGAGTGATGTCTTAGCCAGACACACGCCATAGGAGATATGAACTGGATTGAAATCAGAGCAGGGAAGGCTGTGGGGACCTCAGCGCCTTCCGAAGGTATTTTTAGAATGCTTTTAACCTGAAAAAGGGAAAGTGCTACCCTTCTGGAGACCACGAAGCTGAGAATGGCTTCTAGCTGAACCAGGCTAATAATTTGGGGGCAGCCCCGGGCTGCTCCCCTGGGGTGGGGTGGAGGCGCCTGTTGTTATGCTCTGGGAATGTGACATGCAGGCCTTGGCTGTCATCATAGCCGCCCCACCCCCTCTCTTGAGCCTGAGACTGGGACACCAACAGTGTCAGGGAAGGAAATAATTATTCCCTGTATTTGCGAATGTGGTTGAGGGAACACATGGACAGATTTTATGTCCATGATGGCACCCGGTACACAGGCCTCCTGCCCCCCACTTCTGCTGAGGATCTTGGGGGTCTCACGTGTCCACATGGCTCTACAAGAGACCCTGGCTTGAGACCCTCAGTCCCTACACTCGGCACATAAAGCAAAAAAATGATGTAGAGTCACAGTTACCGGAAAAATAACGCAAATCGGTGCCTGGCCTGTTGGCCACCCAGCTGGCAGAGCTCGGTTTCTTCAGTAGCCTGCCAGCTGCTGTCGCTGACTTGCGTCTAGAGTCATGTTTTATGAAATAGAGGGAGTTTCTTAATGCTCAGCCTGCTGGGATGCACACACAGGAGAAGCACGTAGAAGCTGAGGCTGTGCCTGAGGGCAGGTGTGAGTCCTCGGTCCACATCCGAGGGGGGCACTTGCCTTCCGAGCCGCATGGTGGCTAACTGGCTTTCTCTCTCTTCTCTGTCACAGATGCATGTCATTGAATTGGCCCGATTGAAATGTGTGTGTGCTGGGATTATACTGTAAGTTGTAGAGCATACACTCCAGCCAAAGGCCCCTGACCTCAAACCCGGAGCTCATAGCCCCACGGTCCCCTGGCCTCCCTTGGTCCAATGTTGCCTGGCTATGGGAACTGTGTCCGCTAACATTTCAGTAATAAGAATAATAATAATAGCAACAAGTATTGAGATGTCATCTTGCAGTAAGTGTTGTTTATCTTCTTTGCTCTTCAGACAACACCTTGAGATAGGTGCTCCATTTTAGATAGGGAAACTGAGACACAGAGATTGAACCAAGTTAGTCAGCTTGTAAGGGGCAGGATTTGAACCCAGACTTAGGCAGCTCCCAAGGCCCTGCTTTAACCACTTGGCTCTTCTTCTGCCTCTGTCTCACCCTTTTCCTGACCACTGAGCCCTGTGCCCACATACTCTGATAGGAAGGCGAACCTTCTAGATGCCAGGAGGAGCAGGCCTGGGCACCTTACCCTGGGCTCTCTGGCTTGCTCTTGATCGTGGACCTGGAAGTCAGTAGCAGATGACCCTGTCGCCTGACTAAATAGAGTCCCGGAGAAGGATGACACCGATGGCAAGTGGAATCACAGGGGGAGACCGCTGACGCAGCCCCTCAAACACGGCCCACTGTACTCTCTAGAGGGAGCACATCCGGGTCCCTGGTAGGAGGGTTATCCCCGCACTAGTTTTCCTCCTGCCAAAGCTGTTACTCAGACTAACTTTTAAAGTTAGTGAGTTCTTTGGAGTGCCACACCTTGCATTAGAAACCCCTCTGTCCGATGGCCCCAGCTGGAGCTCAGGGAAGTCTCTGAAGTAAAAGGAGGCCTCATGGATCCCAGTGAAGAGAGAAGCAGGGTCCACGGGGCAGAGGGAATGTGCTCTCAGTCCACTGATGGTGCCCTTCATACATGGCCGCCCGCTGCCCTAAGCGAGAGAGCTCCAGCCGGGCCAGGAGCCTGGGCTCAGTGGGAGACGGGGTGATGGCTGTTTTTGTGCCACACGCTGATCTCAGTGTCCCTTACGCTGAGCCTCTCTCCCTCACTCCCAGCCCCAATTCCAGGCCTGCCACCCAGCTTCCAAGTCCCCAGTTGTGTTCCTGACATTTCCTCCACTGCTGGGAGCCCTCCTGTCCGGAAGACCAGTTGCAAGATGCTTAGCGGTCCTCTCTCCTAGAGGAAGGGAATTTTGAATTTTCCTTTGCCCAGATTGCTAGGGACTCAATTTCAGTAATTGTTTCTAGCACCTCTGTCATGAGTTCAGATTATCTGCTCCCAAAGCCTTGTTCACCTCGCACCCTCTACATCCTCATGCCTCCTTAAGGTGAAGGGGTACCAGAGTGGCCACTCGACTCAAATTCTTACATCCCTATGTGAGACAGGCGTGTGTGTGTGTGTGTGTGTGTGTGTGTGAAGTAGGATGGGAAGTTGTCCCCTGTTCCCAGCCTGGGACCGAGACCATTTTCCCTTCCTTATTTAGACCTTTGTTTAGACCCAAGTGCCATCTGCTTGTCCCTGAGAACCTGCACAGCCTCACGGCTTTATCTTTATCTTACTTTATATTTAACCTCATTAGCCATTTGTGGGCCTTGCCTGGGCCCCATCATAATGGCAGACACACAGGACAAGGGGCCCTGATGTTTATCTCTGCTGTGGAGTGTCTGGTATAGTAATTAACTTTGAGGTCTTGAATACAACAGGATATGGAAGGAAAAATCAGAAAAGCCCTCGCTAATTTGCAGAAGGCTTTATAAACCAGAAACCAATTATTTGTTTGTTGCTTGTATAAGGAATATTTACAGTATCCAGTTGCACATCAAAATATGATGGGGAGGAAGCTGGCTTTGGCATGCAGCTGCCAGGGCTGGAATCCTTCCCACTGGCTGCATGGTCCTGGGTGCACCGTTTTCTCCTGCAGAGCCTCCATTTCTTTATGTGTGAAGCAGGCATGACAAGAGGAGGGCCATAAACGTGCCTGGCACTGTCCCTGGCATGCAGAGGCATCGACAAAGGTAGGAACTCCCATCCAGCTTGCTGCAGCCCTACCCACCCCCCCACCCACCCCCACCCCCCGTGCCCAGCTGTACAGCAGCATGCCTACAGCTCAGATTCCTGCTGGTGCAGGGCCATCTAACAGTGATTTTTCCTGACTGGGGAATGAAGATTCTGTTGGAATTTAACCATCAAGGGAGTACCCCTAGACCTTCCTGGTAGGCGACATCATCGCAAAACCAGATTTAAAAAATCATTCCACATTACTCACATGCTTGATCCTTCAGTTGTGCAATATCTGGTAATTGGCCCCTCTTTGCTTTCACAGGCACAAGAGAAAGATGTTTATTGGGGGGTGGGGGAGGGTGCGCCTTGGTTTGAGGAAGCTCCCAGGGTCTGGATTCTGCGGATTTGTGCTGATAGCCACTAGAGGGTGCCCCAGGGGTCTCTGGGGTCTCCGTCTCCTGCTGATAGGCTGGAGAATCAAGTCAGTAATTACAGAAGCCTCAGAGGAAAGAGCCAGACTGTAGTGCAGATGACGGGAACAAAATTTTGGAGCTGGAATTAATAAAAGATTCTTACCACATGACCAAAAAACGCCCATGTTGTATTCCTTTGTGAGGTTAGGCTATATCTTTTTCTAACAAGACCATTTACAGTGATTTTACCCCCAAACAATCACTGAGTACAAAATGGCTTTCTATAAGCAATCGAATAAAATCTGTTAGTATCATTTCCTCTTAATTAGTCATGTAATTAGTATGTGATTAGAATTTCCCAGGTTGTGTTTCTTCTGTTTTAGGAGGCAAGGTGGCTGAAAGCCACAGATTTCAGAGTTAGAGAGATCTGGCTTCAACTCCCAGCTTCCTCCATTACCAGCTATGTAGACTTTGAGGTCATGGAACCTTTCTGAGCCTCAGTGTTCTCCTCCATAAAATGGGACTGATGAGAGGCACCTGGCTGGCTCAGTTGGGAGAGTGTATGATTCTTGATCTTTGGGTCACGAGTTCGAGCCCCACACCGGGTATAGAAATTACTTTAAAAAATTGAAATAAAATAGAACTGAGGGTACTCCTTTAAAGGATTTCTGTGGATAGTAGATAGATAGTGAATATAATGTCCAGGATATAGTAGCTTTTAAATACATGACAGATATTATGCTTATTTGATTTTTTTCAGTGCCAATGTTAGTCACCAACATCCCTGATCTGCCCTGGAGAGCAACTTAGTGACTTTTAGGATATGATGAAGTATGTCAGTTCTCCTGCTGTCACAGTTTAAATTTGATCCATCCTGTTTCCTTGTTAAACATTTTTAGTTAAGACTATTTAAGAAATAAGCATTTTGAACAGCATACCAATGCCATATCACAATTAGTGACAATTTTTATACAACACCTAATAGAGGGCAGGAACTGTTTATGCAAGATGACAACAACCACTGAACAATGTGCAAAGAAAATATTGTGCCTTCCTGGCCATTCCTAACATTTCCAGTCAAGGTGTTGCATTTAATTAATCTCCAGAAGGTTTAATCTCAGACTTATTAAGAGCATGATTTTGTGAAGGCAAACAAACCGCCCTACTAACGGCACCAAACATGTTTATTCCAAATAGTTAATTAGATTGTGTCAGTTCCTGCCCTGGAGCTTTCAGGCTATTCTGTTTTTCTACCCATGTGGACGTTCCGTCATCATTCATTTTTATTTCCTCTCTGGCCTTTTAAAAAGAGAAGCCGAGCGGCAGCGGCAGCCCAAGCATGCGAGTAGCTAGAGCATTTTGCAAAGTGAAATTCGTTAAATACAAGCCCAGCGCTGGCCGTCAGGATTGCCTTCAGTATTCAGAACTCAGTGGGCTTTTCCAGCAACATCAAAACATCCCTGAACCATTCTGACCCTGAACATAAGCAGCCATGGTGACTAAGGCTTGGAAGTCTCCAGAAGTCCCCAGAGCTTGAAGATGTGTGGAAACGGGAGCTTAGACAGGAATCTGGGTGCAAGAACGTATGGTGGTTGGCTTCCCAAACTGCTAACCCATGTCTCTGTTTCTCTCTGACTTGCAAAAACAGGATATATCAGCTTGGGATTTTTCTCTAAGAAGTAAGGGGGGCTTCCTTTGGCCTTGGGAGTGCAGGGCACCAGCCCCGTGCAGGGCAGGGGGCGCATGGAGGCAGAGGGAAAGGCAGACAGCTCTGCTTGCCTGGGCTGGTGTATATGGTGAGTCTGCAACAAGGAGTTTCCAGGTCTTAGACATCCAAGGCCCAGGGACGCTAAACTTGGGGCAGGCTAGACCAGACACACACCGCTAAGAAGCAGGAGGCTCCAGGTCTGTCCGCACTCCCAGTCTGGCACCTCCAAAGCAGTTCCGAAGGAAGGTGTAGAGAAACAGACACAGACCAGACCACAGGTAGATACATACCTGCCAGTCACACCTGTGCACGAGCATCTGACATGGTTTCAGGTTCAAGGAGCTGGAGTCCTGTGTGGTAGAGTAACAACCAAGATTAATGACCCAAGCACTAGGGGAAGTCCAGTCGTCGCCTGCATTAATTCCCAACAGCTCTCTATGGTAGGTATAATCATTATCTTCATTTAACAGTCTAGGAAACTAAGGCACAAAGAAGCTAAGCAACTTGCCCGAGGTCACACAGCTTGTAAGGGGCAGCTCAAGGATTCTGTTGCATGAAAAGATAATATAATGGGGTCATGAGTTAACATAGGAGTGTATACCAGCTTGGCAAATTTATGTACCAAGTAAAGCCTGAAAAAGCTCACGGTCATAGAGGTTCCAAGGAGAAATGGAGTCTCTATGAGCTGGGGTTGGCAAAGGAATCATAAGACATGGGGGGAGAGGGTGCCAGTTGTGTTCAGAAGAACTTACAAATGTGGAGAAAAGCAGGGAGAACATCCCAGTCAGAGAAAGTTTTGCAGGTGGCTGTGGAGGCAGGAGGCGCTGGGGTGGTCCGAGCAGGTGGCAGAGGAGGGTATGTGAAGGGCAGGAGGATGGCTGGGACAGCTGGCTCATAGAGGGCCTTGAACTTGAAGCCATTGTCATCAAACCAGAACCAGGGAAAATGAGGTGATTAAAGCCCTGCAGCTGGCAGAGTCCTGGTTGGGGGGGTGGGAGGACTGGGCTTCATCGGGGCAGTCGTCTTCCTTGCCTGAAAGACAGAAGTGGCCGTCTGTTAGTGGGATCATGCAGCAAGCCTTGCATCATTGCTGTCTGACAACAGCACCAGCCTACGCTTGAGAGGGAATCCGTTCTGTGGTTAGGAGCAAGGGCCCGGGTCTGTGCTCCGGTTCTGCCACTTAGCTGTGTGTCTGTGAAAGAGTGACTCATTTTCCCTGTGCTCCCGTTTTCTCTGTGCTATAAAATGGAGTTTCGCATTCCTGGTGGGATTGTTGTCATTGAATTAAAGTGCCTGACACCTAGTAGGTCCTCGGTATGTGTTAGCGATTACTGTTTCCTTTGGTGGTGCCACCGGTGTGGTCATCGTCACTGTCGTCTTCAGCTTTGAGACATGAGCATCGTTCTAGAGCCCAGAGAATGGCAGGAACAGACTAAGAGTATGTAGGTTTACCCATCTCCCTGGTCCTCAACCCTGTGAGGTCATTAGCTCTGCTAAAGGGTCACAGGGAGCCCAGCCAGTGTGGCCTGGCCCCTTGGCTATGATGCCCTTCTTGGTGGCTGCCTTACTACAAGGCTATGAACCTAAGTGTGCTTCCTTTTAAGCAGAGAGCCTCACCAGGGGGAGGTCCACGGGCTCTGCCTGCAGCCCTGGGCTCCTCGGGCGTCTGCGCATTTGTACCTTCTGAGCTGTGTTGTTGGGGGAGAAGCCGAGATGGGGTGCAGCGGCTTTCCTAGGAAGGCCTCTTGTCCTCAGTGGGCCTAGCAGGCATCAAGCAGGCATAAATTGTATTTCCTTTCTAGTCCAGGAGACAGAAAGCTCCAAAGGGGACCCCAGTTAACTCTGAAGGAACACGGATTTCTCCAGAGCCTGGAACTTCCAGTTGGGTCTAAGGAGGTGTCACGCAGCCCTGGAAAATATTTACAACCACAATGACGGTGTCTCCCAAGCCAGGCTCCTGATGATACGCCTCAAACAGATGTGTGTTTCTCTTGCCTCACAAGGTTCGCTGCCCTTAATTGCTACCCTGCTTCATTAAGGGGCAATTAATTTTGTGGCTGGGTTTTAAAAGGCGGTGATTATAAGGTGAGGACAAAAAGCCCATGGTTAGACATAATCAGCTGGGTGTAAAAGGTGTTCCCTGGCCGATTAAAGAGGGAGGGAGAGAAGGAGCTTATGTCTCAGGCAGGCGACATTTTTCTTTTGGGCTTTTCTCTTCTCAGTTCACAACAAGCCCATCATTTTGAGGGCATGAGACTTATTCTCTTCTAGGTCTTCGATGTGGGCATCTAGGCCAGTGGAACTTCTCCTGCCATAAAAGTTAACGAGAAGGCCTGGGCCCGGGTCAGTGGCCCGAGGCCTTGAGCGGTAGGCTTGGCTTTCCGAAGAGACCAGACTCCTTTCTGGGATTTTTACATGTTAGGGGTACTTGTATCTCTGTGTCATCTTGGACGCACATCCATTTCTTCATTTGTCATTCGTCAGACATTTGTTGAGAGCATTCTAGACACCGTGCTAGACTCTTGGGATGAAATGGTGAGCACAGCAAGTGTGTTCCACGCCTTGGGAGTTTATCGTCAGACGGGCCCGCTGGATGTTCATGAGATGATAACCAGATACGTCATTCGAAGCAGTGAAAGGTGCCATGCAAGAAAGGGGGGCTGTGGGAGCAGAAACTGGAGGATCAGAGTGGTTCTGGAAGATGACCTCAAGAAAGGGACTCTGAGCTGAGACCAGGAGTGGAACTCAATTAGCCAGGTCGTGTGGGAGGGAAAGGATATTCTTGGTACAAGGGCCCTGAGACAAGAGTGAGCCTGACACTTTGAAAGAAGAGTGGACCGCAGCACAGAGGTGGGGTTGAGTGTCACTGGATAAAGGGAAGAAGCTGGGTAGCTTCGTGGACCTGTTTTCCTATCCATGAAATAAAGACGGTATTGCCTTCTCTGTCTACACCATAGAGCACCTGTGAGGAAAAAGGGAGAGAATAGCTGTGGGAGGTGTTACCTGTGCAGAAGTGTTTAGTGAACTCCTACCGGGCGCTAGTCTATTCCTTTGAAGCAGAGTCAAGACTGGAATCACAGGCCGAGGCTTAATGACATTATTTAATGTGAGCCATGTGAGATAATAGGGCCTTCTGCTTTGGCTTTTCTGTATTGTCACCCCGTTTTTTACCATGGACCCATGTAATCCTGCCTGTTGTGAGCCCTCTCAACCCATCTCTCTCTCTCTCTCGGGCTCGCTCTCGCTCTCTCTCTCTCTCACACACACACACTCATACACACACACACATACACACACACACGTGCATATATTGCTTATGCAAACAAAATTGAAATCACACTACAGCAAGGTTATATGGGAGTTGGTGTGGGGGCCTGGGCTCTGGTGTCATTGGGTTTATATCCCAATGTCTCTCCTAATCACTAGCCTTATAATCTTGAAAAGGTACTTAATGTTAAGCCTCAGTGTCTACATCCACAAAATGAAGGTGAGAACATCTGTTTCACTGGTGGTGTTTGAATTAGACGCAGCAATCATGGACAGCCCTTAGCAAACTATAAGCCCTCAATAAATAGTAATCATAGTGATAACATTATTAGCGCTGAATGGCCTATTAAAACGCCTGTCAACTAGTGTGTGCGCAATGAAACCCTACCAAAAGTAGGGTTAATAAGGATTCTTTAGGAAAAGAGCAGGGACAGGGCTTACACAAAAACGAGCACCTCCTGGTTATTAGGACTCATCCTCTTTTCCTCTCTGTTTCTTTTTGCATCTCAGTTTCCTTCTCCCTGGAGCAAATTGGCTTTTTCTTTTTTTTTAAGATTTTATTTTTTTAGAGCAGCTTTAGTCTTATAGCAAGATTGAGAGGCAAGTGCAGAAATTTCCCATTAACCTCTGCCCCTACACAGCCCCAGCCTCCCCCATGATCAACATCCCTCACCAGAGTGGGATGTTTGTTACAACCGATGTATCTCTACTGATACACCCTGATCACCCAGAGCCCCTGGTTTACGTTAGAGTTCACTCCTGGTACATGCTATGAGTTTGGACGAATGTATAGTGAGATGCATCCCTTCCCTCCCTCCTGGTTTTGTGGTTGCCACAGCCCCAGTTGGAGGTGGACCTCTGTGCAAAAGTTTGCTCTTAGAAGGAAGGGGGGACTTTAGGGTCTCTGTAGTATCATCAAGCATTTTCACTGTAGATTGGTTTTCTTCATGTAGCAAGAAAGGTGGTCTCTGGTAGCTCCAAAGTCATCTTCTTCCATCAGGTAACCCACCTGAAAAGGGCTGTCTTCGTCCAACTCCAATGTGAACAGCCCCCCATGTGGGCTCTCATTGGCTCTGCTTCGCTTAGGGACCTCACACTTGGACCAGTTAGTGCGGCCTCCGGGATCTGAGCTGGGTGATTGGCAGCCCCCAGCCACACGGTTGGGTTGGGGGCATGGGCATTGGGGAGTGGGAGCCAGGTGTTCCAGGGAAGGTGGGGGAGTTGAGCGGAGACAGACCGTGATGAGGGCCCATGTCCAGAGTGCAGCACAGGTTCAACCTGCCGGTTCTCTTGCCCCAGCCAGTTCCGTCATGTGGGCCAAGAGGACGAGGGTGCCACAGTTTGACTTGGGACCTAGACATTCCACGAGTCCCAGGTTACAGTTGGTCTCACAGCTCACGAACTGCTTTGCCATTCCTCTCTTGCTCTGGGCTGAATCCAGTGGGCAGTGACCCAACGCCCAAGTGATTTGTGGGCCTGAAGGAGGAGGGGAGATGCTGATTATGGAGTCAGCAATTACTCTGCCCAAACCCATGCCTGGCAGGGCCTTATCTTTATTTATAGCTGGCTGAGCCTCCCAGAGCCCAGGTTTTGCCCTTGAGTGACTAGTGCACTGCAGTTTTAGTTCATAAAACACTGTTTGTTTATAATCCTTAACGGATTCTGTTTTATTAAAAGAGAAGGCTCCATCCAGAGTATAAATAAAGTTAACTGGTTAAGTTTTAGTTTATATCCAGAGCGAATATGCAGTGGGTGGGCACTCACCACAGAATTATGCACACTCAGGAGCTAACTTTATTAATTTTTTGTAAAGGTCTCTGTGGCCTGGACAAAACCTTTTCCAAAGGCAGGGGAGGATTAGCATGGAGGACTTTAAGATCCTAAAATCTGCTTTGTGGCAATGGATTTCTTTTTTCTTTTTTTATTTTTTTTCCCATTGTTTAGTATCTTTTTGTTTTGTGTTTGTGTATTTGACAATAGAGCAGGCAGTATGCCTTCTCATCCAGTTCTGTGATTGGGGGATGGGACTTAAATCTAGTTCTATTTGAATGTGTGTGAGTGTGTATGTGTGTGTGTGTGTGTGTGTGTGTGAGAGAGAGAGAGAGAGAGAGAGAGAGAGGGAGGGAGAGAGAGAGGAAGGGGGAGAGGAAGAGAGAGAGGGAGCACATCTAAGGGAATAGTGAAGGCTTCTTGGAGCAGATGGCGTTGAGCTGAATCTTGAAGAATGGATCAGATTCTGACCAAAAAGCAGAAAGAAAGGGGAAAAAGAAACATGAGTCAAATTCATGGTAAAGGGAAGAAGTTGAGGTTGTTTATGATATTGCATGAGAATCAATTTGTCAGGGGCATGAAGATGACACAAGGGAGACCAGATTCCAGGAGAGTGTCTCCTGCTAGAGCGTAGTGGCCAGATCCGAAGGGTTTTTATGCTTGACTTAGAGGGTAGTGGGAAGCACTGATTTTCTGAGTGGGGGAGTGGCATGGTTGGACTTAAACTTTGGCTCGGTGATTCTTTCGACTGGTACCATCCCTCAGAAATGGCTCTTCCCCCTTTAGCCAGTATCTTCCCCAGATCTGGAAAGAGCAGCCGTGCATTGCTCTCTGGAGTGCCCCTCACCCTCGCCTTCCTTCCCTTCCTCCTGTTTTTGGGTTGCTCCAATTCCAGAAGTGGGCCTCTGCGTGAAGTTTTGCTCTTAGAAGGAAGGAAAGGGGAACTTGAGGGCCCCTGCGAATTGAGTATCTCTGAATTTCTTACCCAAGACCTACTAGTGCTTTAAGTTTCTAAGTAAACTTTGGCCCCTGGTGGATAGAACGGTTCTTGCAGGCCTTCCTGCGGCAGCCTTGCTAGAGGGAAAAGAAGCCCAGATGTGAAGATGGATTTTGTAAAGGCAGTAAAGCTCCAGGGGATTGGAGAGGTAGCCTGCCTACATCCTTCCTCCCTCCCTCTTTTGTTTATCCCTTCCAAAAAAAAGTACATTTATTGGGGCACCTCGGTGGCTCAGTGGGTTGAAGCCTCTGTCTTCGGCTCAGGTCGTGATCCCAGGGTCCTGGGATCGAGCCCCACATCGGGCTCTCTGCTCGGCAGGGAGCCTGCTTCCTTCTCTCTCTGCCTGCTTCTCTGCCTACTTGTGATCTCTGTCTGTCAAGTAAATAAATAAAATCTTTTTTAAAAAAAAGTACATTTATTAAGCGCCTACTGTGTACTTGCCATTCTGCATAGAATGCTCCATTTTCTCCTTGGAGGGACCTAGAAGGATTTCTTGAGAAAGAAAGAAAACAGCCTCAAGCATCATCATTATCCTCATACATTTAGGAAGGCATGGCAAATAATGGGCATATTTATTGAGACTCTCCCCTGGTACCCATGATGGACATCATAACTCAGTCACAAAACGCCATCTCATAGAGCCCGGAAGATGCCTCAGAACCATTCCCGACACAATGCTCCAGACAGCAATTTTCAGTTAGTAAATTTAGATGGGCTTCTAGGTTTGCTCTTGCATGTTTGACTGGGGCATGCCCGATTCCTTCACGCAAGACTTCCTGCCATGCCTAGAGGCCCATGTGCACCCCATTCCACTTGTCCCTGCCTTTTGCCCATCTTTCCACCCACCCAACTCTTTCTATAGACACAACGGCCTCTCCTAGAGACTGGCCATTGATACTTGCCAGTTGGGAGGCAAGTGTTGCTTTCGGGAGTTAATGCTGTAGAAGACATAAGCCTGGGTTCTCTTCTGGGCTGGTTACTTACTACTTGGGACCTTGAGCAAATTAGGTCACCTCCATGGGTCCTGGTTTCCTCACCATTAAAAGGAAAGCTTGGGTAAAGTGATGTCTTGCATCCCGTCCAGCTCTGGCATTTTCTGATCTAATGAATGAAAATGTTTCCCATTTAAATCTAAGAAATTAAGTTCTAGTCTTTTCTTTAGTGATAGAGAAAATAACAAGGGAAAGAGGACAACAGGTTTCTGGGTTTTATTACTGTGTATAAGCCACATATCTAGATATAAATAAGATCTCTGTCACCCATGACTGAGCCAGACTCAGTGCTGGGTCTCCACTTAGACTTTTGGCATCTTTATCACATCTCTTGAGCTCCTTGTCCCCTAGATCCCTGTTCTTGGCCTAATCACTCATCCCTGAAGCCTGCAGAAGAAAGTGATAGGAGTTCCTGGAGCTCTTCATGGACAGACATGGCTGTATCCCATCATGGGGGCAGGAGGTCTTAGCATCCCCTGGAACCTTGCCCCCGAGCCAGCCCTGGTTCAGGAGCCTTGCAGATTCCTCCACCAGGAAGGAGAGCCTGTTTCTGGCTCCGACAAGGGCCATGGGGGAGCTGGCAGGGGGCCAGCATCCCCCTCCCTGCTGAGGCATGCTTGCTGCTCTCACGGTGTTTGAGCTGCGGTTAATATATCAATATTTGCTCGGGAGGGTATTTGGCACAGAGCAGGGCCCTGGGACGCTGGCAGATAGATTGCCTCCTCTTGTCGCATTCTTTGTTTTTTGGCAGGGATGGAGGGGTTCCTAGCAGCTGACAAGAGGCATGGAAAAGGAGCCCCTACTTTCCTCATGAATACTTGGATTTCACAATTTGACGCTGGATGATGTTGTCAGGGCTTCTAGTTGTCCCCATCACTCACTGTCTCCCCGTGCCTCGTACTCACTCCGCTTCTGCTGAAATTCTGTTCCTGAAACTCACAGTTGTTTCAGCCACTGACTGAAAGCCCCCTAGGATCAGGCTAGTACTAGGGAGTGGGGAGCTTAGTGGAGGTGAGCGTGGACCAGAATCACTCTGGCTGGGACGAATCCTGCTCTCGCTCTCTAGACATACACCCTGGGCAAGCTCCCTATTCTCTCGTGGTCTCAGATCTCCCTCTGGGAAGTGGCAGGGAGGATGACAGAAGGGTTGTAAAGGATTAAATAATGTCACATATGCAAAGCAGTTAGCAAAACACCCCGTGCATAGTAAGTGCTTGATAAAGGCTGGATCTTGTTAATTATGTTTTACTCCTTCCATAAATATATGGTGATTCTTGGATACTTTTGCCTGTCCTAAGTTTCTGGAGGACAAGGACTGAAACCTTCATTTCTTCTCTAGTTCTTCTTCCCTCCCTACAACTTTGGGGCTTTAATCTAAATCTCTCGAAGGTGGGTGCCCTCATTGCCATGGGAAGTGGCACCCATGGAGAAACCAGGAGCGCCAAGGAGAAAATTTGTCCCTGGACTTGGGGTAGGTCTTGCTAGTGAGAGATGAGAGGAGGAACCTTCTTCCTGTGATCTCTTTAGGGAGCAGGTTAAAAGAGGCCCCAGGCCTCCTGGGAGAGCTGGGACAGCAGGTCTAGATGTAGGCAGCCTTTCTCAACGGTGATCAGTATAAGAAACCTACTTATTGTCCTGCTGGTGCTTGTAGATGATTAGTACAAAAATCAGAACAGTTTCCCCTCTAACAATGGTAGAGGGCCATTACCATTCTGAAAAAGAAGTCGCAGGTCAGGGATCGCGTCATAACCGGGGTACCCAGCATTTGGCACACCCCTGGGTATGCCCATGCACCTGCATCATGCATATGGGCATTAGCACCCCAGGGGGGCAGGGGAAGACAAGACCTGCAGTGCCTTGGGATAAGACTCAGTCCCGCGGGTCAGGACGGAGCTGCTCCATTCAGGGAACTTAGTGTGTGCCAGGCTCCAACATGATAAGCATTTGAGGTGCACGATCTCGTTTGGTCTTTTCTGCAGTTCTCAAAGGCAGGTGTCTCAGCTCATGCTCTCCAGGAGCAGAGCCTGAGCTAGGGATACTTGACAACTGAGTTGTTGAGAAAATGAGGGAAGCAGGATAGGATGGGGAAAGAAGCCAACAAAGATGTGGCTGCAGGGCAAATCCAGTCTCTGCCTGACCCCGCAGAGAGCACTGGCACATGTGTGGCACCACAGATCTGTTCTCACTGGAGGCAAGGCAGCTGGGCTTCTGTTCTCTCCTGTCAATCAGTCCCTGGCTATAGGTCACACCTCCCGGGAGAGTAGGTGGCAGAACTTCTATGCATTTCTGAAGTCACTCCCATATTCTGAGGGCAGCTTTAACCTATTAGTAGCAAACCCCAGCTGGGGGATGGGTGTACCAACCTGGAAAAAGGCAACTGGGAGTGGCACCAAGAGCATTTACTACCCTGGGGAGGCCCCTTTTCCATATCTGTAAACTGAGGTCTAGAGTGTTTATGTAAGCAGTCCATAGCTGTGTGGAGCCAGGAGTCAAACCCAGGCATCTACCTCCAAGTCTTTGGCCTTGCTGACTTGTACTCCCCCACCTGTTAACTCCAGTGTCCCACCTAAGGGCCAGGTAGAAATTAGTAAACCAGAGATAGCTAAGGCATGTGCTCAGGAGGCCTGGAGATAAGGTTAAGGTCATGAAGGAAGCCCAGGCGGCAAGACAAGGCTTTAGGCTTCTGTAGTGTGACCAACTCGTTCTGCTTTGCCCAGGACTTCCCCATTTGACACTGAAAACCCTGCATCCTGGGAAACCCCTCAGTCTTGCCCACATCAGGCTTGGCAGTCAGCCTGGCTTTCTGGATGGGAGCATCGTCAGGATGCTAGAGTCTGTGTTTATGGTGCTGGGTGTAGGTTAAAGGTGTGAGGCAGGTTAAAGGTAATTAAAACTGTCATTCCCCACGACTCTTAAGTCACAGCCTCATCTGCTAGAGGCTGTTTGGGGGACATGGGGGAGGGGCCAAGCCAGGAAAACCCCGTGGCAGGAGGTTATCCTGGCCAGGAGCTGAGCAGAGAGGGTGGTCTGAGATCCAGGGTGGGCTAATGAGAGGAGAGACTTGGATGGCTCAGAGAAGGGGAGGGGAGTGAGTTACCAGCCCCCTGAGGCCTCCTCGGGGAGCTTGCCAGAAATAGATACCCTTCCCCTGCCTCCCGCTTTGAAGCAGGCTGTTTGCTGTGTGTGTGTGTGTGTGTGTGTGTGTGTGTGTGTGTGTGTGAGAGAGAGAGAGAGAGAGAGGTGTGGGGGGAGAGACAGAGAGAAGGGGTGATATACATTTGAATTAATCTAATGAGTAAATTTCCCATTAAGTTCCTACCCCATCCATAGGGCTGGGCAAAGTAAAATCGGCTCATGTGCTTTTGAAAGTCCCCTTCACCTGCCTCCGAGAAGTCTGCACACCTGACAAGAAAAGCTGTCAGAAAGCCAGGGGCCATGTAACTCATGAATAATCCTGTTCTTTGGTGAAGTTTCCTGGGAAAGAGTCAGAGAGGGTGGTTAGGACCTAAGGCCCAGAAGCCTAAAGGCAAAGTCGGTCCTGGGTCGCTAAGGTTGAACCCTCGCCTAGAATGGCTTAGCACACACACACACAGATATACACACACATACATATTCATGTGTGTGTATGTATACATATACACATGTATGTACACACACACACACACACACGCACACACACACACAATCTCCTTGTAGCCGGAAAAACACACTGGCCCATCCTCCAGATGGGAAAGCTGAACCCAGGTCCATACCTGTGTGTTAGGCTTGTTTTGGAGAGTTGAAAGGAAGGTCCGGGGTCACCAAGTTTAACCTCTAAGGTGGTGCAGTTGCACTGTTGACACATGGCCCAGTGTGACCCCACGACCCAGCTGCTATTTCCTGCTGCCTTCAGAATGCAGGTGCTCACTTGATCTTCCAGGAGCCGAGAAGTGAGCAGCAGCCCTCTTCTGGGGGCAGGTGGTGGAGGTGTGTGGAAGGCAGTATAGGGGACGTGGGGACGTGGGGACGTGGGCTTGGAGGGATGCTGGGAAAATGGCAAACCAGTACAAGAGGCGACGCCCACCGGCTCCCTTTCATCTGGAGTCTTTAGGTTCAGCACGGATGTTTCCATCTCGTGTTTCCTGCTGCTTTTCCTAATGGGCCCTCTTCAGTGTTACCTCCTGAGAAGTCTGCCGCTCTGGAGAAGGACCCTGGGGAAGTGGCCCCTCCTCCCGGCGCTGGCCTCTGCCTGTTGTGTCCAGCCTGGCTCCTCCCTACACAGTAGCAACGTTGAGACTGACTTTATTTCTAGTTCTGTCTGGCACTCTGACCCATCGCCCTGTGTTTAGGAGACTGTCCAGGGAGGGAGCAGGATTGGGAAAGTGACATGTGTCTTTTCCTGCTTGGGGCACAGAAGACTGTTTTGTTAAGTCAAGGTGGTAAGGCAGAACTGACTGGAACATGCTTTCCCAGGGACCAAGTCTGAAGTCTCTTGCTTCCTTCCCAGTTAGACAGACCTTCCCAGCCTGCCTGGTAGCAAAGGGGGAGTGGGGTCATAGATCCACGAAGGCCAAGGCTGGGAGCTGGCGTAGGGGTCTTGGAGCCTGCGTAGTCTCGTCCTTTTCCAGCATCCCACAGTTGTAAGACTTGTTGAGGTGTTTTATCTGTGGCCCACAGGAAGAGGCATGGATCCTTTCCATCACAACCCAGTGAAGAAATGCATGCACACAGGTGCCGAAAGAAGGGTCTCCTGAAATCGTACTTACCCTTTTGGTTTCACTGGCAGTGAAAGCATTGTTTCCGTGTTCCTGGTAGTTCCTTGCTGTCTCACGTTTTGAGAGCATTAGCCTTTGACAACCACTGACCTGGTCAACCACCCACAGGTGGAGAGATTCCTGATCCAGTGTGCACTCTCACTTTGTGGAGGAGAGAAGAGGCGCAGGGTCAGGGAAAGGACACCCAGGGCTGTATAGAATCCGATAGGCTTACTAGCCGCTAGTAGATGCCAGGAATGGCCATAGGCAGAATATAGTGGTGAGCAAAACAGGGGTAGCTCTGCCCTCCAGATGCTGAGAGTCTCGTGAGGCTGGCTGACATTGAACGAATGAAAGAACAAGCTGACGTATAAAATTATAGTACAAGATGTGATCATTGCTACAGGGGAAGCAAGTCGGGAGCCTCAGTGGAGACCGGCCGGGGCCGGAGCGGGGGGGTGGACTACTTTTTATAGGGTGGTCAGAAAGCTCTCTCTGGGGCTACCAAAGTTAAGTCAAGTCCCGTGGAAGAGAGCTGGGCAGTTACAGAGGGGTGGGAGACGGTGGGGGCCGGAGGAGGAGCAGAGGACGGTTTTACGCAAGGGGAGTGGGAAGTATGAAGACCTTGGGTCCAAGAAGAATTGAACATGAACTGAAGGAAAGCCAGTGCGGCTGGAGCACAGTGACAGAACACAGACCCCAGATGGTCAGGAGGAGGCTCAGGAACACTTCTGGCCTTTGGACCTTTCTCTAAGGTCAGTGGGAGCACTGAAAGATCTTAAATCAAGTATGTGACATGTGTGACGTATGGCTTTAAAATGTTCCCTTGGCTGCTCTGTGGAGAAAAGATCCGATGGGGCAAGTGTGGAAAGAAGGAGATCGGTTGGTTTCTGTCGGCATCGTCTCCAGGGGGAGGCCAGCGGATCTGCCTTTGCAATGGCCCAGAGCTATGCACACTTAGAAAGACCACACTATTAATGAAACATTGGCATCTTAGGAAATGATAAAACAGGCTGCTACGTGTAAAAATTAAGTAACTCAATTTGTTTTAACAGCTTGTGCTCTAGTACAGCAATTCGTTTGGCATATACACGGACCCCATCTGAACAGTAATTACAGCATGCTAATTATTTTACTGCATTGTGTACATCTGACATTTAATTATGGGCGAGTATGCGGGAGCGGATTCTTTTCCTCCCTCTACCTGCCTGACAGGTAGTTTTGTTTCCCTCCTTTCCACCTACGTCGTCTTTATGCCAACTTGTCATCTGCGACGAAATCGTGTTTCCATGACAGCTTTGCTCAACCGTGTTGCCTGCAACTTGCAGACAGTCACCAGAATAAACAGTTGACATAGATGTCATTCTCATCCTCCCATTCTGCCTCTCCCTGCCCTCCCCCCCCCACCTTGATCTAGCTCCTACTATAAAGATGTTAATTTTTTTTTCTTCCGCTTTGAGAAAGGAAAGTGATCCCTGTCAACCTGGAGCATCTTTTGAGACATTGGCGTGTCTTTCAGTGGCTTCTCTCGTGACCTCCGCCCTTCTCCATGGAGACCGCTGGCAAGCTGACTCCCATGGCCCTGTGCAGAGATGACGCAGCTCAGGAGCTCTGGGTGGTAGACAGACAGGCTCCAGTCTTTGTATTCGTAGGGAGGCGACAAAGGTGGGCTCATCACTCAAGAAACTGGACCAAGGGGGCGCCTGGAGGGCTCGGTGGGTTAAAGCCTCTGCCTTCGGTTCAGGTCATGATCCCAGGGTCCTGGGATCGAGCCCCGCATCGGGCTGTCTGCTCGGCGGGGAGCCTGCTTCCTCCTCTCTCTCTCTCTCTCTCTGCCTGCCTCTCTGCCTACTTGTGATCTCTGTCTGTCAAATAAATAAATGAAATCTTAAAAAAAAAAAAAAAAAAAAAAAAAAGCTGGACCAAGGCTGCAGTGTGCCCATCAGAGGGGGCCTTTGACAGACACCATGAAGCCATGTCAAGCTTGGTGCTGGCTTGCCTGCAGAGATGGGCCTGGGGGCTGGGAGACTGGGGAATGGCATGAGGAAGGACAGAAAGCTTCTGCCTATGAGCAGAAATGCAAGGCCCTGCTGGGTTAAGGGCAGGAGAAGGGGGAATTGGGGGGAGAGGCAGATCAGCATCTCCTGCTGGTTGTGTCCTCTTGGCTGGTGTGTCTGTAATGGCGTCTCCACAAAGAGGAAATGCTGTCTGTGTCTCTCTGCTGGTGGGAGGCAGTTGAAATGGGGGGGCGGGGGGGGGGGTATGAGAACAGAACAAGAAAGAAGAAATGGCTTGAAAATGAAAGCTACCAGAACACCATGAGGCATCTTGTAAAAAATGAGCCTGGCTACAGGATTCCAAATCTCAACATGTAGCAAATGCAAATTAAAATACACACACAGTCTTGTTATGGGTAAAAATAAGTGTCCTAAGGGTTGAGAGATCACAGAGTCCTCCCAAGGCTAAAGGAGGAGCCATTCTTTCCTCCTTGTGTTCATTATATTTCCTTGTATACTTAGGGTTAGCTAAGAAATGTAGTGTACCTTAGGGAAATAAGGAGAATAGACATAAAGACCTTCAGCTTGGTACAGAATGTGCTCTTTGAGAAGTACTGGTTTCTGCTGAGTTCAAGCGATCTTAGATTTGGCTCTTTCCAGCTTGCATTTTGCTATTTCAGACCTAAAGCTGCAAGCCCTCTGGCCAGGAATTTGCATAATTCAACACTCCTTATAAGTGCCAGGCAAACCTCTGCTGGTTCACAAGGTGATTTTTGGTGGCACATGGACGTCTGTGTGTGTGTGTGTATTTCAATAGTTAGGTATTCATTTTAATGTGCATTAAAATATATATGACCAGCACATCAAACCCATGTTTTAATGGATATAATAAAGTTTCTTGTATAAATACAAGTTTGGCATACTTTCTTTTTCCTCTCTGCCAGGCCTTTTCTCACTTTACAAACTTGCTCAAAATTTACTCCTTTTAGGCATCCTGTCCTCAGTAAATCCACCTGGCTCAGGCCAGCCCTCGGTTCTCGCTCCGCTTTTTTCCCCCTGCTTGGCTTTCTCTTTTTCTGTCCTCTTCCTCCTCTCTGTGGTCATCCGTAGACATCCCGGAGAGCCTGATGTGTGCTGGGAATGTAGGGACCAAATCAAACAGGTATGTGTTTACCTGCAGGAGCAGAGAAGTCACGCCGTGGCTTAGAGAAGTGGTGGTTTTGAATCCTGCAGAAGAAAGCAGAGCTGGCGCAGTTGTTCCAGAAGGCCATCAACGTCTTCCTGGGCCTCCAGGCTTCCCACGTGACCTTTGTGTGTGCAAGAAGGCTGCCACACAGCGCTGATGCCTGTGTAGTGCCCTTTTCCCTCTGGACTAGGTTTTATATTTAGAAAGCTCAACCCTTCGCTCACATATCATAGGAGACACTGTTTCGTATGGGTGTCCCTGTTGCAAGGGGAGTGGGCAGAGATTGTGTTTTATATTTGCAGTCTCAGTGGTAGAGGAAGGCAGGGGAGAACGAGGTTATGGATGCCTGAGGGAGAGCTGAGCCACGGTCAGTCAATAGAGAGAATAAGACTGGGCTCTGCCTTATGGTCTCCCAAGTTGAAAAAGTCTGATGAAAAGTTAGCCTTATAATCTTTTAAGTCAGAAACTTGTAGAATTGAAAAGGAATTCAGGGAGCATTTGGACCTAATCCATATTTTAAGAGATGAAGTCAGAGATAAAGGGGCTTAGCTTTGGCTAAGCAGGTCAAGTACCCTTCTCGGCAGACCCTGCTAATCCGGTGGTTCTCATCAGGAGCGAGCCTCAGAATCAAGAACAGGGCATGTTACAATACCTATTGCTGGGCCCTACCCCCAGAGTTCAGAATGTAGGAGGTCTGGGGTCAAACCTGAGAATTTGCACTTTTTAAGTTTTTTTTTTTTAATGTTTTATTTATTTATTTGACAGACACAGATCACAAGTAGGCAGAGAGGCAGGCAGAGAGAGAGGGGGGAAGCAGGCTCCCTGCTGAACAGAGAGCCCGATGTGGGGCTCGATCCCAAGACCCTGAGATCATGACCCAAGCCAAAGGCAAAGGCTTAACCCACTGAGCCACCCAGGTGCCCTGCATTTTTTTAAGTTTTATTAAGTTCCCAGGTAGTGTTGATGCAGGAACCCCCCTTTGAGAATCATTGTGCCAGCCAATTGCAAGCATGCAGTTACAACCAGCGCTCCCACAGCAAGTTTTCCTAAATTATGCTATTTTAATTTGTGCTTTTGTATGTGTTCTTTAGCAACTAAATAATACAGTAGCAGATAATCAATGTGGTTAGCGGGCCAACTAACCTCCATCGTGGAATTGTCAGTGGTCATGTTGTTTGGAAGCCAGAGTCTTTCTGCTTGCATGAGCTGGCCATGCCCCAAAAGGGTTGAAGAGTGGTCCGTCCTCAGTCACTCCACTCTTGCCCCAAGATAACCACTCCCACACATCTAATGAACTTTTCTGGTCCATGTTGCTTGATATTTTTCGCCATGTAAATAAATATCTAGAAACCATTTATGGCAACCTTTTATGTATTTTCAGACATTTTGCATAAATGGTATCCTATGTATTATTCCATAACTTACATATTTTATTCAATGTTATGTCGAGCTCTGGTCATAGTGATATATCTCAATGTAGTTTATTTATTTTAACTGCTTGGTGGTGTTCCATTTTCATATGCCATGTTTCAAATGATTTTCAATAGAGTTGGTAAGGTTTTAATATTGCTCTTAATAGCAATAATAAATTGAAGTGGGATGCCATTTTGAAATATTTTCATATGTTCATTCACATACATAACATTTTTCAGGTAGCTAATCTGTGCCAGGCACTGTTCTAGGCACAGAGAATATTACACGGAATGAGCTCCCTTCCTCCTTCATGATGCTTACTTTGTAGGATACTTGTGGCAAGTCTGTCCCACCGGTCCTCCTATCCAGATGAGAAAACTAAAGTTTTCTGACTTTAAGTAGCTCACTCAAGTTCTCATTGAAAAGAGCAGGGAGTTTTGAATTAAATCTTTTCTCTCCAATTCCAACATTCTTCTAACATTTCACCAAGATTTCTGGTGAACCTAAAAATAATTACCATTCTTCATCTTAATTCTCTTTGGGGGCCTTGATTCCTTTTTTAATAAGCTGTTAATTTGGAAATATTACTAGATTTACTGAAAAGTCACAGAGAATGCCCATTTTTCTTTATTATTATTATTATTGTTATTATGCTGGGCTTGAACTCATGACCCTGAGATCAAGACCTGGGCTAAAATCAAGAGTCAGACACTTAACCAACTGAGCCACTTAGGCCCCCCTGGTTTCCCTCATTATTAGCATCTTATATCACTTTGATCATCTGCCAAAACTATGAAACTGACATTTCCTTATTACTCTTAATTAAACTTCGGACTTTGGATGTCTCCAGTTTTTCCATTAATGTCCTCCCTGTCCCAGGATCCTGTTCAGGGCACCACAAGGTATTTAGTCTTCATTGTCTCCCCAGTAGCCACTGGTCTCTTACAGCTTCTCAGTCTTTCCTTGTTTTTTGTCACCTTGATCATCAGTGTACTGAGTCACTGATTTAGTGGAGTTCATTACAGTGTCCAAATTGGGCAATATCAAGAGTTGAGAGAGTTGTAAGCACCTCACCTGAGAGTGAGTTAGGTTAGTCCTGGCAGGAAAGGGATGTTGCCATTTCAGCACATCACATCTTTTTGACACTGCAAGCCTGATGCTCTCTTGGTGCAAGGATGCAGGGACACAGTGGAGTGATGTAGTGTCTGGAGGCTACAGGGGCCAGATACTTGTTGACTGTGGCAAATAGCAGGTTTCAGTGGCTTACCAAGAGATTTTAACCTCCTTCCCCTCAAGCCCTGTTCCAAGTGTCATGTAACCACAATGTGACACTACTCCATCTCCCCGAGCTCTGCCTTTTTTTTTTTTTTAAATATATGTACCTCTCAAAAGTCAGTCCTTACTCCAGATAAAAAGGCCTTCTTCAGTCACAAATGGATGAGAGTGAGCTTCTACTGCCTGGGTTCTGTGATGCTGTCAACAGGAGGAATTTAATAATTAAATTTTACAAATCTACTGTCCATGTTGGCAGCAACATGGAGGGATCAGAGAAATTTTAAAAACAATATCCAGATTGTTGGTTAAAAGTATTCTTAGGCTCAAGATGGAACAACCCAGAAAGGGTCAATTTTTAGAGCCTAAATAGCCAACTGCTTTCTTAGAAGGGCAGTGTTCAGGACACATTCTGTTTTAAATTTATATATGTAAGTATGTATATTAACTTTATTTTGTCTTTATTTTACATTGATATATGCATATGTGTATTTGAGTTTGCATATATATACATATATGTATATAATTTGTTTATTTGTACCCCATTATAAAGTGAATGGCCGCTGAAAAATTTTTAGAAATTTCTTAGAAAATAGAATCCAAAAATGGTTCTCTGTGATCCACTTCCCAAAAGACCATTACTGTTGATATTTTGCTTCTTTCCATCCATTCATTTATGCTTTTGTTCTCAGAATATATTATGTAACATACTTGAAAATTTTTGAAAAAAAAATACCATCATAAGCAATGTACTTATTTCTTTTAAGGAACTATCAAATAAATATGTAACAGTTTCTTATTTAAATAACCTTTAATTCACTTAATCATTCTATGGTATAGTTGGTTAATTTTGATCCTGCGAGAAATATTTTTGAAAGTAGAGCTCTCCTTCCCTTATATCTTTGGTTATTTCCATCAAATAGAGTTTCAGAAGGAACTCTATAATCTTTGACTATAAACATTTGTAAACGTATAAACGTTTGGGAGTAAAAGGCCAACCTGTATTATTAGAGCTCTACTGAAGCCAGGTAACTGTGCTACATTTTCTAACTTGGTCCTGCGTCATCGCTTGCTCTCTAGACCTAAACAGACTTTGAACTGACCACAACGACGAGGGCTCTAATTCATTCAGTCAGTCACTCGGGCATCAGTCGGTTTGGATGTCAGGCTGCCAACAGATGCTGAGGATGGGATGCTAGCCAAAACCAAAGCTCCTGCTCTTGTATCCAGTATAGCATCTGGCTCAGGAAGACCGTGATCTGGTTGAGAAGAGAGTTAGATGAACCCTTTGGTGAGCATCTCTTTTCATCAGAGGCTTGAAGCTCACTAGCTACCTCCAGTTCTTTTTGCCTAGTTGAGGTGTTCTGACTTCAGAGAAAACTGGCTGTTCCGTTTTCAATTTGAGGGGCATTTGATTTGAGCCCGGGAGACAAAACTGAAAGTATTTTGTCTATGGTGCGAAAACCATTTTGGTTGCAAGGCTGATACTGGGGCCTTGCTGCTGCTGCTGCCTCCTTTTAACAGTGGAAATACACTCAGATTTCTCACAACAATGAAAGTGCAGTTTGAAGGGTTTCTCCAGTTGTTTTGCAGGCAGTACCTATTTCACTGTTCTCTGTACTGGAGAGTAAAGTCCCTGGTTCTATGGCTCTCCAGATCTTCCTCATTGGTCCTCTTAACCTCCTGCAAAGAGTTTTCATTTGACTTTTTCCTTTTTGTTAATTTGCCTGGGTATGAGAGGCGCCATCTTGAAATGACTACCCAAAAGGATTGGAGGAACAAATGTCTGCCTCTTGGCAGCCTGTGACCAAAGTCTATAGGAATAACTCCCAGACATGCTGTCTGATGATGAGGCCATGGTCAGTTGTCTGCGGAACATTTTGTCTAAATCACTTGAATCGTTGAAGTCAGTGCAGACTTTTCATTGTAATTATGTGGATCATGAAGTCCTGATGACTCCCAGTGGATGTCAGTAAAGAGTGACTAATGGATCATGGGGTCATTTGGTTCAGTTGGGGAGAAAAACCTGGGCAACCAAGGACAGTGCTTGAGGCGGTCCCCATCTGTGGCCAACCTCTTGCAGTGCTGTCTCCCTGTGTCATTTAGGAACTCTGACTCATCAGGGCCTGCCTCCCCAGCCTCATTACAAGAAAGCTTCAGACACACAGGCAGGTTTGTGCCTCTCCAGCTTGGCCCTATGCCCTCTGATGCCTCAAGTGGTTGATATCACTATATCAAGGGAGCAGAGCCTGTGTCTATGAGCAAAGTTGCCATGGAGGGCTCGTGAAAGGTAGTGCCCGGTGTCGGCCATGATGTCATTTGAAAGTCAGCAGCTCAGGCTGTGCTCTTCATGATGTCACTGCTAAAGTCCGTTGGCTCTGAATCACAGTTTCTCTTATGCTAGCTTTTTTCATTAGTCGTTAATAAAAGAAGAAAGAGGACCTGAGGATATTTTACCTTTACCTCAAAATACTTCTAAATATTTTACCTTCAGCAACATCATGATGTTCCCTGGATGAGGTCTCACATCTCTCTCTCTCCCCTATTTCTCTTCCTCTCTGTCTCTCCCATTCTCTTATCTCTCTCTTATTTTTCTATATACATTTACTTTTTAATTGGTCAGAGTACCTGTCACTTCAGAACATAAATAGGATGTCCAAAGTGGGTGATTTTTAAAATAAAAAATTTTATTTTATTTATTTTTTAAAAGATTTTATTTATTTATTTAAGAGAGAGAGAGAGAGAGAGAGAGAGCATGAGAGGAGAGAGGTCAGCGGGAGAAGCAGACTCCCTGCCGAGCAGGGATCCCGATGCAGGGCTCGATCCCGGGACTCCAGGATCATGACCTGAGCTGAAGGCAGTCACTTAACCAACTGAGCCACCCAGGTGCCCCTAAAATAAAAAAATTTTAAATGAAAATTTATCACAGGCTCTTGCATGGGAAGACATTACTACAGGGTATTTTGAGGTCAAAAGGTGTGTCATCAGAGAGCTGGAATCCAGCTAGATCAGTCCTCCTAGGTCTGTGAGGCCCCTTTCCTCTGTGGGTTCCAACGCAAACACGTTGTCATGAGATGAGCTAAAAAGCAAGTTAACTAAAACGAAGTCCCTGAGGAGTGTGAATTCTGGGACACCACTTGGTGCTGTCCCAACAGCCAACCTAGAAGCATATTTCATCTCTTGGCAAGATGGTTTCATCGCTACCTGAGGAAAGATAAAGTACTTTGCTCAGGAAACATAAGCCCTTGTTCCCAGGCCTCCTGCCTCTCAAACTGATGGACAGGTGTGGAAGGAATGCATTTGTCGGCAGGAATTAGTTGGTGCCCAGGCACAAATGGAAGTCATGTTCTTATCCCTCCTCTCTCAGCTTTGGGGAAAAAAACTGTGGTGGAGGGGGACGCTATGCGGGGAGAGGGGTGCAGAACAAGCTGTCTCAGTTTCAGCCAGCTGTCACTTGTCAGCAGATTCCAGCAATGGCATCTCGCTCAGTGAATATGGAAGCCAGGAATGTGCCTAATAATGGGGGCAGAGTGACCAGTGAGAGGCAAGGTAGACCTTCACTGCAAGTCAGGAGCAAGCTGCAAAGACTTAGCTTTCCCTGGATATATTGTCGCCAAGAAGGATTTTTCCTCACCCTGTACTGTTAATCAGTCATGGCTCCATCCCAACTGTGAGACTTGGTGTTCCCTTTGCTTCTGTTTCCAAACAGATGGCTCTCCATGGCAAGCAGGTGGTTAAGACAGGAATTTAGAGACCTAGTTAACCTGAAGTACCAACCATAGACTTGCCCAAAGGCATTACAGTTCAAGAGGATGCTGCATCACTGATGCAAGTGATGCTAGAGATAGGTCTTAGCTCCTGTGCAAGGATGTGCGGGATATAATAGGCAAGAGCCAAAGACCACAAAACAGTATGTATAATACATTTACATGACCATACTGGTATTCTCTGATCTCCCTTTTTTTAATATATCTTTGCAAAAAAGGAATAAAAAGAGTGGAAAGCAGTACACCAAAGATTTGAATAGTTATTATTTCTCAAGGAGGTATTTTTTTTCTGGTGGTTATTTCTTCTTTGAGATTTTTCTGTTTTCCAAACTTTTTCCTTTCCCTTAATGGTTTATGATCATTCTAATTCTAGCAACCTCTACCTATGTCCATAGTCCATATCCATCCATACTTTTCTCCAGGGTTGCTCTGCAAGGGGGTAGACAGTCATTGGACCAGCACTGGTTTAGAAGTAGTGAGTGGGGTCTGAAATCTATCGCTTGATTTAGTTGCCAAACTATTCCTGGACTATGTCGTCCCAGATAAAAGGGAACATTTTTTCTAATTTATCTCTGCAGAAGGGATGCCTTTTTCTAATTCATGTAGTAACAATGTAGTAACACTGGATTTCTTGCTGTAGGCCTGTGTGTGTGCATGCGTGTGTGTGTGTGTATGTGCGTGCGTGTGTGTTCATGTTGATCATTTTTGGCCATTCTATTTGATGACCTTATTGTATTTATAAAGTGTAATTACTCCCTGCTCTAAATGTGGTAGGAGACTTAATACTCTGAGAGTTTGGAAATGGCTTTCTGGAGGGGTAAGTAAAGTTGAAGAGTCTTTCAAGAGACCATTTTCAAAAGGGCCTAACTACTACTCTTTTATGAGCTGAAATCCATATTTCCTAGGAATCAGAATAGGTTGGAGGAAGAGCAAGAATGTGTGACTTCGAAATGTCAGTAATAGACACAGACCAATAAAAGGCCCAGGTAACCGCCTAGTGCCAAGAGGATGCAGACAGCCTTCATTGTTTCAGGAGATAATGATGGTGTCACCAGCCCTGTAAAATCAAGGGACAGCATGACCATGTGGCTATGCTGGGGGGGTGGAAGATGATCAAATTCTTTCATCATCTTTCCGATCTATATCTCTTTGTATAGTCACAACTTTGAGATGTTGAGGAAACTGGGCTAGCTTAACAGAGAGAATGTACAGTTAACATGAGATATCCAGCAAGTATGAAATAATGGCACCCAATGGCTCCTAGAGTTCTTTCCTCTAGCCAGAGAAAAGTGTGATGAACCACAAGGACTCTGGGTACCAGGGCCCAGGGCTCTGATGCACATGCAAAAGGCAGGCTTACTCCAGAAATAGTATCTCTGACCCCAGAGACTGGAGAGGCCTTGTTTTAATTTCAGGGTTGGAATAATGACAGTTTTATGAACAACCAAATAGTTATTCTGGGTTCTTCTCTTGAGAGTGTGGTCTGAGACCTTGGCTTGTGTAGTCTAAGTGTGTAATAACGTCTGATTGTGCTCTCAATGATCCTGTAACAGCCTCCACTTTGATTTCTATTTTGGAACCCCCTCCTAACTGGGAGCACCTAAACATAGGGCCTAGTGGGGCAGAACTTAGAAGCAACCTTATCTCAGGGCATTCTGGGGCCAAGCTGGTCAACTCCCCACTCTCAGTGAAAAGAAACAAGAAATCACCCCCGGCATTTTGGGGATGATAAAAGGAACTACCATTTGGTAGCAGAGGGATTCCTCCAGGGTGGCTTCTGAGCAGTTCTAGAATTCTCCAAGAAATCACTAGAATTGGGGTGTTCGGTAACACGGGGTAGAGGAAAATGCGCAGAATTGGAATGACAGCAGCTCCTGGGTAACCTCAGGTACATCATTGTCCTTGATGTTACTATCTCCAGTTCATAGCCAGAGAAAAAGCTTTAAAACTTGAAAGTAGTGTTGATTGGTTTTCCCTCTCTTTGCAGAATAAATGCCTCCAATTTTTACTGACAGTAGGGTCTTCAAAATGTTAATGATGAGATTGTGTTCCCCTAATAGAATGGCCTCCAAGAGTAAATACAGGGCCGCAAGGAATATCAAGAGGAGTGAACCCTTGATCCGTGGTTGGCTATGAAAACCAAGCCCTGTGAGTTCAAACATCAATAGTATAGGACAGCCTTGGTCTCAGTCAGTGGTTGGGGTAGACAGGACATCAGGGGTCATGGAATAGTCTCCCTGTGAAAGAATCAGGTATTGGAGGCCCAGACACGATAACACAAGTCCATGGTTGGGGGAGGGTGTTTTTGGAATTACTGTGGTTGATGAATCTAAAGCTATACAGAGTATGCCACTTCAGAACTTAGATTTGCTCTTGCTCTCTCTTGAGTGTAATTAGGTGGGATTAACTTAGTTTCAGTGCTCACCAGAAACGTATAGGTATTAAAAGTCCCCAAATTAATTCTGAGTCATTGGGTTCAGAGATAAGGCCCTGGGCCACAGTCCCTGGGGTTTCCCACGGCAGGGGGCAGTTAAGAATGGCCATGCTGAAGAGTCCTTGAGAACACAGATTTGGAATTTGGCATCTGGATTGCAATCCTGGCCTTAGTAGTTAGTAGCTATGTTAATAGTTGTCTACCTTTAACCTCTTTGTTGCTAAATGATGGTGGGAGGTGGAATATAGTATTTCTCTATAGTAAATACTTGTGAGAAGTAAGAGATCTCATGGTAGATTCCCAAGGAATGGAAGCTAGGATTCTAAGAGAGGATCCTATATCAATTCTGAGACGAGACAAAAACACTAGGATCATTGCTAACCTATGTTAAAATTGTAAGCTTGTACCACTTCATTCCTCTCACCTATTTCTAAAACAGGTCTTGAGGGTGTAATATACAGCATTGGAAATATAGTCAATAATACTGTAATAACTTTGTATGGTAACTACACTCATTGTGGAGATCATTTTGTAATGTATAAAAATATCAAATTAGTATGATGTCCACCTCCAACTAATAGGATATTCTATGCCAATTATACTTCAATTTAAATAAAACCCACATACTATGAGCCAACCCGGCAGCAATAAAACAGGGAAGAGGGGCCTAGCTCATGGCTAGGATGTGGGTGTTGGGTCAGAGGCAAGTAAACCAAGACTTCGGTAAATAAAAAAAAAAAAACAAAAAAAAAAAAAACAGAAACAGCGAGAAGCTAAGTAGAACTGGATGCAACAATGAGGGTGGACACAGAGCAGGTGAGTGTGCAAGGTAGCAGAAGTCTTGGACCATGTGCTATATTAGTATCTTACTGCTACTATGATAAGTACTATACTTTAGTACCATAAAAAAACACACATGTATTATCCTACAGTTCTGGAAGTCAGATATCTGAAATGGATGTCACTGTGCTGAAACCAAGATAGTGGCAGGGCCACACTCAACCTGGAGGCTCTAGGGAAGAATCCATCTCCTTATCTTTTATTGACTCTAGAGGCCGCCTGCATTCCTTGGCTCATGGTTCCCTCCTTCATTGTTTCAAAGCAGCAGCACAGCATTTAAATCTCGCTGTCTTTTTCTATCATCACATTGCCTTCTCTTTTCTCCTGGGCTTGGGGTGGAACTGCGATGGATGGCACCAACAGAAATCACTCCCCCCCTTTTTTTTTAAGATTTACTGATTTATTTATTTGAAAGAGAGAGAGAGAGAAAGAGAATGCGAGTAGGGGAAGGGGCAACAGGTGAGGGAGAGAAGGAATGCTCATGCAGGCTCTGTGCTAAACATGGAGCACAACATGGGGCTCGACCGCAGGACTCTGAGATCATGACCTGAGCCAAAATCAAGAGTCAAACGTTTAAACAACTGAGCCAACCATGTGCCCCAGAAATCACTTCCCATTCAAAGGATTTCTCCAAAGCATCTGTTTCCAGAGCAACTCTATGAGGAACATGGGGAAGGCTAGAAAATTAGGTCCCTGTTGCGTCTCCATCTTAGGTCTTGTACCATCACCCCCAAACCAGGAATTCTGACATTATATCTATGATCAGCTGTATTTTTTGAAAGATCAAATTAAGTCTAATTTTAGATGGAAAGAAGGGTAGGACTTCCTTTACATTTCTACTTAAGAAAAGATATCCTTCTTGGTTCTGTTCCGCCCATGGAGTAGAGTTTTAATAGCCAGATCCAAGGCAGGATTTGGAAGCCAATGAGTGGTACAGAGACAAAGAGCTTTTTGATAAAAGGACTTTTATTGGCCTCCCATCAGTTAGCTGATTTTTTTTCTTTCTTTAAATAATATGATAAATGAGCATTCTGATAAGGTTGTGTTTGGTATGGTTTCATGAGTTGACATAATCAAAAGCCATTTCCACTTGGCAGTGCACAAGAAAACCACCCAAGGCAGATGAACAAGGAAATTACTTAATTAGCAACTCAGGTGAGCACTGACTCTTGAGAAAGTGGATGTTATGATTGGAGAGAGGACAGGAAACCCACAGAGGCAGCTACCATGGTTTGGTGGTCAGCCAGAGACAGACTCCCCCATCCCTTTCTTGCTGCCCCTGCATGAGGACTTGCTGACCGTATACCTGAAATGGGATGTAGATGAGTTCTGACTTTGCTACAGCCCACCTGTCAATGTCAAGGAAAAATGATTGTGTCTTTGGTTCCTTCCAGTTCTCATGAAATAAACATCATCTGGCAATTCCTTTGAGATTGATTAGTCACTATTTCATTCCCTTGGGTCCTTCTTTCTGAGTTAATCATTGTTCTAAACAATGGCAACATTAATCAGAATGAGAACAGTTTTTAGTCATTAACAGCAAAACCAGGTTTTGTGCCTATTGGAGGTCCCTTTATCAAACCAGCATGAAGATCAGAAATTCATTCTATAGTGGGTACTCTTTCCAGGAGAGCCATATGTGCCCATGTCAGGGGAATGTGCATGTCAGGGGAATGTGCCCGTGGGAAATTTAGTTTTGGATAGTTTTCAGGGGTCATCTGCAAGGCAAGACTGAAGAAGTTTTTTCTGGTGGAACTCCAAGACCTTTGCTCTGGATCAGCCAGTGTCTTTGACTTCCATATGTATCGACTCTGGTGCTTTTAATAGCTGCAGAGGCAGTCCAAATATCATGGGTCAGTAGTAGAGTTTTAGATCTAGACAGCTCAAATATGAGCTTCAGCATTAACTGTTCATGGGACCTTGGGAAAACTTTAACACAAGGATAAATATCATCATCCATGTGGATTCCTTTCACATGGTGCCTGATACATAGTAAGGGCCCATAAATGGCAGTGTAAAGACAGAGACCCCTGAAATTATTTAAAAATGTCATGAGTCTCCAGTCTGTTTTCTGGGACTTTCGAACCACAGAGTATATCCTGAGGGGCAGAAGAAAACCAAAGAATGTCATAAATGCCATTCAGGTGAAGAGATGGCTGGAGTGTTCCCTACTCTCAAAGTGAGTCACCAGCAGAGTGGCAGGCTTGCATATAGACAGGCTCCTGCAGGTGCCAAATGACACACTTAGCCCTTGTAACAGCTGTTAAGTTTCATCTCCTAGTGATGGCCAAGGTCCTAAATTCCTCAGAACTCTATACCACCCATATTCCTGGGTCAGCTCTTCTTTAGAGACCCAGAGCTGACCATTTGGGAGACTAATCTTGCCCCTTTAGCATAAAGTGTGGACTGAGGTCTGCTCCTTGACCCCATTCTCCTGGGTTAACAGGCTGGCCTTGACCTGACTCTACCTGGGGTTTCAAGAAGAGCAGGATGAAACCACTAACTCCAGATCTTCTTCCCACTTCTTGGTCCTATCTGCCCTTTCCAAAGGTCGTGGGGCAAAGACTGGAGGAAGACTTCAGGCCAGAAACAGCTCCAGGCACTGTCACTGGTGAGGCAAACTCAGACTAGTGCGTGGTCTTAGCGCCATCTGCCAAAGACTTCCCCACCAACACATGAATGTCTTCATCTAAGACCTCACTGAATGTGACGCATGACCTATCTAACACAAATTCCTGAGAAAATAAAGATGCTGTTATACGTACACATCAGAAAGCTACACGTTTCCAAAATATTAAAGTGGAAAGCGTGTATCTTAGAGTCACAGAACTACAACATTGTTCTGGGCCCACGTCAGAGCACCTTCCCCTTATTATGTCAACTCATGCCTAAGAAACACTCTGGAGGGTTCTCAAGTGCTATTTAAATGGTCAAGAGAGAAAACTCCGAGTTTTCAAATCTATTAAATCTATTTCTGACTTCGCTGGCAATATTCAGAGCTCACCTTGCATAAGCAGACAGGATTTTTTCTCTTGAGAATAGAGACCTTCTGGTGGCATGAAATAGTATTTGTCAGATATTTCCAGGGAATATGAACCTTTGACTGTGGGTTGGGTAAGATGTTTTAAACAAACAGAATTTTGGCTAACACTGCCCATGAGTGCCTAGAAATCCTGCCTTCCTCTTTCCTGCATCAAACTTGAGGTGAAGTTCGGGTTGGCAGCAGCTTGGGTCTGCCATCATGTTCGAATTCCACTATTTCTGGCCTGAGTTTGCTTTTTCTGGCAGATTTGAGCCAAGTCCCAATGAAACATATCCATGGCTTTCAAAATTACAAAATTGGGCTGGCAAGAGGTGCGGGGCAGAGGAGGGAGGGGGAGGGGAGCGCGTCTAGGGTAATCGCTGTGAATGGCCCAATGATGAGGGTCTACCTCCAGGAAGTAATTTCATGGGGTCTCTGCCCACTCACTTCTGGTTTGGCTCTCCCCGCTCCCTCAGGCCGGGCACAGAGCAGTGCTTTTTATAGACTGTAAGTCCATTGTGAGGTTATGTATCCTAGCAGTTTGTAAAGCAGTGTTTTATTTTTCATAGTGGGACCATAGAAACACACTCACACATTTTCTGGTGCCTTCTCCTTCCACACTATCCTTGAATCATCAAGAAGGACTGTCCCCCTGAGCTGTTTGTAGGAAGCTGTGTTTCTTCTGGGTCCAGGGCCACTCTATGTCCCTGGTTGAGGCTCTTCAAGCCCATCCTAATAAATGATGTGGGAATGAAGGAAGCATGAGGACGTAGCCCTTCCTGAAGGGTTATGCAAATCTGAAAGGTTCTGTGGACTTTGAGCCTGGCCAAGGGAAACCTCAACAAATCAGTGATCCCTTGCTTTTTATTAGATTCCCTATAAACAGCCAAGCCACAGTGGTGTGGGAATCAGAGGACGGTCGGCTGTTTGATGGTTAAGGACTTTCCTCCAGTGCTGGTGCCAAGCATTTGGAGCCTCTTATGATGCAGGCTTGATTAGCCTGGTTCTCCCTCTGACTTCAATGTTTTGTTGAGGGGAAGAAGTACTTGTGGCCAGAGGAAATGTAATTAACAGAAAGATAGTGACCACAAACTCATCTTTTTTTTTTTTAATGGCATTATGGACTTTTATTTTTTTATTACTTTTTAAATTTTTTAATAAACATATAATGTATTTTTATCCCCAGGGGTACAGGTCTGTGAATCGCCAGGTTTACACATTTCACAGCACTCACCATAGCACATACCCTCCCCAATGTCCCCACCCCCATCTCCCGACGCCCCCCTGCCCCCAGCAACCCTCAGTTTGTTTTGAGAGGTTAAGAGTTTCTTATGGTTTGTCTTCCTCCCAATCCCATCTTGTTTCATTTATTCTTTTCCTACCCCCAAACCCCCCACATTGCGTCTCCACTTCCTCATATCAGGGAGATCATATGATAGTTGTCTTTCTCTAATTGACTTATTTCACTAAGAATGATACCCTCTAGTTCCATCCACGTCGTCACAAATGGCAAGATTTCATTTCTTTTGATGGCTGCATAGTATTCCATTGTGTATATATACCACCTCTTCTTTATCCATTCATCTGTTGATGGACATCTAGGTCTTTCCATAGTTTGGCTATTGTGGACATTGCTGCTATAAACATTCGGGTGCACATGTCCCTTTGGATCATTATGTTTGTATCTTTAGGGTAAATACCCAGTAGTGCAATTGCTGGGTCATAGGATAGCTCTATTTTCAGCTTTTTGAGGAATCTCCATGCTGTTTTCCAGAGTGGACCACAAA
This sequence comes from Mellivora capensis, assembly GCA_004024625.1. Taxonomy (NCBI): domain Eukaryota; kingdom Metazoa; phylum Chordata; class Mammalia; order Carnivora; family Mustelidae; genus Mellivora; species Mellivora capensis. Next base: position 372,622 of record PISX010000015.1, on the reverse strand, counting down.
CTCTCATCTTATCAGTGATGATCATAGGCATTTTGGAAAAGGAATGGAAAAGGATACTTTTCCAGTTAGCCACCATGTTCTGCCAGCATGGTGTTTGTAGTTCCCCCTTCATTCCATTGTCAGTGCCTTTGGGCTTCTAGTCTTTCCCTCCTCAAATCTATCCCAAATACCATAACCAGGCCATTCAGCCTGGAGAGCTATCTTAGCCTCTCACTCTCAAAGATTCAGTAGCTCCTTATTTTCCAGGGGTAAAATCCTAACTTTGTATATGACGTCCAAACCTGCACACAATGTGGTCTCAAGCCTTGTTTATGCCATCATGCCCTGTGTTGCTTCTGTGAATACCAGACCAGACACCTGCCTCTCCACACCTCTGCTCAGAATGTCTGGACTTCCTGAACAACGCTCCATTCAACTCCTCATCCCTCACAGGGCATCTACGACAGCCCCAATCCCAGAGTCTTTCTCTCCCCTCTCTCTCCCACCCCACCCTCCCAGAGCTCCTTTAATACTTGTAAACTGGGAATTTATTTTTCGCCACTTTATAGAACACCTGACCCAAGTGCAGGGAACATCCTCTGCTTCTCTGCAGAGCCTGCTGGGCCTGCTCTGCTAGGCTGGCCTTGTCCCAAGCAGAGGTGGACTGGCATGGAGCCCCGGAGCGCTGGCCTGGGTCATGAGCATGGAGCCTTGGATCCCACTGTAAAGCACAACTCTGGGAAAGTCCCTCCATCTCTCTGCTCCAGAGTCTCTGCATTGGCAAAGTGTGGCAAAGTGAGGAGTGATGACTCATTTGACAGAAATAGTCCCAAGGATTCCATGAGATATTTTGGATGCGGCACTTAGCAGGGTGCTTCATGCACTATCATTCTTATTCTCATTCTCATTAAGTAGAGGTATGCTGGTGGACAGACTTCTGGTCATAGGACCCAGGGCCCTTCTGAGGAGTTGGGACACTTGGCTGGGTCTGTTTGGGGAACCGCTAGTCTGCTTCTGTAAGTTGGACTTACAGTTTGACACTTTCCTTGTGTGTCAGTAGGACAAATGAGGAGTCCCCGCGTCCCAGGTTGTTGTAAGAACTGAATGTGATGATGGGTCTAAAATGCTGATGCTTAGGAAAGGCTTGGTTAATGTGAAAGCTACAGAATTCTGAGAATTATTGGAATAAAGTGGCCAGAAACGGGGACCTGCATCTCCTCTGGGCCTTTGCTTGTGAGGCCTTGCTTTCCCTAGTGCCTCTGTTGAACCTGGTTAGGGCGGGTAAGGGAAGCCTCCTCAGGCTCTGACTTTTCTGTCCTTCTTCTCTTCTGCCACCTTTGCCCACTCTGTCTGACCAGAGCTGGAAGAGTCTGGAGATTTCAGAAAGATGGGGCTCTTCAAGTGGCCGAGGCAGACAGGTCACCTGTATGTCCCCAGGCAGCTCATGAGACCCTGCAGACCCTTCCTCGGGAACACTGAGTGCTCCTGGGACGTTGTGCTCCTGGTAGTGGGGACCAACGCAGACAGATTAGCACCCCTCCTCATCCCTACCCCTCCGTTTCATCAGCTTTATCCTGAGGTGGATAATGTTTCTCTAACTGCCTAATTGGGAGAATTTAGCTGGAAAATTGCCAGGGTGCGAGCAGCCGGGGTTGCCAGCTGTAATGTCAGCGGGTAATCCCCATGTGGCCACCAGGGAGCCAGGAGCAGCCCTCTTTCTTCAGTCTTCCCCAGTGGTAGAACGTGCTGTGGGCTCTACGAGAGAGGACGTGGAAGAGCACAGAGGTGGCCCAGCTGCTGCTGCAAGCACTGGCCTGCCTGCCTCCCACCCCTCCCGGCCCTCTGTGGCCTGCACCAGCGGGGGATGGAACACCACCGGCTGGACAGCCCGTGCCCCTTGGAGCCACACCCTGGTGCCGTGGTCAGTTCCGTGGACTCCCACCGCAGCCGCCCTGAGTTCACATTCGGTCCAAGGGGCATCCCGGAAGAGGAAAATCTAATTGTGAAAACTCATTCCTGAGTTTGAGAGAGAAACCGTGTCCAGCCTGTGGAGCCTGGGGCCTGACTGCTTCGGTTCAAATCTAGGCTCTGCTACTTGCTGGGGAGGTGACCTGATCTCCTGATTTTATCATCTGTGAAATGCGGATGGTAAATCCTAGCACCCGTCTCCACACCACACACCAAGGGACCTGGACGGATGGTGGCACTCCCTCCTTTAACCCCTGGCGTCCAGGATCATCCTGAAGGTGGATGTCTAGCCCACCCAGAGAGAAGGCATAAAAGACTGGATGTCAGAGATTTTGATGGGCCAGGCTTAGAAAGGGGGTTGAGGGGCGCCTCACCCCGGTCACATTCCACCCTCTAGAAAGAATGTAGTCACATGTTTGCAGCCTGCCTCAGCCAGGGAAGAGCGTTAGCCGGTGCTCAAGATGAAGAGGCCCTGCCCCCTCGTCTCTGCCACCAGAGACACCTTCCGAGTAGCAGCAGGCATGAAGGGAGCACACGTGTTAGTGCTTTTCCTGTGTGAACTCCATCAACAGGACGTGAGGAGACTCTATGCAGACACTACACACCAGCCAGGGTCTTGAGAGAAGCCCCGTGGGACCCTCAAAGGACCGGTTAGAGAGGGTTTGAGAATCTCCGGAGAGCCCCGTCCCTGACAGTGACATCCTCGTCAGCCAAAAGGTAGAAGCAACCCAGGTGTTCCGACGGACGCGTGCGCACGCAGACTGTGGTGTGTACGTAAACAGAATATTAGTCAGCCTTTCTTAAGGAAGGAAGTTCCTTCCTCAAGGAAATACAACATGGACGAACCCTGGGAATAATTATGCTGAGTAAAATGAGCCGATCACAATAGACAAACCGTGTATGACTCCACTTAGATGCGGTATCTCGAGTAAAAACTTCACACAGACACAAAGCAGAGTGGTTGTTGCTGGGACTGGAGGAGCGGGGAGAAGGGACTTACTGTTTGGTGGGTGCAGGGTTTTAATTTTGCAAGAGGAAAAGGGTTCTGGGGAAAGGTCGTAGTAATGGGAGCAGAGCAATGTGAAGATAGTTCATGCCACTGATCTGTATGCTAAAAAAATCGTTCAAATGGTAAATTTTATGTTACGTGTATTTTACCACAATTAAGAATACGTTTAAAGGTGGGTTTAAGAAGAAAATATTTACAAAGATTTAAATGAGCTCTAGGTGCCAGTGAGTGATGGTATGGTGCAGAGGGAGTAGCACCACGGGAAGCTGCATCCACCCAGAGACCTGACGGGTAAGCAGAGGAGGGGACGGTTACCAGGATAGGTGAGAACAGTGGCCATGGAAGAAGGGCCACCGAACAGGAGGTAAGGCTTAGGTAGGCGAACTCAGCACTTGCAAAGCACAGCTGAGTAGAGAGGAATCCGTGGATAAATGCCCAGACTGGTGTGCTCCTGCCCATGACTCCCCTGTCTGCACCCAGCCGGAATCAGAGGGCAGGGGAAGCTGGTGATGGCCTCCTGTGACTCAGCCTCCCCAGGGCTCACAGGTTGGGGGAGGGTGGAGGGTAGGTCTCAGGGGCAAGCAGAAAGGATTCGGGGCAGCTGCCGTATTCCCATTCCATAGATGAGGATTCTGAAGTAATGTAACTCAACCAAGGTCACACAGTTAGTGAATACAGAGCAGGCTTCCAACCCTGCTGGCCCCAGAGCCTCCTGAAGGAAAGGCCAGGCCTAAAATGTTGGGAAGGTCTGTGAAGTGCCCAGCAGTATGCTTTCTCCTCCTCCAGTGAGTGAGAAAAGAGAGACTCGGAGAGCTTAATTCAGTACTTTTCCCAGGTCCGGCAGCTAATAAGCTGCAGATCCAGGATTTCAGACTCCAAAGCTGAGCTCTTCCACCAACTTCAAGAACCTTCAGGCAGGCAGTTACTCACTGTCACCACCATTATCACCAGCATCAGGATGCGGTCACTGAGCAAAGGCTGCATTGTGCCTTGTGTCCGGACAAAGGAGGCTACTATGCCCAGACCCTACGCCTCTCCTACGCCCATTAAGCCTTCAGGCCAGGGCATCTACTTTGTAACAAGCCCCACCAAACGCGAACTCAAAATACAGTCCCTCCCCTGTCAGCAGCCGCCAGAATGTTGAGCTAAAAGATATGCTTGAAACCATCTGTCAAAGCCCCTTGTTGTGCCTGGGCCAAAATGACCTGTTTGCCCAGGGTGAGTTCAGGTCACAAGGTCAATATTTACTGAGCACCTGGCCAATGCCCAGTGTGAGCTGGGTGTGGGGGTGACCCAAGAGGCAAACCTGGGTCTCTCAACATACCATCTGCTTCTTTTCATCTGCAACACCATCACTCAGACCCAGAGTCCAAAAACTCTGGCCCATGGGCCAGATCCACATGCTGGCCGTTTTAGGGTACCGAGGGTCATTGCCATGCCATGTGGGCCACCATAGATAAACAAACACCCTTTATTTATCTGTTGGCTGTAGCTGCTTTCACATTATGACAGGGACATTATGGTCCCCAAAGTCGTGTGTGTGTGTGTGTGTGTGTGTGTGTGTGTGTGTGTCTTGACCTAAACCAAGTACATTAGTTTGCTAAGGCTGCCCTACCAGGTTCCACAAACTGGGTGGCTGCAAATAACAGCCATTTATTGTTTCCCAGCTGGAGGCTAGATGTCCAGGGTCACTGTGTCAGCAGGCTTGGTTTCTTCTGAGGGCTGAGAAGGAGAATCTGTTCATGCCTCTTCTAGCTTCTGGTAGCTTCGGGCATCTTGGCTTGCAAATGGCATTCTTCTGAGTCTTCACATCGTCCTCCCTCGATTCATGTCTATCTCCATGTCCAAATTTTCTCTTTTGGACAGATGTTGGATTTGGGCCCATCCTTATGACTTCATCCTAACTCAATCATCTGTGGGTGATCAGAAGTCATTTCCAAGTAAGGCTGTTTCCAAATAAGGTCACCTTCAGAGGCACTGGGGGTTAGGATTTCAGATTTTGGGAGACACAGTTCAGCCTATAATTCCAAGCTACATTATTTCTGCCTGGACTATGGTGGGAGCTTCCTAACAGGTCTTCCACAACCCTCTGTGCACAGCACCCCACCCCACTCTCAAATCCTTAGCCCACAAGCCGCTGCCCGTGTCTCAGCTTAGTCATTTCACGGTAACATTAGGATATGTCGCCCTCCAAGGCACACCCCATGGGCAGAGGCTGAACTTTTCCATCATCTGTGGTGTGCTGCGTCCTCTGCCCGGGGAGACCTTGCCACTTCTTTGTACCCCACCTGCCTGCACTCTGTCGCCACCTCTCTGGCTTTCTTTCTGGTGTCCAAACTTGCCACACATCCTTCCTCGACAGGGTCTGTATGTAAACTGTCCCTCTGCCTGCACCATTGTTCTCTCACCTCTGCCAGTTCAGCCCTCACTCATCCTTCATAGAACGTCCTAAACGTCCCTGTTTCCCCCACCAAGTCACGTCGCCCATTAGCAGCTCATCGCACTTCTCCAACATAATGCTCCGGGAGTCGTGTGTGTGTGTGATTTTGGAACTGATGAGTCTCTTTGTCATTGAATGTCATTGAATCTAATGTCTTTGTCATTAGATTCAAGAGGTAAGAAGACTCTTCAAGCTACTGTTGTTGTTTGCCTTTATATCCTGGCAACTAGGATTGCCCTGCCCACTGTGAGCTCTCCAAAACCATCTGTTGAAGGTAAAGAGAACTGAGGAAAGAGAATGGGAAGACACTCAGGGCCATTGCCCCTAAGGAGCTGAGGGCTTAGTGAGCGCAATCAAGGTGCAAACAGAAAATGACAGTATAGTGTGAAAAACTTTACTGTCATTTTCTGTTTGCACATTGATAAGGCAAACACAGGACGCACTGGGGGAGCACAGATGAGGGGCTTCTAGAGTGGGAATAGAGTAAGAATAGGGAAGGTTTCCTGGAGGAGGTGATGCTCAAACTTAGTCTCTTGAGTCTCCCTTAGTCCCACATTTCCAGATGGAGGGACAGCATGATTAAAGACCTGGAGGCTTTTCCATTGTTGTGTAGCAAATTACTGTAAGTGTAGAGGCTCAAAAACAGCATACATTTACTATCTCACAGTTTATGTGGTCAGGAGTCTGGACACAGTTTGGTTAGGGTTACCACGCACGGTCTCACAGCACTGCAATCAAGCTATTGGCTGAATTGCATTTTCATCTAGAAGCCTGACTGGGGAGAATCATTTCCAAGATCCTTCAGGTTGTTGGCGGAATCATTTCTTTGTGGCTGTGTGACTAGGGTCCTGCTTTTTGCTGCTGTTGGCTAGAGGCTGCCTTCATGTTCTAGAGGCTCCCACCATTCTCTGCCTCGAGGGCCTCCCCAACATGCCTTGTTTCCTCTCACCAGCAAGGAGAACCTCTCCTCAGTCCACTAAAGACAGAGTCTGGTGTAACTGAATAGAATCCCTGAGTGACAAGCCATCACTTTTGCTATGTAACGTGGAGTAATCATGCGAGGGGCCTCCTACCTCCTTTGCTATGTAATGTTACTAAATCACGGACTGACATTCCATTACCTTTCCCATATTCTGCTGGCTAGAAGGAAGTCACAAGTCCTGCCCGTAACCAAGGGGAGAGATCTCACAAAGGCACGGATACCAGTTGGTGGAGAATCATCAGGGGTGACTTGAGGGTCTGTCCACCACAGAGCCTGGACAGAGAATTGTGTGAGGGTATCAACTATTCCCTCTTTTACTTACATAGGCTTGATGGAGGACCCGCCTTACCAGGCAACATTCTTGGTGCTGGGAACATAGTGGAGGACAAGACAGACCAACTACCTACCCTCCTAGAACTTCTCCATTCAGGGTAGCTAAATTATGCAGGAGGGGGGAGGTTACTTTGCATGGAGTGGTCTTTGGGAATCTTCCTCCCAACGGCCTAACACATAGAGAGCTTTCCTTGTCAAAACTGCTTCAATCCCCAAAAGCATTAGGCAGGGTCCTTGGCCCAGCCATTGGTTTAACCATCCCTCAGATGTCAGGGGTTATGATGCCCCCAGTCATTCCTAACAGTTGAAGCTACTGTTGTTCAGTCTTACAGGAACCCTCCATGGCCTTGTGCCCCTCTCCTGCCTCTGCCACTGCTCCCCCTGGCTTCTTCCCTAGCCTTCAAGAAGATCTCTCCGAAAAATCCCTCTGGCCTCCAGACCAGTGGTAGGATGCCTTCCTTGGCCTGTCGTGCCATTGGTCCTTAGTGCATTCTGGGTCAGCTGTCTCTCATTCTGCCAAAAATCTGTTCTTCAGTGTAGACATGACATCATCCAGTCGTCAGGTCGGGACCTGAACCCGGGTCACCTGACCTTGAAGACCTTTCTCTTCCACTGCACCTTGCTGTCTGAGATTGAGAGTATCTGATCTGGTCCTCGATCTGGAGAATTTTTGATCTCTCACTTGTTCCATCGGTATTCAGTGAGTGCCTACTCAGTGCCGTAGGCTGGAAACAGGCCAGATTCCTGCCCTTAGCCAGCTTACAGCCTAGTGGGGGAGACAGGTATGGATTGAAGTATCATGCACAGAGGTGGAAGTGGCATGTGATTCATCTGTAGTAAATGTTAAGAGTGACCAGAAGTGGTGATGAGAGAGCCCGTGGGGCAGCATTTGAGTTGGTCAGCAAGGGCAGGAGAGTCACCCCTGCCTCCGGGGTTCTTGACCAGCAATTAGGAGGAAGAAGAAAAGTCAACTAAGCCAAGGGCATGGGGGGATTAGAACAGTCATCCAGGCAGAGGTTATAACGTGGGTGAAGGCCCTGAAGTGGGAGAGAGTTTGGAGAAATGAACCAAGTATAGTTCGGCTGGAGGGAAGAGGGCCAGGTGGTTGTTCTTGCTCAATCCGAAGTCAGACAGCCAGACCCAAACAGAGAGAGTGCAAAGGCCCTACGCCTGTCTCATTCCCAGGCTCCCTGTGATCCCCACATGCCAGGGCCTCCCATTTATCATTCTGAAGAGCCCTGCCAGGCTCCTCCCTGGGGCTGTCACCCCTTGGGAGAGGTTATCACCACACAGAAATCCAGCCAATCCTCTTACCATGTTCAAGGCACACAGCTTAGAATAATAGCCATTTTTTTCAAGCCTTCAGAAGTGTCAAACCTGCGTCTACTTGGAATGAAAGACCAATGTTACCACTCAGCACAAGGGTAGTATGCCGGCCACGGCTCTGGGTAAATTGAATACAGCCAGTAAGTGCATTTGGGCCTCTAAAACGGGAGAGAGAAGCTTGATTTTCTACGCCTCTGGGTTTGGGAATGCAAGCTTGAGCTGGGAGGAGCATGAGCTGCAAAGACTGACCTACGGAAGAGAGAAAGAGAGACAGACAGACTCACTCGTCTTGTCCATGAGCAGCAAGGAGCAGGGTCCAGCCATATGGGCAGTCCTGAGGAGGCAGGGACTGTGTGCCCTGCTCAGCACTAATTAGAAGCAAACTAAGGCCTGGCTGAAGTGGCTGCAAGGACACCCAGCGGGGACCATTTCCTGCACGGGGCGGGCAGCCCTGGATGAGGGGGCGACAGGTGCTGCCTCCTCTGACACTCTTGGCAGCATCTCTCCCGCTCCTGCAGCTCATCCCAAGATGCGCACGACCTTGGAATGCCCGGGGAAGCTGGGTTTGGCTCAGGGTTCTGGAGACTGCTTTCTGCAGGGAATGGCTATCTCCCCACTCTCCCTTTTGAGGGTCTGTCTGCAACAACTGAAGGACTTTCGCTTCCTTGGAAGTTCAGCACAGTGACGGCTGGTAGTTTGACTTGGCTGCCATGTCATTTGACAGGACCTAGAAATCAAGCCAATGAATTGTCGGGGCGGGGGGGCGGGGGCTGTGATGCCTTAGCGTGCGGCAGGGAGACAGGGAGGGGCTGACGAGACATGTGCAGTAGCATCAGGGGTGGGGGAAGCTCAGGACTGAGACACAGAATGAGGGGAAAGCCAGAAATAGGAAAGGGTCGGGGATACGATTGTGGCATTCAATACTGGCAATTTTTAAAACAGTATTTAGTGTGTTGAAGCAACAGTCGTAACATGGGAATGGTGGTGCCAAAACGATCAGATCAAAATGACCCACTTTGCTTTAGCAGCGCAGAGGAAGTGTGTCTTTGACAGAATCTCCAGGAGTTCTCCCATCTCTCCTTTTCTTTCACACCCTTGGCCCAGACTTTCAGCATCACTCCCTCATGCTATTGCAGAAGTCCCAACACTGGTCAGTCTGTGGTCACTACCCTCCATGCATCAGCCAGAGAGAGTTTTTTTTTTTTAAACACATCCGATTAAAAAAAGGATCCTTGAACTCTGCCTCCTAATATAAACCCAAGGTTGCTGACCCTGGATCCTGGATCCTGTTCCTTCTACTTCCTTCTGCCCTGGAACACGTTGGTTTGTCCAAGGATGACCTTGAAGGGCATCTCCTGGTAGATGAGCCTTATCTTCACAGGACTGATGCCTCCTGAGCTTGGTTGCTCTCTACCCAGAAAGCAGCCTCAAACCTTGGTAACACTCAGCATGCCTTTGGGGGTGGGGGCAGGGGAGAGTGTTCTTGACACAGTGGAGTATGGCCCTCATGCATCCCTCTGCCTGTAAACTGCTTCTCCATGAAGATGAAGATGGAGCCCGAAGTTGTACCTTGGGCATTTCCCTGGTTTCCAAGGAAAAAAGAAAGACCTCCTCAGTCTGTGAGCTTGTGCATATATGTGCATTAGAATTGTTAATGTTTCTTTGAAGAGAGGTAAAATTTATGTGTGGTTTAACCAAACGATGTGTCTCCAGTGGGGGAGAAAACCGCCCCTGACCCCATTAAACACTAGTTGTGATGCATGGGGGAAAAAAAGAAAAGAAACCTTGAACTCTATGAGCGTGAGAAAACAAAGGGGAAATCGGAATTGTGGATCTGCCAGAAACCTGCCATTCATAGAGCCCACAAATCACAGGGAAACAAAGAGAAATGGAAAGATTTGGTATTAAAAACCCATTCTTCCCTGAACCTGTGCCAGCATCTATAAAACAATTACATGTGATCGTACGTGAGGCTTTTCTGAGACACTAATTCTTCTCTTGACATTAAAATGTTGTACATACTGCTTTCAAAATGTCGCACCCAGTCAAGAAGGGCACACATCAGAAGAGCAGACACAGTGTGCGGGGCTAACCCAGCCCAGCTCCTGAACACTGGGAAAAAACTGTGGTTTTCTGACTTTTCTCCCCTGGGAGGTTTCCTTGGAGTCGTTAATTTTTGACCCCCAGGGTGTGATGTCCTTGTCTGGCTCCCACACAGCTCCCTTGCTGCCAGGAGACGAGACGAGGAGGTGGATGGTTCCCAAAAGCTCCCCACCCTCGCCTCCAAAATCCGAGAAAACTCACCAAGGCTCATGCCCAGGAGAAGGGGATGAGGCTCCAAGCCTGGCCCGAGGTGGCATGAACGCACGTGCCCCGTCACTGCAGAGAGCACTGACCCCTGGATCCATTTGTGGATGCCGAGTTCCCGGTCGTGTTCAATGGGTCTTTGATTTCAGATTAAATAGGGCCCCTGTGTGAAGTCGGCTGTTGGTTTCAAAAGCCTTTTCATTTTGACAGGTGAAAACTTCATTAGAATTACCCTATGCAAAGATGTCAGGAAAAATATACAAAGGGAAATTGGAAAACGTGATGGAGTTGAGCGTGCGCTCCCTCTGTCCTGGTGTTTCCGCCGGGGCTTCTTTATTTCTCATGCACTTGCTCTTTGGCGTGTCCCCAGATGGGGGCTTAGATGTAGAAACGCACAAAAGGCAGGTGATTCCATGGCTTTTGGCTTCTTGCTGGCATGGCTTCACGGGCTCACTTCTTGGCAGGGGGATCCATCTCTGGATCAAACGTGGGGGTATTTCCAAATTGAGCTTTGGGAGGAGGAGCCCCGAGAAGGAGAGGCAAGAAGAAAAATAGGTGAATTAAATGAAAAGCATGTTGTGGGCCAATTTAATTAGGGCTAATATATCAGGCCCTATATTGTTTTTGGAACTGGATTCAGGAGTAACAGGATCCCTGACAAGTTGTAGCCAGCCCTGCTAACGAAGGACTCTGGAGTTCACAGACCGGTCTTGAGGAAACCCCAACACGGAGCAGAAAGTGGCAAGTCCACTCTGGTGGCAGGGTGGGACACAGAGCCAGCCACAGCTCACCCTCCCCTTGGTCTCCCTCCCCTTCCTGCTGATGAGAGACAAGAGCTGGGAGCCAGGGCTTCTGGGCAACGTGGCTGGCCCCAGGCTGTGCAAGCCTGCCCTAGCCAGAGGTCTGGGCCTGCATGGGAGTGGGAGACTAAGGCATGTTTTCAGAAAGCTCCTGGACTGAAGGCTGCAAGTATTCCATCTGGGCCTAGAAAAGGGGCAGACCCTCCCATCTCCCAGGCACAGCATGGGGGCCTTGGGGAAGGGGCTCTGTGGTGTGTAATTTAATCCTTGCATTTCACAAATGGAAAATGAATGGCCCAGAGTGGGAAAGGGGTCTCACTCCCCACATGCACTACTGGCTTCAGCCCAAGGGACAACTCAGGATACTGGCAGCCACTTGCTTTCAAAAACTCACCAGGCAGGATTGCCCTTTCTCGTGCTGGAGACCACAGGATCACATATCCTCTGCTTGGTTTCCCTCACAGGCTCTGAGGATCACCTGAGCTGGGGCTTCTCAAACCCTTCCTCCCAGGCTACGATTCCAGGGTCTTTGCTAGAAGGAAGGGGCCACAGGTCCACTTCCAATAAAACAAGCTTGATTTGTCTGTTTTACCTAACATGCTGCAGAGAAACCCTACCCATTGGGGTCAAACACAGTCCTCACTCCTTGCAAGCTGTGTGATTGACTATGTTATCTTCCGTCCTCTTGATCTTCAGTTTCCACCTCTGAGAAAGGGTAGTAGAATAATAGTAGCTATTTAATAGGGTTGCTAGGGAGAGTCAGTGACTCCATGCGTATAAAACACTCTAAATAGGGCCTGGATATAATAATCACTCAAAAAGGTTACGATGACTACTGTTTACTTGTATCACCATGGTCATTATCATGTTAGACTTGTAGGAAAGACTCAGTTTGGAGGAAAAGGGGGGTTTCCTAAAGGATAGAACAAATTTGAAATCCATTGGCCTGCAATAGTAAGTTTTATGTGTCAGCTTCACAGGACCATGGGATGCCCAGATGTCTGGTCAAACTTTATCCTGGGTGTTTCAGTAAGGGTGTTTCTGGATGAGATTAACATTTGAGTCACTAGAGTGAATAAAGCAGATTTCCCTCTAAGACATGGGTGGGCCTCATCTAATCAGTTGGAGGCCTGAATAGAATAAAAAGTCTGACCCAATCCTGAATAAGAAAACATTCTCCTGCCTGATGGCCTCTGAACCAGAACATCAGCTCTTCCTGGTTCTATAACAGCTTCCTGGCCTTTGAACTCAAACTGGGACATCAGCTCTGCAGGTTTGGACTTGTCAGTCTCCACATAATAAATCTTTATATGTGTGTCTGTGTGTATATATACACACACTTATTAATTTATATACATATATATAATGTATATTTGTAACATGTATATATAACAGGATATATATATAATATATATGTAGCATATATATAATATATATATAAATCTCTGTGTGTGTGTGTGTGTGTGTGTGTGTCTGTGTGTGTCTATATAAACCTTATTGGTTTTGCTTCTCTGGAAAACTCTAATACATGACCTAAGAGCTACATTTGGCCCTCAGTAATGTGTATGTGTACATGTGTGTGTGTGCATGCACACATATGTCTGCATGATTTTCTATATGTTTTCATGTTAAAAATAATCCAAATATCCAGGTTCTTTGAAAATTTTAAGTTGTGGCAGCAGTAATCTCAAATTGGCTGGAAGTGAGTTCAGCTGTCCCCATCATACAGGACGTGTGATCCCCAGTTCTCACCTTGACGCAGACACACACCCTCCTTTCTATAGCTGCTTCCACATACGGAGTAGAGAAAAATTTTGAGAGATATTGGGGAAGTTGGTTGCCCTTTGGAATACAGGCAGGGTTCATTCATATAGTCAGTCTTCACTGGTAGGTGGCAGGTGAATAAGACATTACCTGAGCTCGTAGTCGAAAGGAGAAGACACATTTAAGTGAAATACTGCAGTGCTGAGTGGTAAATGCTAGATCAGATGGAGGGCCAGGTTCTCTGGAGTCTGGGATGCAGATGTTGAGGAAGGCCACTGGAAAGTGAGGAACTATGGAGCTGAGTCTTCAAGTTTGCATAGAAGTTTAGATAAGTGGGGAAGAAGATGAAAGATAACTCTAAGAAGAGGGAATAGGCTGTGCAAAAACCCTGTGGTAAGGGGAGCAGCATGGATTTAAAGAGCAGTTTGTCATAGCTGGAGTGTATGGCAGCACTCAGGTGTTGAGGCCGGAGAGGTGGGGACCCACAGGATCATCAGGGTTCTTTTTCTTGAAAATGATTCAAGACTATTCCAATTTTTTTGCAGAGAAGTAACTGACATATTTCCGTGTTAGGAAGATCTGTCTAGCTGCACAGAGGAGAATGAATTGAGAGGGAAAGTTGTAGGAAAAGTGACCGTGGAGGTGCCACAGAAGATGTCTGGAAGTCTAAGGTTTCCATTCCAAGTGTTAAAGCTTGGAGTTCTGTCATATTCTGTATGGGGTAAGAACTTAATCTCTATCACACTTCATTGTGAGTGAGTTCAGGGACCTTCTCCAAGAGCAAGTTTCCATGTAGGAGCTGTAGAAAGCACTAGGGCATAAAAAAACAAACCTCACCTTATCATGATTTTTGCCCAGATCCTATCCTATGAAGAAGGACCATTCGGGAGCTTAGTGATGATGTTCAATGGGATGTTTATGGGCTGCTCTTTGGGGATCACCGTTGTACAGCAAACCAGAGGTCTCTTTGCCCCCTGATGTTCATGTTTATGGCTTTCTTCTGGAAGGATAATGGCCAGTTTTCCTTTATTCCACAAGACCCTCAGCATGAAAATCTTAATTTCAGATGTCCATGGGACTCAGGATGAGGCTGAATTTTCCACACTAACTTTTCCTTTGTGAGCAAACAGAGCCCAAACCAGTTAGCTAGGAGGAGTCCTTGGGAAGAGGACATGGATTGTCAACTTTCACTTGGGCTCTCACACTGGGATATTTGTTTAAAAACCAAGAGGACGTTTGGAGAGGCACCAGCTAACACCTTCTTGAAACCAGCAGGTTTCATTGACAGATGGGGTTTCCCTGTGTCAGCTTCTCATTAGTGACCATAGAGAGAACCCTGATGAGTCAGCCTGATCCTCAATCTTAAATCACCCCTGGCCCTTGGGTAAAGACAGCAGCACCTGGAATTAGCCCCAGGCACAGTGAAAGATGGAATGAATCAGTGTCTACTCTGGCCTTGCCCCCCCCCCCCACCGCCACCATAGGCTTATGTTGGAAGCTCTGGCTCAGGTAGTCATAGGAAGGTTGTAGGTAATGTTTTTAGTGGCTTTGTATCCCCTGTATTCCTCGTCCTCAGTGTCTCCAGAAATGAGCCAGCGTGGAAAGGGACCTCACACATCATGTGTTGAGTGGCCAGTTACCATCCTCTGCCCAGGTGAGAGCATGGACCTATCTTCCTGACTCCCTTGGATTTTATAGCATCTTACCTGCTTTCACGTAGAGAGCCCTTTCTCGGCACTCTTTCTTTCAGGTCTGAAATGGCACTGTGAAAGTACGTACCCTCATCCCTTTGTGATGAATAGGTAAACAGAAGCTAGCGTACTTCGGAGGATTCAGCCCAAGTCCATCACGCTTGCAAGGGATTGCACCAGGACTGAACCCAGCTGTTAAATCCAGAGCATTTGGCTGTGCTGTCTTCCCCATCCAGAGGGTGGTGTTCGACATTGTCTCCTGGGCCTAGGGGGAGCCCCGCTGTGCCATTCTTCCTTGGCTTTCCTTGCTTTGAACCAGATTCCATACTCTGTCTGCTCTAGGCTCGCTCCTCCCTGCTCCTCCTCTGCTACCACCAAATCCCAAGCACCCGTGGTAGCAGAGGAGGGCTTGACAGGGTGAGTAACTAAGTGGGGGTGAGGCACAGTAAGGCGCTCCAAGCTCACGGCCAGTTGTCTCTCTGACATCTGCTCCCCAGGGAAGAAGCTGCCCTCTGGCTCATGGTCAGTTGGCCTTCATTTAAATAAACCCAGCAAGTGGGCCTGGACCTTCCTCTCCCAGATGGCAGAAGTCCCACTTGCCTTCAGGACTCCCCTCAGATGTCACCTCCTTGAACAGTCCCTGTCCTCCTTCCCCTCGAGCTGGCCTGCATGTCCCTCCAGGGCACTTAGCCCTCCAGCACCCCGAAGTACACCACGTTGTGATCTATGCATTACCTCACCACCTTGCCCACTGTACCATGAGCCGCCGAGGCTGAGACCAGGGTCCTGTGGCCGGCCACTCTTACAATTAGGACTAGGATGGACTACGAAGTCAGACTGCCTGGGTTTAATCCCCAGCTCTAGTGCTCAGTAGCTGTATGACCCATTTAGAGGATATGTTTGCACATCTGTGAAATAGAGCCAGTAATCATACCTGATCAAAACATTATTATGAGGATGAGATGCATGGTATATAGAAAACATTGAGCACTAGGGAGGGCACACAGTAGGTGCTCAGCATGCCAGCTGTTACTATTACGTTGTATCGCCAGTGTCTAGTTAGTACACATGAATGGGAGAGAGGAGGTGGGAGGGAGAAAACGTGGAAGGAAGGAAGAATTGATTGAATTAAGAAATGATGAATTATTGAATGGCTGATGAACAAGCCATACACATGTATTAGTCAGAGAAACAACCAGAAGGAGATGATGGATAGATGGATAGAGATTTATTATAAGGAATTAGCTTTTGCGACTATGGAGGAGGCTGAGAAGCCCTACGATCTGCCATTTGTATACTGGAGACCCAAGAAATCCAGAAGTAATTCGGTCTGATGCCAAAGGGCTAAGAACCAGGTAACCGGCGGTGTAAATCCGGGTTCAGGAGCAGAAGATGGGCTAAGATTTTCCCGTGCAATCTGTGAGGCAGGAAGAGAGGGGCGGCGTATTCCTTCCTCCTCTGTCTTTTGTTCTATTCAGGCCCTTAACGGATTGGATGAAGCCCACCCACACTGGGGAGGGTCATGGTACTTCACTGAGTCCATAGATCCAAATGCTAATCTCACCTGGAAACACCCTCACAGACACCCCTAGAAACAATGTTTAATTTGGGCACCCACAGCCAGTCAAGCTGACACAAAATTAACTGTCACATACAAGCACGAAGATGAAAACAAGGCCTCCAGCAGTACCTGGGGTCCTTCCTACCAGCCTGATATGTCAAGGCCACTATCTCTGGGGGCTACTGGGCCCATGAATCACCTGTTTTGTGCAAACACAAAGTGTAATCTAAGAAGCATATTCCACACTAACCAGAGAGTCCCAAGGAAGGGCAGTCCAAAAAGATGGCAAAAGTCTAGGGAGAAGGGGTGGGCCAGGGAGGGTGCTTGCTTAGCCTTCAAGCCATCTCTGGAGAAGGTCAAGCAGAGGCAGTGGATTTATGGAACCTTCCCCAGGCCGCAGGGAGCAGGCCTGAGCTCCTGAGTGGTTGTGCTGCTGGGGGGCGGGGTGGGCAGACACCCGAGATCCGACCTCAGAGCTCAGCGCTCTGGCCTCCTCCTGCCTGTCCAGGTGTGTGACCCTCCTACCCCCTGGAATGTGGCTGTGCTGGAGATGTAATCAGCAGAATGCCTCTGGCTTCTCAAGAAATGCCCCTTTGGGAGGGAAAAGTACAAACAGGCTGGGAAAATGCGAATCCTGTTTCTGCAGCCGAACAATTGCTCCATTGTAATGACTGTGTGCCTCGAGGTAGAAGTCTAAGATTTCAGATGACATCTTTGTCAAGAACCATCCACATGTAACTTACATCGTTGGATGCTTTTGTAGGCTGAGCTGTTTCACGTCTACTGAGTTATAAGCAACATCCCTTTTTCTGGAATGATCAGGGCTGTAAATATCTAGAACCGGACTCGTGTGATATGTGGAATCATAGAAGGTGAATCTACTGGTAAATGGGTCCTCTGTGCCTACCAGCATTTGTTCAGATTCTGGCTCAGTGTCATCAAGGTAGTCTCCCCTGAATCTCTGGGCTCAGGAAAGAAAGCCTGCTACATCTGCCAGGAATGGATTCTCACTCGGGCCAAAAATGTGCCCGAGTTTGTGCTCAGTTATGGGTTATGTGTGTGGGGTGTGTGTTTGCATGGGCATGGTATGGGCAGCGGCTGCCCACCTTCAGAAGCATGAACTTCTTTTCGTAGAAGGAAAGACACTTGGTCACTTGGCTCCTTGGAAAGGGGACTTCTTCTTGGCGTAGTTTCTGATTGAGTAATGGTCCCCAAGCCATGGAACCCCATGTGTGAGAAGAAGCCAGCTCTCCAAAAGAAATAAAACCAAGCTGGGCCCAGTGATAACCATCAGGAAGGCATGGGCAGCTTGCCTGGAGTCAGAGCTTTCCTTTGCTCTGGGCATCCCTTCTGACCAGTTTTCCCCTAAACTGGGAATAATCACTTGTCAAGTATATTAGAACATTAAAAAGGAGGAGAACATTTGGAACGGTCCCTGGTTCAGACCTCTTGGGGGTTCCCCACTTATATTTTTAAAACCTGGGCCTTGGCAGGTCTTAGCTTTCCAGCTGGCATGAGGCCGAGTGGAAAATGCACTTGATCCTCCAAATTGTACCTCTGGAGCTGGGTTTGAACCTAACAGAGGACAGATAAGAGGCAGCATTTGGGGAGATTTGGGGGCTCCAGAGCAAGCTGCAGAACACCAGTGTCAAGTTGAGAACATTCCTTGTACTGCCACTTCACCTGACAACTTCCCCCCCAACCACCTATGGCTGGATCTGCCCATGGCTGCTAAGCTCACATCATCCATAACTGCTCTTCTGGCAGAATACACGTCTCCCTGGTAGTCTGCCCTGATGGTTGTGGTCTCCAGACTGCGTCTAAGAGGTGGAAGCACACCGGAAAATACAATTTTAAAAGCACATATACATTTAACAGTAGTATTCTTTTTTCCCTTCTTTTGACTTCCCTCCCTGCCTCCCTCCCTCCCACCTTCCTTTTCCCTCTTTTCTTCTCTCCCTTCCATTCACTTGTTCATCCATCCATCCTCTTTTCATCCTTTAGTGGGAGGCCAGTTTTAATGTCACTTCTCAAACTTCCTGGGCCAAGGGGGCAAGAAAAGCAAGGATCCCTATCCAAAGAAGGGAATTGAGAGCTGCAGTATCCCAGCCCCACAGGCAGCCTGTGGTGCACGCTGCTGGTAGAGCCGGCCGGTGGTAGCGTTTCAGCACTGGGTAGATACCCAGCCACACTGAGTCCTAATACAGTGAATCTTAACCTGAGGTTCACAGGTGGCACTCAGGGGCTCTCTGAATGACCTGAAATTATAGGCAAAATACGTATTGATATTCCTGAGGGGACAGTCCACCAAACCACCAGATTCTCAGTTGTGAGAGCCATCTGGGACTTAAATTACTGACTAGCTATGTGTGGATGCATCTGCACTCTATCTCTTCTCCTCTTAATAGTAGAAAAGCATTGTGACATAGTAGCTAAAAAATTAAAAAAACATTCTGGAGCCACGCTACCTGGATAATGCCAGCTCTATCACTTACCAGCTACGTGACCTTGAACAATTATTTAATGTCACTGAGCTTCAGCTCATTCTGCTACTTCAGCGGAATGTTGAGTGGATTAAAGGAGATAACACTGGGAAAGCCTGTAGCAATGGGCCTGGTGCATCTGAGAGGCTCAGTAAATTAGTAATCATTGGTGCTATAGTATGGTAGCCTAGAAATACCCATTAAACACCAGTGTTCTACTTGAAGGTGTGCTCTAAACCAAGGGATAGAAAACTATGGTCTATCGGCCAAATCCTGCACAAGGCCATTTTTGTAAATAAAGTTCCTGCTTATTTACATATAGTCTATGGCTGTTTTCAAACCACAAGCACAGACTTGAGCAGTTATGATAGGAAATGTATGGCCTGCAGAGCCTAAAATATTTACTACCTGGCCCTTTGCAGAAGAAGATTTGCCAACCCCCGCTCTGAACAGTCAGAAAGCAGTGATCTACTCTGGAGAAACTCATAAGTACACAAGGAGGCCTAGACAAGGCTGTCTTTATAACATGGTTATTTTACTCTCAAATAGCTGAAAACAATCTAAATGTCAATCAGAAAAGGCCTGCTATACTCATAGCATGGCAGATAAAAAGAAAACATTCTATCTATATTGAGTACTGTGCAAAAGTCTCCAGTAGGGATTGTTGAGTAAAAAAAGCAAGGATGTTACCATTTGTGTAAAACATGCCAAACATATTTTATATTTTATACGAGTTCATATGTAAATATGCAAATACTTAGAAAGGGCTCTGGAAAAATATGCAACAAATGGAGAATAATGCTTGCCTTTGAGGAGGAACGGAGCATGGGGGTTTTTGTCGATAGAGAATTTAACCCTCTCCGTGATGCTTTTACATTAGGACCAGGCAGACGCAATCATGTATTTCTTGTTTAATTAAAACGGATTGGAAAAACATTGTATATAAAATGAATGACACTTGGGCAGAACATTGAGATGTGGGTGCGATTCTGATAGGGATGATGAGGGAAGAACGTGATGCCAAGCAGAAGGACCGCAAGAGCAAAATGAGGGGGGAGGGGAGGCACTGGTGTCGCTGGGCAGTGAGGACGGTGACCAGTGCGGCAGGTTGCTGAATGGCAGGAGAAGGTGAGGACTGGGGACGGGAAGCAGACAGTTAGCATTAGGGAAGTTATTTATCACAGTAAAGGTCAGAAAGGGGAATCAGGCCCTTATCTCGAAGGCCACAGTGGGCCACGCCTTCCAGGCAGCAGGTGCACAGGTCTTGGACACTTACAGTGAGGCTGGACAGACCCCTGGGGTCCATCGACCTGCCAGATAAGGGTGTGGGGGCTTGCTCTTCTTAGTTCTTCCCCTTTTTAATCCTTTTTTTTTTAAAGATTTTATTTATTTATTTGACAGACATCACAAGTAGGCAGAGAGGCAGGCAGAGAGAGAGAGGAAGAAGCAAGCTCCCCACTGAGCAGAGAGCCCGATGTGGGGCTCAATCCCAGGACCCTGAGATCATGATCTGAGCCGAAGGCAGAGGCTTTAACCCACTGAGCCACCCAGGAGCCCCTTTAGTTCTTTTTTTTTTAATTTCCTCAGATTATGTTCTGAGGGAAGGAGAGCAGAATTCGCTCTGCTTCTCGGGGCTTCATAAAACAACTGGACAATTAGATTTGGTTTTTAGCATTAGGAGAAAAAAATGCCTGTTTCTAAAACAGTTGCTATAACATGAAAAAGTGCCAGTCAGATGTGGCTTGAGGCAAGATGACTCTGCACTGATATTTTTAACATTAGGAAATCTACCCAGCTGGAGGAGAACTTAAATGTGCTTCCTGGGATGAGCGGCAGTTACACAATAACCAAGAAGAAACTGAGTAAGCGGCCAGATTCGGGGCTCTTATTTGAAACAAAGGTGGGCCCAGGCTGTGAGCACTTGGCAGACAGGAAGTCGGGCAGGGAAGGCAAGTTTCAAATCTACAGAGATGATTGTCAAACTTCAGCTCTGTGATTAGGTATTAGGGAAGCAGTCATTCCCTGCACCCCCTCTTCACTCCACAGCGGTCTCTGTGGCATAAGGTGGAACTAGGGAAACACAGGCTTTCCTGGGTCCTCTCCAGGCAGCGGTTGGTTGGCAAGCTGTTTCTGTAAAAAGTCAAATAGTAAATATTTTAGGATTTGCAGGACAGGTGATCTCTGTACTACTCCTCAGTTTTGCTGTTGTGACACAAAAGTAACTATAGACTGTACACAGATGAATAGAGATGGCTGTGTCCTAATAAAACTTTATTTCTAAACATAGCATTCGGCTGGATTTGGCTCATGAGCCATAGTTTGCCAGCGTCTGTTCTAAAGCAGTGATTTCACACCTTGGGGCATCAACACTCTATTCTCTCCCCAGGGGATTTGCAGTATGGGGGGGGGGCGGGGGTTAAGAGCAGGGGCTTTGAATTCTGGCCCAAAGTCCTTATGACCTTTGTGACCTTGGACAAATGGTATAACCTCATGAGCCTTAGTATCTTCATCTGTAAAACAGAAATAATATCTATATCACTAGGCTCTTTTGAATGATAAATTAGATTACTCAATGGGGGCAGGATAGTGTAGTAGTTAAGAATATGGAATACAGATTTACTGGATTCAAATCCTGGCCCCAGCATTTATTAGCCCCATGACTTGGGACCAGGTTCTTTTTATTTCCATTCCTCAGTTTCATCATTTGAAAAATGGGATTAGTAAAGATATCTACTTCATAGTATGTTAGGACTATGATTTGAGTTCACAGATAGGAAGAGCTTAGAACAGTGCTGGAAACATATGCGCTCACAATAAACATCAGCTATGGTAGTAAGTGGTTGTAATTACTTCTATGATAAGTACTTTGTTTTACATAATAATAGATCTTTACCTGCCTTAAAAAATAATAAATGTGATTTAAGGCTAACCTTATAATAAGGTCACTCTTACTTGCATTGCAAAATAACCTTTTCTTGAGAGGGGCAAGAAACAAATTAGACCATCAGCTTATAATCAACAGTCTGTCTTGTATCCAGCACAAACGGTGGAGGAAGCAACTAAATTCTACTAATGGCATGTTAACTGTGTAAAAAAAAAAAAAAATATGAGTTACTCTATTGTAAAACTTTACTTCCCATAAATTGGGGGACTAGGAAAGGTGGCAGGGTCAGGGTCTACAGCAGAATCTCAGAACATTTAACTAAAGGAGCAACTTAGGGAGTGACCCCACATCATAGTCCAGACTGGGGCTAGTCAACTTCTGGCCCCCACCGCACTCAAGTTTGACCACAGGTTAGAGCAGACAGGTGACCCAAATTTGCCCAGTTATACTCAGAACCAGGATTTTGCTGGACTTTGGGGGAAAATAAGCCTTTTTTCTTTTTCCTACTGGAATTGCTAAACTGATGGGTTCCAGGCCTAGAGGAGCCAAAGACCATTACATGAACAAAACCTGCCTAAGAATGAAGCTGGAAAAGACAAAAGCAAGAGAGTTAAATTCTTGACATGACTTACCTCACCAGATCCAGCTGTACCTGGATCCTGTTAACCCCCATACTTTACAGTTATAAATAAATTCCCATTGTTCTTAAATCAGTTTCTGTCACTTGTACCTCATAGAGGCCTGACAAATATATCCAACCTATTATGCTATGACAGAACAAAAAAAATTGAAAATCATTTTCCAGAACTCTCCTCCAGATAAAACAGGGCAAACTTCCCTTACTTCCTCCAACTACTTAGAAATAAACCAGTCAGCCCTCTGGGTTGGGCCAGGGTAATAGTCCAAAGGAACAGCAGTCCCCACTGGCTGAGATAAACAGCAACTTAATATATAGAAATTGCTAGAGACCTGAGGACTGTGCTCAGGATGGAGGTGTGAACAAGGCGGCATCAGCACCACAAAGAGCCTGGATGGAGAGGCCGCTGCTACCGCCAAGACTGGACGCTGATCCTGGCTAGAGACAGTACTCTCTGGTGCTTCTGCCCCAGAAATGGACCGTGCTGCTTCCCTGAAAGAATTCCAGTCAGTCCAGACTGACACCGAAAGCTCAGGATTCGAAAATCCCAGGCAATTGCATCGATTGTCCGAGCCTAGGTCCCCTGCCTGAACCCTGGCCGTAAAGGAAGCTGGCAGAGTGATGTGACTGTTCTGACTTCTAGAGTGGAAGGCAGACTACACCTCCCCATGAGACTCTGGGTAGCAAAAAACAGAAATGGAACAGAGTGGAGTGAAGAGGAGTAAACAAAATAAAATGGCATATGTCCACAGTAGCTCATCTTCCCTTTCCTAGAAATGCTGCCAGTCCGCTCAGGGATGTGCTTACCATCCTCGGCCTCTAGCAACTGCCACAGCTTATCTCCTACCCACTGTGGGTCAACTGGAACCCAGAACCTTCTCAACGCTGCCTACCCACCTCTGAGGCATTTTTCTGGGCCACTCAGTGGGGACATGTTACCCCCCCAGGCTGTCAGCCTTGGACAGTGTGATTTCCAGAAGGCCCTCAGCCCAGCTCACGCCATCTGTGAGCTGACTCTAAAGCCGCCCACAGCACTGAGTGATAACTAATTATCAGGCCCATCCAGCCCCGCCATGAGGCTCTGCACACATCTGCTCTGCATTGTGGGTGAAGGGGAGTCAGGCAAGGAGCAGCACTGAGGAAGTCGCAGGTCCCAGCAAGCCTGCCCTCCTTGTCATTTCCCTTTTGTCTCCCAGGAAACTAATCCCATCCCTCTTGACGACTGCACAGTGAGGCTGCTTGCTTCAGTGATCGTCAAGGTAGCTTATCCCCTCGTTAATTAACTACTCAGAAAAATGCTGTAGGACACTGTGCTGTTTGGTTTCTGGCTTGTTAACACAAGGGACTCCAGAGAAACTTTGACCTGGCCCATGGCTGGGAGTTGGATGACTCAAGAGCAAAGCTGGAGGGAGGAGGGGCTTGTTTCCCCCATGGCTCACTGTCACTTTCAGGCACCATGGGTTGGAGATGGGTAGGGTGGCTGGGACCCCAGCTGCCATTAGGAAACTTGGGTTTTCTGCCATCTAAATAGAGTGTTCCTTGCAGCGCCCTGGGCTTGGGAGGCCAGATTACGGAACAGAAAGACCTGCATGGTAGAGTCCGGCGAGATGGCTAGAAATATCAGCATATTAACCTCTTCATTTGGGCAATATTGTCCTAAGGAAGAGGTCAAAAATCAGGTGTGGCTTAAAACCTAAATTCAATTGACCAACGCTTATTGGTCATCCATGACCTGCCACCCACTCTGCTGAGCACTGGGAAAATAAGTACCCAAGACACAGTCCTGCCTTCAAGGAGGTCGGTCCATCTGGACAGATCAGCATTGGCCTAGGCTACAGAGACGCAAAGGAGCAGCGGACCACGGAGGTGGGAGGGGAGCACGACACTAACTGGGAACCGATAGAGGGCTATGGTGTTGTTTCCTGTAGCTGCTGTAACAAAGTGCCCTGAGTGTGTAGCTTAAAACAACAGAAAGGCAATCTCTCATGGTGCTGGAGGCCAGAAGTCGGAAATCAGGGTATCAGCAGGGCTACCCTTCCTCTTCCGGCTCCTGCTGGCTGCCTGCAGTCCTCGGCTTGTGGCCGCCTCACTCCAGTCTCTGCCACCACCTGGTCTTCACTTATGCCGTGAAGGTATTCACTATTGCCTTTCCTCTGTGTGTCCGGCTCCCTCTGCCTCTCCCTTATAAGGATACATGGGTTGGCTCTCTGGCTGGGCCTGTCCAAAAAAAATCCAAGATAATCTCCTTCTCTTAAGAAAACTTCATCATATCTTCCAGGACATAAAGTAAGACCATCACATAAGATAATATTCAGAGGTTCTGAGGATTAGGAGGTGAATATATCTTCAAGGAACCATTTTTCAGCTTGGCCTGGGGAGAAGGAAAATTCCCTAGAGGTCTTGGGCCCCGCCCTTCCCCTGCTCTGCTCTCTGAGTCAGAGGGCCAACCCCTGCCGGCTTCGGTTCCGAGCTCCTGTGTCTGCTGGCTCCCGTCTGAGTGCTACCAAGCAGAGTTATTCCCAGGAGACATGAGAAGAGGGGGATGAGAGGGAGAAGCCAAGGAATCCTTTTCCTTCTTCTTTCCCTAGCAGCAGCTCTGGGAGTGGCTGTGTCTCCTCCGTGCTTGCTTCTCCTGCCATTCGGGTCCCTGCGCTCTGACACCACCACCTGTTCCTCCAGCCCAGGAATGGGAACAGCTTCTTTTTGTGGCCTATCTGTGGGAGAGCTCAGCATCCTCTGTTGGGCTCTTGGCTCTGTTTACCTGCGTAACTGGTTCCCCTGAATTAAAGTCCTTCTGTAGGACATACAGTGGCTTCAGTTCTTTGGCTAGGCCCTCAACCAACACCAGGTCCAAGCTCAGATTTGAAGAATAAATAGTTTAGGAAAGGTGGGGAGGGGATTGTTGTCCCAAGGACTGACTAATGGTGAGCTGGGCAGGCAGATCCTCAGATTGGAAAGACAGACATCAATGAGTTCATCACCCAAATAACTATATGATGACAAAGAATGGTCCGTGTATGAAAGGGAAGTAGGATAGCTTTGGAAAAACACAGTGATGGGACATCTAATCCGGCATAAGTGGTCATTAGGGCTCCCTGAGGAGTGATGTTTGTGCTGAGCATTGAGACCTGAGCTAGGAGATGAACCAGCCGAGGCAACTCAAAGATGGGTTGAGTCATAGGCAGAAGTCCTGATATAGGAGGGAGCTCCCAAGGGTCTGAAAGAAGGTCAGTGCAACTAGAGCTCCAACTGTAAAGGGCTTCACCAGAAGGGGCAGTAAAGATAGGCAGGAGGCAGCTTGTTGTACACGGCCTTACAGGGTTTGGGTTTGGGAAAGGCAGTCAAGTGGTATGGTTTTCTTGGAACAGAAGAGAATATAGTCTAGGGCTAGCAGCCACCTAAGGAAGGCCTCATCTGGGGCACAGGAGATCAGGGACAGGTGCTACCCTCCTCCCCCTGGCCTGGATTTGAGCAACCAGTTTGCTTCTCAAGAAATGAGGTAGGAGGGGCACCTGGGTGGCTCAGTGGGTTAAAGCCTCGGCCTTCGGCTCAGGTCATGATCCCAGGGTCCTGGGATCGAGCCCCATATCGGGCTCTCTGCTCACCAGGGAGCCTGCTTCCCATCTCTCTCTCTACCTGCCTTTCTGCCTACTTGTGATCTCTGTTTGTCTGTCAAACAAATAAATACAAAATCTTAAAAAAAAAAAAAAAAGGAAGGACATAATGCACAGAAACCATGTGAGAGAACTGCAGGATGCAGACACTAGGAAGAAGTTTCTAGAAGTTTACAACCACAGAGGGGCCTGCCATCTTCAAGGAAGTGTTTGGACTCAATGGTGGATAGCCAGAATGAAGGACGGAGAAGACTCCAGCTGTGACTAGAAAGGGGTCCTTAAGGCTCCTTAGCATGACCAGAGCTGGTCATATCAAGATCCTAGGCACATTTGCTCAAAACACAGGTTCCCTGACCCCACCCCTGGAGACTCACAAGCAGTATTTCTGAAGGAGGACCTGAATCTGTACTTGTCAAAGCCCCCTGGAGATTTTATTTTATTTTATCTTATTTATTTTTAGAGAGAGAGAGAGAGAACATGTGTGCATGCATGCATGCATACAAACAGAGGGGAAGGGGCAGAGGGAGAGGGAGACAGAATCTTAAGCAGGCTTCATGCCCAGCACAGAGCCTGACACAGGGCTTAATATCATGACCCTGAGATCATGACCTGAACCAAAATCAAGAGTCAGCTGCTGCTTAACCACCTGAGCTGCCCAGGTGCCCCACCCCAAGATTCTTATGCACAGCCAGGTTCATCAACCAGGGCTCAGGCTGATTCTTCAGTAGACCCTGCCCATGTCTCAATGATGTAATTCTTGCTTCCTCCACGTTACACCGCTCTCTGTGGTCTTGCTCCCTCCCAGGCTGGTTGTAAACCCCCAGTTCAGAAATGCCAGTTTTATGCTGGGGTTCTTTCTGGGATGCCTTTACCAATGCCCGTTGCTTCTGTTGTTGTTAATGTTCTTGTTGTGGTGGTGGCAATAGCTTCTTGTAAGAAAGACTTCAGCGGGGGGCAGGGGCCTGTGGACCTCAGCCGTCTGCAAACAGCCTCCTAGACATTCTATAGCACATGTTTTGTCTTCTGAAATTTCTGAAGCATCCAATACCACCTAACTCTGATGAGAACAACTTAGGAAGGAGGACAGGGTTTTCTCACTCACCGGTACCAGGCAGACCACTCCCTCCAGCCTGCCCCCAACTGTAGGAGGTGGAGATGCTTAGTCCCCACCTTACCTGAAGCTGTTCTCCTTTATTTCCTACTTTAGAGAGCAATCAGCCTGGACGATAGCTGTAGGGACCATCTGCCAACGTAGATGGGCATTGGCATTGGCATCTGGGGGTGCCCCCTGCCCTCTTGCTTCCATTGTCCCACCTTCTTAGAAGCCAGGGAAGTCTCCTCTTATGGGCAGTCTGGGAAAAACAAGGTGGCAGGAGAATAAAGAGGACAGGGCAGGGACTGGGGCAATGCCAACACACTTTAAAAACTCAAAGTAGAAAAAAAAAATTAAATTAAAAAAAAAAAAAAAAAACAACAAAACCTCAAAATAGTGATTCTGGATTCCTAGGTCCTAATCCTGGCTCTTGGCCTCCTGCAAGTCATTATGTTTTGTTCATGTGTAAAATGGGGTGGTTGACCTGTAACCCCTAAGCTCTTAAAAAAAAAAAAAAGTGTTTGTGCTCCTTGACCTTGACCATTCTCACAGGAAAATAAAAATCGATTATAGAGGCTGCTGGAGCTTCTGAAGGACACCCCGTTGCTGTGAGTGGAAGCGCCATTGGCTTTAGAGGAGGGTTTCCGTTTTTGCTCAGGAAGATGACTACCTCAAATCGAGGCCCTTGAAAAATGATTTCGGGAGCACCCGTGTGGAATAAAGGTTGGTGCTAACTCCCTGGGCCTCCGGCTCGTGAGCTGTAGATCAAGGAGCCAGCTTCTGACCAGCTTTGAAAGAGGGCTTGATGGTAACACCCGTGTTACTTCTGCCCAGGGCTGGGCCTCTCTTTCTGTCCGGCCGTGAAAATCACAGAAGGAATTTTCACCAGACCTGTCATTATTCCAGAAACTAGGAAGAGGATGGATCAGGATTAGGACTGGGGTGAGCACTGCCCACCCCTTGCAACCCCTTGCAGGTGCCCTTAAGACCAGTCGGTCTTGCTGCCCTGGGGCAGGCTGTGTTTGGTTTGAGTATTGACTCCAGGCCCTTCTGATTCACAGCAGTAACCTCCTTCTTGTTTCCGTTTCATTAATTTTCATTAAGGCTTAAACATCCATGCCTGTGGCCTGGATTCGGGGAATCGGGGTGGATCTGGACAATTAACAGTTCTTTAAGTTTTGCAGGTTATCTCTGAGTAGAGAGAAACCAGAGAGGAAAAGTCTCTTTTTCCATCCTTTTACTGCTGTGTTCGCTGAGGCAATTTCAGTGGGATTAATTGACTGCCGGAATGGTTTGCATTTTACTGCCCAGGTCTGCTCACTGGGTCAGAAGATGTCTTAAAAGCAGAGGCCCGAGGCTGCTGACAACCTCTGAGACAGCAGGCCGCTCGCTCCGCGAGGCAAGTGGGCCCGCCGTTCTCATTCTTTATGACTCAGCGGGGTAATACCCTGCCTGTGTTTCCAGCGACCTGCTCTTGCTCGGAGAGTCAGGTTTTCTGTTTTTCCAGGGCCCAGGGAAGAGAGTAAGCCTGAGCAGAGGCGGATGGGGAGAACTGAGTTTATGAAAAGAAATCTGGGGTCTAGGGCACCTGGATGGCTCAGTTGGTTGAGCGACTGCCTTCGGCTCAGGTCATGATCCTGGACTTGCAGGATCTCGTCCCGCATCGGGCTCCCAGCTCCTTGGGGAGTCCGCTTCTCCCTCCGACCTTCTCCTCTCTCATGCTCTCTCTCACTCACTCTCTCTCAAATAAATAAATAAAATCTTTAAAAAAGAAAAAAAAGAAAGAAAGAAAGCTGGGATCTAGAAAAGACCGGACTTGGATAGCAACCCGGTAACAATTTTCTCTGAAAGCTGGGTGGAAATCTAATCTATGTGTTGGTGCTGTTGAACCTGTCAAAAGTTAATAGCTGTAAGTTCTTGTTGTCTGTGGCAGGGATTAGCCACCCCAACTGGGAGAAGCAAGCAACGTGAATGGGTGACGTGGGTCAGATGCCCCGCGGAAGGAGCCGCGCTCCTCTGACCCATGGCGAGGCTTTGTGTGAACTTGGGAGAGGGGCCCCTTCCTCCCCACGGAAGCCAGCGAGGCCAGCTTTGATTTCAGCCTGTCTGGGCCCCCTCAGCAGACACAGCCGAATGCAGTGGCTCTCCCACCTAAGAATGGTGCCCCGCTCAGCTTGGGATGACATGCATCAAGTGGGGCTGTGGGACCCAGCTTGCCAGCGGGGTCTGATGTGCTTTTTCAATTGCTTCACTTCAATTCTTTGTTTCCTCTGAGGAGGGCTAGAGTGTACCGGCAAGGCACGGGGGAGGCGTGGATCGGGCTGCAGCTCGCCGGCTCTGGTACTATACTGTGAGGGGCTTACATATACACACTCTCCACCCCTACACACACACACACACACCTGAGACAAAAGAGTGGAAGATCCTGGGAGTCTTGTCTTTGATTCTTATGCCCCAATGAGCACACATTTGGAAAAGACCAAACGCCAAGCTTGAACATGTTCAGATGTTTTAAAGAGAGTAAAATCCCAAGGGATGGAGAGGCAGGGCGCTTAAGGGCACGAGTGTGTGGAGTGAAGCGGGCAGAGTGAACCAGGAGGGACAGTTCTGGTCCAGGTGGATATTTTCAGTAGCCCATAATGAGCTTTAAATCTTTAATTGCTGGACAGACTAGAAGAATTCCAGCCCTCCCAACCCCCGGCATTAAAAATCAGGAAGGGAAAGGAGGAATTTCTGGAGGGTGGCTGGCATGCCAGCTCGCTGGTGGACAGAGCTCTGGGCCATACTGTGTGCTTCCCAGAGGCCTGTGATGGCCTCCTCCAGCTGTGACACTGTTTGTTCTTCCCTGCTGAGCCCAGATTGAGCTCGTAGAGATGGCTAATTAAACTCTGAACTGCCAAACACACTGGAGAGGCCCCCCTTTGAAGAGCAGGAAATCCTAAGGACAATTTCCTGTTTGCCAGTTTGCAACCCCAGATCTCATTGTTGCGTTAAATTTAACTAAGGCATGTGACAGCACTCAACACCAATGTCCCCTCTGCTGGAAGTTCTCATCCTGGATGGGTGATGATCTCTTTTCTTCTCCCATTTCATTGTCAGGTATGTGTGCTTTGGAGGGGGTGGGGAGGTAGGTCAGTCAAGTTTTAATGGCCCAGTTAATCTTTTCACCGGACTCCGTTCTGTTAAAGGAACAGATATGTGTCCTTCTGTCCATATATGTCCCTTCACACATGTATCGAGATTACAATATGCATTTGATAGATAAACGCAGATCCATGTAATATATATGGAAATCGAGTCAACGATGAGGTTAGTTTGATTTGGAGCCTTTACCTGTCCTGTTCCCCCTCTGGGGTGACCAGTTGGTTCCCAAACAGCGCTGGCAGACAGTGCATCTCACAGACAACCAAGAGAACCAAATTCTCATCTTAGATAAGTTATGTCACATGTGGTAGTCATTCAGTAAAGATCAGGTCTGACTCTGAGATCACTTCGTTTGCTTTAGAGCTGTAAGAAAAATGGGTGAGTTCAAGTTGTGGACCCCGTACCGGACTCGGAACACACTTAGCGATGACTGTGTAAGTGGTGTTGTTGAGGCAAGGGGGAGGCAGGAATAAACGTAGCTGAACAGAGTGTGAAGTTGCATACGGTTGCTGATGAAGGTACCAACAGCAAAAGGTAAACAGTGGGTCTCACGGGAGAGAAAGGGTTAACGAACACCACATGTAGATTCTCATTTCTCTACTTCTTTCCAGGAACCTCTGGTCTAATTAAAGGGCCAACCATGCTAACTCTTGGTCTTGGTGCAGTCCCTTCTCCCATTCTGCCACATGGTTTTATGCACACATATGCACACAGATACTTTCCAAAACCCTGGGCACTGGGGTGGAAAGAGCAGAGTGTAGATAACCAGTAGACAAATGTCCAACTTCCAGGAATCTTCCATGTGGTGGAGGAGGCTTCCGTGTTACTTTTTTTTTTTTTTTTTTTTTAATAAAAAAGTCTCATTACTCTTTTGGAAATAGGCAAGGCAGACAGTTTGAAAAAAATAATTACTCCAACATTATCTTAACTAAAATCTTTGCCAAAAACTCAAACTGGGAGTTCTGTAGATTAAAAAATAATTCAGAGTATAAAATATGAGACATATCTTTGGTATCTGAGATTCCTTGGGAGTGTAAGGGGGAAATAGGAAAAAAGCTAGAAAAGAAGGGTTTTCAACTACCCAAGGAAAGCAGTGGTTTGTTTAGCATGGTTTCCCACTCATGGACCCATTTGCTGGAATGGCCACAGGCTGGAAAGTTCTAGCTAAGGACATTTACTGTGTTGCTCTGTGCAAATCCCTACACCTCTCGGACTTCCGTCTTTGTCATCTGCGAGAAGTGTTCACAATAAGGACCTTCCAGAGAGTTGTTCACGTTAAAAGGGAAAACGGATATGCCTTACCTTGTATGGTCCTCACTGAACCTTCCAGTGGGGGTCTGGAGACAGACTGACCCGGGTTCAGAGGCTGTCTCTGCAACGCTCCCACTGTCCATTCTCTCAGCTGAAAGCCTGTGCCGATAAAGCTTGTCATGGTGAGGAGTGAGACAGTGTGTGCAAAAGAGCACAGTGCAGGGTCTGGCTGAGAATGAATTTTTTATAGGTCTGGGATGTTATTAGCTGCTTTAAATATAATTCATTCTAGTCAACCTCTTACTACCACCGCTGCCCACTGCTCACACCTCCCACTGGTTATCTGGGGAAGAGGGGTGTGTGCTGCTCAGTGGAGGAGCTCCCAGTGACTTTCTGGGACCTTCCGAGAGAAGACCCCTCAGTTCAGCATCCCCCCTCCTTGGCCCTGCCAAGGAGGCCCTGATGGGAGAAAGTTCTGAAGCATCCAGTCGCTCCAAAACATGCCACAAAAATCCCAGGAAGAAAGACCCCGTTAGCACCTGCACAATTGGAGACCCATGTCAGCAGAATGGCCGGGAGCTTCCTGCCGAAACCCAAGGGCATGGCAGTTTACAGAGGCCCTTCATTAAGATGAATTATGAACCTGTGGGTCTCTGTGGCTCTGTTTGGCCCAGGCTAGGAGGCGGAGGCCCAGCTGGCCCCCTGCCGGCACCGCCTGAAACCCTCTACCTCTCCTCCCTCCCAGGCTCCTTCCCATCCTGCCTTGTACCCCCTACCCTTGTTTAGTGAAAAAGAAAGGCACCACCCCCTCCTGGAGGTCCCCAGAGCAAGAGGGAGAGTTCAACCTGCAAAAATTTCTTCTTGTAAGTGGCAGACACCTGGCTGACCAGGCTTGGCCCAGGGCCCTTTGTGATGTGTGTTGAGCCCTCTCCCATCTTCCCTCTCCCCCACTCCCCCAGGCCATTTACAAGTCCACAAAGCCAGGAGGGAGAGGAGACAGTGGGGGTTGGGGGGAGCAACCACAGCCATGGAGCTGGCTCTGCATTTGTTCCCATCCTAAGCCACAGGAGGTCAGAGGTTAGCCTGTCAGCTCCTCCAGTGTGCCTGGCTTTTTATGTTTTTGCTTTTTTTCTTTAAAACCGTGAAATATGATAAATGGTTGCACAGAGAAGCCAAGCACAAAATGCTCTCTAGGGCAGTGGTTCTTAAATGTTAATGTGCTAGCAAATCACCAGGGAATCTGGGTGTTGCCGGGAAAGCCTCCAGCATGAAGGTGACATTCCCTGGCAGCCAGCCGAGGACTCTGAGGGCTCATCCGCAGCATGAGGCATGGGAGTTGGACACTAACAAGGTCTCTCCTCCTGACCACAGAGCTGGCTGTATGGCAGAGGAGAGTCGCCGATGGGTCAGAGAACTGGGAGGCTTGTTAAAAACAACTTCCCCAGGAGAGTTTTAAAAATAGAAGAGGGAACTACTATTTACTGAAGACGAACCACGTACACGCTTTATAGTTTCCACCAGCAAGACCAAGTCACACAGCCGCGCATGTGTGGTTTTAGAGTCTGACTGCCTGGGATCAGCTCCCAGCTCTGTCTCCCGCGAAGGGGATCTTGGGGAAGTTACGTCATGTCTCCCAGCCTGACACTCTTTGTCTTTACAGCGATCATGGTGGTAGTGCCTGTGTGGTCACAGAGTTATTTTATTGTGGGTTAAATAAGATACTACGCAAAAGCCCTTAGTATGGCGCTTGGCACATAAGCGTTCAATAGACAATCTGTGCGGTCCCTGTCCTCATCAACACCGTAATCACCGCCTCCACCCAGTACCCTCAAAGCTTGAGATCCTATCTCTGACCCTTCTCTCTCTGGTCAGTGGGGGTCTTTTCTTCAGTTAGAAGAATTGAAGTTCTCTTGGTCAGAGACCAAGGATGAGAAGCAAAGCGTCCTTGTTGAGCTGGAGGCTGTGAGTGTTGAACACAAGCTGAAAGCAGTCTGGGGTATGCTACAGGCCTTACCCTTCAGTTCCCTGGTTTACACATCCACCTGGGCAAGCCCTGCCCTGACAGCCGGGGGCCCCGGGAAGCGTGTGCTCTCCCACAGGGAAAAGCAGGAAAGGCATCAAGGAGTCATTGCCTATAGCAGCAGGATGAGGGACCAGGATCTGCTTCTCTCTCCCCACTCTCTCCTCAAGTCCCTCTCTCTTTCTCTCTTCTTTCCTCTTTAGAAAGCCAAAGGCGAAGGCTAATTCAGGGAAGCTGTGCTTTTTCTGATATCCCTAGAATTGTCTGCCATTAAAAAGCTTGAAATCTGGAGCGTCTTTTTTTTCTTAAAAGATTTTACTTATTTATTTGACAGACAGAGATCACAAGTAGGTAGAGAGGCAGGTAGAGAGAGAGGAGGAAGCAGGCTCCCTGCGGAGCAGAGAGTCCGATGTGGGGCTCGATTCCAGGACCCTGAGATCATGACCTGAGCCAAAGGCAGAGGCTTTAACCCACTGAGCCACCCAGGCGCCCCGAAATCTGGAGCGTCTTAAGGAGAATTCTGGGTTTGGACCATTACACTGAGGAGGCTAATTAACTCTTCCAAGCTTCAGTATCTTCTCAGTATCTTTATCTTTTGAAAACAAATGGGAGCATCCACTAGACCATAAGCAACTTGAAGACAAGAAATGGGTTTGTTGGGGTTTTTTTCCTCACTTCTTTCACTCCGAGCATCTCGAGCAGTGGCTGCCACACCACTAGCATGGGGTACATGTCTGAGGGAACACGCACCCCTCGCCTTACTGAGCTATTGGATTCTCTGTCGAGATACTGTGTGTGTGAAAGCCCTTAGCCCACACTGAGTTTCACTCTATGATTACTTTTCCTTTTCTCATCTTAGACATGCTCTGAGGAGAAAGATGAAGGGTAAAGAAAGGAAAGTGATAGGAAGGGGGCAATGGAAAATAAGGAAGCAAGGAAAAGCAGGCTATCGAGCTAAAGCGGGTAGGGCTCCGGGTTGGGAGGAGGCCAGCCTTTTATCACATGCTGGGTCTCTGATTTCCGCTTGGCCGTTGGACTGATCTGAGTCTCGGGCTTCTCATCTGTAAGATGGGAGTAAAAACATTCATTTTACTGGTGGTGTGTATCTAAGGAGAAATATATTTGTGGAGACAGCCCCTGGAGTTCCTGGTGTGCTTTAGGTATAAAATGGTATGAAATCTGAAGGCAGAGAGGAAAAGAGGAGCCAAGAAAATAGAAAGAAGGAAAATATGAAGCAAGGGAAGCAAAAGGAGAGGTTTGGAGTTTCTGCTTCAAAACACAGCCATTTCCTGCTGCTTCTAGCCAGGGTGGGCTGCACTTGGGTCTGAGAAGTCCTTGCACTTGGATACCACCTTATTGCTGAACCCTGTATTTTGTAACCCGATGGGATTCAATCAGAGCAGTGGGTGGCTAGGGTCAGGACTGGGTAATATACACACAGGATATAGCTACTATGGGGGAAGCAAAACGAAGGGAGGGCCCCAGCCACACTCCTAGAAAGTTAATTGTCGTTTCCTGGGATTCTGCAACAGACAGTGGTCTTAATTCTATGTGGGCTGGATGCCGTGACTCTTGGGCAAGCCAGACAACAACGTGTCCAAGCGACACAGCCCGAGGAAAAGGCACCTGCGAAGTCGTTGTTTTTTTAAAATAACTTTAAATATTTTGGCAACAGCATTTTCATTTTAATAATTAAGGAAGTTGTAGGCACTTACTCTGAAAATTTTGGAAAATGTAGGAAAGAATCTAAGTTCACCAAGATAATCCACCACTGACTTTTTGATATATATTCCTTCCTGTGTGTGTACATGCATACCTTTCTTTTGGGTGAGGGTGTGTAAAATTGGGGTGTATTTTTATTATCCTCTAAGTACTTAGTTTTCCCAAGACCCGTCAGTTGAATAATATTTCTTTAACACTATAGGAAATCCTGAACTAGATTCTGATTAGCTTTCCTCAAGTCTGAAATTAAAAAGAATATTCTTGGGAACTGTTGTTAATTGCAATATTCTACAATTTATTCTAGAATTTCCAGAGAATAGACTTTCCAGAGATTGAGTTATAACATGTCCCCTATTTCTCTGTGTCTCTCAAGACACATTTCTTCAGCCCTCTCTCTTCTCTTACAGTAATTTTGAGAGCAGGAAAAAACCCAGTTTGGGCTCTTGTTTTTCAGGATATGTTCCACAAAAAAGCGTTTTAGCAAGCTGAAGAGAGAGGTAGGAACAAAAGGCGAACATAGGGAAGGAAGGGAAGAGAGAAGACAAAGACAGTGGAAGAAGACAGGCAAAGGGGTGAGAGGGCGTCCTCTGCTGTGAGACATGCCATAGTCCTTTGTCCAGCTAATACTTACCACATGTCCATCATGTGCCAGCCCTATGTAATAATCACAACCTCCTGAACAGGCCCTGCCCTAATATATGCTCTCTGATCTCTCTGACGTCTGGAAAAGACCCCCAACCCCCTTGACCCTTGGATAACATTCTTCATAAACCATTGGAGAAACTCAATTTATCTTCTCTCCTGGAATCCCCTTACACCTCACTATGGCCAAGGGCAGACCAACGCAATGCCAGGCCCGCTCTTTCCTGAATGAAACTTCCCCTAAGGGGCGTGCCCTCGTTAGTGGGCCCTTCGGCAGGAAGCTCTCCTGGAGCTGGAGGGGACTTTGCTTTGGGTGGGAACCTTCCAGGACACCTCTCACCACACTGCAGGTTCTCAAAGAGCAGGGTGGAATCCACTCCCCATGCCAAGGGGCC
Organism: Mellivora capensis; assembly: GCA_004024625.1. Classification (NCBI taxonomy): domain Eukaryota; kingdom Metazoa; phylum Chordata; class Mammalia; order Carnivora; family Mustelidae; genus Mellivora; species Mellivora capensis. The sequence goes on along the minus strand of PISX010000015.1, from coordinate 336,577 downwards.
GCGGCCTTTGCCTTTGCCCCTCGATGGGGATGTGTTGTAGGAAAGCCTGCAGGGCAGACTGGATGAAGCAGCGGCTCCATCCGTGGAGAGGGAGGGAGGGAAGGTTGCATCTTGTTGTAACTGACCACTTGATTCTTTCACCCCCTCAAGACATGTCTATTGAAACAAAAAAGATAAATATGTGAGGGGGTGGGTGTGTTGATTAACTGAATGGGGGAATCCTTTCTCAATGTGTATGTTTATCAAATCATCACGTTGTACGCCGTACATAGCTGCCAGCTTTATTTGTCCATTTTTATCTCCACAAAGCTGAGAAAAATAAAAATTTGGAAGAAAAAGGAGGTATTTGTGGAGGGTCTGCTTCAGTTATGCACCAGACATTGGTCTGGGCCCTGAGGGGAGTCCGGTAAACCGACAAGACAGGTTCCATAGAAGCATCCAGACGAACTGAGAGTAAAATGGAAGATCACACTGTGATCAGCCCTAAGCAGGGAGCCAGCTGGGTGGGACAAGGCAAGAGAGCAGTGGTGCTCAGCCCTGCGCGGAGTTCTGGTCAGGAAGCTGGTGACATTCAAGCTGGCCGAGCCCTAACTTAGGGCTTCTCATACCTTCATGTGGACAGAATCCCGTGGGGATCTTGTTAAAAATGGCAGATTCTGATTCTGAAAGTTGGTGTTTCTGACCAGCCTCCCCAGTGATACCCATGCTGCTGGTCCCTGGACCACACTTTGAGTAGCAGGGTTCCAAATGCCAATGAGGGTTGCTTTGGACCTGCTTGTGGAATGAGTGCTCCAGGCAGGGAAAGAGCCCATGGAAAGACAGATGAGGACTAGCATGGCTGGGGAAAGTGCCAGATGAGCTCTAAGAGGCAAGAAAGAACCATACCCTATAGGGCTTTGCATGGAGGGCAATGGGAACTCTGAATAGAGGGCTGTCATTAATAATTTTTCCCTCAATTGTTCTATCTGTATATAAGAAGCCAAGTCTGTCCTGTGCTTCTGCCTAGATAATTCTGGGCAGGAACCAAGCTCAAGCAACCCCTCACAGATTTGGGGAGTGGGGGTAGGGGGGCTGCAAAGAAAGCATTCCTTTAGCCTACTCCATATAGCTAAAATTCAGGCAAACAACTTCCCTCAATCTGGAGTTGCGGGGGCGGGGGGTGGCAGGAGAGGGGTTGTGGAGAATTTCTTAACAAAATGCTTTCAACCTCACAAAATTTTAAGATACAGATTTTATGATTTCCCAGGATTTAGACATATGTACACAAGTAGCACCAAAAACACACCAAGGGAGAAAATTCCAGATCCTCACTCACCCCCAATGCAGAAAGACTTTATTCCCCAATATGTGCTTATGGTAGTCAGTTCAAGGAAAATGACATAAAAATTCTGGCATCAGCTGATCCCCTCCTCCCTCCCTCTCCTACCAGAGTCACAATTACTGTAGACTTCCTCATGGAATGAGAAAAGACAACTAAAATGGTAAACCCAACCGTCATCCCAGAGTGTCTACTCCAAAATTAGAATAAAAACAAGACAACCAGGGTCACCTGGGTGGCTCAGTGGGTTAAGCCTCTGCCTTCAGCTCAGGTCATGATCTCAGTGTCCTGGGATCAAGCCCCACATTGGGCTCTCTGCTCAGCGGGGAGCCTGCTTCCTCCTCTCTATCTGTCTCTCTGCCTACTTGTGATCTCTGTCTGTCAAATAAATAAATAAAATCTCAAAAACAAAAAGAAAAAGAAAAGACAATCAGTCACTCTCAGGTGATGAATTATGACCCGCTCCCTCCGTGATGTGTTGCATTTCTATCCGGCTCTCCTTCTCCATGGTTGGCCTTGTGGGATGGGTTTCCTGCCTTGTGACACTGCTCTATGTCTGAGAAGAGCTCAATCGGCTGAGCTCTCAGCCTAATTAATCCAATCACGGGATGGTGATTAAGAGGTCAACAGTGGCATTTCAGAGAACACCCTCTGCCTTAGCAGCAGCGAGCTTGACCCCACAATGTCTCTGGACCCAGGGAGCTCTGGGCACCAGTCCCACTTTGGGCCCTCACTGCCGTTGTTCGTAGCAAGGCTGACCAGGGAAGAAGGCCACAGTTTGGTCCGCCTGGAAGAAGGTGCGGCCTCACAGCAGATAATACCTGAAGGTGTAAATGTCTCCCCTCTAATGGAAGGCTCACTTCAGTTCCGAAACCCAGAGGAGCCACAGTTGGCAGCCCCGAGCGTGACGACTTTAATTAGGAATTCCCTCCTTCAGCCTAACTCCTTAGGAGATGGTAGGAGGAAAGGGTGACCCTTAAGACCTCAGCAAAGGTACTTACCTCTCTGACATTCTGCTTCCTCGGCTATAAAATTGGATTACTGATTGTACTTACTTCTAAGTGTATGTTTTAGGAGTAAATTGGTTATTATATAAAGAACTTCCAGACAATGCCTGGAATGTGGAAATACTCAATAGATGCTAGCTATTACTATCAGTATTACTATTACTATTATTGTTTGTGTTCTCGGGTATATTACTCAGAATTCCTAGTTTCAAGGTACCCAATCAGACTTTGCTGATTTGAGCAGAAAAGGAATGCACTAAAAATGATATTGGGTGGCCTACAGAATTTGTCAGAGAGATGGGAAATGAGACCAGGAAACCACCCAGCCAGGAACAACACCCAAAGTCACCGCGCAGACCTGCCCTGGAGGGCGACACGCTGTCTGCACCCGGCTGTGGAGACAGAGTGGCACATACCATTGCCCACTCCAGCCACGGCTGCCCCAGCACCCTATCTGGCCCAGCCTCTTCTAAATCCCCACTTCCTCTCGGAGCATTCTCCTCACTCCCTTGTGGCTCTGCTCTCTGATTGCCGGAGCCCCAGCTGCATGTCCCTAGCTTACTGCAGGGAGGTCTAGGAAACAAACATCTGGTATTATCTGGTTCTATTGTGGAAGGGGGCTCTGCCTCCCAGCAAGACTCAAAATATGGAGAATTCTGCAAGTGTTGGATGAAGGACGGGCTTGGGCATGGTGGTGACCATCATGCACACAAGCCTCATCCCCCCACCTTCAATGGCGGTGCTTGTGGAAGTATAGAACTAGGAAATTCAGGCCCTCTAAGCCAAAGAAAAAAACAAGGAATCTGGGGAATGGGGGAGGGGAGACTATGGTGTAAGAAAAGGAGCTTTAAAAGAAAAGCCTGATAGGATGTGAAGGTTCCCGTCTGAAGGATAAATTTCCAGTGCTTACATGCAACCCGCACTGCATGAGCATTTACCAATAAATATTAAATGAATGTGTGTCATTACTGGATGAGCCCTCTGGCCACCTGGAGCTACCGCTGTGTAGGAGGTAGGCTGGGGTCTGCTGCGGAGGCTGGCAGTGTTTCAACATGGAGGCAGGTGCCTTTCCCCGAACAGTTTGAGCTGCTGCTGGGTACAGCACTGGTAAGCCAGAGGGAGACTGTGGGAGGCTGAGAACAGCCAGAGGCAACAGGAAGATCATCCAAAGGCTCAGACCGGGGTCAGGGGTCATGTTGCTCAATAGATTACACTGGCCAGTGACCTAGCCTCATAGGTGGTGTGAGTTTTATCTTTCTTGGCTAGGCTCCCACTGGTCTGTGCTGACCCCTATCCAGCTGGAGTCTAGAAACATCCCTAACCCTCTCCCTGGGGGGCTGTGTCGGAATGATACAACTTCCGCAGACAGGCTAGACTTAGCATGGTGGCTCAGTTGATCCCCCCCGAGAGTCTTCAGCTTTGAATGATAAGTCACCTCTTCATGTGTACTCACTCACCTGTCATCATAGTCCTCTTGGAGCTGGAGGGACCTGATGTGAATAACGGAAGAGTTGGTTTTATACAGAGACACCCATGCCTTAAGTCATTTGCTCCTCTCAACCCCTTGAGGAAGGGCAAGCAGATGTTTATAAACCTCATGTGATAGAGCAGGGGCACACCTGGAAATCAGAAGGCTTATGTGACTTCTCCAACGTCACACAGCAATAAGTAGAGAGCTCATCTCAGGTCTTCGGTCTCTCAGTCTAGTGCACCTGTTGCTCTCCTTGTGTGGAGACACATCAGTGCAGGAGGTAGGCGAACACCAGCCCTAGGGACTGGACTCAGACCTCACAGATTGCTGTAAGGGTTAAAGAAGATACACAAAGAAGATTTAACATGGAGCAGCCAAATGATAGCTCTCAGTAATGTCATAATGTTCTCATTCTTCATGTTCATCAGTATTCTCTGCTGTTCTCTGGGATACTCCCAACTGTCTGCACTCCCCCCATACCTCCATACTGCCTAAAGCCCCCTCTCTCTTGATCCAGTACGTCTCCATGGGGGCCATCTTCCTCTCCCTCTCATTGGTTTCTGGAATCTGGAGGTAGTAATTCTCATACCTGTTCATAAACGACTCCTTGGCTCATTGGGGATCAAAAGTGAGCTATTGTTCTAGTCCCAACTCAAGCCAACTTAGATCCAAGAAACATCAAAGGGAGTTTTTGTTACCTTCTAGCATTTCCCTGTGACATTCTGAGAGCCCTGCACCTGTCATTTCCCCCTTTCTCTTCTAACCGTAGTGACCCAGTATCCCTCCTCTCTCTACCCCGCCCACTGTCTCAACAGCTCACACAAGGCATGGAGAAGGCAAGAATGGCTATTTCCTGAACAAAGGCCAAGTCAGTCATAATGGTAGCTAAAGAACACAAGGCCTGTGTGGTGGAAAGAGACAGGCAGGCAGAATTTCCATTTCGGTCGTACCTCTGGATTCTAGGCTGGCCCCCGGCAGTGCTCCCCAGTCAAAGGGGTACTGCAGAAACCCCCCTAATGCGGAGGCTCATTTTTTTAGGGGAAAATGGAGAGCACAGGGTGTTCTAAAGGTTGTGACCTCATCAGAGGGACAGCAACCTACAGAAAGCACCAGGAGTGAGAAGAAGCCCTCCTCTGGTACCCTTTTCTAGGCCAGCCATTTGTCCCTCTCCAGCCCTCCACCCAGCAATCAGTGTCTTATGAACTACCTTTCCTGGAAAGCCCCTTCTCCTCCCATATGTTACACAAAAGAAGAATCGAATTAAGCTCTGGGCTCTTCCTGCTGCTACTTTGCAGAACAGTGAAATATAGTTGGAGGTATTGGACTGTGCAAGAATGATTTTATCTGTTGCTTCTGCTTTCAAAGAAGAAGAAAAATGAGCATAGTCCCCAGTTTTGTGTCAGCTACTAGGCTCCCATCAGGTGCTGAAGCTAGCACCCCCTGTAAGATTAAATGTACCAAAGACTTTTTGACCATAATGGCCACATATATCGAGAACAACCCACATGCACTCCCCCAATCCGGCGTGATGAGCACCGTCTCAAGACCCGTCTCATATCAGCCTCTAAACTGCCTTATGTGGAAGATGAGTTCTCTTAGAAGTAGCACTTCACAGATGGGGAACTGAGGCTAATGGAGGTTAAATGGCTTGCCCAAGGTCACCCAGCTAGCAAGTGAGGAAGTCAGGATTCGAACCCAGTGTGCTGGCTCCAAAGCCCAAGGGCCCAGTTGTGCCACAATTTATGGAAGAGGGTTGATGATGATGAAGGTGACTTAGCAGCATGGGAGTCTAAAAGATGTATAAGGCCAGTTTGGAAGTTGAGTCATCGGGCTCTTTTTTTTTTTGGAAGAAAAGGTATGGAGAAAATTTAGGCACGTGTCAGTGAACATAGCACAATGGCATTCTGGCGACGGGTTTGGGAACTCAAGTGAGGAATCTGGCCTTTGCATCTTTTTAAATACCTCAGAAGGTCAGATTAGCACAGAAACCCCAATGCTGAACCGAACACTTGGTCCTCCCAATTGGCAAAACATTAGCTGGTTGAAATACTTCCTGATGGAAATACCGATAACACACTGACAAAAGTTCAGACTTGTTTCTAAAGGTCATCTCAACCAGCAGAGCAATTAGTTCAAGTTTGCCTTTTGCTTTTCCCTGGCGAGCATTTGAGCCGAAACCTCAAATTTGCGTCCTCTTTGCAACATATGGTTAGTGACAGGAGACAGCCTGAGATTATACCTCATACAGGATGTGCGGTGATCAGAAGGTTTCTCTTCCTCAGGGCCGGAAGCAGAGTTAGACATTGAGACTGCAGCCTGGCAACAGGCAGCAGCCTCTCTGAGGGGAATCTCATCCCCGGGATGCTCGCTGAACCCCAGAAACATCCCGTGTCCTCCTGCATCTAGCATCTGAATCCTGCAAGCCCCACGATATCACTATGTTGAGCCCCCAAGACCCCGCAGTCCCTTCGGCATCACCTGCCACCTTCAGCGTGGGATCTGCTTCAACTTTCATCTTACCACATCTCTTTCCTCTTCCTTTTCCATTCCCACTGCCGCTGCCTGCTTTCACATCCCATAGCCTCTGCCCAGCCTGTCACGGCTGCCCTGTCTTCATCCCACCTTCCTGTGCCGCCTCCATAGGCAGGTGGGGTGACCTTTCTAATAGCACCCCCCACCTTGACTTAATCCTGCTTAAAATCCTTCAGGATTCCCCACTGCTTTCAGAATAAAGCCCAAAATCTTCTGTGGACTGGACAGGCCCCTGCTTGTGTGCCTGTCCTCGTGTGTCACAAACTCTTCACACACTTTCCTCCTCCTTGCATTCCGCTGGCCTCCCTCGACTATTGCTAAACGCCGAAGAGCGCATGATCTCATCCGCATTTGCACGTCCTGTTGCCTCTACTGTAATCGTCTTACTACTCGCAGGGTATGCAAAGCCCCCACTGGAAGTTAGACATCTTTCTCCCAGCCTCCCAAGCCCTCTTGGGACCAATCCTACAAGTCTGAGTTCCTCAGGGACCCAGGACAGGTGCCCTCGTCTGTAGTGAATTGCAGAGGACCCAGGACCTGGTCAACACGAAAAGCCACCAGGGAAACAGATGAGGACCGAAGGTGCCTTCCGGTGCCATTGCTCAGTTTGCTGACTCTGGTTGCAAATCTCCCACCTCGAGCTTTCTGGGGCCCTGCATGGCAGTTCTTCTCCGCATGCCTCACCTGCCACCCGCATGCGACTCTGCTGCTCCTTGTTGGATGAAAGCATCTAGAAGTCAGTCCCCACCGTGATAGGTGGTCCCACCTTCAACTCTGGTGTCTGACACTGATGATATGTGCCTCTTCTGTCCATCGGGGGCAGTGGTTGTAGCTCTCTCTACGGCTTGCTGTGAGGATTCCATCAAGCATGTTGTCCCTGTCCAGCTAGTTGGTAAGGAGTCACAGCGGTCCGTATTACTTCCTATCTGTGTCTTCTCCATTGTAGCAGAGTTTCTGCTATCCGCTTATTTCCCTGTATGTTGCAAAGGCTAAAAAAAAAAAAAAAAACCACCCAGCAAACTCATTAATTGAAATTGAATTGCCCCGGAGCTGCTGTGTGTTAGAAGGTAACCTTTCCCTATGGGAGCATAAGAAAAAGATTCTGCACTCTTTTTGAGGCTTTTAAAGTTTACATGTTTAATAGGATTTTGGCCATAATAAGAGTAGAAGCATTACAGCAAACTTCTGCAGCTGGGGGGGCTGTGAGTGTGCTATGTGTGCATGCACACACACACTCAGGTGTGCTCGGCCACAGGCAGTCTCCTCACCTTTCTGTCTGTTCAGACACCTAGCTCCCTGGACCTCGTTGGACCTCAGGGCTTTGGAGAGCATCCTAAGAAACAGTGTTGAAACTTGCCAGGACATGGCCTCTAAAGGGTATTGTTGGGGACTTGTGGTTTGCTTGTTTGTTTGGGACTCACGGAAGAAATTCCTTCCAGCTTTTGGTTGCCAGAAAGGACTTTATTTCTATAGAGGGATTGCTACATTTTGAACTTTTACATCTCTCTTTACTTTGGCCACTGGGAAGCTCAGGATATAGTTTACAGCCTTCCTTCAACAGGTCCCTCTGGTGAACAATATTGTCTTCTGACTTAACTCTGGGCTTCCTATTAGTCCCCCTACCTTAGTTTCCTTTTACTTTATGCTCTTTATCTTGGCACCCAGTGGTTCAGTGGTTCACCCATAGTAAAGCATTATTTACCACAGTCTAGATTTTAAAGTCTATTACCAACTGAATACTCTTCATACTTTTTTCTATGGAAATATAAATATGTGACTTTTTGGAAAATGGCAAGATATAAATGAAGAAACCTTGTTATTGACTGCTTTTCTTTCCCTTTCTCCCTCACTTTTTTCCTCCCTCGTTGTCTCTTCTTAAAACATAGGGAGAGTTCCCTTAAAGTAGGATTTATTGTACTTTTACAGCCGAACAGGGAATAGTCCTTACCAGCTTGACTGGTGGAAAATTTCCAAGCTGCACAGTTCACTAGTTTATATTACCTAATAGAGAGATAAATAAGCCATGATTCTTCTTAAGGACTGGCTTTTAATTAGGTTTTTAATGGATCCTCTTTGACTTTCCCAAGCATAAGTACTGCTGTATTAGTTCATTATTGTGATTCAAAGCGGCTAATAATGATCATAACTAAATAATTTTTCCTCAAGTGTTCCAGCCCGGTTTACTGCCCTGTGTGTTCGCAGTACATAGCTGGCCTCAGCCTCTCTCTCTTTCTTTGGATGCACAACAGAGCCACTGTTTTGTGCTGGAGGCAGGAAGCCTGCAAACACAGGAACATGCAGGGGACATAGAGCGCTGTCTCTCAGAGCCATGTCTATATACATATGTGTGTGTGTGTGTATACATATATATATATATATAATTCATTCATTCATATAGTCATTCATTCAACATATGTATATTCATTCATTTGACCACAAAGATATCGCCATTGTAGAAATTCTTGAAAATTCCTAGAAGGAACAGAATAATAATCACAATTTATTTTACTATTAATACTACATGTTTGTTCTTGTCTTTTTATAGGCATATATTTATCTCCACATTATTTTCAGAAATGGTATCATGTTGTTGCCTTAGCAATATATCATGGCCATTTTCCCATGTCATTAAATCATCTTCTACAAAACTATTGTATAAGATCTGTAAAGTATGTCATTACATAGATGTATCATAATTTATTAATCTATGCCTATTAGACATTTGAACTATTTTTAAGACATTATTTTAAGCAACATTGCAATTAATATCCTTTTAGAAATATAGTTGAACACTACTATGATTATTTCCTTGGGTAAAAATTTTAGAGGCTGGTAAAAGGGAGTGGAGAATTTCATGTTTTTGCTTACGTTCTCCAACACTGAGAATTAATCGTTTTATGATTAATATTCTTTTCTAGGTTTCAAGGCATAGAGAACGATAGTCAGTTTTTTTTTAAGATTTTATTCATTTATTCGACAGAGAGAGGGAGAGATCACAAGTAGGCAGAGCAGTTAGCAGAGAGAGGGGGGAAACAGGCTCCCTGCTGAGCAGAGAGCCCAATGCAGGGCTTGATCCCAGGACCCTGAGATCATGACCCGAGCTGAAGGCAGAGGCTTTAACCCACTGAGCCACCCAGGTGCCCCACGATAGTCGGGGCTTTTAATTTAAGATTTTTTCTTCCCATGTAAGTCAGATTGAACTTTTTTTTCAGGCATGTGTCGGCTATTTGAGTATCTGATTTTGTGGCTTACCTCTCTTGTCCTTTTCCCATTCTGTGTTATGATATTAGTTTTGGTGTAATTACTTGTTGAGGGGCTCAGGGTGTCCTACTTCACTAAAAAAAGGTAACTTACTGGCTATATATACTTCATGCTTAAGGGGAGGAGAGGATCAACTCTGTGTTTGGGTTTGGGAAAATATGATACCATTGCAGTCAAGTCCAGCAAAGCATACACAACAAATTACAGACTACCCAAAGCTATTTTTAAATGTCATTGCAGGTGATATTTGTGTTATCATAGTTAGACCATGTCATAGTCCTGGCTCTGCCATTACCTGCTTTGTGAACTTGGGCCAAGTCACTTCACTCCTCTGAACCTCAGTTTTCTCATCTGTGAAATGGGATGATGATATTTATCTCACAGTCTTCTTTAGTAGCAAATGTGCTAAAGCTTATAAAACATAGTGCCTGGCACAAAGATGGCAGTTATGAAAGACACTATTATTATCATTTAAGTGACTGTGCAAAATGATGTCCAACGTTCTGTTAAAACATGTCTCTTTGGAATAGATTTTTAAAAAATTTTTAATAAACAGTTTTGATATAACTATTGAGGCTGCCCTCAGCCTCTCTCCCTCCCTCTTTGCTAATTGGACAAGTAGGGAAAGGTGCATGCTGTGTTAGAAAGAAGTCTCCCAGCTCCCATAGTGGGCCCTCTTAGGGGGTTTTCAGATTTCCCACCTTCATCCTGACCCACAATACTATGGGAATAGAAGCACTCCCAGGACCCAAGGGCATCTTGGGGGTTGGAGGGTGACTTGGCCTCCAAATGCCCTTGCAATGAGTCGGAGGCCTGATGTGGTCAAGTCAGAGGTCATGTTAAAAAGAGGATTGCTTTGGTGGCCATGCGCCTCCATTCCGTTCCCAAGGGACGCAGGCTTAGAGCTTCTGGGGATGCCAGGACGTTGGCTCCACTTTACAAACACTTTACAGGAGCCACCCAAGTGGAGGGGAATGGATTTATGAGGACTCTGACGTGAACCTTGGGCCCTGCTCTGCCTGATGGCTTCCACATTATTCGCTGGGATGGAGTAGGAAGAATTTGTTCTGTTGTTTTTGATTCTAGCACCCTTTAGGATATGCTAAAAGCAATAGCCGTTGTAAAGGTGGATGCTGAATGTTTATCTGGTCATTAGAGGGCAGATTTGACCGCATTTGAAACTAGTTTGAGAGAGGCATTAATCTTACTTCTTATGAACATCTAAGACTCTCTAAGGGAATCCTCTTTGAGGATTTTAGGTAGTAGAAGTAATTCCCGCTTTGAGCCTCTCCACCAGTAGCATGTACAACTTTTATCGTTTGTTCGTTTTAAAGATTTTATTTGTTTTTTTGTCAAGGAGAGAGATCACACAAGTAGGGGGAGCAGCAGGCAGAGGCAGAGGGAGAAGCAGGCTCCCCACTGAGCAGGGAGTCCGATGCGGAGCTCGATCCAGGACCCTGGGATCATTACCTGAGCCCAAGGCAGACGCTTAACCCACTGAGCCACCCAGGCCCCCTGCATATACAACTTGTAACCATATGAAGTTTGCCCCTCTGGGCTTCCATTTCTTCAAGGACAGTAGTAATAATTTCCACACCTTCTTCAAAGAAGTTTTGAGGATAAAATAGTGGGAGTGAAAGGTCAAAACTCATAGTGTCAAGATGAGCAATTAGTGTGGGCTCTAGTTTCAAAACTACCAGGAAAAGCCCTATGAGGCTTTAATGTCACCATCTGTAAAACGAGGAGTTTGAACTTGATCCCTAATAGTTATACTATCCCGGGAATGTATATGGAATGTCCATAAGGATTCATCCATACTCAGTCCTAAAAACATAGTACTCCTAGAACTGAGTCAATATGGAAGGAGACCCAGCTTCACAGGACAGATGTTCACAGAGGGAAGAGACTGCCCGTCTTTTAGCTGCACTCAGCCATGAGCAGCATTAATGCTCAGCATACAGGCAGCACTGCCTAAAAAGTACAGTACATTTGGTAGCAGAACCCCTGGGTTCAATTCTTGACTCTGTCACTTTCTAGCTATGTAACTAGAAATGTTCTCTGGCCTCAGTTTCCATCTCTGTAAAAAAAAAATGCATAACACATCTGCTGGGTTTTTAAGAGTGGCAAATAAGGTCATGTGTCCAAAAATAGTTGTATATTATAGGACCTCACACATAGTGGGCATTCACTAGTGTGACCACCGTTGCTATTATTGGACTAAAACAGAAAAGACAAGTTTCTATTCCAGCCACCCAAAGAATCCAGAGGCAGAGGCCCAGAGCCAAGAAATGTTCCAGCAGGCAAAGACTGTGTGTTCTGTCCCCCTCTCCTTTCCTTCCCACTTCAATTAGGGTCCTTCCAGGAAGTCACAGGTGAGTTGTAAGAGTTCAGTTTGACCTTTAATAATCCAAGAAAGTGCCTCTGCTTATCTCTTTAAAGGGGAGCAACAGAGTCCGTTTTTTGACACCCAGCAGAATGGAAAGGTGTTCCTTTGTAATGAGCTGGTTTCATGCCTTAAACCCTTTCCTTATGAAAATAATTTACCCTGCTAATTACATCACATTAACCAACTACTCTCGGTCTAGATTAAAGGACTCCTTTTTTGAATCATTCCATAAATTAAAAGCAGTCCTCCCAGATACATGATTTCGTGGATAAATGCTGCATTTGTGTTGTCAGAATTTATGTTGAGAGGAAATGGAGGAAATGTACCCTTAAAGAAATATTTTGCAGTAGTTGTTAACACCTTCCTCCCTGCTTCTGGTACCACAATATAAATGTGCAAGCCGTTAGTGTGAGATGAACGTTCCGGAGCTTCTTGGGCCACCTGCCTGCGTAGCTGGCTTGTTATATAAATTCCCTTTGCATTTCACAGATTTAAATACTGCCAGGGTCCTGATTTATGGTGTCCGCATCACACACATAAAACTTTCCCTTGGATCTCCCTCTTTCTCACACATGGGAGGAAGTCAGTTGTGGCCACAAGTGGAATGGGTTGTGGAGCTAGTTGTCACCAGCAGGGTGTAAAGACCAGGCAAGAGCATCCAGAAGCCAGCTGGAATGTGGCAGTGTTTGGGAGCCTGGTTCTGAGAAGTCTCTCTCAACTCCTGCCGTCAGCCACAAAAGACTTAAGAGAACGTAGGCGGAATGAAGGAGCGGAGACATAGAGGAGAAGAAATTCTGGGGGCTCTCACCTGCCCCTGGTAGGAAAGAAATGTACAGCCCCTCCTTCCAGACGTGGATCTCATGGGACACTGGGGAGCAAGCCAGCCAAAGGAGATTGATCTAAGTGACCTTGGAGAATACAGAACTGACCGTCAAGGTCCCACGTCTGGTACCACAGCAAGCTGTGGCCCTCCGTGCACAGCTGGCTCTGGGGTTCCACAGACACTTAGGATTCCAAACCTCCCTCCTCTGGCCGCCTGCAGCAGCCAGGGTGCTTACCTGTCCCTAAGCATCATCTTTAAGCTGGGCAGATAATCCAACACTTGCATTTTTTAAAAACAATTGATACAAGTCATGTTCCCATTCTGAAATGTAAGGGAACATCTTAGCAAAGCCTTGATTTTGAAGAGGTTTACGTGTGCGTGCACACATGCACAGAGTTTCTTTACGAGTCTTGTTGCTCTTCCTGTTCCTCCCTCTCGTTCATAGGTAAAGGTTCTCTCCCCACCCCTGGCTATGTTGAGAACTTATCCAGGTAGATAAGGCAAGGAGAGCACATTAAGGGGGAAATGATTGCAACAGTAACACCTTACTGGGCCCAACTCCCTATCAGGGGGACTCACAGGTGACACATCTCACAGACAGGGTCTCTGCTCTCATGGAATTTACATTATTTTGGGGAGAGCAGACTGTAAGAACCAGACACATGAATAAATGAAATAATTTTTAAAAGTATAAAATCATAAGAAAACACAATAGGATCATGTATTGGGACTGGTGACAAGGGACTGGTGACAACTGGGACTGGTGACAAGGGCAAGAAGAAGGGCCTGGACTTGACACGTTCAAGGGGCAGAAAGGGGGTGAGTGTGGTGAGAACACAGTGAGTAGGGGAGGGGGAGGAGAAGAGAATAAAAGCCGAGAAAGAGAAGATTCCAGATGTACAGGGTCAAGGTGGGGACTCAAAGATGTGAGTCCTTGCCTACACCATTATGGTAAGGAAAAGGACGAGGCAGTTACCAAAGTCTTTCCTAAATATCTGTGTAAATTCAGTGAGCAATAATGTGGTTCTTAAAACTTTAGTGAACACTAAACAAATTGGGTGGGCTTATCTTCCAGCAATAAGGATTCTGCCAAGAAGGATGACTGGCAAATGTCTGTCAGATGAATTCTGGAGTTTTTTCTGGGGTGATCTAGAGTCTAACTGTCCCTAAAGTAGAGGGACGGACTCAGCCTCTCTGGGCACATTCCTGACCCAGAGGTGGAGGGTTGGGGTGGGAAATGATTCTATCATCATGACGCTGGTCTGCAGCTGGAGGGAAGGGAGGGTGTTTCTCAGGGCATAAGTCATGACCTTAGATGAATGATGTTCCAGCATTTTCCCAGGAAGGTCTGGCAACATCCCATTGATGCTTGTTTTCAAGTGTTCCTAATCTAAGCACTCAAGGTTCTTTGTGCTCCATTGTCAATGACTGATAGGACAGAAATGAAGCCAGCCTTGGCCTCCCCAGCTCCTGTCTGGGACTCTGTCAGAGCTCTGTAGTAAGGTCAGGTGGAGAACACAGGACAGGGGACCAAATGCTGCATAGGAGTGTCTCTCTTTCTGCCTTCATATGTGTGGCTAACAGGATGTTCTGTGCAGTCAGGACTGTAGGGTAGGTGGGAGGGAGCCGAGTGGCAGGTAAGTGGGCCTCTAAGTTATGGGTTAGGGGAGAATCACACAGAATAGATAGAAACCTAAGCCAAGCAGACCAGGGTTTCAGTCCAGCATGCGTCACTGGCCAACATCCAATCACATGTACAGTGTATGGGAAGCATCAGTTTGGAGCCTTTCTCTCCTTGGCCGTGTGGACCAAATTGCTGAAAGAGCCCTACCAAGATACCACTGAAGCCACACACAGCATCCGCCCCATTGTAAAGGAGCATTCTCCTCCCTTGACTGAATTGAAAGTCCCTCTGAATCATCCAGGAAGGAAACAGTAATGGGAAAGTAAGAATTGCCTCTGTTTATTGAATATTTATTCTAGACACTGTGCTAGTGAATTACTTCACTGAATTCTCACAGCATCCCAATGAGGGCGATTCTCTTTCTACCCCATTTGCTCATGAAGAAAGTGGGGTGTAGAGGTGACAAAGTTGCTCAAGGACATAGCTTAGGAAGTGACCGTGCAGAACTTCAGCCCAGGTGTCTGGGACCCCACAGTCCCTGTGGGCACCGCTGTGGTCCCCTTTTAAGACAGACAAACAGTTTGTCATAAGTAGGCAGGTGGAGTGTCCCAGCAGCACTCCAGAGCTGCCCAGATTTCTAGCCCAGGCCCCATGGATCGGACCTGACTGGGATCAGTGCCTCCCACAGTCTGGTGAGCACTGCTTTCATCCTGTCTTTGTAGGTTCTTCTCTGCCTGCAGCTGGGCTTCTGGTCAACCTCAGGCTGGAACCTCACCAAGGAGCAGAGAACAGAGCTGCTTCCTTTAGTAGAGCAGAGAGCAGGAGACACACAGAGTCCTGATCCAAGATGCTTATGCTTCAGTGATACCCAAGGTGGTGGCGACATGAGGCCATACACAGAACTAGAGAACTCACACACCTGTGGGGCTGGGCAGGTCACCTAAGGGACAGAAGCCAGCCAAATACTGCCAACTTTCACCTGTTGGGCCCCAGGGAAGCATAGGGCTGTTGTGCTCAGGTCTCTTAATTGTGTTGTAAGTCAAGCTGGAAATTTGGATTTTTTTTAAAAGATTTTATTTATTTATTTGAGAGAGAGGCAGTGAGAGAGAGCATAGGAGCGAGGAGAAGGTCAGAGGGAGAAGCAGACTCCCCGTGGAGCTGGGAGCCCAATGCGGGACTTGATCCCAGGACTCCGGGATCATGACCTGAGCTGAAGGCAGTCGTCCAACCAACTGAGCCACCCAGGCGTCCCGAAATTTGGATTTTTAAAGATGTAATCTCCAATCTTTAAAATACTGGCAGCCAATTTTAAAAATTGTTTTTAATATTGTGCTGTGCATACTAAGTATGTCTGTGGACCGAAGGAAGCCCAGGGACTACGCCTTTGAGATTTCTGCAGGATAGTAGGGGATAAGAGTATAGAGCTTTGGGACAGACTGCACCAGGTTCAAATCCCTACCCTCCCACTTCCTAGCAGTACAAGTTAGATAAATGACTTGTAATCTCAATGGGGATCCTAATGTCCCCTTGCAGGCTTGCTGTAAGTTAAATGGATAATGAAATGCCTGGCTTTTAAAATACCAGGTCCGGTGGCTGTCAGGTAGTAAGTGCTTAAGGAACTTTGCTGTTGTTATCCCTGTTATCAAGTAGGTGTGAAGGGGGAGCTGCCTGACTTTGCTCCTAGGAAGCAGGAGAGGTGCTTGTATTGTATCCTGTCCTTCAAAGAATCTCTGTGGTCCTCTAGCGCTGAAGAAATGTCAGCTTTCTGTTTGCCAGGAAGACTCTGGCAGCAAGTTCTTCTGTACTGAGAAGTAAAGGATGCCATGAGCTTGTGATCGGTCAGGACAAAACCAAGTGTTCTTGGAGCTTGTACTTTAAAACGAACTCCCCCTCTTATTCAGAATTTCTCACCAGTGTTCACGGCAAACTCCCCAGCACCTGTGCTCCTCGCTGCGCATTGCAGCATCCTGTGTTTGGTCAGTGCAAAGGGACGTGAGAGGGCATCTTCCCGGCATGGAATGTTCTGACGTTCTTCCTTGACACCCTCTGGAGCAGCAGAGAGTCTTCTCCCCAGAGGGGATGCATTTTCTAAATCTGAGGACACCCTCCTCTTTCCTCCGGCTCAGCCTGCTGTCGAATCTCATAAAAGGAGTGAGAGACAGGGGAGGGCTCGCTTACCGGGGTCAGAAGTAGGGTGTCGCCGGAGTAGGAAACAGAATCATAAATTGTTGCAATCCATGGAAAGTCAAGTTGCTCCACAGCCTGTCCCAGCACAGCGAAGCGTTCGGACAGAACCACAGACCAGCATTCAAAAAGAATGCCCCAGTCTTAAAATGGTTTTGTTTTTTTTTTTTTTTTCAAATAGCACAACACAGAACTACATTCATACCACACAACAGGATTTCTGGGAATTCTCTCCATATCTCACGTATCCGGCAGCTACTGCCTGCTCCCCACTTTCCCCCAAATGTTTTTTCCAATGTAGCCGGAGCTGTTCTGGTCTCCTTGACCTGCTCTCTTACCTTTCAGTTCTAGTACCTTCTTAACTCTGCCTTCCCGTGTGACTCAGGCTCACCTTCTCCTGGCCTGCGCCCCTGGCCCGAACGCCAAGCAGCGCAGTAAGAGCAAGCAGGCAACAGAGTCTGCACAGGGATGCTGCCGGTTAGGAAGGCTGTGAGTGCATGTCCACTCACATGCTGCCCCATCGCATTCATAGAGCGGATGTTACCGGCTCAGGGAGAAGCCGTTCCAGAGAACACTGTCTTGACAGGCAGAATGTTTGAGAAGCAGTGTGAGGAGACTTTTCATGGACAAACTGGGCAATCCCTACATCTGCAATGATACTCATCTCATTTGACATTGAAGGAAATTCCACTCTTTGTACCTCGTGGAATGGGGCTGATCTTTTGATTCATTACACAGTGGGGCAAGCAACCAGGTAACCTATGTTCTGTTGCCAATCTTATCTTGATCTCAAGGGGAGGGGGAGATCCCCAACCTTTCCAATGAAAAAAGAAGTCATCTCTTTTTGCTTATGTAGTTTCTTATGGGGGGCACCTGGGTGGCTCAGTCAGTTGAGCTTCTGACTCTTGGTTTCGGCTCAGGTCATGATCTCAGGGTCCTGAGATGGAGCCCCACTTGGGTCCACACTCAGCGGGGAGTCTGCTGCTCTCTTTCCCTATCCCTCTGGCCCGTCCCATTCCCCACCTCCCCTGCTCGGATTCTCTCACTCTCTCTAGAATAAATAAATAACCCTTAAAAAGAATAAGAAGTTTGTTGTGGGCATAGAGGGGAAACTTTCATACTTCTAATGGCAGGGGTGGACATAAGATCCTTAGATCCCTGTGCTGCCCCGTCCAGGTCAACTGGCATCCATTGGTGGCGTCCATGGCTGACGAAACTTGCTGTCTCTTCTCTCCCCCCAGTGGGGAGTCCTGATGACCCACTCCACCCACCCTCTGAGCCTGGGCCCCACCTACCTTCCGCAGTTTCTCTGTGGCTCAGACCTGTTTTCTTTCTGGCCCCCTGGTGTATTCTTCCCTCTGCTTCCACTAAACAACCCTTTCACCCCCCACATGTTAGCCTCATGCTGGGCCCCTGGCTCCCCTAGCCACCTTTCACATCCTGTACCCCCAGGGAGTTCCTGGGGACTCTTCACTTTTCCACTCTCAAAACTCTACTTTTGGGATTCTCTGGCTAAGCTGACCACATCACCATTTCTAGGCTTCACTAGCTGCCCATGCTCGTGCCAGGGCACTTGGCAATGCAGGGAAGAAAGAGTAGGGCCCCGCTGTGCTAAGCTTCTTCCCAGTCTAGCTCGGGTAACTCTCCTTGACCTGTCCTCCAGACCTCAGCTCAGGGTTATCTTTGCCAAGTACCCCCAAGGCTTGGCAGCTCTAAATTTCTCCCATGTTGTCCAAAGAGCATTCTTTTCTTTTCCTGATGGAAGGAAACTCACCACTATGCCATATCCTCCTTTCACCTTTCCTGGGTTATAGGTCATAGCTGCTCTTTTCTTTCCTGGAACATTAAACCTCTACATGGACTTGACAGCAGATAGGATAGAGAGAAAGGATCTTGTTTAGCAGAAAAGGGGAAATATATCAGGAAGTATTTTTTTTTTTTTAAATATTAGCACCATTTCACTTATAGCATGCTTACTTTTGTCATAAGACAGATATGGTAGATAACATTTTCCTATTTTCCAGTTGAGAAAACTGAGCCTCAGAGAGGTTAAGAAAACTGCCAGGGTCACACAGCTTGTTGGTGGCACAGCTGGGAAGAGCATGTGGCTGTTTTGACCCTGGCGTTGAGTGCTCCTTTGGTGGTACTGTGCCGCTTCCCCTGCTAGGACTCCCTTCTCCCTCAAGAGGCTGTGAAGTCAGCCATGGGGCACCATCAGCTCCACCAATCTGCTCCCCTGTCCCTTAAAGTGATTATAAAGTGGAAACCATGAAATCAGCAGCTGCAAGAACGGCAGGCATTCTGCCTCAAATAGGCACAAATCCTGGAAGCCAGCAGTTAATGCTGAAGTCACTGTGAGCTTCATTTAATCTTTTTTTTTTTTAAGAGATTGCCAGCTATGAATGTCTGGGAGGTGGCCAATGATCTGCTGTAAGCACTTAATAATTTGTAAGTCAAACCCCTCTATTGATGGCAATGTGATGTCGAAATCACTCAGCTTAACAACGCACATTGAAAAGACAAATCAATTATCCCTGGGTCTCTCCAAAGGTGGCTTGGGAAGGCAGCACATGGATATGTAAGTATGTATAAACATATATATTTAATGGAGTGTGGAAGGAATAAAAACTGGCATAATAATTGAGGAATCTTTCGAACTCCCCCTCTCCTGGCTGGGAAACCTGCCCAGCCGTGAATCCACAAGGCCCCCGAATCAAGTAGGAGCCGTCTCTTTACCTACTGGGCTTAGGAAGAAGGGAGGCTCTTACTGCCCACAGCAAAGGTTCCAGAGCCTACTCAGGCCCCATTCTGTGCAATACTCTTATGCAAGAAAAGATGGGACAACTCCACTCCATTACCTCCTCCAAGCCCCCTTCAGCTCCCACCTGGAATTGTATGGAAGTTGTCTAACCAGCCTCCTTGACTCTACTCTGCCCTCTACAATCCATTTCTATGGAGAAGTCAGAACAGTCTTTTGAGAACTAAGGCCAGATCATGTCTTGCCTGCGCTCACTTCCACTAATGGCCCATTGTATTTAGAATAAAATCTTTTTTTTTTTTTAATTGTGGCTGATAATGCCCTACATATTTTGACCACTACCTACTTCTCTGGCTTTTTCTCACACTTAGACCCAGCATATGCCTCCTCCGGCCTTTTTTTTTTTTTTTTTTGGAGATTTTATGTATTTGAGAGAGAGAGAGTGAAAGAGAGCATGAGAGGCGAGAAGGTCAGAGGGAGAAGCAGACTCCCCATGGAGCTGGGAGCCCGATGTGGGACTCCATCCCAGGACTCCGGGATCATGACCTGAGCCGTTGCCCAACCAACTGAGCCACCCAGGTACCATCTTCTGGCCTTTTTGATCTTACTTGAACAAGTCAGGATGTCCTTTGGGCCTTTGTTCAACTTCTACTTGAATGACTAGCTTTCTACTTAGCACATTATTCAAGTTCAATTATTTAAAATGTTACTTCCTCTTTTTTTTTTAAGATTTTATTTATTTATTTGAGAGAGAGAAAGAGAGACAGAAGTGAGAGAGCATGAGAGGGAAGATCAGAGGGAGAAGCAGACTCCCCATGGAGCTGGGAGCCCGATGTGGGACTCAATCCCAGGACTCCAGGATCATGACCTGAGCCAAAGGCAGTCTCTTAACCAACTGAGCCACCCAGGTGCCCTGAAATATTACTTCCTCTTTGAGGCAGAAACAGGTTATACTCTTTTATTCCTTTTAGCACATATTTTTATCTGAAACTTACTTATTTGAGTCAATTATTCATCTGCCTGCAATGGACGATTCCCGAAAGCGAGGAGTTTTTCTTTCCAGTACTTAGAGTGCTATTTGGCTTATGATTGGAATCCCTGGGAATCTGGATTGACTAGATTAATTCCTTTCTCTCCCTACCTGAGGAAATAACATATTAAAAAATTTACCAGAGATTCATTCACTCATTTTTTTCAAATTTATTTCCACAATGAATATTCATCAACTCCCTACTGTTTGCCACCTTGTACACCAGGCATTGGGGCCACAGAGTAGTCCATGACCTTGAAGAAATCAAGATCTAGAAAACACCATGAAACTTCTTCAACATGGTAACAAATATAACAAAGGTATACATGATCTACTCAGAAAATGGACCCCTAGGTCAGGGCTTTTCAAGGAAAGGATTTCAAAAGGAGATAAATCTTGGGGCACCTGGGTGGCTCAGTGGGTAAAGCCTCTGCCTTCGGCTCAGGTCATGATCCCAGGGTCCTGGGATCGAGCCCCACATCGGGCTCTCTGCTCAGCAGGGAGCCTCCTTCCCCCTCTCTCTCTGCCTGCCTCTCTGCCTACTTGTGATCTGTCTCTCTCTCTCTCTCTGTCAAATAAATAAATAAATAATCTTAAAAAAAAGAGATAAATCTTGAGCAGTAACTTGGAGGATGTATGGGAATCAGGCAAGCATGGAGTTGGAGTATTCTGAACAACACAAGCAAGTATCAGAAGCTCCTCCATCTGGCTAGAGTAAATGATTCTCATGAAGGAGAAGCAAAAACTAAAGAGGCCGATAGGGACAGATTAAGAAGGACCTTTGTAACATTAAGGAGTTAGGACTTCATCTTGAAACAACTATAAACTTTTAAGATAATCACTTTGGTCCCAGTGGAGAGGATATGTCTGTCAGAGGAAGAAAATATTAGTCTTAAGAGACCCTGTGGGCCTAGGTTAGGAGAGTGTGATAGTTTCCTAAGGCTGCTGTAACAAATTACCACAAAAAAGAGAAATTTATTGTCTCACAGTTCTAGAGGACAAAGGGCCAGAGTCAAGGTATGGGTAGGTCATGTTCCATCTGAAGTCTCTAGGAGAGGATCCTTCCTTGCCTCTCCCAACTCCTCGTGGCCCCAGCTGTGCTTTTGGCTGGTGTCTGCATCAGGCCTATCTGTGCCTCTGTCCCCGCATGGCTGTCTGCTCCTTGGTTGTCCTTGTCTCAGTATGGTGTTTCCCCCCCTTACACCAGCATTGCTCATGTTGGACTAAGGTCTGCACTAATGACCTCATCTTGATGGTATCTACAAAGACCCCATTTTGAAACAAGGGCACATTCACAGGCACTTGGGTGTCTTAGTTTTTCCAGGCTGCCCTAACAAAATACTACAAACTGGGTGGCATATGAACAACAGAAATTTATTTCTAACAGTTCTAAAGGCTGGGAAATCCAAGATCAAAGCATTGGCAGATTCAGTGTCTGGTGAGAACCCTCCTCCAGATTTTAGGCTGCTGACTTTTCGTTGTATCCTCACATGGTGGAAAGAGGGCTAGGGAGGTCCATGGGGCCTCTTTTATGAAAGCACTAATCCCATTCATGTGGGCTTCACCCTCATGGCCTAAGCACCTCCCAGAGCCCCCCCCCACCCCGATACCATCACATTGGGCATTAGGTTTCAACATATGACTTTCGCAGGGGAGCACAAATATTTGATTCTTAGCATAGGAGTTTAGATTTCAATACATCTTTTGGGGGGACGTAATTTAACCCTAACAGGGAGTAAAGGGAAAGAAGGGGGAAATTCCAGAGTTGAATAGAAATGGATTCAATAAGTCTTAGAAGCTAAGCAGATGTGAAAGTCTGAAGGAAAGGTGGTGACCTAGAAAGATTCCCACATTTTTGGTTTATGTGATCAAGTAGAGGGTGGAGGCATTCACTAAAATATAGACTGTATCATATAGGATATAGAACACAAGATCCCTGTTTCTCTTCTTCAAATGCTTAGCCCATCAGCCAAAGTAATCTTAGTAGCCTAAAGAACTTCCTTAGAGAGGAAGAAATGGCCCAAAAAAAAAAAAAAAAAAAAGGTAACCACACGAGTAAAGAGGGAATATTACCTCCCTCAAAATTCAGACCAGAAGCCAAAATGAAAATCAAATCACTGAATTCAGTTGATTTCTTAAAAACGAGAGCCACAGACCCAACCTGAGTTTTCCTTGTGGAGGAAAAAGAAGAAGCCTGTTTTCCCAGCCTAATCTATTGACCCTTCATTCATTCTGGAGCCAAGCTGAAATCAATAGTGTCTTGTTTGGTCGGAAAACCCTAGGAAAGGGAGGCCACGGCGTAGGCCAGAGCTTACTTGAGCAGAGCGTTCACAAGCGCAGGAAACAGCCGACTACACAGGTAAAGCACCCTTCTCGGAGGCCCCAGCCGCCCAGGGTCTGGTTCTGACATGGCTCATCCGGTGCCTGTGGCCGAGCCTCTTTGATGTCCAGACCAAACACGACCCGCTCTCCCATGGGCATCGGCGCCTTTCCGCACGCATACCTGGAGGCGGTGGCTCTGGGCGACGTCCGCCTGCCCCTGCTTTGAAACAGAGTGGGGCGGAGGTAGGTGGGCCACCCCTGGGAGAAGGCTGACTGGATTCGCAGGCACCAGGCAGAGGCGATGATGCGGCGTTTCAGCACTGGGCTTAGAGGAAGCTTGGATAGTGTGGAATGAAATCTATCTTCCTTCCACTCAGAGCCCAGGTCCACCTCGGAAGACCCCAGCGACGTGCTGGCTTATTGGGACCGAGACGTTGCAGGGTCAAGGCCAAAGAGGCTATGACCTACCACATTTTACAGATTGCTGACAGACGGGCTTACTGGCCTTCACACTCTGGATTCTTCTGGACATTTTCCCTCCCTCTTGTTCTCCTGACAGTCGGAAAGCCTTGTGTGGCTTAGCTGCCCTGGACAAGCTTTCTGTTGCCTGAGGCCGGGAAACCACCTCTGCTCTTAATCTGACCCAGCTAATTGGCCCTGAAGAAGTAAATTACGTAGAAAGAGGAGCTGTCTGTGACTCTTGCCACATATATCACCTAAGTATATGAGACACAAAGAGTGACCACAACCTTCTTATAAATCTATTATGGCCTCTTGACCTCCAAGCAATAACAAATAGAATTCTTGCAGGCCGTCCTGAAGATATGAAGACGTTTTGTGAGAACATCTGGCATTCATTGAGTCAGGAAAAGGAAGAAAAGAAAAAAAAAAATCACAAGCCCTGGGACAGAATTTCATTTTCTTTTCATGTTGCCATGTGGGTGAAGGAGCCCTCTCTGTCTTTAAGCAAATGTGTGTGTGGGGAGAGAGGGGGGAGGTTGGTGGTGGTATGTGAGCTCCCTTTCAAGTTTTAAAAGGGGCATAAAAATGCACATGCATTTCTGTGAAGAAGTTCTCTGGCAGGGGGAGCATCTTTTTGAAGGGGATGTCCGGTTATTGTAACTTGCTGTCAGTATGTCTTCTTTCCTTCTGCTCCTGTGAAGTTTTCTCTGTGCTGCCCTCTGGGAGGACCTGGGTCACAGATGATGGAATCTATAGGTTGCTCAGGGGACACTAGAGTGTGCAAGTATGACATGGTCAAGAGCCCAGAGGGCTCGTGTGCACCCTCACTCATTCTCTTTCCCTTCTCTCTCTCTCTCTCTCTCTCTCTCTCTCTCCATTTCTGTAGATTGTGTCTCATCAGTTCAAAACCAACAAATTCAGATTCCCCTTGGAATGCAGTGGAAGTTTACTTCTGAAGCTAGGATTTGCCTCTTTCCCACAGGATAAGCATATGCTCTCCTTCCCCCACACAAAAGTTGGCCTCTCTTTGATCAGTGAGTTTAAATCAGAATAGGTCTTAGGTAGCCAAGGTGGCTTAAAATGTTAGCAAACAGTGGGATCCCTTTTAATTTTTAAAGGGAACTCTAATTCTACCCTTTATGACTTGCTTAATTATCCTGGGCCCCTGAACAGCTGTCTATTGATTCCAATTAACATGATTGACATCTCCTCTGGAAGGTAAAAGCTAATCAACTACAGGGTCCCCCACTGAGAATTCATTTCCTTCTTCGAGTCACTCCTGGGCAGGAGGAAACTTAAATAGAGAATTGAGAATCGGCACCCACAGCTCTGATTTACTCTTTTATATATAGTCCCATAGTGTCTTGTGCAGGGGGGGGAAAAAAAAGCCTAGAAAAAAAAAAAAGCCTAGAAATTTTTTTAAAAGTGGCAATTTATTTTTGAATCAAACTAGTGTTAATTCTGTTGGCTTTCCTTTTCCTTCTTTTCTATTTTTTATGAATCTAAATTGATCCCTTGAAGGTTTGATTTCCTTTTCCTTTCCAGTTCTGAAGGACCCACAAAAATCTACTCCTGATTACTTCTGACAAGTTCA
This sequence comes from Mellivora capensis, assembly GCA_004024625.1. Classification (NCBI taxonomy): domain Eukaryota; kingdom Metazoa; phylum Chordata; class Mammalia; order Carnivora; family Mustelidae; genus Mellivora; species Mellivora capensis. The sequence continues at coordinate 311,805 of PISX010000015.1, read as the reverse complement.
GAAGTTGACATGAACTTTCTAATACAGCCAAATTTCAGCTTTCCATCTTTGGGATCCAGATCTTGATGGTTTTCTTGATATTTTCAGGTTAAAAACAAAAAGGTAAATAAGAGGGAAGTTATGTCTAGTAACAAATCAGGCTCTGTAAAGACAGCAGAGGGCTGGAATGATGCTGAACCTGACTATGCAATATAAAACAAAGAGAGCCAACAAATTCAACTTATATTTCTGCCTATTATGTGCCAGGAACATGGAAACTTCTAGAAGGGTGGATGTGATTTGGCCTTGATACCTATGGCATCCCCTTTCCTCCATGTGTATTCCTTTTGGCCAGAAAGGAAATCTAAGTGTTACAGTTGGCAGCAAGCTCAATATGAACAGTGTTCTGTGGTTGCCAAGAAAAAAAAAAAAGGACTAATATAGTCTTCAGGGTATCCAGTTCAAAGGGGGCAAGTGGTTAGGCAAATCGTCACACTGATTGGCATTTTATTTGACTATAAATTTCATTAGAGCAGACGCTGTGTTGGTCTGGCTGATCACCACATTCCAATAACCTAGCACAGTCCTTGGCATGTCACAGATACTGAATGGCGATTTGTTGAATGAATGAATTCTCTCGGCACAGACCCAGTAATTTCAAAGAAATGTGGGCCAAATTTGTGCTTAGATAGCTGGGCAGAGAGAAAGATTATTGGATGAAGGGACAGACAGACAGACAGATGGGTGAACTGGATAAGGTGAGATGAGAAGAAATGAGATGAAGTTTGATTTTGGACCAACAACATAGGATAACTAATAAAGTTCAGTGTTCATACTCAAACAAGAGTTTGCAGACTGAGTGTTTGTACATCAGGAAATCTAGCACTGCATCCCTAACTCTTTGTTGAGTGACCCTCCTTTAGTTGGGTTGAGCGGTAAGTGAGAAGAATGGCGGAAGGGCCCTTGACAGCAAGCAGCATGGTCCGGCAAATCCCAGGCCAGCTGGCCTGTTAATTTCACTCTACTGACCGGAGAAAGTGCTCTCCTGACACACCTCTTCTTTTCTCTCTCGTTCTGGAGACATGCCATTTACTCGAAGGACAAATGAGGAGGAAGGGAGACAGCCAAGAAAGAATAAATGGTTCAGCTCTGCTGGGAGACCAGGGTCCCAGTCTGGTTTTCCAAGGCTGCTCCCTCCCTGGGGCAGATCCAACAATTGTGGCAGCATTTCTCAACCAAAATGGAACCAACAACCAATAAAAACAGCACCACAGACCCACCCGGGGAGCTACAGGACACTTCTGTTTTGTTTCGCTTTCACCCATTTCCGAATGTAGGTTTGTGTCTAGCAGATTAAAGCGTGTTGGCTATCATTTGTCAGCCCCAAATGCCAGTTTCTGTGTCTTAATGTCACTTCCCCTTACCACTACAAGAAATCTTCAGACAATCAGAAACTTCCCGGCTTCCTGCAGGAAGGCCAGAGCCCTCAACCGGACTTCCTAGAGGGAAGCAAGTATTTCTAATGCTTCCCTTTAAAGCAGTTTTTATCGTTTTGCTTCTTATAATTTTGACTTCATGCTTTTCTGTATATTGGAGCCAATATATTTTTTTCCAACTCCAGATATTTGCCTGTTCCCTGAGAAAGTTCCCATGCCTTGGGGGCTGGCAAACACGTGATGTGGCCTCACCCACTATAGCAGCCCCAGGGGCCCCTGGCAGGCTGTTGGCTTCATAAGACACCTGCATGATCGTCCTCTCTGTTCAAGCTGGGTTTGCAGTCGTCCACTGAAGAAGGTCCAGGGCAATGCTGGTCACGGTGTTGCTCGACTCCTAAGGCCCCAAGCTCTGGCCTGTTCTTTGCTCAGTCTAATCTGAAGTTCGACGTTCCAAGAGCAGTATCTTAATTAAGTGGGGGATTTTTTCTGAGCAGCAGAACCAGTGGAGGAAGGGAGCTGAGTTCCCCTCTCCAGATTGTGGTTCCTTCCAGAGGAATCCCATGCCACCCGCAGAGATGAGACAAAGTCGGTCACTATAACAACTTAATGTGGCTACTATTATCTGAAGCAAAAATTCTATGGTATTTAACATGCATTACTGTTACTCAGATCTGAAACTCGGAACGTGAATTGGAACTTGCTTTTTATACTCAAAGCTCAAAAGTACAAATAATTCTGAGTCCTTGGTAGCAACAATGGAGGAAATCTGTAGGCAAACTAAATATCTTGTTTCAGATGTTCATATTGGTGGTGATGCTTGAATTCCAAGTCTGGTTAGGAAAGTCACTCTCCTTACTCTTGTCTCGCCTCATCTGTCACCCCAACTCGACGACCAGCTTCACCAGGACAGAGTGTCTTACAGTTTGAGGAGCTGTATTCGATAAAAGATGACTAATGACAGTAATAAGGAATAATAATGGAAAATGTCATTCATTGAATGCTTACCAAATGCCTGGTTTTGTTACTAGAATGTTTTACACCTTATCACGTTGCCCAGAGGTTAGGGCAACTCTGCACATGAGCTGATTATGCTGTTTAAGAATAAGGAAACTGAGGGGCGCCTGGGTGGCTCAGTGGATTAAGCCTCTACCTTTGGCTCAGGTCATGATCTCAGGGTCCTGGGATCGAGCCCCGCATTGGGCTCTCTGCTCAGCGGGGAGCCTGCTTCCCCCCTCTCTCTCTGCCTACTTGTGATTTCTATCAAATAAATAAATAAAATCTTTAAAAAAAAAAAAAAAGAAGAAGAAGGAAACTGAGGGGGCACCTAGATGGCTCAGTCAGTTAAGTGTCTGACTCTTACTCTAGGCTCAGATCATGATCTCAGGGTTGTGAGACCGAGCCCCACATCGGGCTCTTTGCTCAGCATGGAGTCTGCTTGAGATCCTCCCTCTCCCTCTGCCTCTACTCCTACCCCAGCACGTGCTCTCTCCTTCTCTCTCTCAACAAATAAATAAATCTTAAAAAAAAAAAAAAAAAAAGAAGAAGAAGAAGAAGGACACTGAGGCTTTGGGAAGTTAAGCAAGCTGTCTGAGAGACTACCATGGACTGAATGTGAGTATTTGAACCTTGTCTGCTGCAAAGTCAGCTCTGAATCCCCTCAGCTTCTCCTTTCTGCTTTGGATTTCATTCAAAGGGCTTTCAAAGAAACAAAGAAACAAAATGAATTTGGGGGACAAGATGTGGGTTTTGAGAGCAGTGAATTTGACATTTTGCTCCATTTTGTTTCCTTCTTTCCTTTCTCCCTTACCCAACCACTTACTGGATGTCCTGCTAAACTGACTCTAGCCTGGTCCCGCTCTCAAGTCTCTGGTGGCCTAGAAAAGCAGGTGACCACGCAGTGCGTCCTTGCCGCTCAGCGGGCCTAGGGGCTTCGTGGAACCACGCCCCCGCATCCTGAGGCACAGGGGAGAGCAGCCAGCGAAGGAGGGGTGGGAGGGTTCCCAGCAAAGAAAGAGACGTGGTGTATGAGAAGGCCTGGAGGCAGGAAGGCACACAATATAGTCAGGGAGAGAGAACGCATCCGGGGGAGTCTGGTCAGACCAAAGGGATTGAAGAAGCTCTCATGCAAGATGCTGGTCATAACACTAAATGGAAAGGTCATTTCAAGCTGTACTATGGAGACATTTGGAGGAGGCTAGAGGCAGAGATCCCAGTCAAGACGGAGGCCAGCCCCTGTGCTAGGACAGAAGGTATCAGAGATGAGGTAAAGGGTTGAATTCAAAAGACATTTCAATTGTAAAATCCACAGGACTTAGAGACAAATTGTCTGGCATTGTCAGCGGGCTGAGGCTGGGGACGAGGCCTGAACGGGGGGCGGGGGAGACACCCCCCGTGCAATCTGGGAACTGTTGCCTTTCGAGGTGCCTGCAGGACATCCAGGTGGAGAAGGGTATTTTTTTCAGCTCTGCATTGTGTTTTGTGTTTTCGTTTTTATTTGTTCACAGTCTACAAATAGAACTTGAATCCTCCTTCGAGAAGTGAAGTTGCCAGTAAAAATAAAGTCAGCCTTAGTGTGTCTTGACTGTGGCTGGAGTAGGCCCCCTGTGGCAAAGCCCAGAATATAGAAAGCAAATGGTGGTTGTTAGCAGTCGGGGACAGGCCCCCAGCTGCTAAGTAGGGGTTTAGGCCTGGAGAGTGGCTAGTGGGTTGAGGAAGGATGGAGGTGGGGAGGCAGGCGAATTATCTCTAGGAAGAAATCACTTTTGTTTTTAATTTTACACACATGGGGCTCATAATACGTGCAAGAACAGGGCTTAGCGATGGAGAGAGATGGAGAGATAAGAGTGAGCCTCCCTTACTGAGGGGCTGGGGGGCACTGTTGCTTTCACCTGGACTGATTTTGGTGCTCACAGAATGGATTTTGGGTGATGATCAACAAGAAAGTTGACTCCCAACCCTCTCCTGGATTTCATGGCTTTCTTCATGCTTTGCTACATGCGCAGCCCCCCTCTCAGCCCTCCTCTGCCCAGAGTGCACCCCGGAGTGTCCTCTGGAGAAATTTCAGATATACACCAGAGATTATTATGACTCTCTCTTGCACCTTACTTTTACTTACTTACCTACTTACTTTTTAAAGCAAGGTCGAAAGGCACCAGCATCTTCTGCAATACATCGCATTCTAGAAGCCTCACCTCCCTTCCTGTATTCATTTAGGAATGTTTCATTTCTGCAAAAATGGTGCTGTGATCTTTGCTTTTCTATGCATGCCTTTCATCCTGCGCTCACAATGTGCTGTGCAGATGTTCCACGTTCAGACCCTGGTGCCCCCTAATTTGCTCTGTGATCCCCCGCTAGTTACAGTCCCTCTAGGCCATACGTTTACCTGCAGCTAGGCACACAAACAGGACACGTTGGGAGGAGGTGGTCTCCTCCATGCATGGCCTTCTACTTCTCTGCCTTTGCTCGTCAAACTCTCCCCATACTCCCTGCCTTCTCTCTTCAGGCCATACAGCTCCCTCTCAACAAGTTGCATTCATTTGTTAATTTGATATGTCTATTTTGAGTGGCGTCGTAAGTATTGTGCCTGTCATATTCCCAGGGATACAGCCATGAACAGAGAGTCAAGAATCCAGGAGCTCATAGTATAGTGGGGGAGATGACAGAGAAGTCAGCATAAACATACACTCTGGTATGTAGACGCTAAGGTAAGGACAATTGCAGGGTGCTCTGGGAATGCAGAACATGGGCCCCTCACCAGCTCGAGGCAGTGGAGGCCTCCCATAGGAAGTAATAGCTGCCTTGCTATGGTCTGGTTCCTGGATCCTGGGTCTACTCTTTACAAGTTGTATTACTTTGGGCAAATTACTTAACACCTCTGTGCCTTTACAACGTGATAATGAATTTAAAACTTAGTAAAGTACCTAGCACATAGTAAATGCTTAATAAGTACACCTAGTAAGTACACTTCATTCATTCATTCATTGACTCCCTCGTTCAGTCATTGCCTGCTGAGTACCAACCATGTGCTGGACAATGTTCCTGAAGGTGTGAAGAGGTGTGCCCAAGTCTTGGAAAATCGGTTCTTCTAGAAAGTAAATTGCTTCCTCTCAGCCCATTTTATCCTGCATGGACTGTATTTGGAGAAAGTCTTCGAAGTAATATCAATAGAAGTTTCTTTTGCTGCCTCTAGAAGCTGCAATCAAGAGGTCTTCGCTAGGGGTGAGGGAGAGCCTGGGCAGGGAGAGAGTAGCCGGTGTAGTTCGGTCCAGCTTGCACATTTCAGGCTTTCAGCTCTTCTTCAGCTCCAGTTGGCTCCCACTCACTGCAGCCTACAGCAGTCCCCCCTCTCCTGGGACTGCATTGCTCCCAAACGCCATCTCAAATGTAGGTCTGTTGGGTACCTGAAAGTTTTACCAACACCCACTGCATCTGAATACTTGCAATTCTTGGAAATAAAATGCACCATTCCCAAGGGCTCTTCCTGAGGGAGAACCTGGTCATCTTATTGAGGCATTCAGCTGCAGCTGCTTAGACCCCTCACACAGAGGAGGAGAGTCCATAAGCCAGTGCTGTTCGCCAAGACCTGAGCATGGCCCAATGCAGCATGGGGCTGCATTGCCCTAGAGCAGCTCTGAACCATGGAAGAGTACTCTCCGTGCTGGGATGGACAGGGGCTGCTTCTCCAGAGAAAATAAACTTGCACAGTACAGAGCTAGGGAAGGCTAGACTTATTGCTATCATGACGCTCCAAAAATGCAGCCGTAATGAGTCTCCTTTTCTGGGTCCAGAACGCAGAGCTGGGTTCTTCAGCCCCACTGAATTGAGAGATGATTAAGTACCATTGTTTGGGGTCATTCCCTTTCCAGCAAAACCTTGTCTTTTTTTTCCTCAGGTATAATTCCAGTAACACAGTATTCATCATCTTAAAGTATATAGTTCAATTTCGAGTATATTCACTATATTGTACAACCATGACCGCTGTCTAATCCCATAGCATTTCTATCACCCCAAAAAGCAACCTGCTATCCATTAGTCTCCCTCTCTCCATCCCCCCCTACATCCCTGGCAACCACTAATCTACTTTTTGTCTCTATAGATTTGCCTGTTCTGGGCATTTCACATAAATGGAATCACTCACGTGTACCCTTTTATGTCTAACTTCATCACCTAGTATAATGTCTCCAAGATTCATTCATGCTATAAGTATGTAAGAGTACTGCATTCCCTTTTTTTGGCTAGGTAATATCCCATTGTATGGATAGAGCACTTTTTGTTTATCTAGGCATCAGCTGATGGGCATTTGCCTTGTTTCTACCTTTTGGTTATGATAATGCTGCTAGTGGAAATTCATGTGTAAGTTTTTGTGTGGATAGGTGTTTTCAGTTGTCATGGATATATACTTAGGAGTGGGATTAGTAGGTAGTATCTTAATTCTGTGTTTAACTCTTTTGAGGAACTTGGGAAGAGTTTTCTGCTACTGACTTTACCATTCACGTTCATGCAGTGTATGAGAGTTCCAACAATATACGAGAATTCCATTGTCTCCACATCCTTGCCAATACTTGTCATTGTCCTTGATTTTTAAAGAGTATCCATAAAGCCTACTGGATGTGAAGCAGGGCCCTTCCTTATGCCTATTAATTCAGCTGTTACAGGCTTTTTCTACTTCTATCTACCCATAGCCATCCTACCGATGATCCAGAATTTTTCCTATAACAAAAAGAAAAATGATGGACAATTTTTAATATTTTGTATCTCTCATAGTTATATCCTTCTTGTTAACCCAGTCAGAATCTGCATAATTCCAATATTGAGCTCCCAATTCACATACATTCCAAAGACCAAGCTCCCTCTTATTTTATGACCTGAATTTGAGAAACCATAGATAGCTACTCCCCCTTAAAGCCACCACCCTTCCCTCCCTGGGCAACTGGAGAGAGGAGAAAAGGAGTTCATTGTTTTCACATTCTTCTCTTTATTTCCAAACTAAGGGGTTAATGAAATGTACAACTTTGTTTGGAAGAAATTAAAAGTAAAGCATAATCACGTCAAGACTTACTCTTCAAGAATTTGTGCTTGAACCTAGGACCAGCTAGAACATAGCTAGTGTAAAGTGTCTTCAGAAGAGAATTTAATATGCACATTATTAAATCATATTAAACCAGCTTCAGGGAATGGAGTGTTTTCATGTATTTTAGTTTCGTGTTCCTATTACTTCTATGCATTGGGGTTATGACTTACAAATCCTTATCATTAAAATAAGTCCTGAAGGATCTCCAGCAACCAGTGAAATCATCAACTCATTGTGTATAGTTGTGGGTAATCTGTGCATATTTTGTAACTCAAAATTTTCTAGAAAATTTAAATGGCCATGTGTCCCAACCAGCCCATATTAATGAGGTTTTAATTCAGTCGGATTTCTAACAAGACCAGAAGAGTGAAATGCAAAGCAAAACAGACTTAAGTTTGAATTCCATCTCTACTCTGGCTATTTGACCTTGGGCAAGTCACTTTTCTCAATATGAGATGAGGTTCTGGTATGTAGGTTTCAGGACTGTTTTGAGAAGAAAATGAGATAATTTATGTAAAGTGTCAGCACAGGGACAGTCACATAAAATAGCAGGCATTCAATAAAGGGAAATCATTAGTAGTAGTACATTTAAATAATTGGTGTATTCCAGAAATGATGCAAGTAAACACTTTTTTTTTTGTCTTGTGGATAATGAAACATATTAACTAGATTAGGAAACTGATTTTTAAGGAACCCTTTTTTGTAAATGGATGAATCGCTTCGAGTTTTATTTGGTTTAGATACATTTCATTTTTTAATACTAGGATTTCTTGAAACAGGACACACCTATCCAGAATCTTAAGCCCCCATCTCCTGTTTCTGAAAAATACCACGGTTTGATTCTCATGTTGGCAAATGCTGGTGAGGCAAACAAACACAACCCCCCCCCACCCCCACCAACCTTGATATGAGCAGACTGTGTGTGAGAGCCCAGGGCCTATGGACTGAAGGAGGTACCAGATCCTGGGAGGAAAAAAACCAGTTTTACTAATCTTGTTCTCCATTGGGATTTTAAGAGAAATCTCACAAAGATGTTTTGGTTAAAATGAAAGTGCTCAAACCATAATAAGGGTCTCAATTATAACCCTGGGAGAGCAGATGGGCACCGGATTTGATGGAGAGGACCCTTTTAGCACATCTGTCTTTGATAACTTCTAATGCAGAGACTGGCGCCTTTGAAATTAATGGGTCACTCCAAAGCAGTGTTTTAATAATGCGACTGAGAACTTTTTGTTATGTAGAACAGTCCTTACTGGTGCTGATTTTGAGGATTGAATTAATTTTTCATGAGTTCATAGTGCTTCAGGCTACTATTCCAGCTTCTCCTAGTTTCTGGGTTTGTTTGGGGTTTGTTGTTGTTGTTTAATGTGTAGGCTTTTTTTTTTTTTAAGGGTAATTTGTTTTAAGCATCTCTATATGAAGGTATTTGAGGAGCTCTATTTTCTCTTTGGTCACTGAATGAGTGATTCTAGAGAGCTTGAAAATTCTCCAATAGGCCCTATCTCACTTTGCTTCCAAATATTCTTCTACCATCTTCCATTTTACTTGCATATGTCATGGACCAGCAATGTACACACAGCCACTGAATCCAGAAGGCAAGTCGGGGAGGCAAGCTATCCTCTTGGAGAGAAGTGCCTTCTTTAGAACTGTAAGATTTGAGTGAGGAATGAGATTCATTGCTTATTTTTTCCTTTTCATTCCAAGAAGGATTCTTAAGGCTCTCTACCAGCCCGCTTGGGTTCCTAAGAGATTCCATCCTCAGAAGTCTGGTTGCTGGAAATGAGGGTCTTGTCTAGTGGAAATAGAAAGTACTTACTTTACCATTAGCCTATCTTAGAGAGCAAACTCAGCCTCCTCATTTTTGGAAGTATTTTCCAAATACTCTACTCCACACAGATTGGCCCCACTCTCTGAAGTCCTATAGGAACAATACTGTCTGCAACATTGGGTGTAGCATTTAATCATCCATAGCCATTTATCAAGTAATATATATTCATGGCATGAAAAAACCAGAAACTATCTTTTTGCCTGCCTTTCCCAACATTTTATAAATATGTCATATTTCACTAGCTTGTAAGCACAAGAATTGAAGCGTGCCTGACATTTACTTTTATAGGAAGGAAGGTACAAAGGAAGGGAGGGAGGGAGGGCAGGCCCATGGTTGTTCTGTAGTTCAGAAAACTTAATCTAAGTCCTGAGGCCACTGCAAATGTAATGGATTGGGGGTGAGGGGAAGCTCTCCAAAGTCTTCCCTGCATATCCTTCTGTGTTTGAGGTAGATGCCCTGCAGTATCTGGGACTTGGCTCCTTCCAGCACTGTTCACACTCAGTTGTTATTAGCCATGTGCGTGTCTGGCACCCCCACTATACTATGTTCCCCGAGAACAAGGAACTTGTTCTGTGTCTGTCTTGTTTGCAGATCCATGCCCAGTGCTTAGCACATAGCCTACACACAGCTCAGTACATGTTGGGTGAATGAATAAAGTTGTTCATGAACGAAAGAGCCGTGTAAATTAGTTGGGGCTTCTTCTCCAAAGAAATGATCCTGAAAAACAGTATGCACATATCCAAGGTATTTAGAATTGATCCGGAGAACGGTACTGTACTTCTGTAATTTAGTTTGGGCATAATGGTACCAGGAATCACTAGAAGAGTGACAGATATGGAATGTTGGGGCCAGTAAGGAAATGATGGGCGGCTGAACGTTTCTCAGCCTTCTGCATGTTGTATTGGCAGTACACCTATTACTCACCAGCTCTGTCAGTTTCGGAGCCTCACTTAATGCATCATCATTTGCAGAGGTGGGGAGTAGGAGAAAGGAGCAGGCTGTAAGAAAGATTTCTGTTCTCTGATGGTAGTAGCTAAGCAGCAATGGTAGGATGCCTACTGGTGGGATTCTTCAGGTCATAATGTATGCACAAGACCTCTTTTTTCCCCCCCTTTATTAAGGGATAATTGATTGAGGTCAGAAGTTTTGGAGAGTCCTGGGAGATTTTTAATCTAGTGCCATCATGCAAAGCTTACTACATCAATAAGACGGTTCCGTAGGGGGATAGAGGAGTAATTGAGATGCCACACCAGCTGGAATCCAGATGAAGATACATTTGGAAGCTTAATCACAATCATGTTCTACACTAAATATTCATCCGTCTGTCTCCCAAAGAGGACAGGAAATTAAGTTGTCAAGGGCAGGGGGGATGTGGATTTAGCTGAAAGAAGAAACTCACACCTCAGCCTTAATCTCTAAATATGCAAGACTGTCTTCAATGGTTGAAGCAAAATCCTCTCCTTTCCAGTTTTATTTTCTGAGAAATATTTGAGCTGTTTATACACAATTTATCAGCTTTACAGTTACCGAAATGGACTGTTAAGATAGCTCAGGCTCCTCACTGTGGGATAAATACAGATGAACAATGCCATCTCAATAGAAAAATGCTTTACTGAGCCAATATAGAAAAGTATTAAAGTTGTGTAAACACGCGAGGAGCAGCAGGGGAATTCCTAAACAGAGTTGACGGGCTGTGATTGCACATGCCTTGGGGTACTGTGTCCCGAAAGTTGAACTAAACCCCGCATATAGTCAGTAGGAATTATATTGTGTACTGTGGGTATTCATTCATTTGGGTTTTTTTTTTCCTTTTTTTATTTTCAAGTTCAACTCTTAGGGTCCTTTCAAGACATCTAAATTTCATTTCAAAGGATGATTTGAAAAAATGTGTGTTGCTGCCGTGCATTAGATGATCGTCTCCTTCACATTTTGGTCCGATATTATGGATCAAACATTGGCATTAATGAAAGGGGACAGTGTCCTATTAGAGGAGGTGGTTATCCAAGGCAGGATGTCATTGGCTGCAAGTAACAGAAAAATCTCCACTCAAATCAGTTTTCATAAGGGAAGGTGTACAGAGTTCCCTGCGCTCTGAAAGTTCGCTCGATGCCCACCATTTTTATGGAAGGCCTACCTTAGGACCTGTTTTTGCTAACTGCAGGAAATCCAAAGAGGGCTTTTGCTTTTACAAAATGGTGACTGCTTCTATGCTTCATGCCACTTCAGCTTACAAAAGGCTTCATGGGAATGCTCTACTTTTGGATAGCAGGAAAAACTTTTACTTCACACGATGGAAGTCTTTAGTTGGGGGATACCTGAGATGCAGGATATTAGAGCTCCTGTCCTGCTTCTCCATGGCTCTCTTGGTGCTCTGCCTCCCCCAGCATGTTGGCACCATTCTCTAACTGGGTCTTAGATGGCTATAGGACATCCCAGCTATCACATCCTCATGCTTGAATTTCCACCAAAACCAAGGTGTCATCTCTTCTCTAGGCTTTTCTCTTAAGGAGTAAGCATCCTAGAAGCTCATTAGTAGAATTGCTCTCACTTGAAACCTACCTTGGCCAGTCCACGGATGATGATTTTACAGCCATCTTTGCTTGGAGGTGGTGGTGGGAACACACCCATCCTGTGAATAGAACATAGCTACCTACGACGTCACCCAGTTCAGATGGTGCAGCAGAAGGAACACGGGCTGTATGGAGTCAGAGCTGCATTTGAATTCTATTCTTGTCACTAAATAGCTGGGAATCACTTACCCTCCATGAACTTCACTGCCTGTTGGGTAAAATAGGAGTATGACCCACCAAGATGGCACACGCAGCACTGAGTAGACCCAGCTCAGTCCTAACTCCCTTTCCACACGTGCCTTTTCATTGAGCAGGTCTTGGTGCCAACTTGCTCGCTAGTACACGCCTGTGCCTCCTAAGTATAGTTGTCCATTTTGTAATCCTATCTTCTAATTAATGTACCGTGTAAAGTATAATTTAATTAGATGTGCATATAGCTATATTTGATATAATGTATCATAGAGATAATGTGTGTATATATATGTCATCTATACATTACATATCTATTCAACCAACAGTTACATATTGAGGAGTTCCCTTATGTTCCATACTGTTTTGGGCATCCCTGTGTTCTGGTTTAGTGCTCCTCAAAGTGTGGCCCACGGCTTTGCGGCAGAGTTAGCAAATTGTATGTTCCTGGCCTGGAGCAGGTAAGTGCAGAAACATGTACTTTGTGCATTCTGGATTTTAAAAGTTTTTTATTCTGCGTTGTATCAAACCTACCACTGTATGAGTGGAAATTAAGACTTTATGTAGTTTTTATATGTTGTAATATTTCTTCAAATAAATCTCTCCTATAAACCAAAAAAAAAATTTAGACACATCATAGTCTGACGCTGCTAAGACAGCCGTACCCATGTTCGTTCTTGTAATACTTCATTTTTGTTGTAGTCTACAAAAGGACAGATGCATGAAAGGTGGAAAATTAACACAAAAACAAAAACAGAAAGAGCCTGCTAGCCCTTCGTGGAATCACAGGAGACGTTTGCTAGGGCAGACACGTACCAGAGCTACTCCTTTCCTTCCAGGTGCTGAGGTTTATTTGGGGTCAGAAGAGACAATTACAGAAAGTTGTTGAACAGCAATGTAAAGACAACAGTGAGAAATAATGTCATGAGGCAGTCATAAATGACCAGGTGCCACAACAGTGGCTGGGACAGCGCTTGCCCCAGATGCCCGCAGGGGGATGAGGTGTCTGGAGAGTCTTCCCTGAGCAGGTGGATGTGTTTGGATTTCCCCTGCATCCCAGGCCTCCTGTCCCGGTCTGCTCTGTCCCTTCTCCCTCGGCAGCCTGACGGGTTAATCTCCTGGCGAGCGAGGGCCTGTGAAGGAAGGGGGACGGAGTTAGATGTCAGACTGCAACGGGCCCGCACTAAATATCTCACTCCATTTTCCTTGACGGGGCTTTGATGTCAGCACGAGACACGTCAGATTACATGGGACATCGTGTCATGTGTCAAATCAGTGTTGGGGCTCCATCCTGACACTTTAATTACTACGGGTGGAAGGAAAGGATGTATTATTTTTCTGTTTCAAGGCCAAGGCCCTGACACCCACTGAGAACTGTTAGGTTCTGCTGAAGCCCCTTTTAAAAACACAGCCTGTACCCGCTCCCCACCCCCCGCCCCCCAGGATAATGGCCAGAGCGTCAAGCTAACGAAAAGAGCCATGGGCCGGGAGGTACAAACCTCACTAGACTCCAGTCCGCCGGCAACGCCTTTTGTGAGCTAGAGACGCCTCGCACGTGTCATCTTCAGCAACATAAATGCTTGTTAATTATCAACCTTGCAGCCTTAAAAACTAGCTACTAATGCTTTCGTAGATCTCATGAGAGTATTAGGTGTTGAAGTGAGATAATGCCTTGACAGGGCTGCAGAGGCCACAAATGATGCCAAATGGGCAGGGAAGGCCATGTAGAGGGGTGGGGGAAAGATGCCATTAGAGACCTTTGCTTTTAAGAACTTCTGTCAATTAGCAGCCGCTTACCCACAGCTGGAAACACCTGCAAACACCTTGCTTTTCTTGTGCCACACCAAGCAGGCTAGGGTGTCCGAGCTCAGGGACGTATCCTATCCAGAAAAGCGCCCAGGCGTGAATGTAGGCCTTTGCCGCTCGTGAACGTGGACCCTGCGTAATGAGAAACCCGTGCTTTGCTCTCTGCTCCCGGAAGAAGGTCATCCAGCTTAATACTGGGTGAAATCTCTGAACATCAGTAAGCTGCATTCTCTCTGACATCTAGACGTGTAATTAAGACCTCAGGTCTGGCGCTTGGTTTATCAGTGTGTCAATTCTCATTTACATAAGACTTTGGTTTTTCCCACATCTCTGCACAGACACCGCCAAAAAAAAAAAAATACTATTAACAATTTAAGGGCTGAGGATAGAGTTACACAGCCCATCGTGTCTTTAATCCCTGCTTAACATTTCCCTTAAAAAGAACATTGCCCTATTCGGAAATTAAACGCAATGTGTTAGATGTTCTTTATGGAGGGTGAAGGGAGGTGGATTTTCCACTGCTTTATTCTGAGCTTGAAGAACATCCGATTTCATGCCCTTTATTCAACTGGGAAGCAGAATCTGCTGCATAATTGGAGGGTGGTTTCTTCATCTGTGGTTCTAAAAAACAACAGGCTCTTCTCCCCTCCCTGTAGCTGGATGCTAAAATCTGAGACCGGACTCAGAGATCCCCTAGGTGTGTTCCTCTGGTTTTGTTTATTCAGACTGCAGTCTGCTGGGTGTAACTGGATCCTACAAAGGAGAAAAGTGACTTCTGAGCTGCTAGAAATCGTCCTTCCCTCCCTGGGGAGCTTTCTCCAGGGCAAGGAGCAGTGGGGACCCAACGCTCCGGATGCCTCTTCTTCTTCTAACATTAATGGTTATGAGGCAGAAGCATTTATTGTTGCAACTCAAATGAGAGCAAGTATGTCCAGGAGAAGTCAGAGGGGTCTCACGAGACCACACATGGAGCTGGTTATATGACCTATGAAACAATGCAGGCCTTCATTGTCCCATCAGTGAAATGTACTCATCGGCAAAATTAGGGGTCGGGAAAGACGTCTAATAAAAAGGCACAGGGAAAGGAGATTCTGGTCTGTATAATAGGATTCTAGGCTCTAAGGTCTCTGTTTTTAAGCAGAAAGCCATATGAAAGGATGGAAACTTGGGGTTGCTTTCAAGAAGGCTCCATCCCAGCTCTGTCACTTACTATTTACTGTGTAACCTTGGCCAAGGCATTGCACCTCTCTGGGCTTTAGATGCCTCGTCTCAGAGACAGATAGTTACAGAGCTCCCTTTGCAGTGTTGCTGTGAATACTAATGACATAAGTCTTTTAAACTACTTGAAGGAGTAACTGACATAAAGTTAGCTCTCAATTCATACTGCCTGTTAGTGGTAGGAGCACTGCTATACATTATTTTTATCCAGATGGCCATTCCCTTCTGAATGAGACAGAAACAGCGATTGACTCCCCTACTGCCATATAGTCTCCCCATATAGTCTGTCCTTGATATCTGGCCAATCCTAGCAGGCCCAGGCAGTCCTGGAAGGCACCCAAGAGTCTGGGTCAATGCTTCTCAACCTGGCTTCACATGAGGATCATCCCAGGGAACTTGGAACAATACTGAGGGTCGCAGGCCTGGAGACTTTAATTGATCTGCAGTCCAGCTGGGCATTAAGAGTTTTAAAAGCTCTCCTGATGATTCTAATGTTAAGAATCCCTGGGCTAGGGAAAGACTCTATTAATTTTGATATTGAAAAAAGTTCCTGAAATATGAGTGGGATAAGCTATTACTTCCCAAGTATGGTGGTTACCTCTGGTGTTATGTGAGATTCTGTTAGATAGTTCTTTGTATGTTAAAGTGTTCCAATTATTGTAATGTGAATTAAGAAAAAAATATTTCAAAGCAATATTCTTTAGCTTTAAATTCATTAAAACTCAAAGTGGAAGGGAATATATATATATATATATATATATGTGTATATATATATTCAATTTCAATAAAATATCAAGTTAATATTTATATATTCCTGAGTTTAAAAGTATGACTTTGGAACATAAATGACTAAGGCTTGGGAAATATGGTATGAAGCAAATATGATTGCAATCATAATTCTGAGTAAATATGGTAACTCTAAAGAATCAAATTATTGAGTAACTCTATAACTTTTATCTGTTGAAAAAAATAAAGGTAGATTTATGGTGGAATGTGCTGAAACTTCTAGCCCATCTAAGAACATAAACTCCTTGGTGTCTAGTAACTTTCTTTTGGGATGCAATTGGAGAGAAAAATGTTACTCCATATTTACTCAGAACTAATTATAATTACTTTGTATATACCGACATGGTTAATGATAATGGCATTCTGTATTTTAAGAATGCCTAACCATTTACAAAGCACTGGCACTTCCATTGTGTAATCAGGTTGCCTGATAACTTGCTGTGGTTGGGCTTGGGGCTCCTTGTCCAAATGGGAAAAACGAGGCCTAAGGGGTTAGTTAGATGGCCTGTCTCACGTTACACGGATGACTTGTGGGAGGGCAGGACGGGAACCTTGTCATCTAAATCTACAGTAGAACTTTCTGTGTCTTACCCTTCTTGCGCTTCTGAAGTCTTCCACATGAAGTTATAAAATTTCTCAAGGGCTCCTCTCACTGCGGGACTGTGGATCGCCTTTCGGATCACTTGCACCACACTGACGAGCACCCAGGTTTACTTCCAGTATTAGAAATTAATTGGAAAAAAAAAAGAAATTAATTGGGCCAGTTAGGTCACCTATATACAAACCCACCTTGATGAGGCTCCTCGAAGGTCTCTTTGTACTCCTGACCAACCCCACCTTTCTGTGGTCTGGACAGTAGCCAGAACCATCTTTGAAAACACGTCAATCCATCATGACACTCCTTATTTAAATCGCAGCGGTAGCTGTCCATTTTGCTTTGCGGAAATTCTGAGCTCTGCCCCACTTGGCACTCTGGTTCAGCTCATCTCCTGGGTGTCCCTCAAACAGGCCACACTCTTGCTGCTCCGTATCTAGACAGTCCTCTTCCATGCAATGGGAACGCTCTCCCTCTCCCTGTCTGCGCGGCCAGTGGTTTCTCCATGGAGTGGAATTCCTTGACCTCCTAAGTGGATCAGACCCTGCCCCTGCCCTTCCTCCTCCCCCACCCCCCTGTTACTTCCATGCAACAGACAGATCTTTCCATAATAGCTCTTACTGTGATTTGGAATTATTTATCAGTGTGAAGCTCCATTAGGCCAGAGGAAGAGTCACTTCGGTGTTGGTCTCCTACCATTCTAGTTCCAGATCCTAGCACAGAACTTAGTACAGAGTCACTGCTTAACCAGTATTTGTTGAATTTGTGAACAGAATATGAAAAGGCTGAGGGGTAGTCTGCCCCCTCTGAGGACAGGGTGCCGTTGTCACCTCCTACACTGAGAGCAAGTCAGGGAGTCAAAAGTGTTTGCAAGAAAATGAAGGCTGCTCAGGGCCACTGCCGCGGTACTCTCCTGAAGCTACCGTCCATAGCTGACTAGTACTCCTGCCCTGCTGGGTACTCCATACAGGAAATGACAACCTACCAGTGGCTCCCAAGCTGCTTTTTTTTTTTAAAGGTGTTTTTTTTTTTTTTTTTAAAGATTTTATTTATTTATTTGTCAGAGAGAGAGAGAGCGCGAGCACAGGCAGGCAGAGTGGCAGGCAGAGACAGAGGGAGAAGCAGGCTCCCTGCCGAGCAAGGAGCCCTATGCGGTACTCGATCCCAGGACGCTGGGATCATGACCTGAGCCGAAGGCAGCCGCTTAACAGACTGAGCCACCCAGGCGTCCCGCCCAAGCTGCTTTTTAAGGGAGGGAACATTCTAGTTAAACCCAGGGTAGGACACCCAGAGCCCTGCCAGCCCCCCCCTTTCCATGGCTCCCCTAGAAGTTCTGAGGCAGCATATAAGAACCCTGCATGTCTCAGAACGCAGTGTTAACACCACACATCTTGTAGAAAAATAGAGCCCCAGAAGTTAGAAATCTGTATTTGATTCCCAGCAATACTACTTTCTACTTTCTGAGCCAGTAAGTTGCTTTTATTGGCCAAATTTTAGTTTCCTTACCATTAAAATAAGTATAATACTGCTTATCCTACTTAACTCATTGAATTTTTTTGTAGACAAAATAAGATAAAATGAAAATATTTTGAATAGGTAGAAGCACTTTACATTATTATTATTTGAGCCTGATATGATTTCTTCTCCTTAAGGGCTTTTAAATGAAGGAAGACACAGTGATTTTCATAGATACAAAGGCGTCCCAAAGACATAAACACAGGGAAAGAACAAATGCATTATTCATTAGTGTTATGGATTTAGGTGAGTCGTCAGAAAGAGACCGTGTTCTGTAGCAGGAAGATCTTTGCCTGCAAATCAGGAGACCTGAGTTTGAACCTACCTTGTCATCTAGTTACTAACTGTGGGAATCTGGTAGGTCATGTAACCCCGGGAAGCCTCAAGGCCCCCTACCTATAAATTGCAGAGGGTATGAGAGTGGATAGGGAAGTGGAGAAAGGCAATGATACTACAGTAGTTTGGAGGATCTCATGACACAAATAAGAAAGGCCTCTGGAAACAGCAAATTGCCTTAGCAATGCAAGGCATTAGTATTATCTGAGTGTTTGCAATACTTAGGCAAAAGGAAGTCAAGAAGTTTCAGAGAAGGCTGCCCAGAATAGCAAGGGAGTACCAAGAATGACTTGAGTAATGACAGGGAGAGGGCAGGTCTCGCCAGAGAACGCGTGCTCCGGGCGAGGGTGCAGCCTGGGACAGGGCTTATTTCCAAGGGGCTGGCAGGACCCGCCAAGACGGTGGGTTATCCCCCCTTCCCAGTAGCTGAAGTGGCTCCTAAAAGCTCTGGATTACAAGGCGGAGGACAGCATCCAGGTGGGCAGAACGTGTTAAAAGGATCCCAAGTACATTCAAGGGTGTTTGTTTTCGATTGGAAGATAAGGATTAACTGGATTAATGGAGCCTCATGGATAGAGAATGTGCAGACGCTAATTGCCCCTAAATTACAGCAGATTCCATTGGAATTGTGTATTCTCTTCTAGAAGCCTAACAGCTGCCCCTCCTTCCTTCCCTCCCTTTCTCCCCACACAATGCTAAATGAACATGTCATTGTAGCTGAGATGAAAGGCCTTGAAATTTATTTTCCACTTCCCTCCAAGATCTCTTGTTTGCAAAATACAAGAGAAACTAGGTTACTAGCCTAGTTTCAGTTTATTTCATACCCCCCCCCCAAAATGTATTCCAGGGATTCAAATTTCTGGAAGATGATTCCGAGCCCTCCTTCCTTGCTGTAAATAGTGCCATTTACACCACACCTGTGGCCCGAGAGTAAACGGTTCTCAGAGTTGAGGATGCTTCAGAGTCACCTGGAGACCCTCCAAAAACACATTCCTAGGCCCTGCCCCGGACTCTCTGACTCAGTGGGTCTAAGGAGGTCCCCCAAACTTGGATTTGCAGCAAGTTTCCCGGTAACACTGATAGGGGTGGTCCCAAGACACACTTGGAGAACCACTGACCCTGGGAAAAACAAAGTATTTTTAAAAACCTGGCCAAAGAAAAAAGAATGCAAACCTCAAAATCCTGGGGCTGCATCTTCAGGGAAATGGAGGTACAACCACTCAGAACTTCAGAATGATTCATTTCCTAGGTCAAAGGTGCATATTCCCTTGGATTTTGAAAAGCTTATGGGATAAACATTCCTTGCAATGCATGGAGATGCAGAGGAGCCTGGGAGTAGGGCAGGTGCTTGCTGGTGGGCCCCACCCATTGCCCCTTCACTCTGGTTCACACACCTTTTCTCTGTCAATTATTGTTGTCAACCAGGTTTTTGGCACCTCCGCAGGCATCACAGCTCCAGACCCCTGAACTTAACCCTCTGCCTTAACCCCACCAATATATGTCCAGTCCTGTTCCATATGTATTACTACTTCTCTGCAACACTGGCTAGGGCTTGGGCTACTTTTGCTAATGCTTCTAGAACATTGCAAAGCACCGGACAGTGAATCAACAGATTCTGGGTTTTAGTTCTGGTCTCACATCTATCTTACCATGTGACTATGGAAAGAACATGCTAAACCTCCGGGCATGATTTTAGTCATCGATTAAAGGGGAAAGTCTGGCTAGATGAGTGGTTCTTCCCCTTTAGGGGAAAGTGAAAATTGAATATATAGACCTCTTCCCAGGAAAATGCACATGTGCATGACATGCAAAATGTTGCTTACAGTTTTTAGACTGCATAAATAATAGTATGGTAATAGCAAGTGATAATAATAGCAGGCATTTATCAAATGCCAACTTTATGCCAAGCTCTGTGCAAAGCGCTTTACATCTATTACCTTATTTAATCCTTGCAACAAACCTCTGAGGTCGTCAGACCCAGATTCGACTTGAGAAGATCATGGCAGAGACCAGAAGGAATGCATCTCAGGTCACCCAGTAGGAAGCAGCAGAAAGGGGATTTAAGGCCATCTGGACTGTCCTGAAGCTGGTAAATTCCTCTAGATTAAGGAAGGGACCCTGTTCTAGGTAATAGTTCAAGTTCCTGAAGTTCTGATGTCCCAGGATTTGCATTTTCTTTTTCCCCAAGTCCCAAGAAGCAAACATTGGGAAAATGACCCATGGTCTTCTCAAGGCTTTTACGTATCAGAGGTGATCACAAAAGTTAGAATTTAAAGGTGATTTGGGGTTCAGACTCAGAAAAGTAAGTCACTTCTCTCCTTTGTGTCTGTCTTAAAAACGCTTATCACAGCTTCCAACCAGAGGCAGCCACCTCTCAAGGCGAGGGAAATACCCATCCCAGCTTGGGCAGGTCAGTGATGTGACAAGATAAAGGGCAGATCCTTAATGAAAACCACTCTGCCTCCTGCCAGCAAAGGAGTTTTCTTAGTGCATTTCAAGTCCGCTAACACCTCTTCGCAGATCAATGGCTTTTCATAAATGCACCAGGAGATCTTTGAACCACTAATGCTTTAGGGGCTGTTTAGGTTTGGAGTCCAACTGTTTAATATAACTCTCCTCCAGGTCTGGCTCTACTGAAAGGTCTCAGGAAACAAGACGGGGGATGTATGAAAAGCAGAACTGCCATGGCCAAGTGACGTCCCCCCACCTAGGCCTCCTGTTTATACAAGCAAATTGGACCAGGCTGATTACTTGCAGGAGGGGAAAGGAGGAATGAAATGACATGCAGGTCATGGTGGAGAGTTGAGTGAAAAGGAATCAGATTAAAGGTGCCTTTTGATTGGAGGGGAGCAGGTCATTTACTTGAGGCGGGGGGGAGCCAGTGATTGGCTTCATCAACAGACAAGGTCACCCACAGATGAAGGGCTATGATAAACACCACAACATGCCCAGGAGCCACGGGCCAGGCTTCTTGAGTCCCCCGGAAAATAGTGCCATTTACTTTAAAACTTCTTTCAGCATTTAAGCTAAAGGAAGGGTCTTGTTCAGAAAGCGGATGATCATTGGCATCAGGAGATGTGACCCCAAAGGGCTTTCCTGTGTCTACAGTGTGCCCACACCTGCTTTCCCAGAGCCCTTGGTAAGGTCATAGTAGTAGCTGGCATGTCCTGAATGTCCCCCAGCTGGCACTGTGTTCTGTCTTGACCCCATGGAAACCTCTAGCAGTCCTGTAAGGTGGATCCTCTGCTCTCATTAACCCCACTTTCAGATGGGGAATCTAGGCAGATAAGCAACTTGTCGCATCCATCTGGGATGGGAATCTAGATGATCTCTCCCTCTTTGCCACCAGACTCTGTCTGTCTACCTGTGTGAACAGGATCCGCCATCATCCAATGTTTAGTTCATTTCCTCCTAAAGATCGAGGACCTAGTGATTATTTCATGTATCCCCTCATTTAGACGTCAGGTCCCTTGATGGCACAGACCATGCGGTCCTTTCATTTTGCCTCCCACCACAGTGCCTGGTAGAGTAGCCACCTGGGGTCCCTGTCTCTTATTCTTGAAAAGTTCCTCTTAAAGTCACTTCAGGGTTTTGTGAATTTTTTTCCTGATTATAATATTAATACAAATTCACCACATAAAATATTGCTTTAGGCACCAAAATTTTATAGAGACAAAAAGAAGAAACCCCTGGAGGTGACAGTCATGAACACATCAGTATATGACCTTCTACTCTTCTCTTGATGTGTGTATGCCCATAAAGATACAGCTTAAATGGAATTACACTATGTACGTCGTTTTAGAGCCTGATTTTTTGCTAACAACGTATCATGGATGTCTCTGCCCTTCCGTAGTCACAGATCTTCACTTGTTTGTACATCCTAGTCATGTAGTATCCCACTGTGTGGCCGTGTCAGCATCCACTCAACTGCGCTTGGTGGGCTGCGCGCTCCCTGGTATGTGCCCGTCCGGGCAAGACGCCGCGAGCACATCTGCACTGACAACTTGCTGCTCCTGTATTTCAGTCCTTGCTCTTGGCCCTGCTTCTTGGAAACTGCACTCTCCTAACAGTTGCTGGGATCCCAGTTCTAGAAATGGCAGAATATATAAGTTGTCTGTTGCAGGATGCCTTGGAGACGTAGACAGTCCAGTTTCTAATACGAAAATTGGGCTGTGGCACTGCCCTTAAAACAGAAGGAAGTCACAAGGGCCCACTTCTGCCTCAGTCCCTCAGGAGGTTCTCATCTCTTCTCCTGTGAGCACTCCATCCCTGGACTCGCCGCAGCCTGGGGCTCGTAGCTATTTCCAGAAATGCCCTGTCTGTGAAATTGCTAGGGACAGCTGATAAACCCCGGGGTCGAGGGTTAATGAAAGCCAGCAAGAGCACGGGGAGAGAGGGGTCAGACTGAGGATCTGGGAGGTTGGGGAATGAACCACTCCTGTTTTAAGTTCCCCGGGCTCAAGTGCATCCTAAGGAATTGCAGGTGGCTGAAGCTGTGTGAGGACCCAGCCGGGTGTGAGGGTGGAGCTGGGGGAGTTTCGGGGCATTGGCAGCGAGACCTAGTACAAATGCAAGCCCCAGAAGCCCTATTTATTACTTTTCATCAGCTAAAAGAAGGCAATTTTTAGATTTAGATTTTTTTGATGAGCTGTCACCATGGTGATAGGATTGGAAATTCTTTTTCTGACAACATTGCTGTTGGACCATTTGTTGAATTATTTGCATACTGTGACTCTAGGAGGCCCCCAGAGCTGGGTGCTTCCCCCTCTGTCCAGAGGAAGGTTGGTCTCAGCCATCCCTTGGGTTCTTTACCACACAGAGGTCCATGTTCCTACATGCCTGAGCTCTACCAGGTAGGGAGAAGATTCCTGGATCACCACAGTTCATCCTACAGAAGGAACTCATGAGAAAACAAAATCAAAGACAAGAAAAGAGTGAAGAATTTACCATCTGTCCCAGGGAAATTTGAGTCTCTCAACTTTTCTCTGGACCCCCTTGTTTGAGTGTCTTACACATCACATCTACATAATCCACTGCAGGGCAGAGGTGCTGGAGGAGACGTGCAGGAAGTATGACCTTCCAGAATGATCCAGGCACATAGAAACCCTGAGTTGCTGCTTCCATTACGGGGCTGGAACTATCTGAATTCAGTCCTGTTCTTCTTTCAGTGATCATTTCTTTAAGATCCCAGATGGATCCAAGATAATTTTTCAAATCCTCTTAATTCTCTGACTGATTTCAGAACTGTAGCCAGAGAAATCTCTTCTTAACATCCTTTTTTGATTTGGGGCCAGCAAAGGAGGACGGATTGCATTCTGAAACTTCCAGCACTTTTTGCCCTCACACTTCCATTCAGACCTCTTCTCTGAAAAAAGCACCAGCCCCACTAATGAAGAGCCAGGTCCTAATGAGAAATAGTATCGTTGCAGCGACTGTCTTCTACTTCGGTGAGAATCGGATGTGTCTGGAGACTTCAGGAGTCACAGTTGGCCCCCAGTCCCTTGGCCCTGTGAGAATTCTCTACACCTAGGTCGGAACTGCTTGAAACTGTAGCCTGTACCTGTCTTAGGTCCGTGTCTTCTCTTCATCTCGTCTCCTTCCCTGCACATCCCCCCCCCACCCCACGCAGAACCCACTCTTCTACTACTCTTCTTTAAAGACAAGTAGGGGGTGGTTTATTCTGGGTAGCTATCAGTTTGCTTCTGGAGGGTGGGTTGCGTGTGACAGCTTGGGCAAGGCACGGAGCCCAGGCTGTTTGTGTCACACTCCGTTCCCAGTGACAAACACTGCTGCTCGCCTCCCTGTCCAAATCTGATAACACGTATGTTCTCCCAATTCCGTGCTGTTGCTCTGGAAACGGAAGCAGCAGATCTAGAGTAGGATTATGGCTTAGTCAACCTCAAAGTCTCACAGCCCTTCTGGCAACTTCTGGCAGGAAAAGTGTGTCTACTCCCACTGCCCAGTGACCAACGGCTTTCTCTCCCTGCTGGGAAGGTCTGACTCCTGAAGTTAGAGAAGATGTGTCTGCCCACAGCTCACATTGGGGGAGTATAATTTATTAGAAGACTCAGACTCGAGAATCTCATCCGAATCCCAGCCCTGCTGCTCACGAGATAAAACAGCATGAGCTGTTTTCACAGCCCCTTTGAGCACTCTGTTCCTCCCAGGGTGGACTGGCCATCCCGGAGTCTCCCCATTGTTAGACCTCAGGGCTGCATTCACATTCAGTACTCGGCTCTGAGGACCAGCTTCCTGGCTCAGAGGCTTACCAGCTGGGTGACTGGTCATGTTCTTCAGCTTTCCGATCCTCCCGTGGATTATTCGTAAAAGGAGAATAATTATGCCTACCTCGAAGCTGGGTTTGAGGATAAACAAAGCAACAGGCATGAGGGCCATAGCTCAGGACACACCCAATGTAACCCTCTGGGAGAATCCAATTCTCCACCTTCACTATATAAATGTTTCCACTGGGGAGAGGAAACAGCTCTTTCCCTTTTCCTGCATTGAGATGAAGGACTGAAAATCCACCTGCCCTTAGGATTCCTGTTCCCCTCTGTCTGAACAGATGGATGAAGCATGGGTAGAAAACCCAGGCTCTAGCTCCCTTAATCACACACGGACACACCCACCCGAGCTTTACGGTCTCCGCTAGCACCTTGCAGGCATGACCTTAGTATGGTGGGGGAGCCTAAGTGTTTGAGACGCAGGAGGCAGAGTGAAGATTATAGAAGACAATCATGAGAGAAGGTGGCTAGGAGTGGGAAGGAAAGAAAAGGGAGGGTGGTAATGAGGGGGGTGAGAGAGAGAGAGATTGAGAGAGAGACTTCCCAATGAGCTTAGAAGTCCCCTAGGTTCCTGGAAGCCTATAGGGAAAGTTTACTGTGCCTTCCTCTCAATGCCACCAGCCTCCAACCCAGAGGTCCAGAACTATCGCTAAAGAACATAGAGGCCTGTGAAAACCTTTAGTCTTAAAAGCATTCTTTTTTAAATAAAAATTGCACCCCCCCATTTTTAATAGAGCCCTAAAGTAACATAGCTTTTTTTTTTTGCAATGAACAAAACATTTTTTACTATAATGGAGTAAATGAAACCCCAAGGCCCTCTTTGCTGAGGAACTGCCTGCCTGGATACCAGCACATGGGGCTCAAGGAGGAACTCACCCAAGGTTCTGGTCCCTAGGACCTTCTTGTAAGGCACGCTGACATTATCCATGCCTGTGTGCACCTGGACATGTGTGCAGCTCTGCAGCAGAAGACGGGCACCCAGAGTGATCAAGCTGGGGCTGGTGGTACCGTAAATAACTAGATGAAGAAATTTTCGGGAACCCACGGAAATAAGAGTATGCTCAGGTAATGGAAGCTAGAGCTTCCGTTTCCTTAGGCACCTTCATGTAGGCAGAGAACATCATTTTAGAATGGGCATCACCAGTAGCACCAGTAGCACTTTGACCAACAAGGTAATGCATTTCTGCTTAGGACCTGTTCACTTTCGGCTCATTTTCTTGTGGAGCAAAGCAGGGTTTTAGGCTTGGGTGGGGTGGGTTCCCTCTTGGTGTGCTTCTGTGTTTAAGCAAGAGCTCTTACTCTGGTGTTTACTTGTCATGCCTCTTGTTCTCCTCTGTTAGGGCAAGTGCCAGAGAATTCTGTCACCTTTACACACCCTGTGTTTCACCTAAACAGTGAGGGGTCTGAGACCGCTTCTTACATTTACCCGTTACCCCAGACACATTTTGTTCAACAGGGTACCCTTAGATGCAAGAAACGTTGGTCTCTGGCTCACATACAACCTTCCATTATTTTCAGCAGCATGATTATTTTTGTACAAGGCAAACATAAGAAATACATAGTGGATATACACTCAGTCTGCAAACACCAGTATATAGAACAATTTCTCACACATGCCCACTTTCCACAAAAACTAAATCTTGGGCACTTCTCTGTCCCCCTGCCCCCTTTCCCAGGCTGTGTCCAAGCTCCAGAGTATTTGAATGGTGCCCACAGACAGAAGGAAGTGATGAGCATCTAGTTCATGGCACTTTAGTCTGTCTACCTTGGCATCCAATAAGACAACCACCTCTCTTCATTCAACTCCCTTCTTCCCTGCAATTCTGCCCAGCACTGGAAATTATCCTTCTAGTTTCTCTCCTCAGAGGGTCTGGGAAACTCTCAACGACTGTCCTTCCTGCAAAGCTGCTAATTGCCGCCATGAATCCATTCTTCTCTAAGGCTCCTGAACCAGGGTAGAGCAAAGGGAATTCTGAGAGACCCGGCCACCTCATGTGGCTCCACCTGGCAGAGGTATGTCTCCTCAGACCCTAGCTTCTCTCATTCCCCTTCATCCCATCCATGTCCAGTCCTGGTACTTGGTAGAGAAAGATTAAGAAAGGGGTCTCTACACTGTGCCCCTCTGTGTCTCAACTCCCTTCATGATCCTTTTAAATATTTTCCCCAGCAGGAAAAATCTTTGGATTTTTTGCTAATCCTGACTAATCCAGTATACCCCAAGTACGCTCGGGGCTTGAACCCGCACTGTCCAACAGAATTTTCTATGATGGACGTGTTCATTGTGGTATAGCCACAGCTACATGTGACTGGTAGGACCAATGAACTGGTTGTTTCATTTTAATCAACATAAATTCAGATAGCCACACATTGGACAGCACAGGTCGAGATTTTTCAAACTTAAAAGCCAGGAGTTGATGTCTTTGTTCTCTATATTGGATAGGACAGTCCATCCCTAGGGCAAAGTTAGGCTATATCCTGCATGTTTGGACACAAGAAAGTGTATGAGTATTGGTGGATGTGACGTGGAAAATATCAGTTATCACTTCAAAATATTCTCCCACCATAAATAAATGGTCATGCTGTGCTGATTCAATCAGTAGGAAGCCCAGAATCTGCCCGTCGCCCATCCCTTAAACATTACAGAAGATACTGAGGCACTTCTGAAGGATCACAGGGGTCCTTGGAACTTGCTTTGGAAATCACTGAGCTAGTTATATCTAAAATCCAGTCTGGTTCTGACATTTTCAAGATGTAGACTTATTTTGATGAGGAAGTCATGCCTTCCAAGGGGTGGTGACCTGTCTTAAGGTACATAGCTAATTTTTGCAGGAAAGATCTGAGAGCCAGGTGGGCCACATCTTATGAGAACTCTTTCCCCTATACTTCTTAGTGTTCTCTAAGATTCCAACCTTGATACTAGACTGTTCCATCTCGCCTGGAAATAATTATTTCTTGAGGGAAGGGGCAAGTCTCCTCCTCTAGCACTGTGTGTGGCAGGGCATCTACCAGTCATCAGTGGGGGGAATAAATTCATCATGCCGGCATTGCAGGATGTACGAAGTGCCCTTGGATAAATAGTTCCTGCAACCACTGTCCTGATCCTCCTCTACCCTTCTCTTGCCCCGTAAACAAGTAGCAACCCCTCATTCTCCATCCTGCTTTTGAAGATGCTAAGGATCTCACGCCTTAACTCTAACTTTTGAAGATTTTTTTTAAAGATTTTATTTATTTATTTGAGAGAGGAAGAGAGAGAGAGTGCACGCCTGAGCAGGGGAAGTGGCAGAGGGAGAGGGGAGAAGCAGATTCCCCACTGAGCAGGGAGCTCAACATGGGGCTCCATCCCAGCACCCTGGGAGCATGACCTGAGCCTAAGGCAGATGATTAACTGTTGGAGCCACCCAGGAGCCCCTCAGCAAACTTTTTATGCAAAAAGCCAAATAGGAAATATTTTCAGCTTCGCAGGCCATATGGTCTCTATTGCAAATACTCACTTGTGCCTTGCAATATAAAAGTAGCCGTAGACAATATGTGAACAAAATGACATGACTGCATTCCAATAAAACTTTATTACACAAACAGGCAGCAGGCCAGATTTAGCCTGAGGACTGTAGTTTGCCAGTCTCTTTTCTAGACCTGGGAACGCACAGAATGGGAACATTTTAGACTACTTGCAAAGAACTGAAAAAAAAGTATGTGCATTTTCTCTGGGTGCTGGAGGCAGCAAAAGAAAATGGATTCAGAAAATATAGAAGGAGTCGAAGGACTTATTTAATTAGTCCTTTATAAAAGAGAAATGTTTTCAGCTGTGCTTCGAAGGAAAGCCATGATTGCTATGAAGAGAGCATTTATTAAAAATGTAGATTTCAGGATTCCACTCTCAGTATTTTGGGTCAGGGCCCAGGAGTCTACAGTTTTGGCATGCTCGTCAACTGGTTTTAAGTAAATGGTAGAGGTGGGGAGACCACAATTTGCTAAATACTGCAAAGCCCTTAGGTTTTGTGATGCTCATGGATGCAACAGTTATAATTATGGGCCTTCTGAGTTCATAAGAAATAAGATGCAAGGTACAGACAGATTCACTGATCTAGGTAAACCTAATTTTCTTTTTCCTTCAAGGAAGCTATCAGAATGTATGGAAGCAGAAGCGATCCTACAGGTCTTTCTAATTTATTTTTTTAACTGAATTAGCTTGGGACTCTAACTAGTAACAAACTGCATATGGTGCAACCCACAATTGGTTGTGAAGCAAGGAATAGAATCAAGACTTCCAGTGAGGCTGTGACTGGCAGGCAGCTTTGTTTCTTCTAGGCATTCCACCACTTGCTTCCCTCCTCTGATAAATGGCAACTCCCAGATCTGAAAAGGGACAGTGTTTGCACCAGAGAGACTCACAGTCCACAGTCGTAGAGAATGAGTTGACACAGTTGGGTGATTCCAGTTCCTAACACTGCATCACTTCCCTTCCCCTCTCCACCATTGCAGCTCAAAGTTGCCTGAAACAACCCGTCACTGCTTCCCCTCCTGCTGCCCAGCAGCCCTGAGTGGGAGGAGGCAAATCAGCTTGGGAGAATCCGCAGTGGCCCAGGTGTCATTGCTGGGTGCTAATGGGCACCCCCACAGAGAGGGGCAAAAATGCCCTCTATATGACCTTGAGAAAATCAGGGCAGGAGTGCCCAAGGAAGGGAGTCCCTTATGTCGGCCCATGTGTTCATGTTCCAAAGATGTAGTTGCAGTAGAAGGAAAAAGACAACTGCCTCTATAACACTGCATGTTAATTAGACTTAAAAAAAAAAAAAAAAAAAGACAAGTTAAAAACAAACAAACCATGCCGGCCCAAAAAACCCTAAGGAAAGAAAACTGCCGTGGAGCCCTCTCCTTTCCCCTAGGACCAGCAATCACCCGCCTCCGAGTGGGTGCAGATGTTTTCAGTCCCCTGGTAAGAAGACCGCAGAGCACCAAGGAGTGAAGCACAAATCGATGTGTGTTTCCACAGTTGAGCACCCAACTCAGAGATAAGAGGAGGGAGAAAGATAAATTACTCTTAAGATTTCTTTCTCTAGTAGAGGATGGCAGTGCTGCACTCAGATCTGATTTCTGGGCACTGGAATTTGCCCTGAACTGAGGTTTCTCCCCCGCCCGCTCTCAGCTGTCTGTCTATAAACAGGGTTGCCCAAGCCAACCCTTTTCTTCAGTTTAGCAGTGTGGCTGTGCCCTGGGGTCAGGGTGGTGCTCTAGCACTGAGCAGCCCATCTCCCCAGAAAAGGCAGTTTTCATTTCATTTTATTTGGTGCCCTTTGCAGCAACCCTTAGATGAGTTTGATAAAATGCATACATTCAGAAAATTCAAAATGGAAGTCACCTTACCTTGGTTCACGCCCCTCATGCAGAAGGGGGTGGGGGGCACTCAAGGATTTCCATGTAGATAGGAACCACCTTGCGAGCTATAAAATTGGGGGTTATGGAGCGCCCCGCACCCCCCCAGCCCCAGGGATTCTGACTCAGTCGTCAGAGGTAGGGCCTGAGAACTTGCATTTATATAAGCTTTCTAGATAATCCCAATACAGATTTAATGATGCTCGTAATTCTGAGACAAATGGTGTAAGTGGGAAGCATACAGGATTGGGGGGAGAGAGGGGTGTTTAGAATTGTTTTTTGAAGCTTTACAGGTAGAACCATAACCTCAATCTGCAGTAAAACCTATCAGTCTTACCAGCTTTGCATTCAAAAAGGGCTTTGTTTTGTCCAACTGGAATGTTTCTCCAGCTTAAGCCCCGTTTCCTTTCTTTGATCCCCATTGGCTCCAGATTCCTTCTCTGACTTCTCCCCATGTGGGCAAATAAACCAAATAAAACTTCAGAGCTGCTTCATGACACCTAGGCATTCCTTAGGCTTTTCTTTCTCTTAGTCTCTTTCTTCTCTCCCTTATAGACAAAATTCCTCTAGAATACCCTCTTGGGACCGATTATCCATGCCATTTTGCCACCCCTCCTAGTTACCGAGGCAGCACACGCCTTTGAGGTCAGCCATTTCTACGGCAAGTTCTGCCCCGTTGCTCTGCAGAGGCTCGTGGGAAACATTCGGCTGACTTGGAGGCGCTGGCTGCAGATGGTGTGCAATTTGGCTTGCCCTTCCCAGCCCTGCCGCAGGCAAGGGTTGGCATAAGCATTACGAATGTCCCCCAAGGTGGCTGCTTTCCTTTCCTTAAAAGCTTCTTTTGGTGAGAGCCTCTGGCGCCTTGCCGGGTCTGTGTCTTTTCAGCCCCATTTCGTGCCCAGGCTCTTCTCGGCTCACGCCTTGGCTTTTCTTTGTTGGGCACCCCCAGGGTCTGGTGTGGGCTGGGTCATTAGGAAAGAGCAGAAGGAAGTGTCCCAGAAGAGTCCAGAAATAGGGATGGGCAAAGAGGAATCACAGATGACGAAGAGCCTCATCTGCCTCAGAGTAGAGACCGCAGACATCTCTAATTCTGAGGGACCTACTGTATAGGCCGCACATTTGCATGATTTTTCCAAGGTAAGATTAATAGAACTGCAGATCCACAATGACTTTCGAAGGTAGATTGCAGGACAAGTCCACGGTCGGTGACAAGTTTCCCGGAAAATGTCAAGAAGTGGCCATTAAGCAGTGATAGTTTACATCACAAGGGACGAGAGTGTGTGATCACAGACCAAGTTGCGCTCAAACCCCCTCCTGGCCATGTGACCTCGGAGAGGCCACTTACCCTCTCCAGACGTTAATAGCCATATGTGGAAAAACAATACCACCAATAACAAATAATGTTCATGGACCATTTACTACATTCTTAACATTATGTTAAGCGTTTTATATAATTTTGAATTGAAAAAACAAACACCAGTCCTATAAGGACAAATACTGTTATCTGACCCATTCCACAGATGAAACAATTAATGTGCAGAGAAGAGCAGAATCTGTGTGACTAGTAACGTGCTCTTAACACTGCGCTGACATCAGTCTCCTGTTTTATTATGAGGACTGAATGAGGTGTGGATGAGGAGTTTAGCACAGTTCATAGATACAGGGCTCAGCCAATGATAACTACATGTGTTATATGTGTTTAATGGATGGTTCCATCCAAATGAAGTGATTTCTCAATTTATAGGAGTATAGTTGCACTTAATGAGGAATGATGATATTATGTTCTGCTAAACTTGCACATTATCCATTATCATGCCCTTTTTCCTAGGAAGGCTTTCCAGATCCCCAAAATTCCCTCTTCCCATAATCAGCATGATACCATAGTTGCTAGATTTCCCCCTTTCGCTCTGTCTTGATTTCTGCAACAGAAATGTTGCAATTCTGGGGACACCTGTTTCTGTGTTTGACTAAACTTCTTGGTGCAGTGGCTAGATGTATTACTCTGTACTGCCAGGAGTTAAGCAGGAGCCTTGCTTTTGCTGGCTGGCTGGTATGTCTTATTTAACGCTCACCAAGAGACTCGGGGATTCGTCTTAGAGCCTTGGAACGAGACGGTTAAATCATAATAATGGGGCATCAGCTACTCCAAACCTTGTGAAAACAACTGCTGATTTGCTGGCTTTCCTGGTCAGCTATTGGGGGTGGGGGGGGTTCACAGGCCCCTTTGAGGCAGTTGAAGAGGACTTGGCCAAGAGGAAGAAAGGAAGAAAGGCAGAAGATGAGACAGAAAGAGCAAGAGAGAGAAAAATCAAAAAAGCATAGAAAGAAAGTAATGTTTGCATAAAAGTATAGAATTTTTAAACTGGAAGACCCTTAGGGAATACCTGTTTCCATGTCTTAATTTTATCAATGAGGTTAGAACAGTCTAGACAGGTTATTATACAAAGTTCCATGGGTACTGATTAGGTATCACTTTTGGACAATCCTACCAAAAACACAAACTGTTCTTGCCCGTCCACATGTGTGTGCATGCACGCATATTGCCAATCTCTGGCTTCTGGAACCCCACTGCTCACTGGCTGCTGACACTCAGAATCCCAGCTCCCTTTCCAGATGTGCCCACAGCCATTAAAGGCACACCTGCAGGAGCTCTCCCACCCCTGGACTGAGGGTCACCAGGAAACATGCCCTAAACCTGCCCTAGTGGGAGCATTCCACCCTGAGCATACAAACAGCTGCCTAGGAAGGGGCACATGGTGGTAGTTGCCATGACGGGGGCAGGGGGGGCGTCGGGTGGCGGCGGAACAGAGCTACTTCTGTCTTGTTCTTTCATAATGGAAACTCCACACTGGGGCAAATATATCTACTTGTTGAGGGTGTTGCTTTGTTTTCATTTGGTTAGTTGGTTTGCTGTTTGATTTGCCTGGATGTATAGCCCTCCTCAATGACCAGGTTTTGCTTTATGCCCTTTTGGAAGTTTCGTTCTATAGCCTACAAGGTCATTACAACCTCAAGGTTGCTTCTTAATCGTCCTGCAAACATGGCTACCCCTTCTCCGCAGCCCTCTGTACACAGAACACTGTTGCCCAGCTCAGAGGCGCCAAGGAAAGCATTCATCTCCAGGGAGGGAAACTAGCTTGACAGGAGTCTTTACCTGTCCTTGTCTGTTAATCTGCTTTAGACGTCAAAGGAAAGCCCAGACTCCTGTTCTCTCTCCTCCCCCCATCTCACCAGGCTCTCTCGCCCCCAGTGCTTGAGATTTCTTGGCTCTCTGCAAATTTATACTGACTTACCACCCTGTGTACTGAGATAGCCAGGCCCTCAGCAACTGGGGTTCAGCACAGCCACTAGATACAGTGAGAGAGAGGACACAGGAGAGAGGATATGCACAATATACAATGGCTGGTGACACTTATGAATAAAATGATTTTCAGTGACTCAGGCTTTGTGTATGATGTCAGAGAGTATGGTCAGTCCATGTGTGTGTGTCATAAAGCTTCAGGACATCAAAAGTAAAACAGCATAACTACCTTCCTTCCTTCCTTCCTTCCTTCCTTCCTTCCCTCCCTCCCTCCTGCACTGACCATTCTCTATACTCCAAGCCCCAATGGCAGGCAGAACTCAAGATTTTTGTGTGGCATTATAGAAGTCTTTTACTCTTTTCCCTCTCCCCCTCCGTACAAACTACCATGCACCTGGGCCATGGCATGAACAAGACAGGTAGAACTTCTCTTCTCGGGGATCTGACAGTCTAGGGGCAGCAGGCAAGCACAAGTCAGCAAATATAGACATGAGAGGCTTTGAGCTCAGTGATAGGAGGTCATAGAAAAGGCTGATGTGCAGAGGAGACAGGAGGCATGGGACCTTATATGCAGAGGTCTGGGAAGGACTCTCTAAGGGGTGGACACCTGGGCAGAGACCCAAAAAAGTAGAAGGAGCCAGGCTTGCTTCAAAAATATTTGTCACCCAAGGAGCTGCCTCAGGCCCTGGCTGCCCTGGCCTCCCTGTGCAGCGAGGGTTTAATTCCATGGGGGGCTTTGCCTCAGAGTGGGTTTGAGGAGAGGTCAGGTAGCCCCTGAAAGCAGAGTAACCAATATTGGGTACGAGCCGGCCCTTCATAAACATCCGGGTCCTTTGAAAAATGAAACCTGTGGTCAGGTCCCCCAGAGCAGAAGAGTCTAGTTTCAGTTTAAATCATTAAACCAAAGAGATGCCCCTGTTTATATTCCATTTTGCAAAATTTCAGCTTCCCCTGGAAAAGGGGTTTCTTGCCTTGGATCCTGGAGGGCCTGGTGTGCTTACCTCCTGCAAATACCGCCTGTCTGAGTAATATTGGATGTGGAACCTCAGTGGCAGGCTCACGAGACGGTAGGGTAGAAGCAGAGGCCCCAGATGTTGGATGCGAGTGGGTGATGAAAAGCGTGTGGGAGGTGAGGACTGGTTGCTGGGTTGTTAGCATTCAGATTTGTGAGCTGTGGCTCAAATTATGACATCACAGAAGGATGGGACAACTTGTGAGTCCAGGAGCAAGAACATGGCTTTTCCTTTCCTCAGTTCCCATGTAGCCAGCAAAAATTCTGCCAAACACAAGATGGAACGATGCAGCAAAAAGATAGGCAGTGTCTGCAAAAGACCCCCTGTTCGTGGCTCACATTTTTGGCACCTGTTCTGTGCTAGACACTGGGATAGACAGTAGACATGCATTATTTTCCTTAACCCTCACAATATGTGACACAGTAGGTCACAGTACTCGTCCCATTTTATAGATGCAGAAGGTGAGACTCACAGAAGTGAAGGAACTTGCCCAAGGTCATCCAGGTCATATGCAATGGCCAGGACGTACCTTGGGCCTCACTTAAGAATCTGGATCCTCTCTATTCTTCCTGGTTGCCCTTCACTGCCTGTTTGCTTAGGCACCAGACCTGCCAGAGTAAGACAAATGGGAAGAGGTGACCTACCTTCCTCAAGACGTTTTCTGAAATGATTTCTAAAGAGATGTGATATGGGCAACTTTCCAGAACTCGCTCAGTATTTAGTTGTTTAATAGATGAGTAAGTGGGATTGGAGGTGGGGGTGGGAAGCAGGGAGAAGAAGAGACATGAGTGGAGAATGATTTCCAAGGCTGGATCTCTTCTTTATTTGACTGTAGTAAATTTTAACAAGGCCCTTAATGAAATCCCAGGGCTTAGCAGAGCCTCTTCATTTGTAAGTCAGTGGCCCCGGGGTGGAGAAAGGGAACACGGAAATCTGGCGCAGAGTTTAGTCCTTCCTGCTGAGCTGTGGCCCATTCAGGTGAGCCAACCTGGTCAGAAGGAGCCCCGTGCTCTGAGGGCATCACTCCCACCCAGACACATCGACCAAGAGTCCTGATGCTTGCTCAGGAATGGCCCCGGCTCCTTGGAGGACTTGCCCCATGTCAGTGGCTGCCGGTTGATGAGATGTTTGAAAGAAATTCTCAGAGACACTTATCATGGGTCTGCCAAGCTTCATGTCATGGTGCTTTGGAAACATTACAAAATAGATGTTGGTAATGAATCTATTTTTAGGATTCATGACTAAAATGATCATCGAAAACTTGTCTCATTTCCCAATCTATAAGAT
This sequence comes from Mellivora capensis, assembly GCA_004024625.1. Lineage (NCBI taxonomy): Eukaryota > Metazoa > Chordata > Mammalia > Carnivora > Mustelidae > Mellivora > Mellivora capensis. The sequence goes on along the minus strand of PISX010000015.1, from coordinate 276,219 downwards.
GCCCTTTCTCACCCCCCAAAAATGACTTCAACCAACAATGAGGAGTTATTGTTGTTAGTGTTAATAAATAATATTGTTAGTGGGCAATAAATAATATTTATAATGTGTCAAAGTATAAATAATAAAATAGGACAATAAAACTGGTTTCCATCTTCCAGCACTTCAAAAAAAAAAGAAAGAAAAGAAATAAACGAGAACATTTTCCCGCCATTGAAATCTTCTGTATAGAGTGAAAAATGAAATTTTTATCAAAGTGGGCAGTAGTATACATAGGGCTTCCCCAGGATCATATTCTTGATTTCCTACAACATACTTAAAAAAAAAAAAAAAAAAGCACCAGCTTGTGTAATGGCAAAAACAGCTGCAGCCCATTTGCTGACGGCAGACCAGGTAACTTTTCACGTCTGGTTGAGTTTTTTCCCCTTCCCTTTGACCTGACATCCATAAGTAAAGATTTTAGGATGTGTAAAACCCTGAGCTCTGGCAGAGCAGGCCCTTCCCCCCAGGCAGCGACTGTCTGGGGTGTGCAGGACAGAGCGTTCCTCCAGCCGCTTGCCTCAGGGGTCTGCAAAGCATCCCAAAGTCTGGCCTCCTTCTCCAGAAATCACCACCCACACCGTCCTCACAGAAGAATCAAGCCATCTTACTTGTCACCTGTCAGTTGTCACCTGACCTGGACTACGATGAACCCGAAGGATTATCATCCAAAGTCTCGTCACCCCAGAACCCACAGGTGATGGAGATCCTCACCAAGTAAAGGCGTTTTCCAGCTCTGGCTCTTCTGCAAACCAGAGAGAGGTCATCTGGAACAGACACCTCTAGAAGTTCCCACTTCACAGGGGCTCGTGTGAGGCACGTGGAACTGAAGTCTGGACTGCTATATCGCCTGGGCCAGGCTGAGACGCGGAGGCGGTGCCGGGTCCCAGAGCAGAGCAGCCGGGACCAGTTTTGGGTTACAGCTTTGGCCCCCGTGGACTTAGCGTCTGCAGTGGGCTTCGCTTCCCTGAGCCCCGTATCTTCTTCTGGAAAAAAAAGTTGGACTCACATTTCTCATCTCGCCAGGCTCTTGGGAGGGTTGAACAATACAATGTAAGTGAAGGAACTGTATAAACTGTCAAACTCTCTAAAAATAAAAGGTGTTATATGTAAATGAGTATAAATCACAGTGGACCATTTCGGGTCTACAAATGAATTTTTGTACGAGTCTCAGATATGAATTTTTGTCCACATCGTTTGTGTCAACTTAATTTCTTCAGGTCCATTCCAGGGTTGCCAGACTCGGCAAATAAAAGTACAGGACACCCACCCGGGATAGGACGTCCTAGAGCAACCGAGGCCCTAACCCTCTAGGCTGCCAAGAAACCATGGCAGGCATAGCCTGGGTTCCACTCTCAGTCTGGGCCACTGTTCTAGGGCCTTGTGGAAACCAAGCAAGTTACGTCTGTGATGCCTCTGACGCCCTCCACCTGGCAGTTAGGGCTGCCTGCTCTCCGTGGTCACGCTGCAGAGCTGAGAATCCTTTTGCAGAATTGTCTCTGGTCCTGTGTTTGCCTGGACGTGCAACACAGCCGCTGCCTGTGGGGGTGGAGGGTCTTGCTGAGGCGAGAGTCATGAAGTTGAGTCTTCCTTGCCTGAGCGCCCAGCAGTGCCAGCCTCAGTCTCTCTCTGTCTCTTTGCCTGTCTCAGTGTCTCGTGCCCTCATTCTCCTCCGGCCTCTGCTCCCAGCCCCGGGATGTTTCTTTCTGTTCTGGAAAAAACCTGTCTCTACCTGGGTTCTCTCCAGTTCACTTTGCCTTTTCTTCCATCCAGTTCCTCTTTCGCCCCCTTCCCTCTCCACAAACCCTGTTGGTTCAACTCTAGGCATCAGCTTTCAGACTGTCAAAGCCAGAGAGCCTTTCGAGGGACTCCTCCTTTCTCTCTGCTTTGTACCATCTCTGAGGCAATGAAGGCAAGGCTGATTGGCCACGCGCTTGAGGAGAGAAGACAGGAGAGGAGAAAAGAGATGAAAAATAGATACAAATTAATAGTTCAGAATCCCTTCCAGCCATCACGAAAATGGTGCTCATTTAGCATGTATTTAATTACACCCCATGTTGGCACATTCCTCCACTGGTCTTTTCCTGCACTACGTTTACACTGTGGGAGAGGGCCAGGCACTGTGCTTCAGTGTGCCTGCTACCTCGTCTGGAGTGAGAGCTCAGCGAGTGTTTGTTGAGCAGGTTTGGTGGCTTACGGCTGCTTCGTGCGATGTTGGGATGCGCTATCAGGAGGCTAAGCGCCTTCCAGGAAAGCGGGCTGCTCTGGAGACAGCAGCGGACCAAATGTCACCTCCGCGGGTTACCGTTGGTTTGCTCTTCGTTAGCACAGACGGCTGCGCGGGCTGGAGGAGCCTGGCACACAGAGGTGATGCAGAAGGGAGCTGGGAGCTGCATCGAGCGCTTGCTCTTTGGCAGAAGAAGGAGGAGGATGTCTGCAGATGGACTACCCAGGTGACACTTGGCATCGTTTCAAATTAATGATATCTTTCTGAGAGTCTTGCAGACCTTGTCAGCTGACCCAGTCCAGTTATGATCATCCAGAGACACAGCTACATGGGATCTGGAAAGTGAATTAGCAAGCTGCCGGTTTCCAAAGTTGCAGGGGAGGACTTGAGGTAGAACGGAAATTTCAAGAGGAGGAGGATGATTTTCAGGCTTGCTACCTTTTGGGGTCCTTTGGCTTTGTGTCCCAAGGCGATCCCTCTCTCCTGGTTGACAGTTCCTGGTTTCCTCTAAAAAAAGCAGTGATTTTTGCTCATACTGAAATGTGACCTTGGGTGCAGAAAGCTCAAGGTGCCTTCGCTCAAATCCCAGCTCACCAGCTTACTAGTGGTGCAACCTCAGACAAGTGAGCTTATCTCTGAACTCGGGTTTCTTGCTGGTGAAATGCGAGTGATAGCACATAGAGACATTCGCCGTGAGCTGGTGCAAGGGTCACGTGCGAAAATGTGTGAAAGGGCTTGCTGTAGGACCTGACAGATACTAAGGGCATGGGGAGTGTTTGCGGTTACTGCTTTTGGAATAATTTAGCTCTGAGGCAAAGTGAGAGCTGGAAGATTTCTCTTTAAAAAGGGGATGGTGATGGGGCGCCTGAGTGGCTCAGTGGGTTAAAGCCTCTGCCTTCGGCTCAGGTCATGATCCCAGAGTCCTGGGATCGAGTCCTGCATCAGGCTTTCTGCTCAGCAGGGAGCCTGCTTCCTTCTCTCTCTCTCTCTCTCTGTCTCTCTCTCTGCCTCTCTGCCTGCTTGTGATCTCTGTCAAATAAAGAAATAAAATCTTAATAAAAATAAAAAGGGGATGGTGAGTTCAAGTGGCTTGTCTAGGTTGCAAGGGCTGGGAGCCTCTTTTCCTCAGTGAAGAGATGGACCTGGCTGGGACTGCAAACCCTCTGGGTTTCTCTGGCTCCTTCCAGATGCCAGCTCTAGCTCCGACTGTGGTCTCTTCTCCAAGGTTCCATGCTCCTCTGCCTGGCCAGGAAGGCAGGCCCCATCCTCTGCGTGCTGCTCCTCCCAGCCTCACAGCCCCATTGCCACAGATGATGTGCTGACCCAGAGATGAGTCATCACAGAAATCATTTGCCTTGTTTTGTAGGAGTTTGGATGCCTTCTTCTCCATGGGACCCAGAGTTTTTTTCTACCTCATATCCTGCCAGAGATGGTTTCTTTCCATCACAGTGAATTGATTTATTTTTTTGCTTATTTTTTAAAGATTTTATTTACTTATTTGACAGACAGAGAGCACAAGCAGGGGGAATGGAAGGCTAAGGGAGAAGAAGCAGGCTCCCGCTGAGCAGAGAGCCCGACTTGGGACTCAATCCAAAGACCCTGGGACCATAACCTGGGCTGAAGGCAGACGCTTAATCAACTGATCCTCCCAGACACCCCGATCTTTTTTGCTTCTTAATCTCTATCTTTTCCTTTATGGACTTCACCCAGGAGGATGAAGTTATCGTTCCACCAGGAACCATATAGAGTTGGGGGCAAATGCCCAACATGGCAGCAGGAGGACCCCTTGCAGCCAGCAACCCCGCAGGAAAGTGGCAGTTCTCCTCAGACTGGGCTCTGGGAAACCCAGCACCAGAACCTCCTGGCTGGCCAGCTGCTTTGCAAGGGTCACTGTTTGGTACCTCATTAAGGCATCAGGGAAAAAGGAGGCTAGCAGGGAAGATTGACATCCATATTAACAGCCCGTGATGATTGACTTGTCTCTGAGTATCCCAGCTGGAGGGGTCCCAGGCAACCCAAGGTCCCTAAAGGCAAAGTGTGGGCACGTACCTCTGTGCGTACAGCGCCACTGCGTGGGGAAGGAGCCGTCCTCAGCTCTGATAAACCCGAGGAAGGAGAGCTGTGGAGAGGAGCTTTCTCCTTTACGCAAGTCAGGTTAGTCAGAATGGCAGCAAAGCCAGTAGCTGTGTATTCCGCCAGGCAGACAGACTGCAGCGCATGTCGCAAGCATACCCGGGCTGTGCGCCCCAAATACACCTCCAAGTGCACACACTTGCACAGGTCTGAGGAAGCACGTTTACACACCTACCCCGAGACGCCTGGGCTCTCCCTACCTAATCTCATTTTAAAGTCGATTATTTCTGAATCAAAGACTAGAGAATGAGGCTGGGGCTAGAAGAGTAAGCTCATGCGCTGGCCCTTCATCCCTGATGGTCAGGGCAAGGCCCCTGAGGTTGCCAAGGAGCCGTGACGACAGAACAGGAGAGTCGGGTGGGCCCGCAGGTGGCAGCCGCGGAAGGGGGCGGGCAGAGCCGTGTGAGGGGAGGGCCGGGCTCACCCGGGACCCAGGCTGCTTCCTGGGCACCACATGTGCCTTCCCAGCCTTTGCCAGGGAATGAAGGCTGTGAGGGCCAACCAGCTTGGTCTTACTCTCTGGCTGGCTTGGATGGGAGGTTCCTGGTTTCTGGTAGAGTCATCTCTTATTTAGGAAACTTTGGGCAGGAAAAAACAAGTGGAGGTGTGGGACTGGCTTTCTCTCATTGGGCTTTCAGATCCTGCTTCTAATAGTAAACACCAGGCTGCCATCAGCTCTTTGTGCTCAGAGAAGTGAGAGTGTGTGTGTGTGTGCGTGTGTGTGTGTGTGTGTGAGAGAGAGAGAGAGAGAGAGAGGGCAGGAGGAGAGGGGTGGGAGAGAGAGTCTTTAAATTTTAATTGGTCTGCAATGAAAGATTTAACTGTTTAAAAAACAAAACCCTCTTAGTCCCAGACCACAACTTATGTGCTAATGTGGGAGGTTAGGGGCTAGTGAAGAAAGGAGGAGGGGAGGGGCAGATTCCTAATGGATCCCATGGGGTGTGTTGCGCTGTTAAGGGATAGGGGAACCAGCCATATGGACAGTGGAATACAATCCCGATCTGCTGACTCTCTAGCTCTTGTACCATTTCTTAGGTGGGAAGGGAGTCTTTGCTCTCCTTTTATTTAAGATTATCCTGTAAGTGAAATAGATGATGAGGGCACGTGAAGTTGGTTTAAGGTTTAGCATATACCCTGCTTCAGAAGACACCCTGGTTGGTAGATGGTTATGCTGTAAAGCCCCGAAATACAGTGATGTAGCCGGTGCCTTGGGACTCAGGCATTGCTGTTGGCTAAGATGATTGTTTGCTTATCCGTCTTCCCCTTCACTCAGGTTGTGAACCCTAATCCCATGGTGGCCCTCAGCCCAGCACAGTGCCTGGTCCTGAGGAGAGCTCAGCAGATTCCCGTTGGATTTTCTGCAGGTGTTTGTGGCAGGTACAGCCCCTAAGTCCCCATGGCCCTGATGAGTTCTGTGTCCTGCCACTGGGACGCAGCATGAGCCTTAAGTTATAATGCTGACGGCCTTCCAGGTATCTTGCACTGAGTTTGCTGCGCTGGTGTTTCAGCCCCACCCCCACAGCAGAGGAGACTATGCCCTCCAGAAGGACAGGGACTGCATCTTCCCTGCTAACATTGTATCTGTCACTCTAGAAAAATGTCTGGACCATCCTGGGGACAATAAATGTTCATTCAATGAGTGAGTGAGTGAGTGAGTGAGTGAATGGATGTTCCAGCTGCATGTTGTCCTATGCCCTGGTTATCCAGCTGAAAAATGTAACTGGGGCTGTATACGCTGGCCCTGTCACCAGTGCCATTTGCAAATCCATTCTAAATGGCATGCAGCTGAGTTGAACTTAATGCCTCGGTTCTGGTTGAGCAGGTCATCAGGGGAGACTGCGGTGGTGAGGATAGTGATGCCTGCCATTAACCGAGAGCCTGCCGTGTGCCAGGAACCCGTGCACTTTACGCGCATCGTCTCATTGAATTCTCAGAGCTGTTCGGTAGTGCCGTTACTCAAGTTCCGTGTCCCAGTCACTGTTGCTCAGAGGAGGTCAACCACATGTCCAGAGCCCCAGAGCTGGGAAGACGTGGGGGCTCTTGAGCAACCCCAAGGCCCTTTCTCTTACCTCCCCGTCTTGCTGAGCAGTATCAGACTCAGCGTTGGAGGAAGGCCCCAAGGGGTTTTCAGTAAAAGCAGCAGAAGAAAAACAAATTGTAGGGAGTCTATTATGCTTGATCTTAAAAGTCTTGTAATGATCTTATTTTCTCTGGAGGACATTGTGAAAGCCGGTGATTTACCATTCTCCCTGGCCAGGGGAAGATGTCCAGGCGGCTAGCTCTCCCTACCTGTGCCTCAGGGCTCTGAACCTAACCCAGCAGGGGCTCCGGAGAACCCATTCCCACCCACCCACTTGTGTTTCCCTTAGACGCACAGAGGATCAGCCCCCTCCGATTTCATGGTTGTTGTTGTTTCCCCCTCCCCCGGGGGGGGCGGGTCATGGGCTTCTAGCCAAAAATCCTTTCAATTAATGGACTAGGAACAGCACCCATGAAGAAAATTAGAAACAGATAAGAAGAGAAGGGCCTCCGTGCTCAGAGCAGAGGAAGGGAATAATTCTTGGATTATGCTGATGATTTACCAATGTTTTCCTAATGTGAGAATCGGTCAGCAGGGGCCCGAGTTTTTTACGAGGGAGGAACCTCTTCCAGACAGCTCACTCCCCAACAGCCCCGATAAACCCCCACACCCCCACTTCCAGTGAGAGCGCCGCCCTCTCCGGAGTCACGGTGTCAAAGCCTGTTGAGCTGTTCTTTACGTATCGGCCGCAACCCCAACATTAGTTCATGCTTGGAATATGAAGCTCTTTCATATTTATTCTTGTTTTATCTGGCAGGGAGCCCTAAAAGAAAAAAAAAGAGCCCCCTGCTGGTGCTGTTCAGCTCTTATATCTTTATAGTCTCTTGAATTGATTTGACAGAGCAATCATGGGCCATGGGTGAGACCAAAGGCCTCTCTCAGCAGCAGCTGGGAGAACGGACAAGGCTGCGCAACTCACCTCCCTGGGCTAGTCCAGCCACGTCCGTGTTCTGCCCTGAGGCGGACACGGGGGCCTAGGGGCATGCCCTCACCTACACTGGACCGTGCAGACCGGTGCCATGGGAAGAGTGTGTCTCAGGGTACTTGTTCAGTGGGGGCTTCTGAGAAAAGCAAGGGTATCTTGGGAGCCATTAGGAATGGCTTTCACCACAGAACATTCTAGAAACTGAATGCGGTCAGACCTCCCCAGAGTTGCAGGCTCTTGAATAGACTCCTCTAAAGCCACGGTGAGTTTCAGGAAGATTTGTCCAGTGACCTGGCCTGCCGAAAAGCTAAGGTTCACATTTTGCAGACTTCATATAAGTCAAAGGGTTTTAACCCAAGGGACATATGAAGGACATATGAAGTTGTGTATGCACACAGACATACACTTGGTTTTCTGGGAAAAGATTCTACTGATGTTAATTGGGTAAACAGAGGGGTCTGTGACTGCAGCAAGCTTAAGAGCCTATGAACTAAGGCAACTTTCACTGATGGTCTGAAATGATTTGAAGTACAAGTCACTCGTTTTACTCATCTCAGAAGAAGTAAAAACTTATTTTACTATCTGTGTACTTGTTTTCAGGTGGGTTAAAAAATATATATATATATATAACTAATATACCACATTTATGATTTTGCAGATTATGCAGATTATGTTGAGTAAATCCAACAGTCAAGTTATTAGTGGGTAAAGATAAAATGAGTAAATAGCAGTAGAAGTTCTCTGTATCTGGGGTAAAATTCGCTTAGGATGAATTGGGAAATACTTTCATCAAGGAAGAAAAACGTGGACGATTCCAGCCTTCACAATCCCTTGCCCCAATAATGGAGCTGTTTCGCAGTTAGACCCCCGATTTGAGTCTCTCCCACCAGCTGCCTGCATACCACTGTGCATTCTAATATGCACTCCAATCATAAGGCTCTCCTGCTCCAGAACACACAATGGCTCCCTGTGGCCATCACATTATGTCCCAAATCCTCTAACTGGGTTTTCAAGTCCAGCCTCTTACCTGATGTTAGCCTCACTGTTTCCTTCTTTGGAAACTCTTCTCCTGCCAGACCATTCTTTTCACCATCCTCCCCAACTCCCCAAATTCTGTATTTATTTCTGCCCTGTTGCTTTTGCCATGTAATTACCTCCATATCCTCTGCCTCCTGTTTTTCTTTTGAGCCCCCCCGCCCCCCCCCCAAATCTGCGGTTCCCACTAGTGTTTCCCTTCTCTGGAATATTGCTGCCTTGCCATTCTGCATGTCAGGAAAAAAGGGAGACTTTTGGTTAATTACCACTTCGTTTGGCACCAGTAAGCCTAGACGTGGAGAGGAGCCACAGCCAGGAGTCTAAAACTTCCCTTTTGGCTTGTTGAACTTGTTGACGAAATGGGATAAGTTTGGGATTAATCTTTGAAAAACAAGTGAGATAAACTTCTGGGTTCCAGAGATATTAACTCCTTGGTCCTCATCCCAGCGTAGGTTATCAAAACCAAGAATTGTTCATTTTTCACAGTTTATGAGGTTTATCTTCGACCTGTCATGAGATGCTGACAGAAAGATGAAATTAGTCTGTTTCTAGTCTATTTCACTCTCTTATTCCTGCTCTTATAACAAGTTGAAATGCTCCATTGTAAACACTTGAGGAGGAAAAAAAATAAATAAATAAAGGCATGAGCAGGGAATGTGCACATACCTCTTACAGATATTTTACGTTTTTTAAATCTACATTTTTTTTTTTTTTATCGTGAAGGCCAAACTCAAAAGATGGAGGACCTCCCCCGTCATTCCAAACAGAAGGTGAATTTGAAGTGAACTAGTCAGGGAGAGTGATCGCACATTGCTCTGTGGGGGTAGTTTTGGGGGGTTTTTTTGTTTTTTTTCCCTCAGGTTAGACAGAGAAGATGCAGGTTTTTTGTTTTTGTTTTTGTTTCTTTTTTGTTTTCTCCGGTTAGACAGAGGAGATGAAGGTTCACCAAACGAGGGCTGGAGAGGCACTAGATGTGAGAAACTTCTAGAAGTGTTGGCTGACGTGTTTTTATTGCATCCCCCATCAGACATTCATTAAAAATAACAAAGCATTTGGATAAATGTGAAAGTGGTTTGAAATGGGAAGAGTACAAAGTATTTGCAGGAAAGCACTTTTTCAATTGAATGGGATTCTTTATGCTCCTCTGACACATCACAACTTTACTAATACATAAGTTGACAAAGTAATAGACTTCTTACAGGCACCTTGCTCCCTGCAGAGTTCACAAAAACGGTTTCTGAAATGACTCAAATGACAGATTAGCAGGAATAGTTCAAGATGTTTCGGACTTGGATGCTCATCCAATAGCGAACATCTAGGATAAAATGAAGACTGACTTAAAAATCGTTCTCAGGACTTATTATTGAACAGCGGATTTGTATTTATCAGATAAATGTTTACTGAATGCTCAGGGTTTTTACAACTGGCAGGTGTGTGTCTTTCTTTTTATGGCTGTGTTTGCATAAAGGTAATTTCTGGTGATTCTTTAGTGAGGTCGAACGAGGCCTGTGATGTTTGACTCTATTATATGATTCATCTCATGCTCTGACTTCTAACATCATAAAGCTTCTGTTATTCATTCTTACCTACAGGTTTCTTGTTGTCCCCATTGTTTTTAGGTTGTTGAGGATTTCCGTGTTTTCGTCGTTGTGTTTCTCTTTGTATAATTCTGAATTGCAGATTTCAGCATTAATGCAGCTGAAAGAACTTCCCAGTTCTGGGAAGGGTCGGGTTAGTAACGTTTACAGTTCTGTGTGTTCTTAAATAATTTTTTTAAGGCAAGGCACACACGTGTTTCAGAATCGCCAGCCTTGCCCTGGCTGGCCCGGCACAGTGGCTAGGGGCACAGGCCCTGTAGGCAGACCATCTGGTCTTGAACTTGGCCCCCTGCACACCTGTGTCACCCTTGGCTACTGGCAGAGTATCTTGTGCCTCAGTGTCCTCATGTGTAGAACAGAAGTGAATAATACTATACCTACCCACAGAGGATAAGAATGCATGAGTTAATATATTGATTATTACGTGCCTGGCCCATACTCATTTCTCTCTGTTTAATGTTGCTATGCCTACCTGACAGAAAGCATTGTGTTCCTTTTTATTTCCCCATAGCAATCTAGAAATACCATATAACTTCTTAGTAATGATCACAACATTTATGAGCACTGATTTTTGCAAATGGTGGGAAATGCTTGACCCCCACTTCTTCTATTTCCCTAGGCGGGCAGGGACATACAGGCCCCAAGACGAAAAATCATGAAGGGCCTTCAGGCTGTCTTCCTCTCTCCTACACTCACTTCTCCCTACTCCAGGCCCTAAGCTACGACATCTTTGAGGTTCAATGCACCGTTAGAGCCCAGCAGGCTTCTTGTCATATAGATCTGCAAGCTCGCAAGTGGCATAAGCTCTGTGCCTGCCACCACAGAGCCTGCCCTTGGGGGTGGAGCCAGGACTGCCCTTGTGAGGCCTCTGGACACACCCTCCCTCCACACTCCTGGGGTGTGTTAGCATGAGCCAGGGATTCCGACTAGACAGGCCCCTTCTACATTCTCTACCCCTCAGCCCCAGGCACATTGTCCAAAGTTCTGGGAGGCAACACTAGGAGGTCTAGTGGTCAGTGGTATCACATTTTTTATCAGACCACCTTTAAGAACAGTAAAGCCAACATTCTTTATCTGCTTGCTTCACATCGGTCTTGAACTTGGAAGGGATGGGGTTGGGACTAGTTTTTACCAGTACCCCCAAATACCCACACCAGGCTCTGTGTAGTGTTTCACTTAATCTGACAATCCTCAGAGATGGGGATTGTTAGGATCTTGATCAGATCAGAGAACCAGGCTGAGAGAGGTGGAACCAGTAGCACAAAGCAAACAGCCTGGTATCTGAAGATCCAAATTCAAACCCACATCAGTCTGACCCCACACCTCAGGGCCTTGAGCCTCCCCAGAGGTTCCCATACTCAGAAGTCTACCCAGGCTCTCCCAGAGGACTCCTTAGAACACAGGTTGGTAGGCACCCTCGCAGAGCTTCTGATTCCATGGATCTGAGATGGAGTCCAAGAATCTGCATTTCTGACAAGTTCCCAGCTGGCACTGGTCCAGTGGGAACACTGCTCTATACCCAACTGTGTATCGTCCAATGGCTGTTTCTTAGTTCCGGACTTCAGAGTCCGTTGGTACATGAGGTGATAAAAAATTTTGGTGCAAAACCTTAGAACTGGGAAAGTAAGCTTAGTTGAAGTATTAACTGAGGTATCTACAATCTTGCATAGAAGATGGATCCGTCTGAAGACATTTTAGAATTTGTTGTACTTTCTCAAGCCAAAATGAATCAAGGGAGGGATGAAGGGATGTGTCACTTTAAGCTACGACAGAGTATTTTATTCTTAAAATACATTTTCTGGTGACATTTTATTCTAGAGACAATCTGGATGGCTTTCCTTCTTGTAACTGTGAAACTAGGAACCATCCCTGTGTCCCAGGAGATTCCTAGAATTTATTACTGAGAGCACCTGGTTTTGAACATGAACAGCCAAGAGGGAGAGTCAGAGAGATTGGAAATTGGTCCCAAATTCAGGGAAAAGTGATTACATGAAGAACAAGTCCCCTGGTCCTTTAACAGACACCAAAGAGAAGGCCAGACAAGAGTTCTAAGTGGGTTTTAAAGTGCCCAGGAGAGGGGCGCCTGGGTGGCTCAGTGGGTTAAGCCGCTGCCTAGAGCTCAGGTCATGATCTCGGGGTCCTGGGATCGAGTCCCACATCGGGCTCTCTGCTCAGCAGGGAGCCTGCTTCCCTCTCTCTCTGCCTGCCTCTCTGTCTACTGTGATCTCTCTCTGTCAAATAAATGAATAAAATTTAAAATAAATAAATAAAGTGCCCAGGAGAAACTCAGATGTACCAGAAATACCATTCCCATGAACCTGATTTTGACCTTTAAGTCCCCATCTTACATACCAGGCTGGTTGGAAATGCCGTGTCACTCACTATCTGGGTCTCCCACCGTCTTCTCCCCTTCCGCATCCTTCCCAGCACAGTTAAGAGTTGGCAAGTGGCAGAAACCAAAGATGGCTAGCACTGCTCCCCCCAGTGTTGCTCAGTCCCACAGAGGACCTGTGAAAACTACAGCCCTACTCAGAAAAAGTTTTTGCTAGGAAAGGGAATTTGGGGCAATTTTGGCTTCCAGATAGGCCAACAGGTATGATTCCTGGGGTCTTTCCTCGTCCCTGGGGCACAACAAGGCGTAAAGCCTCTCCCAAAATTTTGGGCGCCCTGCATATTTTTCTCTCTCTAAACCCTTTCTAGTTTTTGGGAAAGAAGCTGCTTCCCACCTTGTTTTGAGGCCACTCTCCCTTCAGTAGCGTCCTTCCCCAGTAAGACTTGATGCCCACTAGACCCAGAGTCCATAATACTCAACTCTTTCCTGGAGATGCAGAAAAGTAATTTCATCCTATCCTTCCAGAACGGGAGAAGGGGTTAGAAAGCCAGCAGAGCTTGGGTTTGGTTGTAAAGCCATGTGACGACCTTACGAGCCAGGGCTCTCGGAGGGAGGATGCGTAACCCCCAGCCCTCCACATTCTTGAGGGGCAGCACACCAGGGGCACTGAGCTCAGGTTTTGTTAGACAGTGATGTGAACTCTCAGGGCAGTAGCTTCCAGGCCCTGTGCCCTGGTCCTTGCAGATGTCACTCTTAGGGAAGGGGCTGGCATTGTCACATCCCCTCACATATGGGGCAGGAAGCAGAGTCTCACTAGGCTAGACATAGAGAACATGAAGAAATTGAGGAAACTTTGCACAGGGCAGTGAGTCCCTTCCTCCTGCCATGATTTCCTGTGGGTGGGGGTCTTACCTTGCCTCGCAGCTGTAAGAGTGACCCCGTGACACAGCAAAGCCGCATCTGTCACTTGATTGTCCTGCAACAATGAAAGGCTCTTAAACCTGCTCAGACTGGGAGCCAGAGTCTGCCCTTCATGAGCTCCTCCCCAGCTCCGCTCTTCTCCCCCCTCCCACCACCCCTACTCTCCCCCCCACCCCCCGCACCTCCGCCCCACAAAATCAGCCTAAGTCTCATTCTGCATACCGGTGTAGGCCATAAAAACATAGGTGGCTGGGGCCCCTCGCTGTCAGGAGCACTACCTCTTGTCACCCTGCCTGGGGACTGGATGGACTGGCCTGATGCCAAATCATGACCAGCCCATAGAGGAAGGGCCATTGAAAAATCGCCGCCATTAACTTCCCTCAGGTAACTTCCCACCAGCCGAGAACTGTTGATGGTCAGAGTCGACAGAGTTCCTTACGAGTTTCTGAATTCACTGTTTCTAAGAAACCACACGGTGGCATCGTGAAGGGGTTTGGCATTATAGCTGGAGCCCCCAAGGATAGCTAAGCAAGCCTAGCGTCATTAGAAGTCATAGATGATTTCTCCTGCATAAGTTTTGCGGGGATAAATACCTAAGAGAGAATATTTTATTGGTGTTCATTAAAAATAAAGCTTTAGCTCCAGCCCTCCCTTTTCCCACCTCCCATCAGCTTAAAATGGAACCATTTTATGTCACTCTGGTGTGAAATGGGAAAAGATATTTGTAGCTCAAATGTCCCCATGTTGGCTTCAGCCCAGGAAGAGGACAGCAGGCACGGCTCTGGGAGGGCTCTGTTTGCAGACCGAGCACCTCCATATCTGTTCCTCCATCCGAAAGGGTGAGGTCCTCTTTTGAAGGGAAGAGCTTCCCCACAGCAGAAGTCTAGTCATCCCTTCTTTTCCCAGCTGCCCCCAGACCTCCTAGCTTCTGTGAGCTTCGTGGCATGCCTGCTCTGGGCCTGGCACTGTGCTAAGTGCTTTCTTGTACACTAATGATCTTGGCAGTCATTTGGGGGTTGAATGTTTGGGGGGGTGGGGGTTGGAGGTATGTGTATGGTTGGTCAGGAGAAGCCAGAAAGGACAGTGCTGGGGGAATTGGATTCAATAGCGATCTTGCTCTGGGAAATCAACCGTAGTTCTCAAGCTGTGTACAAGAATGCAGGCTCAGATGTCCAGCATGTTTTGGCTTTGCTATCTGGGATTTGGGCTGGGAGCAGAGTTGGCAGGTGCCGGCTGGATGCTGGTTTGCCACGCAAACAGTTATGCTACGAAAGGGACAGGAAGTGGGGGTAGCAGAGGAAGCCACCTTGGAGACCACAAGTTCCCAATCCATTGGAACCATTTGCCATCTAATTAATGAGAATCATCTATTTTGCAAATGTGTCAAGTGAGTCCTCTCAGGGGAAGAGCTTTCCTGATACTGATGATTCTCAATCTTCTGACAGTAGATTAGCTAAGTTTTTTTTCTTCTTCATCCCCAACACAATTCCAATGGTTTTCTTTCATCACTCTGTCACTGAGGACCCAAGGAAGATGAACTCAGCATAGTATTCATTTGTGTAAACCATGACTAAGGTATCACAATTAAGAATGGAGGAAGCATGGGACGCCTGGGTGGCTCAGTTGGTTAAGCGGCTGCCTTCGGCTTGGGTCATGATCCTGGCGTCCTGGGATCAAGTCCCACATCAGGCTCCTTGCTCGGCAGGGAGCCTACTTCTCCCTCTGCCTCTGCCTGCCACTCTGTCTGCCTGTGCTCACTCGCTCTCTCTCCCTCTCTCTCTGACAAATAAATAAATTTTAAAAAAAAGATAAAAAAAAAAGAATGGAGGAAGCATATTTGAAAATTGTGTGATTAATTTGATAGCAGAATAAGGGACTTTGAGCATCCACCCCATTGGATTATGCACATAACTAATTTGCCCTTGCTCCGTCCACATGCCCGCTCTGGGAGCCCAGCCCGAAGCAGCTCACTCGTGTTTTCCTGCTGTGTGTGTGGGAAGGCCCTGTGCGCTCTCATGCTGTGTCAGTCGGGTTGGTGGGGTACTCACGCGCTCAGGGGGCTCTCCCGGGGTGTAGCGTACATGCTGCCATTGAGGGACGTACTTAAAAGATGGGCTCTTAAGTGAGGTTGGTTTGAATCTTGCCTCTATCCTCTGCCAACTGTGTAATTTTAGGCAAGACAGCAGATTCTTCTGTACCTGAGTTCCTTCATGTAGAAATGGGGGTAGTGATAGCTCCTAACTTTGTCGGCTTGTGACAGGCATGAAATAAGACAATTCATGCAGAGTAGAAAGCCTGATGTGTGGTGAATCTTAATAGCACTAAATATTATTAGTCTGTGCATCTCCATTTTGACGAGGGGATGGAAGGGCTGTCAATCTGGGAGGAGAGGTGGGATTTATGTGGGCATATAGATAAATAATTTGGTCGGGCATGGAAGGACACCGAGAGGGACAGATAACTGAATCCTGGGATATGCCTGTCACCATTCTTGGAGTATGAGCAAGTCCCAGGTGAGAAAGTGTGGAAAATAAAAGTCAAGGACCATGTAAAAGTTAGGGCTGTTTTTCAATACAAATCCAGAAGATGTCTTTTGGTTGTGTGTGTGTATGTCCTATGTAGCCCTGAAGGAAGGTCTTCATCAGCCACAGCAACCCAGCATCACACCCTTCCCAGCACCAAGGGTTCCATTTCTCATTTGTTCTTTATTCCATGGGGTTCTGGAGCCTTCCAAGGAGCCCCCACAGCCTTCCCACTCCAGTGCCTCTGGGACAAGGTGTCTTCAGACAGCCTGATAAAGTCATTTTCTTCTCTCTATCTTTTCTCAAAGCTACACAGCTGGCCTGTTAGGGGCAAAGTCAGAACAAGAACCCCAGCCTCTGATTTCTCAGCAACATCCTCAGACGCCCTGTAATCCCAGCTGATTCTAGAAGCCCTCAGTCAGCTGCTGCTAGAAGCCTACATTTTGTAAAAGTTATGTTTTGTTTTGTTTTATTTATATTATCATAGAACATCAAGAGAAATTCAGAGGCTTTGCTAGAATGGGGGAAAGGCAGGATACAGCAGAGAAGGTGGGCAAGGCTTCCCATGCCAGTCGCCGTATCTTCTTGTTTTTATTTTCTGCCTCTCATCATGCAGTCGGGATTTTTTTTCCCCCTCATTACTGAATAATTATAAGAGAAAAATAAAAACCCTTTCTATGAATCTTGATGAGATGAGACAAAGCATGTAGTCATTTAAACCTTATAGGTTTAAACACTTACAGGACTGAAAGCACCTTCAGAGCAGGGCCTGAGGGCACGTTGAGCTAAAGCAGAGAACACCCGCCTGGGGGTTTCTTTGACCTTCACCTGACACTGCCTCTCTCTCCATACCGGTACAATGGGCTGAGATCTGTCCTGCCTGCTTCAGATGGAGTACAGGAGGGGTCTCTGAGAAAGCAAGGGCGGGATCGTGCCAGTGGACACCATGCCCGTGGCCTGTGGAAGCGAAGACTAACATATCAGAGCTCTTTCCCCAACCCCAGGAGCTGGGACCAGAGCACAGAGCCCTCAGTCCCCCTCGCCAGAGCAGCTTATCAGCGGCACCCTGAGGACCCGGCCATTCTGTACTTGGCTGACATCTCAGGCTTCCTTAGTCCCTTCGGAGACGGAGAGGAAATGTGTATTTTTCAGTTTGAGAAGGAAGATAAATCTCTAAATGTCAGACATGAGGCTTAGAGCGAGTACATAAGGGCCGTTTTCATTTGGGGCCTGACAGATCTGCGTGGGTTTCCTGGCCTCCAGACACCCACCTACTGAAGTCCCAGAGGCTGACCCTCCTTGAGAGGCTGGAGGGTAAATCCCGAACCCTTGTCACCCTTTCCGACAAAGAGAACTCTTTGAAGCTCACTCGGAGCTCTGGTGGTCATTATTCTGCGTGTAAAGAGCCTTTACCAATACCCACTGGCACTTTCCAGTACAAGGGTGGCACTGTATCAACCCTCACGATATGTAAATGCTCTGACGCCGGCACATGAGACTGCAGTTCCCTTCTGTGTTCAGTAATCTTGGGGAGACAACAACTAGAAAAGATGTTCTGAGGAGTAGTCAGCCATAGAGAACAGTTTCTCAAACTGCATCCTTCGGAACCCTGAGGTTCCACGGCGTATGTCTCAGGGTGAGGCAGAGGTAAGGGCTCAGGAGGAAAGGGGAGGGACTGGGAAGCCCAGTGGCAAGGCTCCAGGCCTTTCTCCTCCAGAACTTCTGCTTTCATCTGTGCTTTCTGTCATGGTTCTGGGGGCTGCTCCACGGACAGAAGTTTCCTCTGCTTTTAAAGAGAGTTTGAACACCACTGGCTGATTTAGAGGTTCTGTTTTCAGGATTCAAGCTATAATTATATCCATAGGAAAAAAATAAATAAAACCCATTGACAAATCCAGCTTAATTAGCTCTTGCATAAAGTGAAAGTAAACTTTAGCAGAGTTCTACAGGATTCTGAGCCGACATAATCTTCTGGATGTAGCTGAGGGTCCTCACATGTGTCCTCAAGCCCCCCTGCCCCTCACTAGTGAGGCTGCCTTGCACTGTCTTCGAGAAACTTCCATGAGCTCTAGCCGGAGAGTGCTCCACTCGAATGATCTTCACCAGCCCCCATAAAGCATCTGAAGAAAACGCAGGGGTTTTCTGCAAGGGGCAACTTTTCAACCACTGAATGGTGGCCCCAGAGAGGGGGATGGAGGAAGGGGGGAGTCCAGAGGCAAATGCAATGGCCTTGGGCCAAAAGGTAAAAGCGCACGTTTTCAGGAAAATTAGAAAAATTTGCCTGAGGCAGGTCCTGCTTGCACACTGAGTTCTTATATGGGCCCTTTTATATTGCTGTTTGCTTTGCTTTTAAATAAAAAATGAGCGCCTGCCAGGCAGGGGGCCCCTCAGGCCCTGAAAGGGTCTGCACAGCATTGCCCCCACCCCCACCCGCAGGCTCCTGGGTCAAAGGCAGATGGGATTGCAAACCAGAGTCCCTCCAGCTCTCTGTCCCTCCAGAGGGAGACCTGGGGGGAGAGGCCGGCTGGGGAGCCTGGGCTGGCTTTGTAAGCACTGTAAAGGAAAACGGGTGGCCATTCCAAGCAAGGGGCTTTCTCCTCTCAGGTTTCAGGGGCGGGCCCTTGAAAACAATCTGCCTGCTAGAAAGACTAAAAGAGATCTTTGCAAGGGTCCCTGGCAAAAAAAGAAGAGAAGGGCAAGTCTCTTCCAGGCTCTGCTGACAGACCGCCAGGGCACTCTGTTTTCCCAGGCCAGCCTTCCTGCAGTCCTGGCCGCAGGGCGGCTGCTGGAGAAGAAAGCCAAAGTGGACAGCAAGGCTTATGAGGCCCATAATCCACCTCTGCACCAGGGGCAACAGTGTCCTTCCTGAGATGGGGTGGGGGGTGCTGCGGGCCCCCTGCTCTCTTCAGGGCAGGGCAGGTGGCAGGGCAAGGCCATGAACTTGCTGGTGGGAACAGGAGCTGCCCCTTCCTCCTTATGGGCCCTCTGAGCCTCAGCTTCTTCACCTGTAATACGGGCACAAGAACAGACCTGCTCGAATAGGCTTTGTGGAAGGATGAAGGACAACTGTCCTTATGGAAACTCCTGCTCAGTCCTCGGCACAGCGTAACCACACACGTGGTAGCTATTATTAATTTAGTTCTGCTTGTGGGGAAGCAAGCACTCTAAGATAGCATCGAATAAGTGTATGTTTTGCAATTTAAAAAGGTCTCAGTGCCAGTCCCAGCTGTGTCAGCAGCTGCCTGTGTGAATTCGGATAAATTCCTTGACCTCTCTGAGCTTTGCCTTCTCCTTTTGCAAGATGAAAGTGACAATGTCCTTCTCACCGGGCAGCGGGGAAGAATGCAAAGAAGTGCTTAGCACGGGGCTTGGCGCTTACCAAGCAGGGAATGATGATACACCTCCGTGTGACGGCTAGCTCTCTGGGATGGTATTCTCTCCAAGGAGAACTTAAGTGTTTGCTTCCCCCCACCCCCAAAACCTCCTCAGAGTGTGTGCCCCAAGCTGAACCCGTGGTCAGGTGAGGGACGTAGGTACTGATACACCCGAGAGGGGCGGCCTCCCCATGGGCCCTGCAGCCTGGTGCCCTTGAGTCTCCTCTGGGAGCCAGGCTGTTCCTGGCTCTTGGCTGGCACAGGGACATAACTGTTTTCAGTATTTTGTTTGATCCTTATCACATTTAATAAAGATAATGCTGTTTAAGGCTGTGAGGAGATGGTGAGAGATAAAGCCCTAGCTAGGAAAGTGAAGTAGAATTAACAGGACTTCACAGGATCTGAATCACTTAAAACAAAAGAAAACAAAACAAAAAAACGTGTATCATGAAAGGAAAGGTTTTGCCTTAGCGTTTTGAAGCTGGGGTAGGACTTTCTCTACCTGTCCCACTCTCCCCACACACCCCAGCCCCTGCGGGGTGCCCGTTTTCGCCCTTGGAAATGGCACCCCACCGACATCCCAAAGCCCCCCCCTTGTCTCGTCTCAGTTGGGCTGTCCTCAGAGCTCATCCCCTTCACATCTTCTGGGGAAAGTTGCTTAGGATCTGCCCACTTGGTCTGAGAACAGGAGCTCAAGACCCTGTCTTGAACCCAAATAAATAGCAGGAGAGGCTGCGGTGAAATTTTTATGGCACGAGTCTGCCCTTTTCTTGTCTTCTCAGCTTAACCTCCTAACTGATATGTGCCCGCTACACATCTCTCCACAGAACTGTTAGAAATAAAGGGACCTCAGAGGATATTCAACCTGACCCCATCGCTTTAGAGGAGAAGGAAATTGAACCTCGGAAAGGTGAATAACTTGTTCCGGGTCCCACCACTGGGTTCTGGCCGCCCTGCGAGTAAACCCCAGATCTCTTGGGACGATGATCTGTTTCTCAGCTCCCCCTCTCCTGTGCTCCCATTTCAGCCGAGCTGTGGGGGCAGCGACTACTGCTTCCTTTTCCAGGACTTTTGCCCACACTGTTCCGCATTAGTATGTGTCTGCCTTTTCCATTCTTGTGGGTGTTGGTTACAACTCTGATTTGCTTAGCTCTTTTACGATTCAGCTAGCTCGCACAGAGAATTTTTGAAATTACATTAGGCGCAGAGTAGTTTAGCTCCGACTTGTCTCCCAGCCTTCCCCTAGCTGGGCTCTCCTTCTTGCAGACCCTGAGGAGGGAGACAGATGGGGTAAATCCCACAGGAGATTTGCCTGCAGCGTCTACTGTGTTCTTAGTAGATTCCTTTCAAGCAGCGGAACCCGAGTTTGAGTCCTCTTTTGTGGAAGAATCACTTAGGTGTGTTCCTTCTGTATGTAGATAGTTCCATTCCCTGCAAAGTTTATTTTGGAAAACCAATTGCTAAAAGTTTTCGTTATTCGGAAGAATTCTGTTTTGTGAGAATTTTTAACAATAACAATAAAAAAAAGTCCCCTCTTTAAGATGTATACTCACCATAGTCAATCATTAATGGGTTTGCCTGGTTTGCATGGCTCTGTAAAAAAAGGATTCTTTCTATCCTGTTTTTCCAAAGCTTCCCTGCTTCCAGTTTTAGCTTTCTAATAAAAAACCTGAATTCAGTGTGTATCTCTGAGCAAATCAATTTACCGCCGGGGCTGAGACTGTGGAGATGTAAATGTCTGATAGCAGTGAGGACAGGAGCTTGCTTCAGTAGGATTTGTTAATGAAAATAAATCCAGAAAATGTTGCTCTCTGAAGTGATCGAGGAGGGCAGGTGACTGCCACCGCTGAGGTGGGGAGTGCCAAAGAAATTCCAGGAGAAAGCTGGGGCATTCTTTTCTCTGGAGGGGAAATCTAGGCGGGCTAGTGTGGTTCAGTGGGTACCCTGATGGTCCCTGAGAATCTCCTAGTTAATGTTCCTCCAACCTACCCCACCGTACCAAAGTGAGGGGGAAGCCGTGCCCAGTCCAGGTGAAATGGAAATCCCAGATAATGTGTGCCAGCTGAGGGGCACATGAATTACATCCCTAAGCACCTGGTGTGAGGTGTGCTCTAAGTTAGATCTTCTAGTCTCCCTGGGTGCGTCCTGTGCTGGGTTGCTGTTTTCCAGAAGCTATTCTGAGACAGTGGCCAGGAAGCCAGACACCCCTCCTCCTGTATCCTGTGGCTCCGAGTGGACGGGAAGCCCATGGAAAGAGTGGCGTTTCCCAGCTTGGGGAAACTGGATGTTGTCTGTGATCCCTTCCAAATATGCAATTATAGAATTCTAGGGTTTTGGGAAATTGTGTGCCCATGTCGTTGAGAAAGAAAGGAAAACCACGTGGTTGAGTGAGAGGAGCAATGTGGCAGAGTCGTCTTACAGTGGCCAGCCATCCTGGTTTGCCTGGGACCAAGGGACTTCCCAGGACACGGGACTTTCAGCTTTAAAACCAGGGAAGTTCTGGAGAAAATGGTCACCCCAGGTGCACTTAGGGGCCCCAGATCAGCCTCCCTGACACCTTAAAGTAGATATGGGCTGAGGAAGCCCAGCCTAGAGGGGATTTCTAAACCCGGGAGGGCTTTCTGATGGAGCCTGGCTGGCGGAATGAGGGGGATGGGTACTGATCTAAAAGGATGCCAAAGGCAACACCTTCTTATACCGGGAACTTGTTCTATCTGCTTTAGCTGTGCCGCTTTGGGCGGCTGTGTACCGATACAAACTCACAGATGGTGGAGGCGGGAGCTTACGAGGATTCTCAGTTCACCCCTGTTCCCCCTCCACCACCAAAAAGGAAAAAGAAAAGTCATCTCTATATTCCGCAAGAAAACATTTCATCTTCTTCCCATTCTGGGTATGGAAGCTTCCTCTGCAATGGATAGGCTGCCACCTTGTGGCCATAGGGGAATGTGAGCGAGTGCAAGTAACCACAAAGAAAGAAATGCCCCTGGGTCAAAGTCAATTCAGCTCCCACCTCCTACCCTGAAGCAAGCGAAGTGCTGTAATGAGATTAACCTGGGTGGAGCTCGCTATGTCTATAAGAAATTTTTAGCACGTTGCAGGCGGTAGCCCCGAGGGTGCTCCCAACCCCCAGAGAGGTGGGAATTATCGTGACTATTTTACAGATGAGGGAACTGAGCCTGTCACTTTCTTAAGGTGACAAAACAAAGAACTAGAGCTTGGAAGCTGGAGAGCTTGGCCCTAAAGCTCATGGCCTCGACCCCTTGGGTGGAGTGGAGGTGAGATGAGCTTGAACAGAAAGAGTCTTCGTGGGAGAGATGGGCCATCCTGAGTACACGGGAGACACTCACCTGGGGGGTGTGACGGGTGGATGCAAGGCAGGGTGTGGCTCTGCCGTCAAGTGCCGTGAATCCAGAGCAGAGGGCTAGAACTAGAGATGTGGAGATTACGGGTTAGACACCAGGCAGGCTGGAGCAGCCGAGGAAAGGCCAATGGGAATCAGATAACACAGTGAGCCTCCACTTAGCGACCATTCAATAGTGTGTTGACAGTCTGCGGGCAATGCATGTTAGCTTCTATGACCGATATTTACTAGCATGAGTTAGCCCCCACGCTAGGGGTCTGAAATGTATCTCGTTAATTTACAACAACTCCGTGAGATCTGTAGCATTAGACCTCCATCTCGTAGGTCAGAAAACTGAGCCTCAGAGAGGTTGTCACTTACCCACAGTCATATGGATGGTGCATGGGAGTCACAGTTTCAACCCAGGTCCTTATGACTCAAAAACTGTGCTAAAACCTCCACGTGCGTACTGGTGGAGGAAAACAAAAGGGGCACAGACGTGGAGGGCGGCACGCCCAGCATGTGTGGGAGAGTCAAAGTCAGGCAGCAGTAGAGAAGGGTTTGTACTGGGCCGACGGACGAGGGTCTAGGAACTGGAGCAGGCGCCCAACTGGCAATGCTCTGGCGGGTGAGTGCATTGAGAGCCCTCTGCCTGCGGCTACCACTACCGGTGTGGGCGGAGAGCTGACTCTGCACTGCCTGGGGGTGAGGAGGACCCCACAGTCCCACGGTTGACTTTTCCTTATTCACACCCCGAGGAAGTGCAGTGAGAGGATACCTGCACTTATCCATTGACCTCAAGAAAGTTAAATCACACCTCTGAGCCTCAGCCTTCTCCCCTATGATATGGGGATCACTGTTTTTTGCCCTCCATCATGGTATTTACCTAGCTAGCATCTAGCACCATGGAAGGGGAAACTGTGAGAATTAACTGTAAGAAGGGATGCGAAAGGACCGTGGAGAAGTGTGAGCCCAAGAATGTATTCTGATCTCTGAAACTGAGTGTCACCATGCTGTACGAAGAATGTGAAAGTGGGATTTTCTTTGTGAGGCTGGACAGTTCATTTAAAAAGCCTTACTACGGGGCACCTGGGTGGCTCAGTGGGTTAAAGCCTCTGCCTTCAGCTCGGGTCATGATCCCAGGGTCCTGGGATCGAGCCCCGAATCAGGCTCTCTGCTTGGCAGGGAGCCTGCTTCCGCCTCTCTCTCTCTCTTTCTCTGCCTACGTGTGATCTCTGTCTGTCAAATAAATAAATAAAACCTTAAAAAAAAATAAAATAAAAAGCCTTACTACATTGGTTAGATGTCTTTCAGTTACAGAGTTTTAGGAGAAGCCAACCCAAGTTTACCTTTAAAAAAAAAAAAAGGTGATTGCTGCATGGGTCTGAAAAGCACCCCTAGGATGGTTTCATCAAGGGTCTGAATACAACCACCACACCCAATTCATCTCTCTTCCTCTCTGTACTAGTTTTCTCTACATTGCCTCCATTTGCAGACAGGTGCCCCCTTCACGGTGGCAAGGCGGCCACCACAGCTCCAGACCTCACATCATCCAGGCTCAGGTTGAGTGGAGAATAATACCTGCCTTTGTCTCTGTTCCAGCATTTCTGCAAACACACCCCCTCCTGTTGGTTTCAGCTGGAGACAGGAATGAGCAGCTCTGGCTCAGCCCAGGGCCCCATGCTCTGCCCACCCAAGCATGAGAACTGAAATGTAGGGGAGGGGGGACTGGCTTTGCAAACAAAGATGGGGGCTGTTGCAATAAAAAAGTAGGGAGAGAAATGCTGGAGAGATAGGGTATCAATCAACACATGTCCCCCATCATTGCCTTGACCTTCAGTTTGGGATACAGACTCCCTCAGCAGCACCAAAGCTGCAACTTTGTTCTTCTGATGGCTTGCTGATGAACGGCAAAGCAGAGATCGCTGGAGCTTAATCTCTACTTCCTAAGACTGCAAAATCCAGAAAAATGAGCCCAGTGACCTTGGAGCCAGGATGGCATATTCCTGGCTCAGCTCCTCTGGCAGCCGTGGAGGGAATGAGGTCCTGACTTCTACTGAAAGCACTCAAGTGTACTTAGGCTGCAGTTTGGTTCCCCGTCCAGGAATTGAAGTCCTGCGAGGTGCAGAGCCTAGGTGGCTACAGGTGTAGCACCAGAAATCCCTGGCCGTAAGAGATCCTGTCGGGTGGGGAAGGCCCTTGATGGTCAAGTCACTATGATAATTTGAAATGACCTGAAAATTTCAGCTGACTCCCTTACAGCTTCTTGTAGCATTCCTCCTACTGTTTCCGTCCTGTGTGATGTTTCTAGATCATTTCTGAAAGTTTACCACTAGAATCATCTGGGTGCTTGAAAGTACAGAACTGGTGCTGTTAGAGACCTCATGATTCAGAACGGGGGTCGGGTGGGGAGAGCAGGAATCGGCAGGTTCAGTAAGCACCCTGGGTTACTAAGTCCACTGAGGTTTGAGATGTTCTTCTATTGCATGTAAATTTCCCCTGTAACTCAGTTTATCAGCTCTTCACTGAAAATCAGCCCCATATTCCAGCTGTTTTCTTCTGAATTCTGAAAGTAGTCCATTTAGGAGGAGAAAACATTGTCAATTGTCAATGTCTCCTCTCTGACAAAGTAGGGCAAGCCAGAGGTTTGGAGTTACCCCGACATTTTCCCAACGAGAGGTCAGTGGGCCCCATACGGTCTCATCTTGGTGTTGCACGGGGACCGGAAAGCGCGTTCTTCTGTTGTCGGCCTTCCAGAGACAGCGTGGTGGCCCAAACTTCAGGATCAGAAGCCAGAACAGTTAAACGACAAGCCAGCTGAGAGAGAGAGAGAGTGTATTGACAGGAAGCATGCCAGGTGACTTAATTGAATTTGGGCAATTCAGATGGGGTAGCTGGTTCTCATTTAGGAAATTCAGATTGAATAACCAGTCCCCTTGTGAACAGGGGAGATGCAATGTGAGGAGTTCTGCATCAGGTCCAGATACCCCAGCCAGCCCTGCCCTGAATCCTTGCTCCTGCGCGGGTTCGATGGCATTTTAAATTCACTTGGTATTTATCTGTTTTCCTCCTACCCTGGGAATTTTCTAAGTTCTGTTGTTAGGCTTTTTAATTTTGTGGTAGCGAGTTTCAAAGTTGAATGATACTCTGGTCTGTCACCAGCATATTTGACAATGCTGGCCCTCCTTTTACCCATTTTTTCATATCAGACTCTCCATGTCCCTTTCCTTGCTTTCCTTCTCCTTTCTTCCTTGGCCTCTTTTTAATATGGTAATGCTATCCTAACTTAGCTTCCATCCAAAACTCAAATTTGGAGAGTCTGGTTCTTTTGAGGAAGGAAAGATGTTCTGTGATATCTGTCTATATCATGTACCTCAAAATATCTTTTGGAAACAGCTTATACCCTCTTAAAAAGTAAATAATTACACCAGCTAATATTTACTATGTGCCAAGCACAATTCTAAGTACTTTACAATTTAATTTTCAAAATAAGTCTAGGAATCCGTTCCTCCCATTTTGCAGATGAAGAAACTGAGGCACAGAGAATTTCCCTCACGGGAAATGACATGATTTCCCTCAAGGTCCATAGCTGAAAGGTGGTCGAGTAGGGAACAGACCTCAGGCCTTGGCCCTTCTCCACCAACCTGTGCCACCTCCCACAAAGAATTCTGGCCTCACAGAAATGACACAACATCAAAACCCCACTTGGGATTTATAATATTTTTGATGAAGAAGATATTTGCTCCCATCCTGGGAAAGAGATTGCAGGGCTTAGGTGGAGAAAATCTTAGCACTAACATACTACTGATTTATGTGAAAAGATAAATTGGCACCAGACAGGGAAATCCCTGGCTTTAGGTAGTCTTGGGAGTTTACCTGGGGGATGAGGCTGGCGAGAGCTCTACAAAGAGAGGAGCATTTTATTGTCCAGAGAATGATGTTTTGATCACTGAGTTTTCTGGAGCCAGTAGCTATCAGAAAGTCTGACTTAGCCTTTTGACATTCAAATCCATCTCCGTGCGAATGGAAATGTCACTAGTGACAGGGGCATCAGTGGACCCAGGCCTTCAGGACGGGGGTAGGACCACTTCTCACCTTCCAGTTTTGATTGTTTGGTGGCTCACCCAGCGTGACTTAAAATGCGTGATTCTTCTTCCTCAAAGGAAACTAAGCAAGTGAGTTAAAGCTGTGAGCAATATCTTATCCTCCTCCAGGTTTTTGTATACATTTTCTTACAGCCAAAGCTGTTTTAAATAAAAATTTAATGTTGTTGGGCACAGCTGTGCAGACCAAAAAGTTTGAGTAAGATTTCAAGAAAGCAGGGTGCAGTGGGGGTAACGACCGTGTATGAAATAAGGAGATTAACAATGGGCGTCCCTCAGAACAAATTAAGGATATTAGGCTCTAGAAAAAATCTCATTCCGTTGACCTGCTCATCAGCTTAAGCCAAAAAGAGTCTTAGGAGGCCCTGATGATCCTTCCACTTGCCACCCAACTGGGGTTCTAATCAGAGACAGAATTATAACCCAAATGCTGACTCCATTCAATTCTTCCTTCCTTCCTTCCTTCCTTTCTTTCCTTATTTGACAGAGAGAGGGGGAGAGAGAGAGAGCATGTGTGTACACAACTGGGGGGAGAGGCAGAAGCAGGCTCCCCTCTAAGCAGGGAGCCCAATGCAGGGCTCCATCCCAGGACCCTGTGATCAGGACCCAAGCCAAAGGCAGACACTTAACCGGCTGGGCCACCCAGATACCTCTCTATTCAATTCTTGGTCGTCTCCATTAATTAAAAAAAAAAAAAAAAAGCTGAGACGACTCAGTTCAAACCTACTTAGTTACTTCTGAAACTGTGGTGGTGGATTTTTTTCCCTGTAGAAAAAAAAAATCTCCGAGGTATAGATGAATATATTTGTAGAACATAATAAAAATGGGGGGTTGAGGGGTAGGGAAGGAAAAAAAAACAAGATGGGATCAGGAGGGAGACAAATCATAAGAGACTCTTAATCTCACAA
The DNA here is from genome assembly GCA_004024625.1 of Mellivora capensis. NCBI lineage: Eukaryota > Metazoa > Chordata > Mammalia > Carnivora > Mustelidae > Mellivora > Mellivora capensis. The sequence continues at coordinate 248,685 of PISX010000015.1, read as the reverse complement.
AACAAACTGAGGGTTGCTGGGTGGAGGGGGGCTGTGGAGAGGGTGGTTCAGTTATAAACACTGGGGAGGGTATGTGATGTGGTGAGTCCTGTGAAGTATGTAAGCCTGACGATTTACAGACCTGTACCCCTGGGGCAAATAATACATTATATGTTAATAAAAGTGATTAATAAAAAAATAATAAAAATGACTTATCAGAAAAATGACATAAAAAGACATAGAAAATAGAGGTCCAGATATTTAATTTTTAGATGAAACAGGCATGACACTTCAAAAAATATAATCAGAAAACTGGGAATAATATTATTATATTATATTATATATATTATATATTATAGTATTATATTGTATTATAATAATTACAGCAGTGCACAGTGGTCATAAAAAGGGTATGTATAGGTTATGGATATCATGTACTAGGGTGTGGCAATGGCAGATTGTTATAAAAGTTTCTAGATTACTTACTTTCAGCCTCTGTATTTATGTCTTCGGAGACCAGGAGTCAACAGTTCAGGGCCTGGCAGCAGTCCCCTGAGACTTAGAGACACTCCAGCCTCAGCTCCAGCCTTCCAGGCCCCTGAGTATCCAGGGTCCTGGAAGCTTCTTGGGAAACCTGATGCCTTTGATCCAATAATCCAGGACTCTAGGAATCATGCTCCTGACTGACATTGATTGAAACCATTTATCAGAAGACTAGGAGAGCAGCTGATGTATCTTTAGAATTCAGGCGTAGAGTTATTGATCAGGGCAGAAATGAAGACGTATGGTTGTCATAGTAATGGGTGGGTGGGATGGGGGCAGCAGTGCCCTGGGGCAGTAGTGAACCTTCCAACTGCATCCACAATAATTAAAATCGGGCAGTGTTGGCTGGGCGTCGTGCCAGCTGATTTGGCCTGCTCTTGGCTCTGCTGGCCCTGTCACCTGAGGCTCTATTTTACTTGGATGGGCACGGGGGCGGGGCTAGGTCTGGAACACCCACCAGAGGCACTGCCATAGTTGTTTATGAGGGGAGAATGATCCTCCCACCTCTTTCCTCAGTGCTTCCAAGCCTCATCACTTATTTGTCTTTCCCACTGCCTCTATTCAGATCTGACTCCAACCTCCCTCGGATCTCCCCACACCACAGTCTGACCAGTCGTGTATCACCAGCACACATATGATGGCAAACCCGTATGACCGAGAGTTTCTAAAACCAGTGCCCTCATCTGAGGGTTGAAAATTGTTTTTAGTACTTTTTTTCTTATTTTTAAAAAAAAGAGTATGTTTTGAGGGAAAAATAATGAGAGCAAAAAGAAGAAATCCTTCTCAGTCAGCACTTGTGTGGAACTCACTCTCTTCCGTGGAGTGACAGTAATCCATGCAAGGCTATTCCAGAATGGGCGTATCCATTCGTTTATCTGTGGACATTTGGTCATTCATTTTTTTTCACCTAACATTACATTGTAAACATTCCCGTGTCACTAGAAAACTATCCTATCCTAGTAATTTAATGACTCCATAGTATTTTCTTTTTTTTTTTTTAAGATTTCTTTATTTATTTGTCAGAGAGAGAGAGAGAGAGAGAGAGAGCAAGCACAGGCAGACAGAGAGGCAGGCAGAGGGAGAAGCAGGCTCCCCACCGAGCAAGGAGCCCGATGTGGGACTTGATCCCAGGATGCTGGGATCATACCTGAGCTGAAGGCAGCTGCTTAACCAACTGAGCCACCCACGCATCCCTCCATAGTATTTTCTTATATGGATGTGATATTTTGTCCAATGTCATATTTTTTCTCCCAAATTTCTGCTATCAGTAGTGTTACTGAACCTGTATCTCTCTCTGCCTTCACCATTATCTCCTTCTCCATAGCCTCATGAGTACTGGATCAAAGAGCATGGGACCTTCTTGAGGTAGGACCTTCTTGACTTGCCATATTATGCAAGTCAATATGGAAAATAAGATCTTCAACTGTAGAAAAAGGCTTTGGTCCTAATTCTCACTCTTCTGCTTACCAAGCTGTGTGACCTTTGTTAGGGACTGACTCTCTTTGAGCTTCAGTTGCCTCAGTATAACACAGGGATGAAAGTAAAAGCATTGACTTCACAATGGTTTGAAGCTTACACAAACTCACACATTTCAAGCCTTGAGCACAGCTTCCAGCCTAGGAAGTGGCCTTTCCCTGGGACAGCTGATGTTCAAGGGAGGACGCATTTTTAACTGTCTGCCATCTCCATCCGTTTTTCCACGAGGCTCCAACTTGGGTATCACTCCATAGTACATTTTAGGCAGAAGGAAGCGGTGTGCGGGCTAGAATTTGAAAGGCAAGCAGAACTGGTCTAGCTCTTCGAGAATGTCAATCAAACCTCCTGTGAACAAATGGTGACCAGATAAAGAGAGTTTGGGGTTTGCATCTTCTGAGTGTTGTGTCCCATTATCTAAAAGTGGGGGCCTCCGATTTGTGTGGTTTGATGAGCAAGACGGAGATGTCAGGTTCTGAAATCCCAGGGGCTGAGAGCAGGCGATTTTTGCCCAGGTCCTGCTCTCCCAGGGTTCTTTGTGAAGCTTGGTGAGGGCTAAGGAGAGAGAGAGAGAGAGAGAAATGACAGCCACTGATCCCCAGCAGAAATCCATGCACTTCCCTTTGATGTGTTTGGGTTGAACCTACAAAGGTTAAAACTGAGAAAGCCCCCAGGGAAGGGGAGTGGTATGCAGTTTGCTTTGTTTGGGCCTCGAGTCCCAGGTCTGCCCTTGCTTTTACAGCAGACACATTTGTATGTTTGGATTTTCCAGAAGGGATAAATCACACAAACAGAGCACCTTGAGAACGCTTCAGGGAGGCCAGCTCTGCGCCAACCCCCTCCTGTTGAACACATGCCCCATTCTCCACGCTGCGCAGAGTGCCGCACACACCACCCTTGTCTTCTTTCTGGAAAACTCATTCTTGGAGAGAACTTTCTTTGTGCAGTAGTTCAGCCTTTTAGACTAAACAGATGATGCGAACATAGTGAAGCATAGAAAAGGAGAGAGAAAGAGAGCATTCCTTTTGGTAAATAGAAAAGGGAAGGAGTCGCTTTTTGTTTAATGCTCTCTACCTCTCTGATTGATACGCTCCACATTGACAGTGGCCCCCAAGCCAAGAAGGATATTGAGAAACAGCCTCTTCTCTCTCTGTGTCCTGTTTTCTCTTTGTTTTCTCATTGCTTGGATGATGCCGTGAGCCGGTCTAGCCTCCAAGCGCACATCTTGTCCTCCCCGGGCCCCCAAACAGGCCTGTGGTATTTGGCCTGCAACGCAGCATTCATTTAAAACCAAAGCTTTGAAGGTTGGTCTGGTTTGAGAACAATCTGGGAGCATGGGATTCCTTGGCATGCGGGCCTCTTGGGGCTAAGTGGAAAAAGCAAAGTCTGGTTTCCCCAGGACGAGCCCAAAGCGATGTTCAAGACAGCCTCCAGGACAATGGGCCCGGCTTTGAAACCAAAGCCCGGCCCGTTTCCCCTGCTCGACACCCCTGTCCTTCCTCCACTGGGGCTGGTCTGTGGTGCTCACATCCTGTTTTTATTATGAGGTGCATTTTGCTTCCAGCCCCCTCGGCTCCTGGCACGTCCCCCCAGCCCCCGGAGATGAGTCCGGGTCCCATTAGCGTGCTGATGGAGTCAGAGCAGAGGACAGCGCCGCCCAGGGCTGAGCTTCCAACTGAGGAGGGAGGGAACTTTGGACTGGCAATTTCGGGAGACAGTTAAAAGATTAGATAGTAAATTTACTTAACAGAGACTAATCGCCTGGGACTGGGTTTCATATCCTGTTTTGAAATAATGTATTTTCTTTTGTGCTCTGGTCTGAATCTGTCATCCCTCCTCTAATAATGAGAGGCAGCGGATTTTTAATCTTTGACCCTCTTCCATATAATCTAATCACAGTGGTTTTCAGCTCCTCTTCTCCTTATTTGGTCAAGTAAGGGAAAGAGAAAGAATTCGCCTCTCCCGCATCACTGGCCATTCTCTACTTGTTGCCAGGGGCTGGGCTGACAGGTAGAATCAGCTTTACCTGTGTGAGATGCTGTGCTCCGAGCTCTACCAGTGGGGGCAGGTGGGGATACGGGAAGGAAAGAGAGGAAAGGAAGGCCACATCTCTTGCGTCTGAGTCAGAGGAGTGATGGTGCCAAGTAGAAACTGTAGGACAGTGGTCCTGCCATCTCCCTGAGATCAGGAAGGCCTCCCACACTGTGAGTCACAAACCGGGAGTGGCCTTGGGCAAAGCAGGCATCCTCCCACAAAGCCTTTGAGTAGAACAGAATTACAAATGAGATCCAGGTAATCCTCCGATTGTCTACACATGGAAACTTTTACACATTTAACATATTCCTCTTCCCTTCCAAGCTGGGAGGTCTTTGGGTGCCTCTCCTTTCTCTCTGGGTTTGCCCCATAGGTGAGGGCTTGACCCCAGGCACCCCATGCTGAGGTCTTCCCTCTGGGTGGGGTAGCCAGATAGGGTATCCCTTCAGGCTCTGTGACACTGGGAGTCTCTCCCAGAGGAATCCTGGAGGCTGGGAGGTTGAGTTCAGTTGGAACAAGAAATGGGAGAAAGTGAACAGAGGAATACTTTGACTTTCCCTCTCCATTTGTGTGACTGCTGCTTGGTTGGGGCTGAAGACGTGGACAAGATATCTATCATTCCCTCTCCAGTTGTCCCAGCGCTCAGGGCTCAATAACATTCCAGATGCAGCCAACCCCCCCCCCCCCGCACAGCTGAGTCCGAGTTCTCTGGTTAAAAGTAACAAAACACAACGAAAAGGGATTTCTGAAACCATACGTAGTGGGACATCTCAAATCAAAGAGATGTTGCAAAACAGAGCTTGCAAAGATGGGCACTGATTGTCCTCAGAGGGTTGTGACAGCCATGATTGCTTGATAGTCCTGCCCAGGCCCCAGTGCTAATGAATACATGCCAACCACATTCAAGGTTTTTTTGGTTCCTTTGCCTATAATTCAAATACCATTTAATGGGGAGAGAATGTCACTGGCCCAGCGTGGGTCTGCATTTGGCCCCAGGAAAGGTAGGGCATCCTGATTAACAGCCTGACCGGATTGTACGCAGAGAAAAGCAATGTCTCAACAGGTAATTTAGAGAGTGTGTCTCTCCTTTATCCAAAGATGAAGGTGATGATGGGCCGCCCAAAACCAACCAATTTCAGCCATATACCTGCAATTCCATGTCTCACCAGGATGTGACTTCACTCGGTAGGTCTTGCTATGGAAGCACACAGCAGAGCAACATGAACGTTCTTACAAGAAACACTGGTGACGCTCTCTTTTCCTGCCCCCTTCCCGTCACTGAACCACCATCACACACCCACACCTACATCCATCCTCCTGCCAGCATCACAAAGGTTGATTTGTGATTGATCCTAGAACTTGACCTTCTGAGTTGAGGTTTTTTAATTTCTCTTGCATCTCCAAGGTTCCAATCTTCACTTGTCTTCATTAACTTTCCTCCTGGGCCCCTTTGATCCCCATTCAGACCCCTGCCACCACTCAAGATCCCCATTCCACCCCCTCCCCCAAATTCACAGCTGAGACTAATAATTCGTAGGCAAAATAAATATCCAGCCCCCAGCCCCAGCTCTGTGTAATTACCTCCCTGGTGTGCCTTGGCTTTGCCTTGTGGGAAATGTGAGAAGGGAAACGGGTCCTTTTAGCCTATGAATGGTGCTTTATTATTTTGATGCATGAATGCGGAAGGAATAAGAGACAAAATAAAGTTAATAATACATTGCAGTGTAGATAATTCATCACTTAAATCAATGGGAACTGCAGGTCACTGGACTGGAACTGGTGTTACTGTGATCCAAACATGGAATTAATAATTGAAACTACACTGATCTGTCTTCCTGCAATGGGAAGACAGACAACCCCAGGGATAGATACATACAGCACAGGAGGAACGAGGCGATAGAGATAGACAGATGATTCATTTAATTCCTACAGCTGTCACATAGAGTAAATATGAAAATCTGCTTTCTATCTGGAATCAGCCTCATTTGGGAGCGGGGTTAGCTGAATTATATCCTCAGCTGTGTGTTTATTTTTTCATTTATTGCAGGAATTTAAAATGATTGGTTAGCATGGAATGCCACGTTCTCTGAGGTTGAAAAATCTCTCTCGCAATAACTAGGCAGCGGTATGCCCAGCCTACGTGCATTTCCTCCTCTTGACGTACCTGGTAATTCTGGGTTCTCAGTGTCCCAAGAAGGTCGGTTCTGAAGCCATACTGAGGACAGTGGAATCCATTAGCAGAAGAGCATAACAGAAGGTCAGGAAGACAAGCTTGGAGAGAAAGCCTCAGGCCTATAAACTTGGGCAAGTTACATGATCTCTCTGAGCCTCAGTCTCCCCCACCCCCCGCCCCCCGTTAAGGCAGCTGGCATCTACCTCATAAGGCACACCAGGAGTGAATGAGTTTGAATGAAAGGTACTTAGAATCATGGCTGACATCTGGTATCCACAGTGTTTGACATCGCTCTTGGTGGTTGGTCATGGAGTCACTAGGCGAGGGTAAGGTGAAGTCTGTAGCTTATGGAGAGAGATTTATGTTGCTTGGACTAAAAATCAACGCTAGCACTTTGGCTCTTAAAGAAGTAGTGCCACTGTAGACGTTCATCTAGTGCCCTGTTGTCTTCTGCCTCTGAGCGCAAGGGTAAGTGAGACCCCCGGCAGGGGCCTGCTGATAGGTCTGGGTGCGTTGCCAAGGTAGGACTTGTACTTGGAGCAGGGGATCTGGCAGAGTCAAACTGCTTGATAGAATCGGAGGATGTGGGGTGAAGATCAGGCTTCCAGAGGACTCTTTCAAGAGGGAGAAGCAAAGGAGAGGATCCAGGGAAGCATACAGGAGGTGCAGCCTTGCAGAGAAAGGTAGCTAAGATTCTTAAGAACGGAGGCGCTTCAACTTCACTTTAAACCTCCCTTCATCCCCTCAACCTTCACATTAGTGTGCACCCTGTACCAATGCTCTATGTGCCTGTGTATTTGGGAGTCTGGCTGGACGTCCCCTGCCAGGTGTGCAGAAGTCCTTTTTCCAGGAAGTCCCTTCCTGTGTTTACCTGCATTTCTGCTGAAAGTAGGGTCTGCTGGTCCCTTGTGGTGACTTTTCTACCTAACTAGACCGCAGGTCTGAGAAGGACAGGGGGATGTGTGGCCAATGCTGAGAAAGACAATAGTGGAAGGCCAGCCCCCTGAGGCCAAGGAGGAAGACCCAGAAAATGGACGGTGTTTCTGGAAGGGATATTCTCAGTCCTTTCCCCATCCTCAGAAGAGAGGCCAGAGTTGTCTGCAGGTAGAAGACAGGGCCCGGGGCAGAGAGTAGGTAGGTGAGAGCCCCTCCCTAAAGACAGAGGCAGGTACGTTCTGTCTGAACTGGTTGTTGTTGTTGTTATTGTTATCTTAAAGAGGCAGCTCCCCTCTTCTCTCAAGGTGACTTCAGACTCTATTGGCTCTTCTAAGTGCAACTATTTTTAGAGGGAAGTGCAATATAGTACCATATAGTACCATTATTAAGCATTTGGTTCTAAAGGGAGCGGTGATATGAAAATCTGTACACTCCAAGGTACCCTTGAAAATCCCTTAAATTACCCTTCAGTCTCCAGAGCCTGGTCCCTTTAAGACTCAAACGCCAAAAAAGGAACTGACTTTCTAAAATTCTGTTTTCTTTTGGGATCTGACTTCCCACCAATAGTAGAGGCTGAGATCTGGTTCCAACTGGAAAGAGAATCATGTCAACAAAGGATTTTTCTCTTTCTGCTGAGCAGTCCAGCTCTGTTTCATGAGTTAGAAGTCAGGTGCCCTTCCCCCTCCCTGTATGACTTAAGCCAATAGTGTTAAAAGTGGAGAAGGCGGTGAACTAAGAGACAAGACTTCAGGTTGCGGTCTAGCTCCACTGCAAACTGGTTGTGGGACTTTGAACAAGACTTTGGTCTCTCTGGATATTGATTTCCCAAATTTTAAAACAAACTCAGTGGGGAAAAAAAAATTAGATAGGTTGGTAGGTAGGTAGATACTTCCCAGCTTTAAAAATATGTATATAATTTAAAGTGTTCTAAACAAGAGGAGAATGGAATGTTTTTATAATCATGGTTTTCTAGTTTTCTGTATTTTTCATAAAGCCCTATGAGTTATAAATCCAAACTCCCCCCCGATATTGTCTAATTGGATTATAATTATGTAGCCAGAATCTACATAGATACTGAATATATCCCATTTTAGAATTGAAATCAACTAATATTTGTGATGTCCTCCTTGTTAATTTAGAAAAATCCTTCCTCACTATGTTCTAGATGCCATGTATGTGGGGATAAAGAAGATAGATTAGGGGAGAGTCTTGGTTGACTGTTCGGTATCTCAGGTAGACAACTTTGGAGGTATTGTAATATTTTACAGACTTTGGAGGGCCTTCCTATTTAGGACTTTGTTGATCTGGACTTTTGGGAAATTTACGTCTCAGACTCTAAAAGTACTCACACAAACTGTGGAGATGTTGGGCAGAATCAATGGCTTCACGTTCCTTGATTCTCTTGATATGCCCCAGCAGCCCTGTCAGGAGTGGGGTAAAGAGAAAGGATGTGAGGAACATTCTCGCCGTCAAGATTCCAGGTTTTCCTTTGCCCCTTCTTTCAAGGATATGGCTTTCCTTTTATCTGATTTATATATTAAGGTGTCCATGTTGGATTTCATTCAAAGAAAGGGTTCATCATGAAGGGAAAAAAAAGAAAAGAGATTAGATGATCTTTAAACTCTTAGGTCTCCTGTGTCCATGTTTTTGTGAGGCTTTGATAAACGACCAAAATCTGAGTTGATGAGTCCTGGGGAGAGGAGACCTGAGCAGAACACCCAGTCCTCTGCTAGGTTACAAGAACGGGTGGAGACATCCAACTCACCCAAGGGCCCCGAAACCAATTTGTGCTGGATTCTCATTATTCATAGTAGTTAGTCTATAAGGTCACCTCGAACACTGAATTAGTGAATGCTGAACCACTGCTCCCAGGGGAAATAGGTACGCACACACCTCACCTGATAATTTTAAATTACAAAAACAACTCATTCTGATAGATTCTGTTTTCTCTATTTTATGAAATAAAAAACAAGGTTCAGAATTGTTAAAACGCTTGCCTGAGGCCACCGCACTAACTGGTGGCTGAGTTGGAATTCAACCCTATTCATCCGGCCTAAGAACTCCACCTTCTTGCACCACACTGCCTCGCTCCCAAGGTGTCCCCCCGCCACGCCCACCCCCCTCCCACCCCTGCCATCTCTGTGTGACACCTGACACAAGAAGCCAGACCATCACCTTGTCTGACCTCAACTGGGAACCCGTTTATCAGACGACTCAAATTTTTAACTCTGCGCATGTCTGCAAATGACTGCAGAAGCATTGTGAGTATTGATGTTGGGGTTATAAATAAACGTTAGCAAGTAAGCGAATTTGCAAAGATGGAATCTGCAAATAATGAGGATCTGCTATTTATGTAATGCCAGCCATTTGCATTCTAGTCAAAGCTAGAGAAGTTATTCATTCTACTCTCCTGCTGTCCATATGCCCAGGGCATTTAATGTATCTGCTTTGGTCAGCTGTTGGTCAGGTGGTCTAGGTGGGACTCCTTGAACAAGTCAAAATCTTCTTATACTGATGAAAAAAAACAAAGGAAAAAATGCATGCATTATAAAAAGAAAATGTAATTATATGTATCAGTTCCCTCCTTCTCCTCCCCACCCCTATTTTTCTCTGCCCCACCCTTCCCTGCTGCCTTCCCTGACTCCCACCCCTTCAAAAGAGAGTCTTGTCTTTACCAGTCTAGTTCCTGCCTGTCCTGTGATGTAAAATCTGGAAAACAGATAAAGAGACAAGACCTGAGAGGTGGTAAAATGGCAGGATTGATTGATGGATGGGGGCGTGTTAGCAAGTAGGAGTGTGCGTACATCCAGGAGGTGAGCACAGGACACATGGAGATCAGAAAGAAGGGGTGTCTGAAAAGTCTGCCTCCAGATGAAGGTCATTTAAGAGATTCAAGTAAATGCTGAAATTCCTTTTTGACCATCTGTGGTGGCCTAACTGCTGCTTTTTCTAACTGCTATATAAGTCTGTGTAGAAACTGGACCAGAGGGACCTTTGCTTTATCAGGATTATGGGACAAACGTAAAATCTGTGTCTATTAATGGGTATACTTATATGGTCTTTGCAGCATTATTTTTCTATGGTGAAGTTCTTAGAGGACTGGCTTGGGATGCAAACCTATGAAGGTGAATTTCACTTCTTTCTGGAAGAAAGAAATATAAAATTGGAGGGGGGAGCCTAGTATCACCAGAAATATGACCCTTAGGAAGAAAAAAAATTTTCAGGCTCAGTCTAACTGTATCTTTCATGTTTGGTTCACTTTAGAAGAGAGAACCAAACATGAGTAGTACCTAGGAGTTTCTCTTTCCTTTTATGTTATTTAGGCTCCATAAGCTACTGATTCCTCATCTGTAAACTAGGGGTAATACTAATACCTATCTCGGGCCAGTTGGGTCAGGATTCAGTGAGGTAAACTCAGCATAGTTCCTGACACCAGCTAGCAACACAGTATATGTTATTTGCTATGATCATGGTTATTACCATACTGTTAGAGGGAAAATTTATTCAAGGAGAAATTTTAAAAAGTTATTTCTAAAGAGAAATGAAGACCGGTCCACACATGTTGTACAGAAATGTTCATAGCAGCATTCATAATAGCCAAAAAGTGGAAAAAATCCAAGTGTCCATCCTAGACAAATGGATAAATAGAATAGGGTATGTCCATGCAATGGACTATTGTTCGGCCGTAAATGGGATGTATGCTCCCACATGGAAGCATCTTGAAACATGGGGGGAATACCACCTACTATATGATTCAATTCATACGGAAACCCAGGATGGGGATATCTATAGAGACAAAAAGTAGATTAGTGGGTGTTTAGGGATGGAAGTGGGGCAGCAATGGGCAATGAGGGACGGGGTGATAGTTAAAGGATATGGAATTTCATTTCAAGTTGATGAAAACAGCATTCATTGATATCGCGATGGTTGCGCATATCTGTGAATATATTAAAAACCATGAAATTACTTTATTTAAATGAATAAATTACAAAGTATCTGAATTATGTCTCGATAAAGCTGTTTAGACATTTTTAATGAAGAAGAGGGGAAAAAAAAGTTACTTCCAGATAATTTCTCTTCTGACCATGAGTCGGAAGCCAACAGTTAGAACGCTGTCATTATATTCATTGACAGACGTGGAAACACGACAGAAGGAACCTGTCTGTGTCCCCTTATTCCTTTGGGATCTGCAAAGGCAATACCCAGAGTCTGTGTTAAGCTGAAGCTTAGCACCCTGCAGTTGGAAAGAATTTCAGAGGTCATCTGAGGAAAGCATGCCCCAGTCACTGCCAGCATTTTGGCTCAAACAAACACTTCTTATCTCTGCTTGTACCAGGAACTTACACCTAGAGAGGAGAAGGGAACCTAAAAAATCCATGTGGGGGATATTTGTGGCACAGCATGGGGCAGGAGAAAGGACTTGGGAAAGAATGCATTTGATCCCGTGAACGGAAGGAGAGAACAGAGTGACAACAGCTGCCCCAAAGTGTGGGTGAGATGTTGCATGCTGCTCGCACCCACTGAGAGGCAAAAGCAAACTCTGAGTTAAACCGGCAGAAGCAGGAAGGAGCGTACAGAAGGCAGCAAAGGGAAGAGAAAGTGAGGGAGCCAACAGCCACGGAACTCTCGTGATGAGTTGCCATACCAGGTCCTCTCGCTTACCCCCTCCAGCATCCCTAAAAGCAGGTGTCAGTGCACCGCTTCTACAGCTAAGGAGAGACTCAGAGAGGAGCTCAGAGACCACTTTGTCAGGAGGTACTCAATGAACAAGTAGGAAAACTGAGATTCAGGCATCACATCTTGGGTGTCTTTACCAATATTGCCATAAAACACACCTGGGAAATGGGTCCGCCATAATCCACCCAGTGACTCCAGCCAGAAACCTAGGAGTCATTCTTTACCCTCCATCAGCCCATCAGCAAGCCAGGATGGATCACACTCTTCCCCTGGTCCCTCCAGGTCACGCACTGCCTAGCTCTGCCTTCCTTGTCCATTCTCTGCACCGTTGGTCATCCTGCACCATTCTCTGCCTCTTGCTCAGTCTTCCTCCTAATCCGCAGCAAGAAAACCATGCCCCCCTCTACCTGGAATGCCCATCCAGGTCTTCTTCACCACCGGTTCCTTCTCAATCTCCAGATCCCAGGTCAGAAGTTGCCACCTCTTCTGAGAGAACTGCTGGCAACCCATCTAATGTGTCCTCTTCTAAGTACTTTCCGTCCCGTCGCTACGATTATTTCCTACGTCACACTTCCCTAAATCTACAGCTTGTTTTTGCAGCTTGATTTACAGATGGTCTTATTTGTTCCCTATGTGCCTAGCTACAGTGTAAGTCCAGGAGGGGAGAGATGCGACTCTCTCGTTCCCCAACAGAGTCCTGGCACCTAGAACAGTACCTCGTGCTTGCAAGGTGCCCAAGATAGAGAATGTGAACAGGAAATGAAAGGGCGCCCCCTGGAGGCACCCCACTGAGAAAAGAGCCCCAGAGTGGACTTTTTTATGCAGCAGAGGGCTCTGGGATACCCTGATTTTCTGCTTAATTGCCGTGAACATCTGAACACCTTTCCCGTGACTTTGTTTCTAGGGATATTTATTGAACACTTATAATAAAAGAGTAAAATCCACTTCTCAGTGATTGAAAGCAGATATCCCAGGAGGCAGGAAATATCAATGCTAAGGTTTGATTTTGCCCACGTGGTGCATGTATGAAGTCTGTGTCCCCAGGCTGGGTGTGAGAAGGGGCAGGACTGTCAAGGAAAAGAAAAGCCCCCATCTGTTTTAGCACACGTGAGGTACAACCGCTGGCTCCAGCAGAGATTCTGTTCCTGGGTCTTCTTACACCGTTCATTTTAGGAGAGTGTGTTTTGGTTTTGGTTTTGGTCTTGGTTTTAAAGGAAAGGATGGTGAGGAGGAATCAGGATGTTAACTAACCTCACATCACCAGGAGAAATGTGGTTTCAAGGACCCCGAGGAGACCCTGAGACCAGCATCCCTTGCACACCCCTGGGAGCCGGGGCAGCCGCCTGGAAGGGAGCGTGCGCACGGAACTGCACCTGTTACAGACAAATTTAGGGCGTCTCGTCCCCGTTTATCAGGCTGTCAACCCCTCACCTGTCAGAAAACCATCTAGATGCGTTCGAGTTTATCAGCCTGATTGAGCAGACCAGCCTCATGCTGATGGCTTGATGGCTGTGTCCAGGACGACCTGGGAGAGGGAGGGAGCCTCTTCCTGCCACCATTTCTCGGAACAGAAGAAAATCAAAAACAAACAAGGGGAGCCCCACAATTTGGGGTAATAGAGATGCCAGCCAGCCGCGGAAGGGCCAGTGGCCGGGTGCGCGCAGGCCGGTGGCGTGTTTGTCCAGTCACACGTAGGGCCGGGGCGCTCCGCAGCTCCAGGTACAGAAAAATCAAAGCCCAAACCCCCCATGTCATTTATTCTTCACAACCCCAACTTGACTCCCTGCCTGTCTGCATTCGGGCTGAGTCCATTCAGCTGCCTCCACTGTGTCTGTTTAAAGAGAAAACAGAAGAATCAGCTCAGGGGGTAAGAGAAACGAAAACACAAAACGGCAACAACAGTGCTTTTATTTTACTTCTCAGACGGCTTTGTTTCTCTCTGCTGGTTAAGACGAAAATGGCTCTGCCTCAGAATGATTAATTATTATGATTATCGTAAGTTTGGCGTCTCATAAAAAAAATATGCACTGGGTGTTTTTGTTTTGTTTGGTTTGAGCAAAAGTTTTCTGTAGACCAGAAACAGTGCTTCAGTCCGACTCCGACTGGGTTTTCACCTGCTTCTGAAACCATCAGTGCGTAATAGACATTGTTGTCATCATTTTGTGCATGAAGACCAGAGATGATAGTGACTGACCCGATGTCCCAGAGCTAGCAAGAGAGCTATGACGTCCCAGAGCTAGCAAGAGAGCTCCGAGAGCGTCTGCATCCCCCTGAGCTTCATGTAGGAGGTTACGGTCCGCAGGGCAAAGACCTGCAGAGGTAGGTAGCCAAGACATGAGGTAGGAGGTCGATGTGGTAAAGAAGAGAACTGACTCTAAATTTAGAAGACTCATTTTGGGTGACAGGTGAGGGAGGAACCAGATTTCTATGGGTGAGCGGGTAAAGGTTTCTGTCACCCCACTCCGGTGAGAGTTTTAGCTCCCTGAAGACAAACACTTAGAAGGGTATACAATTAGGTGTGCAGAAGGATTCCTTTTGTAATGCACTCAACACCACGGATGACTACAGAGACAGTGATGCGGTTGACAATGATGGGAGTGAAGGCTGGCATCTGCCAGGGTGACCACAGGGGCGGGGTTCTTCCGTGGAGATGGGAGCTCCCATCCCAGCCGTATTTGGGAAGAGAAGAGTTTGAAATTCCAGGAGAGCGGGGAGAGGCAAAGGAGAAGGTTTACACGTTGTGCTTGGAGACACAGAAAGAGTGACGGTTGAGCAGGGCCGGAGGGGGGGAGGCGGGGGGCGGAGGTGAGAGTGGGTGGGCTTGCTTGTGGATAAGGGTGGTGACAGCAATATCCCCAGCTCCGCTGACCCGAGCAAGCAGAGGAGGAGATCAGCTCTGAGACAAGAATGCCGTGTTTAACAGGAGGGCAGAAATAAGTAATTCTTTATCTTTATGTTCAGGGAGGAGTGTGGTGAGGAATCTTAAAAACCCACTCTCTTTTCCAAGGCCCAGGGAATGCAGGGAGGAAAGAATTTGAGCGGCTGCCAGAGCAGGTGAGCAGGGCTTGGGAAGAGAATCCAGTGCAAGCAGGCGATGCCAGCAGGAGGGGCCAGAGTGTCTGAGAGCGCAGACCTCATCTTTTCTGCCAGCTTTGCCGCGGTGGGGAGGAAAGTGGGAAACCACGTGCTGTCCTTTCTGCAGAGGCAGGCTGACCACCTCCGATATGGTGGGTGGAGCTGTTAGAGGGACAGGTGCAACAGAAGTAATGAAAACCCTTCCAAGACTGAAGACAGTGGTGCCGGAGGAATGCAACGGTTTTAAAAAGAAATTATCACACGAGTGTTTTATGGTCACTGTGGAAAAATTACATGACACAGAGAAGCCAAAAAGTAAAAATTATTGACTCATAATCCCTCACCTAGAGGGAAAAAAAAATCACTATTCATATTTTGGTGCAATTTCTCCCCAGATCTTCTTCCCCCTTACACATCCACACACACGTGCACACACGCACACACGTTTCTATTTATAGCATTGGATTACACCACACATGCTCTTTGGAAGACTCCCTTTTCACTTAAAATACATAGAATATTTGTCTAAGTCTATCAACACCATTCTTCCTTTTTTAAATGGTTATTGGTCTTCCACTGTAATGATAGGCCATGATATTCAGCTCCTACGGTTGGAAAGTTTAGGTGCTTTCCAGTTATTTTCCATCATCAGATGTGCTCCAGTCTTGTCCAATCATTTTCTGAGCCTTTGTCAGACTATTTCCTTGCGAAGAGAGTTGCTAAACAACAGGTTATACACAGCAAGACTTACTGGTATGTATTGCCAAGTTGCTCAACCGAAAGGCATTACCAGCTTGCATTCCTTCCAGAAGTGAATGGGAGCATCTGTCTCTCCCCATCCTCATCTTCACAAGGTATCATGTGGGAAAAATTGATTAATGCTGTTCAAGTTTGTGAGGCTGGAAGGAGCACCATGACCTAACTCTGCCTTGAGCCCCCCACAGCACTTCCTCAGGCAGAAAAGGCTCGGCAGTGGAATACTTAGAGCCCTCAGAGACGGACTTGGGGGAGCCAACCACATACAGGAGAATGCACTTAACCTATGGGCAATGGCAGTGCCTGGGAGGTCCTCTCTCTTGGGTTGTGTTGTTTTTTTTTTAAAGATTTTTATTTATTTATTTGGCAGAGAGAGATCACAAGTAGGCATAGAGGCAGGCAGAGAGAGAGGGGAGAGGCAGGCTCCCTGCTGAGCAGAGAGCCCGATGCAGAGCTCGAACCCAGGACCCTGAGATCATGACCTGAGCCGAAGGCAGAGGCTTTAACCCACTGAGCCACCCAGGCGCCCCTCTCTGTCGGTTTTAATACGTAGACTCCAGAGACAGCCTCTGCCATCCGAATGGACACCTGAGAGAGGGGCTGACACTGGTAGCAGGGAAAACATGGTCGCACACGGAAAGGAAGCCCCACGCCGCTTTGTCTTACTCCTCTTGCTTGTGATTCCAAGCAACGGCCCCCCATTTTGACTCTCTGTTGTAAAAATCACTCTGGCTTTAAAATAAAAAAATCCAGGGTACTCCTCAGACTCTTCTAGGCAAAAGATTGGACTTCATCTGGGTCCCATTTGAGAAGAGTAGGCGTATAAAAGTCTGACATAAATGGCGCAGATAAGATGGAGAGCTCACCTGGGGAGACTTACCAGTGTTTTCACATTCAAAGCACATGTCTCTAATGCTAATCAGATAACCGGAGCGTTTAGTTCTTACATCTGGCACAAAACTCTTGCTTTTATGTTTCTTATTTTTTTCCCAGAAGGTCATAAAATTCACAATTGTATCTCACAATCAGTATAGCATCTCTTCAGGCACTTCTGCACGTGATGAGCACCTCAGCCCTGGCCTGCTTCAGATAGGGGAACCAGATGCTGTTGCTGGTTTTTCTTTGTGGAGATGCTCTGTTCAAAGATGCTGTCACGGGGAGGATGTGGAAGGGAGGACTAGTTTCCTCAACCAGACAGGGTACAGCGAGATAGAGCGAGCGACTGGACGGGTTCACAGTTGGGAAGGCAGACACATCACCACACATTTCATTTGGGGTTGTGAAGCTCTTTGCCTAGAACCTGTAGGCACCACCTCAGAATCAAGTGAAAGGTTCATCTGCAGAAAGACAGTGAACTTTTTCGTGTGACTGCTGGTAAGTGATAAGAGAGAAGAATTCTGTCTGGACTTAGAGTAGCCGTATGATATCAGTTTGTAACACTGGTGTGTCAGAGTGCTCTTGGCAAGGAGTTCATTTTGGATGACCAACAAGAGATATTCCGTAAGGGAGCAGCTCTTAAAGAGGCAGAACTCATCATATTTCCCTGAACTAATTTAATATGAGTCAAAATCCCCTGAAAGTCACAATTTATATGTTTTGGGACTGATGAGAATGGACAAAATAACCTAGAATCTTAGAGCTGTCTCAAAATCATACCAGAAAGTAACAAGAGAAAAGGGCCTAATAAAGTTTGCTTCTGAGCTATGAAGGTCACAAGGTTCATCTTCCTGGTTCTGCTTTACTTGAAGTTTTAGTTTCTTTTCTCGTTGAAGAAAGCAGATTCTCATGCCCAATTAAGGTCTTGCTTATCCCCTAAATGTTTGAGAATATGCTCATGCCTTAATTTGGTTCTTCCCATTTTGGCCTCAATAGATATTTTATTGTCTTTAAATTCTTTCTCTTTCACAAAACTCCAGACGGAGGAAGCCATCATTTCTCCTCTTCAAGAGCGATCCATGCGGGCTCGATTGTTCTGAGAAGAGCAAAAAGTCCTTGCTAATTAGAGCCCCGACTGGGATGAGATTAGCAGGGCGCTCAGGGGGCACTGCGGAAGGAGGCACTCGCCCTCAGAAACAAGTACGTTCAGGGTCACGCCTGCGTCTGGGCACCGCCCCTAACGGCGTCCTAGTGCCTCCACTGGCCTCACCGGGACCTGGCTCTGGGCCAGACATTTTTTGGACACATCAGAGGAATCTAGCATTTAGAGCCTTCTTCACTAGAAATGGATTAAGGGCTCTACTAGATGTCAGAAGATGTACTTTGAGGTGTGCCCAAATAATAAAGGACACCCCTTACGCTAAAGGGGCTCCTCTTTGCTGATCTTCAGGTGACTCGGCTGCTAACACAGACTGACCGAAATTTCTTCAATGCCCAGCCTACTTTGCGTTGTGTCTTTGCTTCCATTACCACATTGGGGCCAAAAGTTTTGAAATAAATACCGCCAGGTGACCAGAAATCTCGAAGGTTGAGCGTATTCAAATAGATTATATTTTTTTCGGCTTTTGCTTTGTTTACAAGCAGTAAATTCACTCAGTTCACCTGGCTTCTCACATTTTGTTCAGCTTGAAAAATGAAATGAGGTGTTTTTGACAGTGTGTATTTCGCAGTCTCCTAATATCCCTTCATATATCTTGTTGGCCAATAATAGGTGAAACTGTGCCCCGGGCTTTCTGTAATGCATGTCAATATCTGCCTCTTTCTTATCTCCCAGGGTAATAATTTACCCAAGAAACTTATTTATAACAGGTTAGGTACTAAAGTCTCCCTTACATAAACCCACATTGATGTCTCTGATCAAATTGTAATTTTCAAAGTATTCCATCAGAGTCCAGTTAAATTGTTCCTAATGTTTTCCCAAGACTGGATGACTTTAAAAATCTTGATTGTTCTACAAAAGTGTTTTCCCAAATGCTTCATTAAGTTAAGATTTGCACAAATGCTCACCTTTTACCAGCAGGAAGTCTTTGCCCACTTGGGGAAAACTCAAGCTAATAAATTTTTTTTCTTCTTTCTTTTTTTTTTTTTTCCTCCTTTTTCCCAGCCTCTTGCCTTTCTCTCCATTCAGACCGCCTTCTTTGAGCTTGCTATTGTAACTCGGGACAATCCTCTGTGGCCTCATAAATCAGAATTGTTAATATTTATAGCTTTGTTGGTCTTTTAAAATCCAGTTTGAGGATTTGGGTCTCCCCCCACCCCCCACTTAAAACTTTACCTTTTGTTCTCGTATTATGGAACTAAAGTATCTTCTCCTGGTTTTTAACCCCAAACTAAGTATAAAGCAAGTCTTAAACAGAGCAAACAACAGAGTCTGAGGTTTACAAATGAAGGTTATCCTCATGGCCATTGACTCAGCAATCCCAACCTAGAATTTTTGAGGGTCTGTCTTTCAGCAAATGCATATCAAGTACCTCTATGAGACTCTGGGCAAGAAACCAGTAATAACCCGATAAACAAGACAGGCCTGGTCTCGGCCCTTATGGAGTTTACTGTATACAGAGGTCCTTAACCCTTTTCCGTAACGGGCCAGAGAGTCAACTGTCTTAGGCGTAGAGGCCCATATGGTCTCTGTCCCAGCTCTACTCTGCCATGTGCAGCAAAGCAGCCTCAGGCAGTCTGTGAAGGAATGAACAGGAGGGACTGTGTCCCAACACAACTTCATTTACAAAAACAGTGGATCGGGTTTGGCTCACGGACCATAGTGGGCGACCTCTAGCCAAATGAAAGAAAGAAGTGAAAATTAGCAAGGAACTGAATATAACTGCCATGCACAGTCACTTCCGTAAAAGATAGAAGCAGGGCGCTGAGCTGCGTGGTGACGGGGGCACTCGTGTCGGATGGGGTCGTCTGGGAAGAGGGGTGGCTTTGGCAAGGCGTCCTGAAGCAGGTGAATGACCCATGTTATGAGGTTGGGGGTTTCAGGCAGTGAGAACTGCATGTCCAAAGGCCGCTAGGAGGGAAAGTGCCTGGTGAAACTGGGGAGCCAGGGAGCCGGGAGGCCACTTTCACCACTCCCCACTTCCTCTGTGCATGACGTGGAATGCTCCTGTGAAATGTGGGGGAGTCTGTTGGCACGCCCCAGAATCTGGCCATGAAAGGGACAGCCCAGGTTGCCCTGGGGGACTCCTCAGCACTTTCAGTGTGCAGGCAATGACCTCTCCTCTAGCCACCCAGGGAATGTGGGGGTTGGGCTCACTTTTGCTTTTTTTTCCTGCCCTTCTACTTCTTAAGGGAGGACCTTTCACCAGCACACGGAATACAGAAAGCTTGCTTGGAATGTGTCAGGCTAAGCAAAAACACATGGTCTGGATATATTCTCCTAAAATAGAGCAAGAAAGAGGCGGGAAATAGAGCAGCCTCACATAAATCATCATTTGTCCAGGGAGAAGGTTTCTGACAGATATGCAGGGTACCAGTGTGTGTGTCATGGGGGAGGGGTGGAGAGGATGTTGTTGTTTGATTTCCAAGGCAGAGTCTCATTGTCCCTCCTGTCTGGAGAGCAGCATGCTTGTGCATTCTACATTTGGAAGGCCGGTCTCGGTGTGGCCAGCCACTAGAGAGATGCCCTGAACCCTGAGGAATACTGAAACTCCTTTTGAGTCCTGCAGCTGGCCCGAGATCCCTGCGGGGGGCAGGAGGCAAGCAGGTGGGCAGGTGGGCAGCCAGGGGTTCTAGAGCATCAGAATCCATAGCTCTGTCAGGCAGAGGGGGTGGGAACAGTACAGTCCCGTGCAGTGGAGACGTCTGCAGAACCACCGGGCTCTGTGCCCTCGTCACACATCCCTGGCCTTCCCCTTCCACGCTCCACACAATGCTCTGAATGATCTTTTCAAAGCACAGCTCTGACCGGCTATTTCTTCCCCTCCCCCCAACCCTGTCGTCTTGTCTCCCCCTGTGTGCCTCTCTTTCTTTCTGTCTCTCACATACACACACATATATATATATACAGATCTTAAATGGTGTCCTGTTGCCCTTAAGATAAAGGAAAAAGTTTCTAACATTTAGACACAAAATATACCTACATTTAGGTCCTTGGGTTTTTTCTTCTCTTTACTCATCTTGTGCTGTTCTCCAGCCATGTTAAACTTTTTATCAATTCTACCAACCCATCCTACTTCTTCCTGCCACAGAGCCTTTGCACATGCATGGAAAGGTCTATTCCCTATTACCTCTTCATTTTGTTCTCAACTCCAACACCTGGCCTCCTACTCAGGTCCATTTTCCCTTCTCTAAACTCCTAAAACACCCTGTAATTTCTCTTTCAAAGCCCTCATTACTACTGTGGATTTACACTTACTTGTATTATTTGACCAATGTTGATTAATCTTTGATTAATCTTGGTTCTCACCTCCCACCCTCACCCTGCTCATCAGTCCTGGGACAAGAAACAGGGCAGGGTCTGTATATAGGTTTTGGTTGTATTGATTCTGGTTTTTATTTGGTTCTGTTTGTATTCATCATTGTACCATGTCTGGTACATGGCTAAAACTAAAGACTTTTTTTTAATGAATGAGTGAATTTCCTGGCTGTTTCTTCCTACAGTGGGCACCTGAATAATGTCCAGTACTTATATCTTGGGGGGTTCCCCTCTGCTGCAGCTTTTATCTAATCAAAGATGTGCTGTCCCAGACTGGTGTTTCAGCAGTGAAAGGGGAAGGGTGGAGGGCTGGTGAATCATGGCAATCCTTTCCGGAAATGAAGGTTTTCTGAGCAAAAGGTGATTGTAGAGATTATCCACTGACTCTTCATTATACAGGTGAGGAGATGGTTTTTCAAGGTCAAGGGCTCATTACATCACCCGCCATATTTACAGCCTCAATCGTCTTCAGACACCAATTCTTACAAAAAACCTTGCTGCCTGCCCTCAGTCATAGTGCATGATCGTTCCTGAGTTCATCACCCTTTTTTTTTTTTCTTTTCTTAAAGCAAGATTAGCCAAACTAATAAAGCTCCAGGATCTGTTCTCCTTCCCTTCTGGATGCTCTCTCTCCAATCTCAGTGTCCACTGCCAACAGGCCCAATAACCCCTTCCACTGCAAGGGTGCCCGGCATCTTCTGGAGGGTGCCTCCTATGCCCAGTTTTCCCAATCTAACATCATCCTTAAAACTTACCTATTCTATATGCTTGATACTTTGATTTGTAACTTTGTTGACTCGACTGTCAGACAAAGCACCTAGTTGTGTTCATGGGTTTATATGCAGCACAGCTCAGTTAATAACGCTCACTTTCAAACCACGCCCTCCCGGAGCTGTTAAGCAGCAGGAGCATGGGACACGTTCTAAATCAGCATGGGAGTCTATACCCTACTTGGGTCGGTCAGCCCTGCCTCAGCAGAAAAAGCAGTAGATGTTACCTGTGCAATAGGGATTCTTCCAGGGATTACCCCAGCCAGGCATATGTTAAAGACCGCTGCTGCTCATCAAAACTGAATTGACTTGGTTTTTCTGTCCCTTTCCATCCCTCCATGGACTGAAAGTGAAATCATAAGTGGGATGTGTCCCATCTAAGTGGGCTCTAAATTCAGGCCCATGTGGACAGTGCAAAAAAACCCTGGGTTCAATCACTGGCTCAGCCCCGTTAGCTGAAGCTAAGTCTCCCTGCCTGACCTGGAAGTATGGAATACGTCCCAAGCCTTAACTTCCCCATCTGTACAATGATTCTGACCCAATGACTGCCTTCTGTATGTTTCTAGATGCATGCATGTTTTTTCACTTAATTGGGGAGAGGGAGGCATGACTTGGGTTCATTATCTCATACCTGGGATGGCTAAAATAAGCCAAGTGTCAGGCAATGGGGAGTGGTGGAGAGCATGGTTCATTGGGCATGTGCCCACTGAGGAACAGGATGGCAGGATCTGGTAGATAATGAGGCTGTCTCTCCAACCTCAATCCTGCCCCTCCCCCACTGGGTAGAAGCCATGTGCTTAGGCTGGGACCCAGCCCAGCCCACAGCAAGATATTCCTACAACCATAAGTATTACTTCAAACCCAAAGCTCAGGTCTCTGCTGGACATTTTGAGGCATGTGAAGCCTGGCTGCATCTCAGTGATGAAGCTGTAAAGTCTAGGACCACAGTCACCATTTTGCCCCCATCAGGGAAGGCCTCCTTATGATGAAGGCAGCCGGGGAAGAATGGAGGACGCAGAAAGAAATTGGGTCCTCGATGACCTTATTGAGCTCTCTTTTCTAATCTATTTCCAGGCTTTTTAGGTATTTGGTCTGGGTTTTTTTGTTTTGTTTTGTTCTGTTTTCACTTGTAAGAAGATTCTTACTCAGTTGAGCCTCATCCAATATTTACCATGTGAGAATACAGAACCGCAGTTTTGAGGTCTTTTTCCCCCAAGAAAATGTGGGAATTTGGATTTTTAGCTTAAATTACATTATTCAAGTACCATGTTGTCCAAATAAGCATCTCTATGAACTCCCAGTCCACATTGCCGACTTCTCTAGTGGTCTAACTTCATTTTTTTTAAGATTTCATTTATTTATTTTTAGAGAGAGAGCATGCGCATACGAGAGAGAGAGTGAGCACAAGAGTAGGAGCAGGGGCAGGGCAGAGGAAGAGGGAGAGGGAGAAGCAGACTGCCCACTGAGCAGGGAGCCTGATGCAGGGCTCAGTCCTAGGACCCTGGGATCATGATCTGAGCCAAAGGCAGATGCTTAACTGACTGAGCCACCCAGGCGCTCCTGTAGGTGTCTAACTTTAATATTCTTTGGTTCTTTGACTACAGATCCTTGCTAGAACCCCCATATTTTCTTTCCAGTAGTCTTAACCTGACTTTGTTTGGCCAGCTCTGTCTTTGAATCTTAACATTCTCTGGAACACTGAAGAAGTAGCCTTGAGTTCCCATCACTGAGCTAATGAATGTCTAGATGACTTAAGAGCTCTGAAGTTTCACAAGGTTCAGGCATGATGGGAAAAAAATTAGAAAAAACATCTAACATATCACACCTACCTTCTCATTGCTGTCTTTCTCACTATCACTTCCAGCTGGCCAAGGGAGAGCACCTTTTCCCAGCTCCAGCAAGACCACTGCTGTATCTCCTGGCCCCCTTGAGTCTCTTCCCTTGGGTCACAGACCATCAGAATTGGGAACAACCATTTGATTGAGCCTCCTCCTTTCGCAGATGGTGGAAAGAGGTCCCAGATATGGGAGAATCTTGCCTATGACCACAAAACTAAATTAATAAAGGTGCCCAACCTAAAATCCACAATTTCTTACACTCAGTTTTATGTTATCTACATTTTACCATGTTGTACCTCTCTCTTTTTTCCCAAACCAAACCATCCAGACCAAGAAGCTATCTTTGACCAGGGCACACTGTCATGGAATGATCTTGGTACTTTGGGGCCAGTTGGCCCTGAGCTTGAATCCCAGCTCTGCCATTCGAATGGACAATTAACTTAAGCACCCTGAGCCTCAGTTTCCCCCATATGTAAAGAAAGTATGAAATTGTACCTCATTTGGTTTTTGTAATTAAAGAAACCCTTCATGTAAAACATTTAGCACAGGATCTGCCATATAGTGGGAATTTAACAAATGTGTTTAATCTCTTTCTTTTCAGAAAGCTTGTAATTCCAGGATGAGGCATTGCTGCTTAACTCTTGTCTACTAGATCGTGCTCAACTCTTTATGCAAGCACTGATCAGAAATCAATGAGCACCTTCAGTGTGCATGGATTTGCTAGACACCATAGGTACAATAGTGAATAAGTAAGGTGTGGCTCCTGCCCTCCTGGCATTTGTTATCCAGGAAGGAAGATTATCACTTAAACAAGTGTATAGATATTATGCAACAGAGTCCCTGATACTCGCTCCAGCTAGAAGCCATGTTAGGGAATTGATACAATATATGGTGAAAATGAAGGGCGCTAAGTCCCATCACTCAGGATTGAGTCCTGGGTTGGCCTACTTGTGTATCACTGTGGGCAAGTTGCTGAACCTCCCCGAGTCTTTGTTCCCTTATCTCTAACATGAGGATAATAATAGTTCCTGCCTCATAGGACTGGTGCGAGGGTGCAGGCATACATAACAGTGCCTGGTGCCTGACACAAAGTGAACAGTCAGTAAGAGTCTCTGTCATTCTCTGGGGTGACATGGTTCTCGCTAATGCTGACTTTCACTGGGATGCCACAACCATGGTCCCGCATGTCTGAGCTGAACAGAGAAGAAGTGTCTCCAAGCTGACTCCCAGACACAGGGAAGACAGATCTGGGGGCCTGGGGGCACAGAGCCAAACAGCCATGTCCTCAAGGCTCCAAATCCCTCTGTCCCCATCACTGGGACGGATTCTTGGCCCCCATCTCGGGTTCCATTCCGGAGAGACCACCTGCTCCAGACAGCCTGGGAGGCGAAGCCTCTGCCAGGTTGTCACTCCTAATTTGAACAAACAATATTGTGTTTGCTTTTTCTTCCACTTACAGACACTTTATCCCATAAAGTCACAGACAACATGGCATAGTGGCCCCTCTGGGGTGGTTTCCACACATACAGGGTGGGGGGGGAGGGTGTGTGCTCGTGCATGTTTGATCATGCAGTCATATGAACACAGAGGCTCTCTTTCCCCTGTTGAGCTCCACCTGGCTTTCAGTACCTTTCAGAACCCAGGATGTTATTTTTGGGAGAGACTGTAGATTCTCTAGGGCATAGGCCAACTCCTTGTCTCACAGATGAGTAAACCAAGGCCTAGGGTGACACGTAACCTGCAGGAGGTCACAAGCAGCTCAGTGCAAGAGCCAGGGTTGGATCTCAGGCTTCCAAATTCCCTGACAAGGGTTATTTCTGCTTTGCCGTAGCACCAGTAAGGCTTAATGCCGACAGACAACCACTTTCTTTTCAAATCTCAACCTGAGTCAGTTGGCTGTGCCTCCCTGGGGTGCTCTGAAAAGGAAGGTGGGGAAGCCGCATTCAGTTTCCGGTAGAAAAGAGTTGTGATCGATTAGCAATGTCTGCCATGGACAGGCGTGTGGGGCGTATGTATCGCCCACAGTCATTATTCTCAGCCTGATGTAAGCCAAAAGAGGCACCACTGGCGGTGGAATTCCAATCCCAGGTGGCAGGCAGGAAGGAGAATCTGAGGTGTTAACTTGGGGTGGGCTGGAGAATGCAGAAGAGAGAATGTCGGTAGAGGACTGCACCCTCTCCCTTCAAAAGGAAGGTAATCCAGATGCCCCCTGCAGGCAGCCATTTAATCTCCCTCCTCTCCAGCCTCTCCTCCTCTCTTTCTCAAGGTAAAAATCCTCCCTGTCTCTGCCAAGGAATTGTCATGGGTTTGATGAGAAAGGTGGGAGCTTCCGTGGCAATTACAGGCACAGATGTGCAGCCAGAGAGTTCTGGCATTAAATCCCAGCTTTCCACCTGATAGTTGGTTTACATGGAGCACCTTGGGGCCTCAGTTTCCTTTTCGGTAAAGTGGGGATGGTAATGCCTGCAGGTCCTACAGGGGGGTTTGTGAGGATTCAAAGAGAGAAAGCATGTAAAATCCTGAGGTCAGTTCCTAGCATATAATAAGCTGTCCCATAATAAAATGGCAGCTGAATATGAATGTATCTTGGAAATATAAAATGCCATGGCTGTAGCAACTTCTTTCCAGATATGTCTCCTGAGCCAAGGGAAACAAAAGCAAAAATAAACAACTGGGACTTCATCAACGTAAAAAAGCTTCTACACAGCAAAGGAAACAATCAACAAAACTAAAAGACAACCTGTGGAATGAAAGAAGGTATTTGCAAATGATGTGTCCAATAAAGGGTTAATATGCATACTCTGTGAAGAACTTATAAAGGTCCATATCCAAAACACAAATAATCCGAGTTAAGAAATGGGCAGAAGACATAAACAAACATTTCTCCAAAGAAAACATGCAGATGGCCAACAGACACATGAAAAGATGCCCATCATCAATTATCACCAGGAAAATGCAAATCAAAACCACAATGAGATATCACCTCACACCAGTGAGAATGGCTAAAATCAACAATACATGAAACAACAGATGTTGGCAAGGATGCAGAGAAAGGGGAAGCCTCTTGCACTGTTGCTGGGAATGCAAACTGGTACAGCCACTCTGGAAAAAAGTACGGAGATTCCTCAAAAAGTTAAAAATAGAGTTACCCTAGGACTCAGCAATCGCAGTACTGGGTATTTACCCAAAGAATAGAAGAACACTAACTCGAAGGGATACATGCACCCCTATGTATGGTAGCATTATTTATAAAACCAAGATAGGGAAGCAGTCCAAGTGTCTATTGATGGATGAAAGTATAAAGAAGTGAGATAGATAGATAGATAGATAGATAGATACATATAATGGAATATTAGCCATAAAAACGAATGAAATCTTCCCATTTGCAATGACATAGATAGAGCTAGAGAGTGTCATGCTAAGCGAAATAAGTCAGAGAAAAACAGATATCATACAATTTCACTCCTGTGTGGAATTTAAGAAACAAAACAAAGGGAAAAAATTAAGAAGAGAGACAGACAAATCCAGAAACAGACTCTCAGGGTGCCTGGGTGGCTCAGTCAGTTAAGCCTCCATCCGGCTCTCGATTTCCGCTCAGGTCATGATTGTGAGATCAAGCCCTGAATCACACTCTGTGCTCAGTGGGGAGTCTGCTTGGGATCCTCTCCTCTCCCTCTGTCCCTCCCTCCTTCATGTGCTCTCTTTCTCAAATCAATCAATCAATCAATCAATCAAGAAAGGAAGGAAGGAAGACTGAACTACAGAGAACAAGCTGATGGTCATCCGAAGGGAGGAGTCTGGAGGGATGGGTGAAATAGTGATAGGGATTAAGGAGTGCACTTGCGATGAGCACCAGGTGATGTACAGAAGTGTTGAATCACAATATTGTACACCTGAAACTAATATAACACTGTTAACTATACTGGAATTAAAATAAAAACACAATTTAAAAAAATATATAAAGTGCTGTGCAGGGTTCCTTTGAGTTGTGAACTACTCATTCTTCCAGTTGCATAACAAATACCCAAGCATGGCGAGGTCCCTCGGAGCCCTTTCACTACCAGGTTTTCTGAATCAACAGTGAGAGTTTTAGAAAACTCATTGTGCTCAGTAAATGATATCCCTGTATCTTGAAATATGAATCAGTGGCTTGTAGAGTGTATATGGTCAATTAGGATGCTTCAGTGATCAAAATACTCCATCCATGCAAGGTACGGGAGTCATCTGAATGATAGGACTGATCAGTCCATAGGAATCATAGGCACCAATTCTCAACAGCTCCTCAACAAAGTTTAGAAAGGCAGTTGGGGGAGGGAGAGAAAAAGTCGGTTTGGTAATCATTCCAGTATTTAAAGTATTTTTGCTTAAAATAGAAAGGAACTAACAATAGGTAATTAAACTGGGCCATTTCTATCAAACTGCAACCCCAGTGTTTGCATTGAAGAATTTGAGATTCAGAGTGGTCAAGGGACTCGTATAAGGTCACACGGTGAATAAGTAGCAGAACCAGAACTGGAATCCATGGCACCATGGTCCCTCCCCACTTCCAGGGGCACACAGTAGAGGGTGCCATGGAATCACCTGAGAAGCTTGTTAAAAATACATGCCTCAGGGGCGCCTGGGTGGCTCAGTGGGTTAAAGCCTCTGCCTTCAGCTCAGGTCATGATCCCAGGGTCCAGAGATCGAGCCCCGCATCGCATCGGGCTCTCTGCTCAACAGGGAGCCTGCTTCCTCCTCTCTCTGCCTGCCTCTCTGCCTGCTTGTGATCTCCGTCTCTCAAATAAATAAATAAAATCTTAAAAAAAAAATACATGCCCCAGTACCATGTACTCAGAGCCTGGGGCAGGGTGTGGGGGGTAGGGACAGGTGTGACTACACTAGCCCACTAGCTACAACAGTGATTCTGAGGCTCAGTCGGGTCGGTCAACCATTGCTAGGCCCTGGTCACTCAAAGTGGGACCCAGGAACCGATAGCATTGGCATCACCTGGGAGCTTTTAAGAACTACAGAGCCCAGGCTCCGGTCCCCACTTCCCGAATCAGAATCTGCTTGCTAACAGGATTCCCCTGGGGGGCATGCGTGTTGGAATGTCAGAGACGCCAGGTTCGTGGAGACGCTCAAGCACCCCCCAGGCGCCACCGGTTCCAACAGCAGTCTGCTTTAAAAGGTGGCAGAATTAACACAAGTATCTGCTTTGCACTGAAGAGATAATACAGACCTGGGATGAGGTCAAATTCAGCCTTCGACCTTGTGGGTTTCAGCAATATTTTCAAAACCCAGCGACCTCAAAGACGCACGTCCTCTGTGTTTTTTTGTGCTTCAGCTGACGGAAATGTCTCACTGCAGGGGAAAGGTAACTTGATGTGTTTTTTAGTGAACCTTAATATTTCTTCAAATGTCTTGGCATCCGTCTTACCCTTGCCTACATAAACACAGACGAGTTTCTCCAAGTGGTCCTTATCTCACATACTGAGAACATCTTCACTTTCTTATACTGATTTCTCATAAAGCTGTTTAGGGTCTTTTTATGTCCTTTGGTGTATTGTGGGGTGTTTCTGAAGAAGAGTTTTGCTCTGATGTGAGTTCGAATAGTGGGTGTTGTGGGGCAAACAATAACCAGCCTTTACATCTGGAATGAGGTGGGAGGAATCTCTTTCTAGGAAAGCTTATTCTGTAATTTCTAGAATTAGAAATTTGGGCGTTTTCTCCCCCCCCCCCCCTTTAAATCCCAGAACAAGTTTCCCTTGTGCCTGGGGTGACTGCAGAGTTATGTTGAACCAGGCCAGCAGATGGCCACCCCTGCTATTTTGCTAGCATGGATTTGAATAAGCCCAAATGTATTGTTGGCTGCTCTTTCCTCTTGCTTCTTGAGCAAGGTAAGGCCAAACTCAGTGGGAATCCCCTCCCCAAACTTGTTGTCTTAGCCACTAATGGCGATGCTCCTGCAGAGCCTGTTGGGGTGGGATGAGGGGGTACAGGGGGCGAGGGAAGGTTGCATCACCGCTCATGAAACAAAACTTAGCCTCCTTATTAGAGCTCTCTTCCCTGCTGGTACTGGTTTAGGTCTCCTCTCCCTCACTCCCTGCACCATGCAGTCCTTGAAAATCCCCGCTCTTACCCCAGACCTTTCAGCAGTGGCCCAAAGGTTTGGAAGTGGTTCCAAAGGTGATATGTCTCCCAAGCCTGCCCTTTGCACACACCAGTTCACCTGGCCCTGTGGCCGATACTGGAGCGTGTCTCCCAGGGCATAGTCCGAACCACAGAATTTGAGCTCCTGCCTTCCCATCTCTTGGTCTTCAGAACAGCCTGACCCAGAGCAGGAGCTCACTAAGCCACCAACCTGAACTAGGGAACAGGCTGGAATCAGTTGGCTAGAAGGGGGGTGGGAGGTGCGGGAGAGAGAGCAGGAAACACCTTAGTCCTGACCATTAGTATTCGCCACTCTGAGAACGCAGCCACACAGAGTCCCTTTTGGGGGAGCCTCCAGGGAGCACTGCTGTCTAACCTGCAAAAATAGAAAAATAATTTTCTTTTCAAAACGCCACACTACCCAAGTGATTTGCTAATGGGTTCTGGCAGCCTTTGTATTAGCCTGAGAAGCCATTCAGACCACCACTGACAATGTCAGACTTATAAATTGCTCTTGTTAAGAGCTGCACATCAAAATTAAATAGGAAACACCTGGCGCACTCCCCAACCCCACCCCACCCCTACCCCACCCCACCCCCAGGAAGCCAGGAGTACCACTAGGTGGCCAGAGGAGTGTGGCCAAGGAACAGGCCCCCCTGTAGAAGGACCAGAGATTCTGACATCTTTGGAGGCAGTGGAGTAGGGAGGATGCCCCTCCCTCCCCGAACCCAAAGGACTTTGGACTTTGGGTCAGATCTTACACAGAAGTGCAGGTGATCTAGTTTTGGAATATAGGTAAGGTTTGGTGAGCTGAGATCGGGAACCGACGACCAAGATAGAATTCTTCAGATGTCTTTTGGTGCAAAATGGTGGTTTTATTAAAGCACGGGGACAGGACCTGTGGGCAGAAAGAGTGGTGGCCCGGAGGTTGTGAGGAGTGGCTGATTGTATACTTGGGAGTTGGGGGGAGGGGGAGGATAGGAAAAAGGGACGTGTCCAAAAGGACTTTCATATGCTCAAGAAAACTCTGAGGATTCCAGAGGCCTTATTGTCAAGCTAAGGCTTTTTTTCCCTCTAGCAAACTTTAACATCAAGACAGTTGAAAGTTTCCTGGAGGAGTGTCCCCCAGATCCCACCTGGGAGTGGGGGGCGGGGAGGTTGCAGGGTGTCCCCTCTCTCATACTTTGTCCTCAGCTCTGCTCCTTCATCACAGGTGCTTCTGTCTTCCTTTTGTCACCATTAAAAAGCCACAATTTTTGTTTTGCTTAAAAATCAGAAGACCTGGCGACCCTGGGCCACATTCTCTCACAGCCACGGTCAGAACAACTGTGCCCTTTCCATGAACCGTTTACCCTCCAACTCCAACAACTGCTTTCCTTCCAGACACTTCGCTCTTTGGCTTTACCGGCCTGGCCCCCGCTGCTGTGTGTTTGAACTCGGAGTTCCTAAGCTTTGGAGATAGAGGGCCTTAGCTTCAAATGACCTTGGAAAGGTCCCATCCTGCCTGTAAACCATGGTTTGCTCCTCTGTGAAATGGAGGGAAAGAAGCCTACCTGGTAGTACTATGTCCATTAACCAATGGAATAATCATCTCTGAGAACCTCCAAGTGTCAACCCGCTTTCATCTATACAACTGGAATCATTGAGGCTAATGCCTTCCCTCCCACGGGGCCTCTTCTCCTCTTTGGGGGCATTTTCCCTCCCCAGCCCCCCATCCAAATAGCCAAATTTCTGCTAAACAGCCACAACATTTACAGAGAGCCCCGTCTGTGCCAGACACACTTCTCTCACCTTGTGCCTGTTATCAGTGCTTCTCCACGCCTGGCAAGGTTGGGACGAGGGTTCCCAGTTGATCCTCAAGCAGGTAGGGCCAGAGAGGCTAAATCACCTGCCCAAAGCTACCGCCCAGAGGCCGCCACCAACGTCTCCTCCCACCACCACTGCCCCCTTCCTTCCTGTGCTCGATCACCTGGAATAAGACACTTTTCCGTGAATTGCTGGGCTCTGGAGTGACACCTGTTTCCCCAGAGCAGAAATGACACTTTTGAAGTCAAATTT
Organism: Mellivora capensis; assembly: GCA_004024625.1. NCBI lineage: Eukaryota > Metazoa > Chordata > Mammalia > Carnivora > Mustelidae > Mellivora > Mellivora capensis. The sequence goes on along the minus strand of PISX010000015.1, from coordinate 216,891 downwards.
TCTCAGCTCCCAGCTCCCCAGGAAAAACCTATTTGGGGGCCCATTATGGCTGCGTTCTAGAAGCCGTCAACCCGGATCCTTAAATATAACAGTTCTTCAGTTCTCAGGCGCTGGCGGCAGGAAAAACATTTTGAAGGGCAAATAAATATTTATGTCTGAGGGCTCTTTGTGCACAGTAAATGTTTGATTCCATTGCCCCAGTTCCCTGGGCTGAGAGTAAATTATGGAACCCGGAAGAGAGCATGGAAGCAAATATGCACTCAGCACCTATACCCCTTCCACGAGGCTAGAAGCAAACGTCTCCGTGCAGGCACGGCGTCCTGTGTGTGGAAACAGGCCGTGAAGTGCTTGCATGTGCCTGGAGACCCACCTAGTGCTTCGCACTAATTCTCCTTTAATTGCCGCAACCCTTCATGTTATAGATGAGAACCAGCTGAGGCTATTTCTGGCCTGTTGTGTGTCAACATGAGCCCAGGAAGCAAAATCTCCTTTTTTATTTTTTTCTTCCTTTTCACACTAAACTGTAGACTCATTGGAGAGTAGCTGGAATGATAACAGTTGCTAAGACGCTCTTGGGCCCTTCCCAGGAGCAGCCCCTCTAAGCACTTGTAATTGCTGTGAATCCTCCCGAGCTGCTTGCTAGATGAAGGAATGAAGTTGTAGCAATCTGCTCACAGCCAAGGAGGTGGGAGGAGAAACCTCCGCGTGGACGCTTCCTACATCCCTGTGAAGGAGATGTCTGAGCAAAGAATCCTCCGTTGGATCAGCTCGTTACAGGAAGGACTTTCCTCCCTGTTCTCTTGACCCTCTCTCCTTTTTCCTTTCTTACCATCCTTTCACTTTGTCATCTTCTTCCTTCTTCTTCACCTTTTCACTTTCTTTTTGGTCTCATTTTTGTTCTTCCGTTTTTTACTGGTTTGGGCATGTCCCACCCCCCTCCCCCTCCCCCCTTCTCTTGCTCTTTTCCCTCCCTGCTTTCTGCTGTCCTTTCTCTCCCCCCTCCTCCCTCCCTCTCTTCCTTGCTTCCTGCTCCTCCTCTTCCTCCTCCCCACAAAGTTAGCCCCCAGACCCCTGAGATGGCAGGGGAAATGTTTGTAAGAACTTCGGGGGCTGGGGGAGCTCGGGGGAGCATCAGCCACTTGGGGGAAATAATACCAGATGTGCCCTTGGTGCTAACAATCAGTGTGAGATGTAAACGTGTGCAGAGCTCCTGGAATAAGGCCCTTGCGGCTGGAGGGCTGGCAATGTCAGGAGGAGGGCAAAGGAGGCCTTGCTTCTTAACCAGAGATGGATCCGAATCTGGTCTTTGCATATATTTCTGCCTCCACCATCCCTTCTGGCTTTTGTAGAAAGGTGATCTATCTTCCCCCAAGTTTATTAGAGGCGGTTTTCCAACACTTATAAAATATTACAGGCAGCCCCGTGATTCGTGGCCTCATTTATAACCCATAGCACTTGGGAAATTTGGGGGAATATTTCTCATTAAATCTATTTCCCAACTCTTTGGAGCTGCCTCCACCTCCAAGAAATGTCGGGAAATTCAAGAGCAGTTTGAGCAGCAGGGCAAGGTGGATAGCCCAGTGATGGAGGGGGAAGGCTGGGCTAAGGGAGATACACTGTGACCTTCCAGCAGGGTGCCTCTGGGTGCTGGGGTAGGTTTCCCACATCCATCAAAGCTGTGTGCATCTAAGTGCTTCATCATAAGTCTGTTTACCCTGTGTCTTTCCTTAGCAGAGGTGTTTCTCCAGGAGATGGTTCTGTAGGGGTAGACAGGAGTGACCTGTCAGGGCTCAGCCTGTTGGTCAGCAGGAACCCTTATTATAAAGAGGGTTCCCTTCTATAAGGAGTAAACCAGGACCTTATTCCTCGGACTTTGCTATCAAATGGTGCAGCTCCTTCCAATTGCCTGCAGCGATATTTTTCTTTTTTCTTTTTTTTTTTTTTAAGATTTTATTTATTAATTTGACACAGAGAAAGAGATCACAAGTAGGCAGAGAGACAGGCAGAGAGAGAGGGTGAAACAGGCTCCCAGCTGAGCAGAGAGCCCAATGCGGGGCTCGATCCCAGGACCCTGAGATCATGACCCAAGCCGAAGGTAGAGGCTTTAACCACTGAGCCACCCAGGTGCCCCGGGATATTTTTCTTAACAGTAAGCATTTTTTATAACTAGTAATCCGTTCCTTTGACCAACGTGGGCATTAAGTCACTCTACCTTGAACACTAGGCCAGATGTCTGTAAGGCTTTCATGAGAACTTTTATACTTTGACTATTATTTAAAAACAAAACAAACAAAACAAAACAACAACAACAAAAAAAAAAACGGTGCTGTTCTCTTGCTGAATCTTGGCTTTTAGAAAACCCGGAGTTCTCCCCTTCCACGCCAACAGCAGTCCCTCCCTAATCTATGCTAGTGCTGATTTTTCTCTTGGTGATGGCCCATCTCCTGAGATAAAGGGATGAAACCAGACTTTTTTAGTATTTTGCCTTCCTACCATCCATGGTTTAGATATGCCACAGTCTCAACCTATCGGATGCAGCATAAATCAATGAATTTAGGAAAACGACAAACAGGCTTGGTGTTTTTTATATTTACATATTGTGCTGTAAAGGGTAATAATCAACTTACGGAATTCAACTCTGTGCTGAGCAGTAAGGGGCAGATAAGTCGCTTAAATATTGGGCAACTTCACCTGTCATTCTGGTCCCTGTATGCCCAGGCTGACTCTGAGACAGAAAACATCAACCTGTTACTCACCACTCACCCCATATCCTCGTGTGGTAGTGTTTTGAGACCTATTTTTTTTTTTTTGAAAGTGAAATAGAGAAATTTACTACTCGTAGCCCTGGAGGAAGTATGTGGCACGCCTTGAGTGGCCACATGGGGAGGTCAGGGGAGGGTGTGGGCAGAGAGCAAGCAGCAGGACCTGCGGCACATGCCTCTGTTAGGATCTGTGGGTAGAGTGTTTTGGGGGTTCCCAGGCTAAGGCTGGATTGGTCCTTCAAACCAAAAATGGAAGGTTCTGGTAAGTTCTATGGTGGTCTTATCTCATGGGTGCACAAAGGAAGGAGTTGGGAGGCAGAAGCAACTGTGCGTCATCAGCCTCTTCTGGGGAAGTCCTAACAGAAACTTACACTTGTGGCTGTGCAGGCTGTCCTAAATGGCATACACTTGAAAAGGGGGCTAGTGTCCGTTCAAGGGCCCTGCAAGCCACTGAGCTTACAAACTGGATGCTGAGGCAGCATATAATACAATAGCTCAATTAAACTCTCAATGGCCAGTCGGTCTTGCACAGGTCAGACCATCCATGTAGGCCTCGCCTCATTCTGGAGGGTTTGTTTAAAAGGGAATAGTTGTTCATTGTAGAGCTGACACTGTTGACTGAACTTAGATGAACAGCCTAGAGTGTTTGCATGTGTGAGTGGGAGGCTCTTCGTGATACAGGAAGGAACTTTTTCAGTGTTCTTCATTCCTTTGTGCAGATCTGGGTTTCCCTGTGTTACTTTATTCTAAGACCTAATTTTTATAAAATAGGTCCTTCCCTCTACCGCCTTCTATAACTAAAGGGGACAAAGTATGGCCTGGGAAGTGGGCTAGAGGGCCAAGTGTGGCCCACTGACCGTTTTTGTAAATAAAGTTTTATTGGAACACAGCCATGCTCACTTATTTATGTCTTTGGCTGCTTTGTAGCAAAAAATTGCTACAACAGCAGAACTGTTGTATCGTTGTGACAGACTATGTGACCAACAAAGCCTAAGATATTGACTGTCTGGCCCTTTAAGAAGTTTTCAACAATTACATATTAATGTACAGAACTGTGGACACAGCTGTCCTGTGTGGTGTTTTATGGGTGTTTAAGGACTTTTCAAGGACCATCTTAACTAGCTATGACTTTGCCTGACACACTGACTTCTGTTTGTCACTCCAGCAAAAGATTCCCTTATCCTGTGGGCACTTTACTGTTGGTTTTGGTTTGTTTTTTTTTTTTAAGATTTTATTTATTTATTTGGCAGAGAGAGATCACAGTAGACAGAGAGGCAGGCAGAGAGAGAGAGGGAAGCAGGCACCCTGCTGAGCAGAGAGCCCGATGCGGGACTTGATCCTAGGACCCTGAGATCCTGACCTGAGCCAAAGGCAGCGGCTTAACCCACTGAGCCACCCAGGTGCCCCTTGGGTTTAATTTTTTAACCCAATCCAGCCAGCAATTTTTGGTCTTGTGTGTGTGTAGTCAGGGCACTTACCTTGGCAGGGTTCTCAAAGGAATCCTTCCCTGGAGAACGGGCTGGCTGTAACAAGAGCAAGAGCATTACTGGGATGTGTTTCAGGGACTGGGGTTTCGCGCAGCCACATATGGGGGACGTACTACAGACAGGCACCTGATACTTTCTCGCAGTGGCCTCTCTCTTACAATGTTTGCTGAATGACCCCCATGACTGCCAGGATCTGCTGTGGCCTGTGCTCTGGGACACACTATTGGGAAGGAAGCTTAGATTTTCCAAGCCCAGTCAGGTTTATTGGGGGTTAAAAGCAAGGCCACAGAGCCTTGGAACTCCTGCAGGTAGAGAGACTCTCACAGGTCAGCCTGCTGTCCAGGGGCTTCCAATCCCAATCATTAGTCTCTCCAAAAATGTTTGCGAAAAATACAGACGCTCCGGCCTTGCCCCAGGCAGTGCTGTTCTCAGGGACGTGGCGGGGAAGCATCTGTTTTAACAAACCCCACCAAGGAGTCTGAAGAAAAACCCCGTGTGGGAGCTGCTCATCTAGTCCACACGCCTCCTTTGAGAGCTCAGGAAGATGAGCCCGAACGTGGCTCAGCAGATGACCAGCCAGGACCAAATTCTGGGGGCCTTGATAATCCGTCCCTACCAGTGGGTTCCCAGTCCACTTCAGTAGAGCCCTGGGGGTTTGCAAAGATGCTTTCGAGGCTGCCCTGGGAAAAGAATAACAGGGCCGGGGTGGGGGTAGTCCAAAGAGCAGGGCTCTGGCCTTGTTCGTGTTCAACCAGACGCCCTTCACATGCCTGTCTTATGTATTAGACTCTCCGTAGATCTTGTTTCTAGAGCAAGAACAGGCAGGAAGAAAGCGTCTGCTAGTGGGGGCAAAAAAAGGGAAGTCTCAGCCCTGCATCTTGCAGCAAAACCTTTTCTACTAGAATCTCCTTTTCTGAGAAATCTCAAGGGAGAGTTTACTACCCTAAACCGGCAGAGTATCCCCAGCATGATCACTTCTCTCAGAAGCGGAGAGAAAGATGGGCTGGCGGTCCATCTGTAGTTCCCACATGTGCGGATCAGAACGGGATTTGTACCTCAATCCTGCCTACTCCAAACGGAGCCCCTTCCCACTCTCCTTCTGCTCTAGACCCAGAAAACCGCTCACCTGAGCAGCTCCAGTGCATCCTGCGGTCGTGACTGTAAGTCATAGAGTGGTTGGGCACCTTGTGTGTGTCAGATACCGTGTAAGGCTCTGGACAAAGCAGGCGTGATGCTCGGGTGCACGGTCTAGGCTGGGGAGAAGGCAAAGGGAGGAATGTGTCCGTCACCACCCTTTCATGGGCAGCAACTTCCAGGGCCCTTCTTTTCCTACTTTTCTTCCAAGATGATGCAAACTACCTTTCAGGTTTCTTATCTATGGCTCAGGCTTTGGCTTCTCACCCTCCCTCAGGCCGTGGATATGGGGCACACGCTTCAAGAAGGATTTCACCAAACCCCACAAGCTGTGCAGAGGAACTGGCCCCCCGTGGCTGTGCTGGCAGCCCTGGAGTTTTGCTCAGCCTGGCAGACAGTGGTCTGCTCCTTCCCTGGGCAGGGATGCAGGGCACGGATGATCAGGGCATCCCGATCTGGTTTTCCATTTTTGCCATCCCTTTGGGCTTCAGTCTTGCACAGCATCTCCGCCCTGCCACCTCCTGGCCAAAATAAGGAGCGAGCAGGGGCCTGAGGGAGCGGGAGTCCCGCTGCCCAGGCTGCAGACTGCAGCTCTCCCGCAGCTGAGGGATTCAGGGAGCACCCCGGAGTGCAGGCTGCCGAGACCGCACCCACAGGCCACGGACAGGTGATGGGCAGACACCAGCCCAAATGCTCCCCCAGAAAATGGTCCCGGCAGAGGCGAGGATCTGATTTCTCTCTTGTTGCATTTCTTTCAGCCTTTTAGCTTCTCCTGCCCCTGGTGTCTGTTTATGTGTTGAAATGCTTGCCTGTGTGTGTGTGTGTTTAGGGTCTAATTCTGTGTGCAGTATATGTTCCTTGGGTCCATAGACCACCTTTTCTCTTTATAGTGCAGATCAAAACCAGGGGAACAGCCTGATGAATATGAATGGAATGGTACTGAGAGACATAATAGTAACGATGTGACACCCAGCACGTTTGTCGTTTGCTTGTGAAAACTTTCTCTTTGAGGGAAGGACTGAGCTCATTTTTAGTTTCAGAAACAGCCACTGTTTACATCAGGTAGTGCTAACGAGACCTCATGAATGGAGACATGTTTAGGGGTGAGGAAAGCTGTGGTGTATTCAGTTAGGTCGAGTGAGAGCCTCCTTCCCTAAGTGCTGGGGTCCCTGAGCCCACGGCTGGGGGAGGGGGGGTGAGGATCAGGCAAGGGGAGGCTGTGCAGTCGGTGTAGAAGGGCCCCGGCAAACTGCAGGGGGTTCGCTGACCGAGGAGCCCCAGATGCCCAGCCCCTACTGATTCAGGGTCTGTGTGCCTGTAAGTCAGCCTGAAACGCTGTGGAAGATGCTGGAGCTTGGCGGGCCCTGCCATCGCCCTGCCTCTCCCCTGGATGTCACTGTTGTGCTGTGTAAGCAACGTTGGGGAGCACTCCTGGGACCATGGAAAACCCTCCCTAGCAGCGGCTGCCCCTTGGGGCTGGGAAGGCCCAGCTGGAGAAGGTGGGGCCAGGCCAACTTAAAGGCTTTTGGGAGATTGGGGTTCAGTGTCCCCCTCGCCTCCCCAGCCGAACCATGCTGCCCCGTGATAGCTGCGGTGGGTGACGCCAAGGTTCTCTGCCTCCACTGGTGCTGGGGCAGGACTGAGTCTTCAGTATGGAGAGGCCACGATGGCTGAGGAAAGTAGGGTCTGCTGTGCCTTGGTCCCACCGAGGCTTTCAGGCCCTCAGTCACCAAGCGGGTTCCGGGCCAGTGTGGGTGATGCCTGAGAGCAGGGATCTGAGTCCAGATCCCATCATCATGGTCAACAGTCCAGCGAGGGGGGTGAAATTGTCGCCGAGCTCGGAGCCTTTGTTTCATCGAGGGCATTAAGTGGGCCCGGAGTCCGTCGTGGCGCCATTGTAAGAAGCATCCGGGAAAGCTGCCCACAGCACGTCTACAGACGGCAGCTGCCCAGCCGGACACGGAGGAGGAGCTCACCAAGAACCTTCCAAGGCCTTCGCCCGCCTGGGAGGACAGTCTTGTGCCTGCTCCAATCCTGAACATTAGCACGAGCTCAGAGAGCAGAACCAATCAAGAGATTTGGCCCAGGCCTCCTAGAGCAAGCGCCCTCTCTTTTCTTTACTTGATTTTGAGTTTGGCGGCCTCTTACAGAGCACATATGCGTGTGTTTTGATCAGTGTGTTGAGAGAAAGCACCCAAGTTTACCCCTAAGGCAGTCCGAGGGCTTCTTTTCTATCTTAGTGTTGATGAATTTAGAATAACTGGAAGCAGACTTAGGACGTACTAACAATAAAGTGTCTACAGAGAGCTCCAGGCAGGGTGGCCAGTAGTGATGGCAGGAAGAGTGTAAACCCTCCGGTGGTGAGGCCAGACCAAAATGGGTCTGCCTCTCCCCAGTCCTAATAGTGCAATCCAATCAAGAAACCTGTGATCTCCTGCTGAATTTCTTCCCTGGAATGAGTTTTCACACGGTAAAGACTGAAACAATTCCCAGATACGAATCAGTGTGGTGTGGTTTTGGGTGGCGTGGGCTAGTTTTCCGGCTGGGGTCTCCGTTTATGTAAGCTGCCAGTGTCACCAGGGTCCCACTCCCATTGCACAAGGTGAGCTTCTGTGTTGAGGACCTGAGCTGGAGAGGACCATTTCTTTCCCCCTTCCCTCTCCTTTTCTCTGGTAGCACAGGTCTTCCCAGTTGGGGGTTCTGACACTCCTGTCCCCTCAGCCTCATTTCGATGACAAGAAGTACAGACCCCTCTGAGTATTAAAATGGGCTGATTAAGTGAGACCACCACTCTCTCCACTCAAAGTAAATTAAAGATACAAGTGAGAGATCTATTTGATATGTAAGGGCCATCCTTACCCCACAGAAAAGAGCTTGGAGAATGGGGAGTGTGCAGACTTCTACGCATAGACAAAGAACAAACTGGGAGATGGAAGACACCCTTTTGTTTTATTGTGTGTTTGAATGTTCCATTTTCAGGGAACACTTTCGACATCGTCATTTCACAATCACGGACTCAACCTTGCTTCCTCTTTCAGAGTATTTTGGGCCTGTGCCCCAAGAGGAGCTTTGTGCCTTTGTGTCTGGAGGGTAATGGGGAGAACAGAGACAAGTGTGGCATGCTTCAGTGGGGGAAAGGTAACTTGGAAAATGAGGAGGGCAGCCGTGCCGAGCAGCTGCAAAATTGTTCAAAACTGCTTTCTCAACTGGGTTAATTGTTCTTCCCCATGGTGCAGAGACACCTACGCCTCGCAAGGTCTGCGAGGTGTTTCTTTACTGCAAGGAGCAGCCTGTTAGACGGTCTACCACCAAGAAGCTGACTCTCCACTCCTCTTGGCTTTCCGTCTCTTTCCCACTTCTCTCCTGCTAACACTGCTGCCCCCCAGGGCAGAGCTCTTACAACTCTTTCCCCCTTGGCATCCGCTTTATCACTGGAAGAGTTAAGTCAGTGATAGGAGGGGCAGGCGGACTCAAACCAGCTCTGCTTGCAGAGTAGGAATAATTACAAAATCTCAGGCCGTTATCCAATTACTTTGACATGTGGCCATTCTAGGGAGTTCTAACTCGATTAAGTTCATTATAAAAAGATTAGTCCTAGGATGGGGACTGTGGATAACAAAGTGAACCTTCAGAATGTGTGCTGCTGGGCCACCAAGGACTTTGGGGGTAAAACCGAGTGAATGGCTTTGTTTATTGAATTACTGTTTAGGGATTTGCCAAGGAGTTTTGTTCAGATAGAGTTTGTGGCTTAAAGCGACGGTCAGCAGTTTCCTGTTGGTTTTCCTTTTTTCAACACTGTTCTTCAGTGCCATTATGGTTATTGTCAAAGCGCTAATCCAAGATGTTTGTCCCTAGTGTTCTATGGGAGCATGGAGGTGAGGTTATTGATCAAAATGGGTCTGAGCCACACGGAGCTTATATATTATTCATAAACTATGTGTATATATGCACATGGAGAGCTCGAGCCCGGATGATACCTTGCATTTGCATAATGCTTCCGAGCGGTACAGACCACTTGCCCATTTTCTCATTTTGACCCACACAGCAATGCTTTGGAATAAATAGGCATTATTATAATGATTTTACAGATAATGAAATTTAGACTCTGAGAGGTTAACCTGTGGCCACCCCAGCGAGATAGTCCCAGAACTGAGGTTACTACTCCGATCTGCTCTTCCTAACCTAGCATTCTACAAATACATGTGAACTCGGTTTATATATGTATCTTAAACACAAAGTATGTGTTCAGCTCATGGCAGTTGAATATTTGGATTAGCCAAGTTGGTTGAGATCAGCTTTTTGTATTTCCCATGAGAACTATATCAGATATAAGTTCGAGCATCTAAGTTTAGTTGCTAAAAATTTTCTTCTCTTTTTTCTGGGCTCAAGGAAAGTGTGTATGCAGGAAACATCATGGAACTGGTTTGTGGGGGGGGGGGGTCACCTGAAACCCTTCTGGTATATTCCCTACAGTCTGTCCTCCTTTAGGGAAATTGGTTATCACTTCATCTCCCTAGGATAAATGCCCAAGCCCCTGCTGAAGACCCTGAGATTTGACACATGAATATTAGGGTTAGTGAAAAGAGGTAATTACCAGCCAATCTCTTATAATTTACTCAGTTTTTGAGGGCCCCATAACCCTCTGGGCGAACTAAGGAGATTTAAAACTCCAAATAGGTAAGTAGGAGACCTCAGCCTTTTTCAAGGTTAGCACTTGCTCCCCTTCCTTCTCCTGATGGTGAATACTGCCAGTGGATTATCACATACTTTACTTGGCCGGGGCTGGCGCTTCCAACACCTCTCAGAAATCAGGAGTTGGCTAGCAAGGTGGCATCTATTACCATCTCAATCTAGGACTTTAGTGACCCCACAAAACTCCAGAGGCACCAGCAGACTGGCCATTCAGCCCCTTTATGTCTGATACCATCTTTAGGGCCTCATTTCATAATCAGCAACTGGAGACATCCAGGGAAGGTCAAGGAGAATGTGAAATGATCAAAAGCCTTTACATTTAGGTAGTAAATATATTCAGAATACAATTACAGTAAAAATTAGGGCAGAATTTAGTGTGCCAGGAAGGAAAGTTTGTGCATAAGCAGAAATCTAGATTGCTATAGACTAGTCGTTCTATGTACCCCCATCCTCCCCTAAAGGAAATACACACAGATATGCTATGTCTTACAAATGTTACTCCCTAAGCTTGTCCAGCCTAGAGACCAAGGTTAAAAAACAAGCAAACAAGCAAAACCAATTTAGACTGTTGAAGTATGACCAGGATTTTCATTTGCAACTAATAGAACCCAATTTCAAAATGACTTCTAAAAAAAAAAAATTGAGAAAGAAACTTACTGGCTCATTAAACTCAAGATTTAAGGGCTTCAGACAAGGCTGGACCTAGTAGTTCACTAATGTCATTGGGACTTTTTCTATGTGATGGCTCCCAGCATTTCCACACTTACCTCTTCAGTGTGGAATTTGGCAGAAAACGAAGCATTTATTGTTTTGTTCTATTTTCTTCCCCCATAATTCCTGTAAAAGTTCTGAAACTTACTTGGATTGGGTCTGGCTTGGTCATGCATGCATCACTGAGCCAGCCACTGCTGCCAGGGGACATTCTATTTGCACTGGGCCAGGCCTGAGTCATGTGGAGCCTCTGGAGACCAGCCCTGCTTCCTTCTCCATCCCTAACACACACACCCCAATGCCAACTACTTACACTCCAAATGATAAGAGATAAAGTAACTAGAGGGAAAGATCCATTGACTTTTTTTTTTTTAAGATTTTATTTATTTATTTGACAGAGAGAGATGCAGAGACAGACTACAAGCAGGGGGAGCAGTAGAGGGAGATACAGGCTTCCCATCAGGCAGGGAGCCCGATGTGGGTCTCGATCTCAGGACCCTGGGATCATGACCGGATCTGAAAGCAGCTGCCCAATGACTGAGCCACCCAGGCGTCCAGCTCCATTGACTGTTACTGGGTCCCAGTGCTAGATGCTGAAAGAAGCCTTGACCCATAGGTCCAAAGCTTAGCAGTTTGTAGGCTCTTTTCAAACAAATAATCTTGTTTGACCCTGACAAACACAAGGTAGATATTTTTATTATTACCTCTGTGCAGATGAGGAAAGTTACATTCAGGAGGATTCTGTTATCCACTCTAGTAGGCCTGGCACTTGAACTTTGATTCATCTGATGCCAAATTCTATTGCATTTCTCTAAGCCCTGTTTTTGGACACGTGAGAAGATTAACATGAAAAAATGAAAATCCTCACTCCTTTACCCGGAAGAGGCAAATCAGAGACTGGATTTCAGTTTTTCCACTTAGGAACAAGCCTCTGGGCACCTGGGTGGCTCAGTTGGTTAAGCAGCTGTCTTCAGCTCAGGTCATGATCCTAGGGTCCTGGGATCAAGTCCTACATCAGGCTCTTGGCTCAGCGGGGAGCCTGCTTCATCCTCTACCCCTCCCACCTGCTCATGTTCTTGTGCATGCTCTCTCTCTCAGATAAATCTTGTGGGGGTGAGGGGAGGAACAAGCCTCAAATGCTGGATTTACACCAAGGAAAACTGTCTCCTCCACTGTTCATCAGCACTCCGGTACAATGGGGAAATAATACCAGCTATGGTATATTGAGCACGTATTATGTGCTAGGTACTATGGAAGCACTTTAAAAAATTATTCAATGAATGATAAGAACAACCCCATGGACTAGCACTTCTTATTCCCATTAGACAGCTGAGAAAAGCAAGTCTGGGAAGGCTGAAATGACCTAACCTAGGTAGTGTGCAGAGCCAGAGTTTGAATAGTGTTCCGACTCTGTTCTCCTACCAAGAAATGAATGAGCCCATTGTCTTTGATTTCAGTCACTGACTAATTAGAATTCTTTAGAAAACTGGGAAGAGATGGGGGATGAGAAGGGCATCCATCCTAAACTGGGGGGTGATAGGCAGGAAAAAAATGGAAGAAAATTAGATTGTAGATGAATTCCTGGTGATTCAAAAGGCCTTAAACCAAAATAATGAGAAATAAGGAGGCCAGCTACAGGCTAAAACAAGAATATCATCTTTCAAAGATTTCCAAAAGTTAAAATCGACTAGGTTTTAATTGTCCAAGCCCTGGGGGCTTGTCTGCTTTCTAGAGGACAGTCTTGCGTTTCTCTTGCTCCTATAACTCACTCGGGAATGACTGCAGTCCCGGGGGGATCCTGAGTGGTTCCATCTGGAGACAAGGGCCGGCCAGCCAGAACTCCCCTGAAACAGCGTGTACACTCCTCTTCACAGCCCCATCCTTCGCCACGTCTGTTTGCTGCAAAACCTGCATTTTCACATCGTTTATACTTTTCAAGGTACATGTCTCATGACAACGCTGGCAGCTTTCAATTTATTAGGCTTATTAGCAAATAAAACTGTCCTGAAAAGCCCAGATTTGATATCTGGAAGATTCATTTCAGGATTGATTTAATTCAACCTGCCTCCTAGTTTATTTCACATCTCCAGGTTGGAACTAAATCACCCTCGCCTTGTTGATACCCTTAATATGACGGTTGGTGTTTGCAAAATAGATCAGGCTGTAAAAATCTGAAGACTCCAGTTGCTTCTTTTTTTTTTTTAAACAGATTATAAAAATACTTTGTAACTCTATGTGTCTGGGAGATTCTGGGTAGTTTTTTTTTTTTCCTTCTTCCTTGCTATCAGTGATGTTGTTTGAATATAGAGTGGTAAATCTATTGAAGGATGTGGTGCTTCTTAACTGTTGATTTACAGCAGTGGGAAATCACCTACTTCCTCTGGAATCACCACTCTACATGAAGGACTGGTGACATCTGGCATTCAACATGACAAACCTATAGAAGCACCATCCAGAAGCATTCCATCACTTAAGTCTTCTTGTTCTTAAGCCCTGAGCAACGGCACACTTTTTCAAGATGAAGACTTGAACAGAACAAACCTGCTATTACCAAACCAGCCAATGGCACTTACCAAGGGCTATTACCCTCTGTTAGCATTTATCACCCACATCTCATTTGACACTTATCATTTATTGCCTGACAGCTCTATTTAGCTTTTATCCTCCCCCACTGTATCACCATCTGCTGTGAGGACAAGGGTCCCAGAGTTAGTCCAATCCAGTGTATTTCCCATCTCTGCCACTTACTACCTGGGTAACCATGGCTATTTAATTTAGCCCCTAATCTCCGTTTGCTCATTTGCACAAACAGGATAACGGGATTAAACTAAGTAATGTATGAAACCTCTCTAACAGTGCAAAGCACATGGAAAGTGCTTCATACATGGTGGCTGTTATGATGATGATTAATATAGGAGCAGTAATACTAATAGCATTAAAACATGGTCTTAAGTGTTACTTTCCATTTCGTATACCAGAGTGCCTTACATAAAAGTAGATAATGTGCCTCCTTAAACACTCTTGATAATAGAACACTTATGAGAAAAGATCCATTTCACTAAATTTTAAAAAATAGGAGATATATATATATATATATATATATATCTCCTAACATGAAATAGAGTAGAGCTGCTTAAGGCAGCTTACTTTATAAGAGAACACTTAAAACTGTCCAGTGTACATTGAATATAGGGTTTTCCTGGCAACATAAGTCTCCCTCTATCTTGCCTACATTTGTAAATTGTTCAGCCAAGCCTCCCTCCATAGAATATACATGGATCATCTCAAGCCTTTCTGGATTAGCAAAAATTCCAAATTTTGGAAGTATGAGAATCCATAAGTTTTATTGTATTCCTAGGATATACTATACTCCTTAGATAGCAGTTCTAGCTGGAATTCCAAGCCATGTACACATCTGTGCTCTTGCCTGTTACCTATTTTGACACAGTAAGTCAGGGGCCAGGAGGCACGGGGCTCACATGACAAAACATGCCCACGCACAGCAGTAGCACCCGAAGGCCCCCACTCATCCATCCCAGCCTTCACCTGCCACTGCTTGGAACTCTTTTATGCCCGGGTGCTTCAATCTGGCTTGCTGCTGCTTTGTCTGTCTTGGCTTCCCCTTTATTCTGTATTTGTGGTTCTTTGCATGACTCCCCCTGGCTGAAGGCAGATTGGTCTCTGCCACAATTATTATAGAGAAAAGAGGATAAACCAGGATAGAGGGGACTAAAAGCTAAATTTATTAAATTATCAGATTTAAAGCCCTGGCGTTTGAGATGCTCACTGAGTGACCTGAAAGGGTTCTTCTAAAGTATAATGCTCGGACGTTGAGTTTGTTCTAGAACAGCAGTGTCTGCAGCAGCAGCACCACAATCCTGCCACCATGGATCTGTCACTCAGTCCCCGACAATGTGCTGAGCACGTCTGTCCATTCCTTACCTATTTCCTGTTTCAGTGTCCCTTTCTCCCGCACATTAATGTCTTGGATTAGAACTAAACATCCTCTATAAAAGTCAGGGGCTAAATCCATCCATACTAATGGGTAATGCCAACAGGATTTTTGGGATACTTTTTTTTGTCTCATGTTTAGCCAGAATACAGTTCGTGTTCTTGCACGTGGACAGGACAGCAGCAAACTGTAAGAGTCGGAAGAGGTTCACCCTTCCTCCAAGTAGTTTCCTCCATTGTGTCAGAAAACTGGTATGATGTACTGGTTTGTTAGATCAGGATTTTACAGCCATATTCTGGGGAGGAAAACATAACGATACAGATGTACAGTGTCTACTATGTGAATGGACCCACTAGGATTATGACCATATTGTATGCCTGCCTTCTGGAAGTCAGAAGTTCTCGCTAAGGGATTCAGGGAGCCTTAGTGTGGACCTGATGGCTTGCGCTGGGAAAAATACTCAGGATGATTGTAACTACTATAATTTATTAGTCTCTTATATACTGGACATTGTGTTAGATACCACACCTTATTCGACTTCTTGAAAAAAGGGCGATGTAGCTGTTGACCTCTATTAATCAGAGAAGAGAACTAAGGTGCATGGGAGGCCACATGACCCACCCAAGGTCCTACAGCTGGGGAGTAGCCAATCTGTGGTCCTCATGCATGTCGTGATCTTCTTCCCCAGGTCCCAGTGGCTTCCAGTGTCCCGGGCTCCAAGAATGCTAGAACCTCCCATCCAGCTCTGCAGGAGACTCATGTCAGTCTCATGGGTTTTACCTCTGAAACACAGTAGATCCACTTCATCTTCTGCCACTGCTACCAGCCAAGGCCAAGCGGCTGCTGTGGGGACTCCCATCTCCTAAATGGTCTCTCCTTGTGCAGGTTTCTCCCTATCCAACTCATTTTCCATGGAATGCGTGTCTCTTCCCAGGTGCATATCAGATCCCCTCACTGACCTGCTTAAAACACTTTAATGGTTTTTCCCATTCTCCTAGGGTAGAAATGAAAATCCTCCCACATGACCTGTAGGGACCCTGCATGATTTCACCCAGTGTCATCACCACACGCGTTCCCACAGCCCCTGTGTTCCAGACACACTGGCTTTCTCCCTGTCCCTCCAGTGTGTTGGACTCCTTCCTACCCCAAGGCCTCATTTGAACTTTTCATCCCCTTCCTCCAGGAAGACTTCTCTGATTGCACCCTCATTCATACACATACACACACACGCACGCACACCTCTGTGTATGATAAACTCACTTCCACAGCACGAAGCCTAGTTACAATTAAAGAGTTACTTGTTATTTAATCTCTAGGCACCACCTCCAAATGGGAAGCTCCAGGAGAATAGGGATTACATTTAAATCTTCACGACTTGTAGCCCCAGACTCTAGCACAGGACAGGCACCTAGTAGGTGCTCAATAAATATATGTTGACTGACTAAATGACCTAATTATTCCAAAGCCCCCCACCACCTTGCGTCCATTGAGGATCAGTGTCCGCATATCACCCAGCCTGGGAACAGCGCATTAAAGGAAGTCCAGTGACATGGAAGCTGTGTGCTTGTTATTCTAGCATGATCTGGGCTGCTCATTGAGTTAATTTTCTCTCCCTTCTGGGGACATTTATTCTTTCAGGGTAGAGACTGTGGCTTGGGAGGTCTCTGACCACTTGCTTTGAGTGGAAAAGCTGTGGTCCAGGAGGGGCAGGTGAATGAGCTGGCCCCATCTTTGGTTTTGGCCCAGTGATTGTTGATTTCCCATCCACAAGTAATCGGATCCCAATACCTTAGTGCCAAGGGGCAGCTTTTGTTAGAATCTCTTTGTTCCGTTTCACTAACTTCACATCCATGTAGTCCTCCCTAGGCTAAGCATCTCTAATTGTGCAGAGAAAACTAGAACTATGGAATTCCAGAGTCTTTATTTGGTAGGCCCTGTTCATTTCATTGTTTGAAATTTGCTTACAGTCTGATACTTTTTTTAGTTGCCAAATATAAACAGATTTGCTTCTTTAATGTTTGCCATCTTGGAAAGAATATATTTTTTTAAGATTTTCTTTATTTATTTGGCAGAGATCACAAGTAGGCAGAAAGGCAGGCAGAGAGAGAGGGGGAAGCAGGCTCCCCGCTGAGCAGAGAGCCCGATGTGGGACTCGATCCCAGGACCCTGAGATCATGACCTGAGATGAAGGCAGAGGCTTAACCTACTAAGCCGCCCAGGCGCCTGGAAAGAATATTCTTGAAACAAAAATCAGACACAAGTACAAAGGATGCTTCTCAAAGAAACCACACCACAGTGTCTGTGAGTGCTGTGATGGGATTTCTCAGACCTTCTCCAGGGCCCTGGGAGCTCAGAACAGAATGTCGTGATTTGTGCTGAAGCTCTTTCCTTGGTATTCATTGTAACCCTGTACATCTCTATTTATGAAAACACCGTGAAAGCAGAAATGCACTCAAACTTCCCTTCTGGCCAGGAGTTAGAGACATGTGTAGACCTAACAAGTTTTTCCATGTAAGATCATTTTATCAGTATGGCACTGGGGCAAAAAGAATGGTCAATCAACAATTACTTTTGAAGGTGCTATGAGAGAATTAAAACAAAGGAATGAAGAAATACACCAAAACAACAGAGTGGAGGCTGCACCCACAGCCTTGGGGAAGATGCTCTCTGGTTATGGTCCTAAGAGGGGACCCAGTGATAAGTGGAGAAGGAATACTCATCTTTGTAGACTGATAAAATCAGGAAAGGTTTCCTGGAGGAAGTGTGGCTGGAGAGGCCCTGGATGCACAACAAGGAGGCTCTGATTTCAGGACAAAGACAACCTGAACTGAATCCTGACTTTATTATATTTTAATAGGTGATATTGGACAAATTAGCTACCCTCTCTAAGTTAACTTTTCATCTGCAAAATGAGGGCAAGACCTACTCTCTAGGGTTATTCTTGTTTTGTATTTAAAGATCTATGAGAAAATGGGGCACCTGGGTGCCTCAGTGGGTTAAAGCCTCTGCCTTCAGCTCAGGTCATGGTCTCAGGGTCCTGTAATCGAGCCCCACATCGGGCTCTCTGCTCAGCAGGGAGCCTGCTTCCTCCTCTCTCCCTGCCTGCCTCTCTGCCTACTTGTGGTCTCTATCAAATAAATAAAATCTTTTTTAAAAATCTGAGAAAATGTACATAAAGCATTTAGCATAGTGTCTGACCCACAATAAGTGCTCAAAATAATTAAAATATATAATAATTATTATTATATTTACTAATTGAATAATAATGATTATTCAAGAATAATCACTTACTGTTATTGTTGTTTTAGTTCCCCAAACAGGCTTGCTTGCCTCTGCCTTCGCACAGGCTCTCTGCACCGCCCCAAACCACTCCTGCCCTGTCTCAAAGGCTGCCTTCTTTCAGGACTAAATGTGAATGTCAGTTCCAGCAAGAAGGCTCCCCCTCATCCTCTGTGGCTTCTGGAGCCTTATTCCTGCCTTGTTATCACAACGTAGTATCAGCCTGACCCTTCCCATCAGCCTGACCTCTGATACTGTCACACTGGCCTCTGTTTCTTCCCACAGTAGGTCAGTAATTACTAGTTGAATGAATGAAGGAACCAATGAGCTCCTTCTCTCCTATAATTTTGCTCCATGCAAAGAAAATGTGAATCCAGAGTGGATCATCTAGCGACTAATTCGGCTATTTAAGTCGAATCCCCACAAACAGGAAGGGAGAGCAGACTTGGGTGGCTGGAAGTCCATACTCTGTCAGCTCTCCGGGCTCTTTCCCCAAGCAGGTGCTCCCCGTGGGTTAATTACTCCTTTCTGGAGCTCGGGATGAGTGATGATCGCTGTGCCATCTGCCAGGGGCCTTGCCTACCTTGGCAAATGGATCTTTTCAGAGGATGACTGAGCGGAAGTCCTGGTGGGCTTCTGGGAGGCAAGTGGAGCCCATGGTGCCCTCAGTACTGCAGATCTCAGGTTTGTTCGATGCAGAGCCCCTGCTGCCCGGGAGAGCAGAATGCAAGCTCCTGGTCAGAGAAGGAGAAGGTGGAGTGAGCAGCACCTTTTGGGAACCATGCTCAGCAAACATGGGTTGAACAGATGATGACTTTCTCCTTGTCTGTCACTATTTCATGTGCCACTCAGCTTATCCCAGCCAGGTTCATCCTCTTAAAACATCTCATGCCTCTCTTCTGCTGAAAGGACCTTCCTTCTTTCCCCATTGCTATTCTGTAAAATCCAGATTCTCCTGTTGGGCCATCGTTGGCTTGGGTCTGGCCCCAGATGATACTCATCCTCTTCCTCATTGAGTCTTTTTTTTTTTTTTTAAGATTTTATTTATTTATTTGACAGAGCACAAGTAGGCAGAGAGGCAGGCAGAGAGAGAAGGGGAAGCAGGCTCCCTCCTGAGCAGAGAGCCTGATGCAGGGCTCCATCCCAGGACCCTGAGATCATGACCTGAGCCGAAGGCAGAGGCTTAAACCACTGAACCACCCAGGCGCCCCTCCTCTCTGAGTCTTTACCCACATCTGTGCTTTGAAGCTAGAGGTCCTGAACTCAAGTCCAGACTCCATCACTTACTAATGGTGCTCGGTAGAGAAAGTAGACACCACTCCTTAGAGCTTCAATGTCCTCATCCCTAAGAAGGGAACCCTGAGTTTTCCCTCCTCTACCAATTATAAGACTTAGCAGAGATGCCGATCAGAAATACTTGGCAGGCTGCAAAGTCATTTCGAATGTGCTAGTGATTATTAAATATCCTCCACTTCAACCCAGCTGTTGTGTTTAACACCCCATGCATATCTTGGCATCCTTGCTTATGTTCTTTTCTCTCCTATGCTGCGAGGTTCTCTGTATCCATTGATAGCGAGTGTCGTCTCTATAAGCTGGCAATCTTCCCACTTTGCTGATATGCTTGGTGGTAATACTCAGACTCATTAATAGTGTCAGCTTCCAAAGCTGGGATCTTACGATGAGAGCTGCTACTGACTGAGCTCTTGCT
Organism: Mellivora capensis; assembly: GCA_004024625.1. NCBI lineage: Eukaryota > Metazoa > Chordata > Mammalia > Carnivora > Mustelidae > Mellivora > Mellivora capensis. Next base: position 197,166 of record PISX010000015.1, on the reverse strand, counting down.
ACAGGAGCCTACCCCACGGAGTTATGCATGTGGCACAGACTTAGTTCAACTCTAGGGGGCGCAACCCAAATCGTGGTCTGTGCTGCCAGAGTTTTTGTGTATGTGGGGCTGGTTTAGAAGTGCATGACCTCACTTACGAACAGGAAGTATATGTCCCCATTTTACAGATATGGAAATAGACTGAGAAAGTATGAACTGGCCCATCACACAGCTGGGATGTGGAGGGGGCAGGGATCGGAACCCAGCTCTGTTTCCCTCCAGGTTCATTGGTGACTGACTGTGATGCCCCGTGGGGTGTCTGGGCCACATGTTGATTGATTGAGATGATTACACCAGTGTTCTGTCTGCAAACAGAAGGAAAAATTTTGTCAAAAAAGGGGGGGGGGCAGAAACTACTGTTATATCTGCCTCCTTGCAAGGAAGGAGCCCAGAAGAAAGATGACTTGAAGAAATCCAAGGGTCTAAGTTTTTGTTTTTGTTTTTCTCATGCCCTTCTTATCTATTCCAGAAGAAGAACTTGAAAGCTTATGGTGCCTTCTAGGAAAAAGAAAAGTGTCAGGAGTGGAGTAGAAGTTGGGATGTGGGGCTGAATTGGGAGAATTGTCCCAAGAGGGCCTGCCCCGTACCTGGGAGCTGGAGGCATACGGCAGCCGCGCTCCCTGCAGCAGGCGGCACGCCCTGTCTTCATTGGCTGCGATTCTCTTTGGTAACGTGTAGCCCCAGTTCCGCTGTATTTGAAATCCCCACTGTCCCACTGTGATGGCTACAGGCCAGCCAACAGGCAGGTTCCCTAAAAAGGTCAGATTCAGCCCACTGCCCCCCCTACCCCCCCCACAGGTCTGGGACTCAGAGTAGATGTGTCAAGGAACATTTTAAAGTAAGGCTCCAGGGCTTGGGTACCTGGTGAAAACGTCCCCCGGAAGCTGTTAAGGCAGGCTTTGAGAGGGGCACCTCCGGGAGTCCTCTTGGCCCCACGTCCTGGCAGTTCTCCCTGCACGGAAGCGTCTGCAGACAGACACCCGCGCCGCAGAGCTTCTGGCCACGGATCACTGCTTTGTTCGCTAACACTCGGTGCAATGTAGGGGCAGGGCCACTGAAGCCCTGACCACCCCATGCCACCCCGTGCCACGCAGCCCAGCTCCCCTGCCTCATTACGTGTGCTCAGACACACGACGCCTTTCCTCCCCAGAGAACTGCTGTCAAAACTCTCAACGTAGGACTTGAGTTCTTGCGGAGGGGCAGAGGGGGTCACGGTCTCTCTCTCACTTCAGCCTTAGGCCCAGTGATGCCAGGGACTGTGTCTTTATTCTGCTCATCCCTCTATCCACAGCTCCTAGCACAGTGCTCGGCGCATGGAGGATTCCCGGTAGTATCTGTGGGGTGGATGAATGAGTGCATCCGTCCATCCGTCGTTTGCTTATTTCGATTCCGTCTGATTTTTTTTTTTTTTTCCTGAAAGGCGATTGCCAGGTAACGGGCAGCCTAAACTGCCTACACAGAACCTGAGCTGAAATGAAATGTGGTCTTTCTCTTCCAGGGGCACCTTTTTGGTGGCTGCTCTGACTTACCTGGGGAGTTTGTTCCGTGCCCAGGTTTCCTTCCTGCCAAATCACGGTCAATACTAAGAAGACTGTCTGTGAGGGACTCCCGGGCCAGGGCTGGCTGTCAGCGCTCAGGGCGGGACACCAGATCTGTAGAGGGAGGCAGCGGCTCTGTGGCATTTGTCCTTAGAAATAGGCCGTTCCATTTTCCATGGGCCCAAAAGCACACAAGTTACTGACCATGGCCCGTGGCAGCATGAGGTAGGACGAGAGGCTCTGTGCTGGGTGCATCAGGCCTCCTGGGGAACTCCTGGTGTGAGAATTTCCAGAACTGGACTTCTGCAGCTTACATGCTGCAGGTGTCGCCTGTGGCTCCCTCCCCAGGGTTCTGTTTCTAGGCACAAGTCGAGGAGGAGCCTGGAAGCCGGCTGTGGGCGTCTGGTGAGGAGTGGCAGGGCGCATACTGGAAACCACACTGGCCAACCTCGGAGCCCCAGAGGACAAGCCATTTGGCCTCCAAACATGCCTGCCTGGTTTATTGTTTGCTTAAATATAGGCCTCTCTCCCTGTGTGGGAGTCCTGTGTGGGGAAGGCTGAAAAAGGGGTCATCTCCTCCATACTGAGGGCCCTGGGTACAATGGCTGGTTCCCCCTGCTTGGGAGCCATCTTTAGGCAAAGATGCAGCCAAGGGTTCCCAAAGCTGAGAGTGGATGCTGGAATGACCAGTCCTTGCCCCCGTGGGTGTTGTTTCATCTGGGGGAGGGGGGGCCAGCAACCTGTGCTGAGATGTGGGTGGGCGGCTTTCCCCTGCCTCGCTCTGCCTGGGACCCCTTTTCTGTCTCCTGAGGGTGACTCGTGCTGCAGGTACCTGGACTCACCATGTCTCCTCCTTGCCCGCCTGCCTTAAGTGTTGGTTCCAGGCCAAAAAGTGGCTAGAGTCCTCGGGGGGGCGGGGGGACCCCATGGAATAAAGCAGGCCAGAGCCTGACTGTGAGGAGGCCTCCACCTCCCCTGCTGGCCTCGGCCACTTCCCAGTGGTCCGTCCACATTCTCTCGCCCAGGCGCCAGTGTGAGCATGGAGCCAGGCTTTGTCTGTCTGCCCAGGCACAAAACTCCTCAGTAGTCTTCAGATAAATAGCTGCCAGTCAGGAGAGACAGCTATCCCGTCAGAGTAAGCGAGGGAGATGGAATCCCAGGAAATCTTACCTCCCCTTGGTCAGACCCCTCTCTCTGCTCCTCTCTGAGCCACACCCACCCTGGCTCCCGAGCGGGCCTGCCTTTGGTCCTGCCACTGCCACTCTCTGCATGCCCACACAGCTTCGAGTAGGTGCGTTAACCCCTCTAGGCCTCAGTTTCCACATTTGTCAAGTGAAGGTCCTGATAGCACCTACTCATAGGATTGCTGTGAGGACTAAATGATTTAAATCTCATAAAAGGTTTAACACAGTTTAGGCGCATAGTAAGCCCTTGATAAATGTTAGCTATTGCCATTATAGTAGCAACAATAATAATGCTTAATATGATTATGGGATATTGGGTGGGGTTGGGAATCACCTCACCTCTGTTAGCCTTGGTTTCCGTATCTACAAAATAGACACAACAAGAGTCCCAAACTCACTGGGTTGTTGTGAGGATTGAATAAGTTCTTAGAACAATGCCTGGGAATAAGAAGCACTCACCAAGTAGTAGCTGTTGGATGATCATTATGATTGCTTGGTATTTTTAGTGAGTAATTTATTATTTATTATTGGATCTGGGTCAACGACCTATGACCTGATGGAAAGAGTTGTGCTGAGGGTCGAAGTCCTGTGTCACCAGCCCAGGAACTTTGGGCAGAGGTATTTTGATGACCTTAGGCAGGGTTACTGTCTCCATGTATAAAATAGTGCCCATGTTGCTTCCAAAGACAGGATGAATAGAAAGTGGGGGAACAAGTGTGAAGGTGTTTTGGCTCTAAAATTTCTATTTTAAGTAAAGTAGTACCTGAAATATTAATTAGAATCACTCCCGGCTGTTTAGATGTTAAATAAATAAATAAACCCTCTAAAGAAGAATGTAATGTCAAACGCTAGAGATTTTAAAATTCTGCTTGGCATTTCCTCCTTGCAAAAGGCTTGAACAGCCACAGAGGGGCAAGAAGCGGCCCCCGAGCCAGGTTTCTAAACAGAGGGAGGATCCATGAGCCGCAGATGTGATATATCCAGCGGCCTCTTTCACCTGTCTTTCCCAGGCATGGCCCCAAACCCAGAGATCCGGAGGGACCCTGGCAAGGCGCCCAGTCTTTCTCAAAGAATGATAGTCCACACAATTTAGGGATATATGGGAAACCTTTTAAAAAATTATTTTTAGGGGTGCCTGGGTGGTTCAGTGGGTTAAAGCCTCTGCCTTCAGCTCAGGCCATGATCCCAGGGTCCTGGGATCGAGCCCTGCATCGGGCTCTCTGCTCGGCAGGGAGCCTGCTTCCTCCTCTCTCTGCCTGCTTCTCTGCCTACTTGTGATCTCTGTCTGTCTGTCAAAAAAATAAATAAAATCTTAAAAAATATATTTTTAATGTGTAATAGAGAAAACTATAACTCACCCATTAAATTCTTGATTTTACTGATACTGTTTACCTCTTTACATAATTTTTTTAAATAGCCAATTTAAAATTTAAAATCTACTTACTACACGTGTACGTAAACATGACAAAAATCGTGAAGGTGGAAAAAAATGACAAAAGTTTGGGAAATGCTAACATTAAACACATCTTTATGGAGTACCTGTTACTTGCCAAGCCCTCTATAGTAGGCTGCTGGGAATGTCAGTTAATCACATATCATCCCTGGCCTGAAGCTTTCCATCTACTGTGAGAAATAGCCACACCCACGCTAACTAGGACACAATGTGAGAGGCGATACGCTAGCAGTGGAAGAAAGTGCAAAGTAAACCAGGTAAGGAGGGGTCCATTCCACGAGGTAGATGAGAAGGGCTTCAGACAAGAATGACATCTCGCTGTGTGTCAAGCATGCTCAGTCCTCCGGTTATGGTACGTGAGCAGTACTGTGCTGAACAGTGTCCCCATGGCCACAGAGCTCACCTGCTCGCGGGCCACAGAGGCTCAGACGTAATGATAAGGAAATACGTGTGGCAAATGCAAGTTTTGGTAAATGCCACAAAGGAAATGACCTTCAGAATAAGGGTAGGGCCCTTCTATGCAGGTGCAGTCAGAGAAGGCCTCTCTCAAAGATAAGGCTGAAACGCAAGACGAGAAGCCACTAGCCTTTGGAAGGGCGGCATGAGAATGTTCCAAGCAGAGAAGATGCAGGCCCTTAAAGGCCAGAAAGAACCGTGGGATATTCTAGGAACAGAGGTCAAGGTCAGTGTGACTGCAGGTCCGAGAACAAGAAGGCAAGTGGCCCACTGCCAGAGTCTCAAATGTCCTCAGGGGCCAGAGTAGAGTTTGGATTTGATTCTAAACTCCGTGAGAAGTCAAGAAGAATGACGGGGGTTGGGGGAGCTGTCATGAACAAATTTGGAGAAATGGACACCAGGCCAAGGGGACAGTTGGAGCAAAGGCCAGAGATGTGAAAGGGTGTGATGAACTTTAGGAACAGCCAGTATAGTTAACTGTAGGAAGAAGGAAGGGCGTAAAGCTAGAACAGGTGGGAGCCCAGTGGCCTAAGGCGTGGGATACCACAACGGGCACCTGGGACTTTAGATCTCTCTTTAAAGGCCTTAAATTGTGGTATAATATGCATAACAAAATCTGCCATCTTAGCCATTTTTAAGTAGGTCGTTCACTAATGTTGAGGATATTTACACTGTTGTGTAAGCCATCTCCAGAACTCTTCATCTTGCAAAACTGAAACTCCATACCCCAAGATAACCTTCCCCGGCACCCTTGGACCCTGGCAGCCACCACTCTGATTTCCGCCTCTGTGAATTTCACTTCTCTCAGTACTTCACTTAAGTGGAATTATACAGTATGGGGTTTTGTGTGTGTGTGTGTGACTGGCTTATTTTACTAAGCCTCATATTCTCAAGGTTCACTGATGCTGTAGCACATGTTGGAAGTTCATTCCTTTTTAGGGCCTAACAGTCCATTTTGTGTATATATCCCATTTTGTTTATCCACTCAGGTTCCTTCTACCCCTTTTCTGTTGTGAATAATGTTGCTGTGAACATGGGTGTACAAGCATTTCATCATGACCTTGATGTCAGTTTTTTCAGGTATATACCCAGAAATAGAATTGCTAGATCATTTGGTAATTTCATTTTTAACTTTTTGAGGAACTGTCCTACCATTCCCCACAGCAGCTACATCATTTTACCTTCCCACCAACTGTGCACAAGGGTTCCAGTTTCTCCAGATCCTCTCTAAAACGTATTATTAGGGATTAATCCTTCTAAAAATAGTAGTCATCCTAAAGCATATAGTGTGGTATCTTACTGTGGTTTTGCTTTTCATTTCCATAATGTTTAGTGATGCTGCACATCTTTTCATATGCCTGTCAACCATTAGTATGTCTTTTTTTAGAGCAAAGTGTATTCAAGTCCTCTATTTTTTAATTGGGTGATTTTTGTTGTTGAGTCGACTTTATCTGTGACATAGCAATGACAAGCTAAGGGGTTCCTGAGCAGGACATTAACATAGATCAGATTGTAAGTACACATCTGGCAGTAGGAAAGATGAAATGAGGGTACAAGCACAAACCAGGGCTCTCAGGGTGGGTGCTGTGATGACCCCATGGTGAAATGACAAGGTGGTAATGACCAACTGAACAATGACTCATGTCTGCTCCTGAAAATTGCATCCCCAGATTGGAAATCTATGTTCTCTCCTAGAGAGATGAGCTTCTCCTCAGGAATGCGTATGCTGAGTTGGGTGGATGATAGACTTAGCTTTCCTGTGTTTGGGGACCCACAGATTGTCGTTTTATGGTGCTCCTGACTTCTGAGTTACTGTCCCTAGAGAAAAGCACTATTGTCATTGATTGACCTGGTGTGTGGAACACAGCCTGTGCAAATCATTTTCTGAATGGTGAGCTGCTGGAAAAGCTGATAGAGATCCCAGATTTTACCCATCTGGGTTCACAGCTGACCCTTGTCAGCTGACTTCTAATCTGTTTTCCAGCAGCTAGCTGAGCTCTGAAATGTGTCATATAAGGCAGTAAGAAGGCCAAGACTCACTTGGTTACTGCCTTGAAATATAACAAATGACATTCTCTTTCTTCATACTAGAACAGGCATGAGGCTTGGAGTTGACAAACCTGGACTTGTCTTTGAGACTGAGCACATCATCCTCAGAATCTTGGTTTCTGCTTCTATAAAATCAGGGAAATGGTATCCCCCCTTTTGTTTTACAAGATACAGACTACATATTGCCTTATTCTGTGCTCACACCAACATCCTCCTTTTGTACTTGCCTGTAAAGCAGAGATGGGAAAGCTAAACATGGCAGTCCCCAGACTTCCCTGCGGCTCAGGCAGTGACTGGATATCTGTCATCTGAGACACTCCTACAAGACTGGAATCTAGAACTGAGTCCATTGGGAAGAGAGGGGGCCTGCCAAGGATCCTTCTTGGTGTTGTGGCTCCTACAGTCCTGGTGTGGCTATGCAGCCAACTATCCTGGATGTAGCTTTTAAAATCCCCACATGGCAGCTAGATGGTCTGACTTGGAACCAGCCGTTGGGGCAGTTGCTTCCTGCTTCCCCAGCACGTGCATTGTGGCAGCTGCCTTGGCTGGCCAGTTCTGCGGTATTGTTCCTGGGAGCTACTCCCAGAGGGATACCTGGAGCCCATCCAACAAGTTAGTAAGCATTTCATCCCATTTGCTGCAGAATTGATAGATGCTTACAAAATTGTTGGTGGTCTTGCTGAAGCTCTAGAGGAGCTGCTGTTAACCTGTGATGAATCCCAGGCTCATTTACATGTTTAGGAGGACAGCACAAAATAACGAACATTACTAGCACTCTTCTTGACTCCAGGAAGATGTTCAGTCAGTACCGGTTGGCTCTGAATGAAACTGGGACTCTTCTCCATGGAAGAGACCATTGCTTTCCTCTATGATAGAATCTCAAGGATACAAGGAAGGGATTTCTCTACCTTTTCTTTCCTCTCTGCCAAGTCCTCTCACATGCTTACAGATCCCCGGGAAGTTTTTTTGTTTTTGTTTTTATAAAGGGAAAAGGTTATCATTTAGAAGTAAGACTCAAAACTCAAATGTTCCTATATTCATTGCACTGGCTTGTGTTGAAATGAGGCGCAGTGGTTGATTTGGGCTCCTGTGCTAAAAGGGGGACTTGAGAAGGAAGGAGAGAGAGGTATGGCGGGTACTGGACCCCTGTCTATAGGAAAGAAAGAAGCCTGCAGAACCCAGGAAGGAAAGCTGGACAAAGCCTAGAGCTAGGAGTGTCCTCCTTCCAAAAGGACTGTCTCCCAGAAACACGTGGAGTGAGGATGCTGTACAGTCCGTGCCAATGCATGGCCGCCGAATCCCATTTCTATGGCCCCTGTGAGCAGCGGGAAGTTGGCCAGAACGACTGAAGTGCCAAGGGCAAAGGGATCAGAGACATGAAGAGAGACTGGAGAAGTAGGTGGGGACTAATCAGGCAGGGTCTTGTGAACTATTTTAAGGATTCCTTGTCTAGCAGTTACCCAACATTTTCTGCCAAGGGCCGGGCAGTCTCTGTCATAACCATTTCGCTCTGCTCCTGTGACCCCCGAAGCAGTCCCAGACAATAAATACATCATTGAGCAAGAGGCTGAGTTCCAGTAAGCTTTACTACAGGCAGCAGGCCGGATTTGGCCCCCTGGGGCTGTAGTTTGCTGATGCCTGGCCTAGTCTAAGGACACAGAGAAGATTTTAAGAGATAGAAGGAAGTGGGGCGCCTGGGTGGCTCAGTGGGTTAAAGTCTCTGCCTTCGGCTCGGGTCATGATCCCAGGGTCCTGGGATTGAGCCCTGCATCGGGCTTTCTGCTCAGCAGGGAGCCTGCTTCCTCCTCTCTCTCTGCCTGCCGCTCAGCCTACTTGTGATCTGTCAAATAAATAAATAAAATCTTTTCAAAAAAAAAAAAAAAAGAAGAAGTGTAAAAGACCCTCACACTCCAGGGCGGAGAACACAGAGAAGTAGTTTGCACACATACTTGGAAATGTAAATGATAGAACCTGGTGATGGGGTGGGAGAGGGAAGCATCCAGATCTATGCCAAGACCTCTGGCCTGTAGGCTGTTCTGGGCATCAGCTTGTTTATCCTTCTTTTTTTTTTTTTTTTTTTCTTCCAGCTAATGATTTGTTAAAACCTTTCCCAAAAACATTTTCAATCCAGGCCTTTCTTTTCCACTCATGGGCCCTCTATTGTTGTCCCAGTCATCAAGACCCCAGGCTGGAATCATCTTTGACTTTTTTCTTCCTAGGAGTCCTGCTCTTTCCTAATTAAGTATGTGATCTGTGCGCTCTGCCCCACCATCTGCAGTTACAGCCACACACCTCCTCACCCCCCATGACCTTGGTCTCTCTCTCCCCCTTCAGAACCTCTTGGTCTTCGTCAGTCCCTTCTCAACCACACACGTTCCCACCAGATTTTTCTTCACATTGGTTCCCACCCTGTCTGTAGGATTAATCTTGTTTGCAAAGATAAAGACCTACCTCCCTTTGAAACGTGTTCCTTGACATAGTTACACTACAGGATGGGGCCAATTACTTCTCAAAACCTCAGTTTGCTCATCTATAAAATGGGATTCATTTTATTAATAGAAGGAATAACATATTGGCATGAGTATTAACTCACAGAATGCATTTAGAATGTGGTAAGTGTTCAGTTAATATTGCTTGCCTTCTCCCACACTCCCTAAGAGTAGTTTCTTTTGTTGTTCTTATTTATTTATTTTTACTTTTAATTCTTTTTAGAGGGGGAGAGAGTGTGGGGGAAAGGGAGGAGAGGGAAAGAGAGAATCTTAAGCAGGTTTTATGCCCAGCACTTTGGAGCCCAATGCAGGGCTTGATCTCACAACCCTGAGATCATGACCTGAGCGGAAATCGAGTCAGATGTTCAACAAACTGAGCCACCCAGGTGCCCCCTAAGAGTGGTTTAAATAATTAAGCAAGTATTTACAAGTAAAGTACTTAGAATAGTGTCTGGCACATAGTATGTGCTCAGTAAAGGTTGGCCTTTTTTTTTTTTTTCTTAGTGTAAGTGTCAAGCAGAGTTTATAAACTCTATTCCCTCTGCTTGTCATTCCTTCATTATGATAATCAGTTTGGGGAACTTGCAGATCAAGAATGCAGGGCAGAGCAGCAGCTTGGAGCCAGAATGGGAGAAGATGCAACCGGAGGCAGGAGGAGGGTACTAATGGTGTGCATTTCCCAAAATCAACTTCACCTAATTTTTAATTTTGCTAATGGCTAGTCTTTATTTGAGATGTCATGCTGAAATAACTCTTTTAATAAAGGAAAACTAATGCACTCATTCCCCCCCCCTTCCTCTACATCAGCAAGGACTTGGTGCAATGATGTATATCACCCTTTTATTTTAATTAAGCATATAGCTGTGAGAAGCTTGTAAAAATGTTGCCAACCGAGAAATGCTTTAATGGATGTGAACTTGAGGTTGGCTTGTCCCATATATCTTTACTACATAAAATTGCCCTCTTCATCTTGCACGTGAGGGGAATAGACGAGCCCCAGTGTGCACCTCTGGGTGGAAGCAGTGTAGGAAATGGGGTGTTTGGGAACATGAGGACTGTGCAGTTGTGAGCGATTTCAAGCAGACTGAGAAGAGAAAAAGAAAAAGGAACACTGTCTTCTGTGCATGATCATGTGCAGGGAAATATCCCCTTGGAGGTTCTCTATCACTTTCCCTTTTCCATGTCTCGTGACCGATGATGTCTAAATACACAGATTTGGAGGGAAAAGATCCTCATTTTAAATCTGAGGCCTGGGATTAAACTCCAGTCTTCCAGCTCCAGAGCCTCTGCCTTCAGCCATCATGCTAAGCTACTCCCCCACTGAAGGAGTGTAGCAAGGGGTCACGAGGTCACGCGAGGAGAATGCAGTGATTCCATTCCATAAATGAAGGAGTGAGCGATGTGTCATGGGTATTGATGCGACACCTTGAGCCTGGTTTATCAGGCGCAAGTGTGGTCCAGGAGACTGAGTGGATGGTGTCTGTGATTCCTATTTAAACAAAAAATGAGGGGCGCCTGTGTGGCTCAGTGGGTTAAGCCTCTGCCTTTGGCTCAGGTCATGATCTCAGGGTCCTGGGATCAAGTCCTGCATCGGGCTCTCTGCTCAGCGGGGAGCCTGCTTCTCCCTCTCTCTCTGCCTGTCTCTCTGCCTACTTGTGGTCTCTCTCTCTCTGTCAAATAAATAAAATGTTAAAAAAAAATGGGAGAGAAATTCAGTTTAAATAAGCCAGGAAGATCAAGACTGAGAAACTGACTTATACAAAAGTGGTTTTTGTTTTGTTTTGTTTTGTTTTTTAAAGATTTTATTCATTTATTTGACAGACAGAAATCACAAGTAGGCAGAGAGGCAGGCAGAGAGAGAGGAGGAAGCAGGCTCCCTGCTGAGCAGAGAGCCCAATGCGAGGCTCTATCCCAGGACCCTGGGATCACAACCTGAGCCGAAGGCAGAGGCTTTAACCCACTGAGCCACCCAGGCGCCCCCAAAAGTGGTTTTGAGAGAAGAGACCCCCAAACACACATACTCTCAGAAGTAAGCTTGCCGTGAAAGATGGAGAAAGAAGGCAGGGATGCAGGGTCTTCACAAATGGAGGCTGTGTGGAGACCCTGCATCCCCAAATGGCCCCTATCCAGGACACTGCGTCCCCAGCCAGCGTAACTTCTCATACACCCAGCTGGCTCTGTGGAGAGCAAGCACAACTTAACTAGAGGCGAGGACAATCACCTCAGAATGAATTATTCAACAGTGAGACACATCACAGCCGCAGGTGGGAATACAGAACCCCCCCGAACCCCCAGTCCCGTGGGGCTAGATCTCACCCACTTCCTTATGCAGGTTTAGTGCACTTTCCAGCCCTGGTGAGTGGAGTGTACGGGCATTCAGGGGCTCTCCACACTGCTTCCCAAACCGCCGCCTTTCTCCACGATCCCAAAATACGGGCCAAATGAATCCAATCAGCATCCTGATCTTCCCCAAAGGCAGGGCTGACTTCCTTCCTCTGTAGCCTTTTATTGTCCTCTTCTAGATTCTGTCCGAATGGGATCAGACATCCCAAAGTCACTTATCTTCCAGAATCAAGGCCATTGTTAGAGTCTGCTGCTCCGGAAACTGGGTTCCATAATTCCTGCTAGAAAGAAATGACTGTTATTTCCACGTAGGAATAGCCAAAGCCCCTGTTTGATTTTATCTGTTCTAAATCGCTGAGGGAGTACTACTGACTGTGGATATTGATTCTTCTCAAAGTGAAGTCCGTAAATAGAAGAAACCATATTAAGTAATATCAAATTGAGTGCAGATTCCCAAAACATGGCCTGGAAAAAAGTTCTTAGCTTTTATGTTCCCACTTTTTATCAATGAGGAGGTGACTTTGAACAATTATGTATCGAATCCAAAATATAATTTATTATTGAAAAATTAAAGCACTCAGCAGTATTTAATGTGGAAAATAAAAAAGCCTAGCATGTGATTCAATTTGTCTTTATTAAATAAGGGACTTCTAAAGTGTTTTGAACAAAGAACATTATTTTTATAAAAATCAAGTACTATCTAATCTTACAATCTAAAAGTTCCTTGTCACAGCCATAGCCATTATTAAAAGCTTGGGTATCTTTCAGAAAGTTCCTATGGTTAATCAAATAGAATCAGACTACATATTGTTCTGAAGCTTACTATTTCACTTAACATATCGTGGCAATATTTCCATGTCGGAATGTAATTCTCTTCAAATAAACTTCTTGGTATTCTCTGATCTAGATGCGCTAGAATTTAGTTTAACACTAACCAGGCAACCATCAACAAGATTTGTTTCCAGCATCACTGAGACAGTGTTGTAGTAAACACCCTTCTGTGTCTCTCTGGACATAACTCTTGATATCTGTAGGCTAAATCTCTAGAAGTGGAATGGCTGGGTAGACCACTTTTAAGAAGAAATGAGATGGGCACAAACTAAAGCTGGGGTTCTTTGAGCTAGACAAAAAGCAGAGCTTTGCCATCCCTGTATCACCTTGAATGCATCACTGAGGCTGTGACATGGTCTTTTCTGAAGAGCTTTAGGGAGAACCCCCCCCCCCCCCCGTGCGCCAGGCCCAGAGGCTTCCCTGCCGCCTCACCTGGGTGCTTGTTGTGGGGGCATAACCCTGCCACGCGCCTCTGTCCATGGAGCCAAACCGCTGAGAGCTGAATTCTTCCACCAGACTGTAATTAATGGCGAGTGCAAGAAAGTTGTTGGAAACACAAATCGGGTTCACAAACCTCTTATAAAATATCTTCTAAAAACCCTCCCCTTAGCGCAGCCGTTGACATCGTGGCTGGGGCTCCCAGTGACAACTGATATATGAACTTCCTTTACCCAAGTATTACTAGCCCCAGGGACCCTCTAAATCTCATTTTCTTTTACCCAACTCGGAACACCGGGCAGAAATGCGTATATATGTAAGACGAATGCAGTGTACAGCTGAGACTTCCCCTGCTAGGAGTCTCTCCACACCTTGAATTTTGGACTCTCAAGCCATTTTAAAATGCGGCTTCATTTTTCTTCCCTGTCATTACCTGATTTCATCTGAACATCTCAGCATGTGGTTCTCTTTTCCTTTAATTCAGTAGATTTGGCATTGCTGTTTATTATATCAATGTGACATCTATCTAATGTAACAACTTTGGAGCACCAGGGTGTGTTTTGTTTCGTTTTGTTTTTAAAGGGGGGTTTAACTCTTCAGGGCTAACTGGAGACTGTTTCAATTTATAAAGGTGACTTTAGCCCTTTGTAGATCTTCCTCTAGATAGAAATATATTTGTAATCAAAGTGATAATCCATATTCCCTCATTCCTCAGTTGAGGTGAATGGAAAGAGACTTGGGGGAAGGCTGAGCTATTTATTCAGATTGTTTAAAGTCACAGTCTGTCTTGGGAGAGAAGATTGTATTAGCTTGATAAAGCTAACCCTTTCAGCCTGGGGAGAAAAGAATTACACAATAACAGCACACAGGTTTTCTTGGCTTCTCTGAAGAGGAATTAGATTTTCACACACCAAAACCTTCCATATTGGAGGATATGCTTCCAGAGATATACAGACGTAAAAGCAATACCAGATTGTTTTTTTGTTTTTGTTTTGTTTTGTTTGTTTGTTTTTTATGAGAAGCAGGAGTCATTACAACAGACCCCGGGGTTTAGAGAGAAGGCTGGCAGGGAGCCACAGGGGCATGGTGGAAGGGCTATGTCCATCTTTCTTCAATACAGACAGAATTTTGTAGAACAAGCAAACAAAACACAAAACAAAAACCTGTCGTTAGTGTCTGCGGCAAGGGGTGCCTTGTTTGGAGTTCTGGTCGGAATTTTTCAGCATGGAGTATTAGTAAGAAGCAAATAGGGAGCGGGCACCTGGGTGGCTCAGTGGGTTAAGCCTCTTCCTTCGGCTCAGGTCATGATTCCAGGGTTCTGGGATCGAGCCCCGAATCAGGCTCTCTGCTCAGCGGGAAGCCTGCTTCCCCCACACCCCCCCCCAACCTGCCTCTCTTCCCCCTTGTGATCTCTGTCAAATAAATAAAATCTTAAAAAAAAAGTAAATAGCTTGAGTGTGATTTTTGTCAGGGGACCAGTTCTTTCCCTTCCTGCAGTGCCACACACAGATTTGGAAGTAGGGGAGGAAGCAAGCTGATACAGAGGTGAGGCACAATGCTCCAGACAGAGCAGAGCAGGAGGAGTTTGGAGCAGCTAAAGTCTGGCTTACAAACCTCAAGGTGTGCTAACACTAGGACTTAGCTAGAAGCTGCCGTTGACTCTGGCCCTAAGCTCACATCCACTTGACCTTAGATAGGGTGTCGATACCAGATTTTTTTTTAAGAGTCTTTCAGGCTCTCAGGGGCGCCTGGGTGGCTCAGTGGGTTAAAGCCTCTGCCTTTGGTTCAGGTCGTGATCCCGGGGTCCTGGGGTTGAGCCCCACATCGGGCTCCCTGCTTGGCAGGGAGCCTGCTTCCTCCTCTCTCTCTGCCTGCCTCTCTGCCTACTTGTGATCTCGGTCTGTGTCAAATAAATAAATAAAATCTTTAAAAAAAAAAAAAAGTCTTTCAGGCTCTCAACCTGATGATGATGAGTATGCAATGATGCCTGGGGTCGTCTGTTCCTAGTTACTCATCATCCCACTGGAGGGATAGAAAAACTCCTATTTAGTGATCCCTTCATTTATTTCTGTCTCCTTTGTACCTCTGAAGCTGAACATATTAGTCATGTTGTATGACAAGGATCGCAGGGATATTCCCAGCTGTTTGGAAGGAGCGGGGGAGAAATGACAGGCAGAGAAGCCACTATCAATAATACAAAGCACCACGGGTGAGGTGTACAGCATTTTGCTGTTGTCAGCAATCTAGCTAGACCCCAGTCAGTCTCCTGTATGAGGTGTCCCCCAGTGGACTTGAGAGAAAAGTTGCCTGGAGAAAGAGATAGGGGGAGGGGGAGGTAAGAAAAGTCTCCCTAAGACTGAGAAATACATTATGTCTAAAATTGGCAGTCCTTTTTGATGAGTTAAGTGGAAGCGAGTTATGATCTAAATCAATAGAATTGATAATGTTTTCATCTTGAAAGGTTAACTGTATTTTTGACACTCCCCTATCTCCCAAGCAACTTGGCTTTTAAGAAAAAAAAAAAAAATGCTCTGGGCAAGGAGCCTCAGATACACTTAATTTAGGGCTGATGTTTATGACTGGTCATTGACCTTGAAATTCCATTAGCGCTAATGAAGGACAGTGCGGGATGCGTCCTGCCTGGAGTCCGGTAAGTGACGGGCTTGGTGCCTGCAGGGGCCCCCCTCCTCCGGCTCCGCACTCAGCTGGGATCTAACTTCACTGGGTCCTTCTGCCTCAGCCAGGCTCTTCTCTGCCTGGCAGGGCTCTTGGGAACAGCCTGCCCTGGCTGCAGCTTCTCTTGGGCCTGCCTTCCAGAGGAGAGGAGAAAAGTCCTGTTAGAGCAAGTTTGGCATTTGCTGTATAAGCTTCTCCTTTCCCAGAGCAGTGGAATTCCAATGCAGATATGCTGCTGGCAGAAATTTTCCATCTGAAACTGACACAGATAACAGTTGTAAATATTCTGCTATTGGTGGGATCGCTGGGGTTGTTTCGCCGAAGTATTTTAAAGTAAATTATAGACATTGTGACACTTTATCCCTAAATATTTCAGTATGCCTCATTAAAAAGTAAAAATATGCTCTTCCAAAGCTACAACACCACTGTCACACTTTCAAAAAATGAATAATTCCTCCGTGTCACCCGATACCCAGTCTACATTGTAAGTCCCCCATTTTTCTAAAAATATTTTTTTAACCGCTGGTTTGTTCACATCACAAACCTAACACCGTGTACACACTGCATGTAGTCGTTACTGCCCTTTTAGCAATAGCCTCTGGCCGCACGTGGCTACAAGCGCCTGAAATATGGCTCGTCGAAATTATGATGGGCTGTAAGTGTAAAATGCACCCCGGATTCCAGGACAGCACCAAAAACGAATGTAAAATAGCTCCTTAACAACCTTATATCAGTTGTATGTTGAGATTATGATATTTTGGATATCGTGGATATAATAAAATACATTTAATGTGTTTTTTATTTTTTAATGTGGCTACTAGAAAATTCAAGATTCTGCAGGAGCTGGCGTTTGTGGCTCGTATTCTGTTTCTCTTAGCGCTGGTGAAAAGCATTACCCTCTGCTTTTAAGAGAGTTCCTTCCTCTATTTTTCTCTTGCCCTTGACTTATTGAAGAAACCAGGTCCTGAGGTATCCACTTTCTGGATTTTTCTGATGGTTCCTCTAAGCTACAGTTGAATTTGTGTCCCTGTATTTCTAACAGCTGGTTCATTCAGCTTGCTCAGATTCAGGTTTAAGTCTTTCACAAGAAGCCTCCATGAGTGACACTGTATTTGAGACGCCCCTAATCTTTGTCTTCTTGCTGCCCTGCTAAGGTTAATCATTGAGTTCAGGTGGTTACTGTCTGATCCCTCTCTTCAAAGCTGTTTTTGGAGGCACCTCGGTGGCTCAGTTGGTCAAGTGTCTGACCCTTGATTTCGACTCAGGTCATGATCTCAGGGTTCTGAGATAAAGCCCTGCTTGGACTCTGCACTCAGAGGGGAATCTTGTTTGAGAATTCTCTCTCTATCCCTCTCCCTCTGCCCTTCTCCCTGCTTGTTCTCTCTCCCTCTCTCTCTATCTCTCCTCTTCTCTATCAAATAAATAAATCTTAAAAAGGGGGGGGCGTTTTTCCACCCTCATTACCAGCAATAATTTGTGACCAAGTATTTGGCACCCTGAATCAGTCTTTAACTTAATGATTTAACATTCATTGATAGCTGTTGCCCAAACTAATCATTTAATTGGAGGTTAAGTTGCAAAATGATTTTTTTCTGCCATTCTATTTAGATCTATTAATTCGAATTTCTATGTAAAGAAAAGCTCAGAAACCTAGACCAGTTGGTTACCCTGAAACACAGTTCCTATAGGGAAGATCAGATAAACACTCGATTGCTGCTCTGTAACTAATCAGTTTTCAGAATAAAGAATTGTAGAGTGGTGACAAAGGGGTTTCTTTTTCCTTACTTTTGAGTATTACTGTAAACTTAGGGGTTTTTGTGTATTAAATATCAAGTAGTATTTTGAATTTTTAGTTTCTGTCATTTAAAAATCTAGAAAAAGAAATTCAGAAATTTTGCATAAAAATCTGTATTCCTGGATTCCCATGAGAGATTGGGGGCTCCGGCAGTAGGCTGACATGCTCACCAGCCCCCATCCCCACTCCTGGAGTCCTCTGGAGGGGAGTTTGGCTCAGTCCTTAAACAGGACGTCTGCTCCCCTATTGGAGGCCGTCTGTGTCCAGCCACTGAGTCCGGTTCTCTGCCTCCTCCCTGTCTTCAGTGTGTGACCCTGAGTCCACCTTACATCAGGAATAAAGAAATGAAAGAACAGGGGCACCTGGGTGGCTCAGTGGGTTGAGGCTTCTGTCTTTGGCTCAGGTCATGATCCCAGGGTCCTGGGATGGAGCCCCTCATCCGGCTCTCTGTTCATCAGGGAGCCTGCTTCCCCCTCTCTCCCTGCCTGCCTCTCTGCCTACTTGTGATCTCTATCTGTCAAATAAATAAATAAAATCTTTAAAAAAAATAAAGAAAAGAAATGAAAGAACAGAGAGAAGGGCCTGACTAAGGGTGAAACAGCTCCATGAGGGGCAGAGCTGGGACTAGCAGCTCGGATTTCTTCCTCCCCAGAGGACCTTGATGCTCATCCTTGGAACCAGGAGGCTGTTTCCAGAAAGTCTGAGTAACAATACAGCAGCTAGCAGAAGGTGCTCCTTTGGTGTGTGCCCTGCATTTTCGTACTGCTGCCACTGTGGTTCTCTCTGGCCGTGATTAAATCTTTCCCATACCCTGGGCAGATTGGGACGCTGCCCACCGCATTAGCCCTACTTCGGGGCCCCCCTTGGGGACCATGACCTATAGAGTCTATGTGAATTACTCAAAATAGCATTAGCACAGGGCCTCTTTGGAGACCCCTTGGGCAATATTTATCAAAAATTTAAGTGCATATACCCTTTAAAACCCAGCATTTTCACTGAATTTGTCTAACAGATACATTCACAAAATATTCCAAGACTATGTGCCTTGAAGCTCACTGTCCTCACAGAAAGCTGGAAGCAGCCTTCACCAGGGGACCCGTTAATAGTTTACAGCACATCCATATGTAAAAGAATAGCACGTGGTCTTTTAAAAGCGAGACCTGCATGTGAAGATAGGGGCGAGGTGCAGTGAAGTTTAAAAGGTACCATTAAGTTAAAAAAAGAAAAATGTAGAATAGTGTGTATATTATTTTCTTATTTGTGCTTATTTTAAATATGTATAAATGCCAGTATATATATAAATGTTTTTAAAAAAGATAAAGATAACAAAATATTAAATTCTTTAGGTGTAGAGATGAGAGGTCAGTGTGAGGGAAAAAATAATTGATTTTACTTTCTGTTTTATACCTTTATGGGTTTTTTATGGACATGTATCAGTTTTTTAAAGTATTGAATTTGTAAACAAGTTTGAGCATTCAAACAAAGCAGCTGGGTTTGGAGAAAGTTAATGGGTGCAGTTTTTTAAATCTGGTCTTCTGGTCAGAAGGGCAGTCATGCTTTTCAGACTAGCGGCAATCATGAGTATCTACAGAGCAAGGTACAGTGGGGAAGGTACTGACAAGGGGAAAAGAGCTTGCTGTCAAATTAGGGAGAAAAGACCGACAGACCTAAAATGATTCTAGCAAGAACAGCCGGTCTGGAGTTAAAGGCTCATCCTGTCTTCTAGGCTATGGGAGTTTCAGGCTACAAGAGAGAATCTCTTAATCAGGAGGCCTGCAGGCTGGGGTAAAATCCCAAAGCCAAATGCATAGTAATAGATACATCAGGCTAGATAGGCACAGAGACAGGGGAGGGAAGTCTGAGGTCAGAGTTAGTGAGATAAGAGCACCGCAGGTGAGCGTGACTGCAGAAAGTTCAAGGCTTTGGTTTGGTGGGAAGTGGATTTGCAGCCAAACTTGGCCATTTGTCAAGAAGCCATGGGCAAGTATATACATCCCAGTTCCTTCATCTGTAAAGTGTGTGAACTCTATCCTAGAGTCATTAGAGAGATGAAAGGGTCTGATGCTCATTCAGTGGTCGGTCCATGTGGGATGAACACCCCAGTTCCTGCCTGGGCATGCGGACGTGGACGAAAAGAGAGGGGTTCATGAGAGGAGAAGTACAGAGGCAGCCTGTGGTAAAGATGGCTCAAAGCCAGAAGGTCTGGCGCTAATTTGTCACTCTACTTCCTGGCTGTGCAGTAGGCAGCTTTCCTGACGTCTCAGATCCCTGGTTTACCTATTAAATGGAGAGAAAGTGGAAAAAAAAAACAAACAAAAATTGGAGTATCCTAAGCACTTGATAAAGGGGAGTGATGTGCAAGTGAAGGTCAGTCCAGAAAGTTGAGGGTGGTCTGGGACAGCCAACATTCATTTACGCAGGCTAGGTTTCTGGTGGTTTCCAAGCATTACTATAGCAAGTCCTAAGACTGTCCAAGATAAGTGAGGCAAGCGAGCTAAGACGCAATGAAAAAGAGGTTTCTCCAAAAAGTGACGGAGCCCAGATGTAAATCTGAATCTATTAAAGCTCTGAACTTCCACTTTGCCCACTGCAATCCCGACGACAAATGTGCCACCGAACGGAAATCTCCCTTATTCTGAAATCAGGCTGGAATTACTTAGGTAATCGGAGGATGGTTAAATGATGGCTACTTCTTATGGCCAGAGTGCGTGTATATGTTTTCATTATGCTAACCTAACATTACATGCGGTGAGAATGTTTCAAGAATTTCCTAAGCCATGCATTTAATTTACATTTTGCAAAACCCCATTTTTAATCAGACTGTTCATTAAAAGCATACTCATTGGGAGCTAATGGTAAGTGAGAGAAAATGAGTTTAAATCCACATTGCAGCTGTTCTCCCACATGCACTCGTTACACCAGCGTTTGGAGATTGTGCAGAAAAGGGGGAACCTAACAGGACCACTACTACAGCTCAGATACTCCATAAATTATTCAAAACGTATGCACTGCGGTCTAATACATAGATCTGCTACATACATAATAATTATTCCCTCACAAGTGTTTTTAATCATTTGGTATTTAATTACATGCACTATTTGTCTTGGGAAGGCAGCCTGAGATGGGAGTTAGGGCAGAGAGAGGAGGCTGGCTTTCATCAAACCAATGGAGAAGCTGTTTGATTTTAAACCCAGCTTTTTTTGCTTTTGTACCTGGTGCAAAACATTAGGCTATGCTCTCTTTCCCAGAGTCTAGGATTTTCATTGGTGTTTTCATTACAATAGAGGATTGGGGGCTGTGGCTTCCCTCACAGTCTCCTAGGAAAGGCTCCAATGAAGACAAAGCATAAAGTGTGTTTTGTGAGAGGTTCTATTTGCAGACGTCATTTTGATCAAGTGTACAGACCCACTTGGCATTACCATTTAACTCTGCAAGTGTTGTGGGATGGTTTAATCCAACACGGATGCATGGCCAAGTAGGTGTATATGTGTGTAAACACACAGGTGTGCAGATAGATTATATAAATGTGTGTGTGTGTGTGTGTGTGTCTTTGTGGATAAAAAAATTTCCTTAAACAACTGGAGCAAGCTAATGTAATGAAAATTCTGCTCATTTGGATGTTTTCATCTTGAAGTTGGTTTTTCTAGGACAGGAGAGAGGAAGTTACATTGAACCTTTAGTTTCATTACTATTTAAGTAAACAGACTTCATCTATGTAGCTAGACCAAACCAGCCAAAGAGTTAAAGAGAAAACAATTGCTTAAAGAAGCTTGTCTTCATCCCAGATGTTTTGGTTCTGCACAAAATCATCTGATTATGTGCTTCTCTCAGCTTTGAAATCATGTACCGATCTGTCCGTGTTTAACAAGAAAGGGAATGCTGCGCATTTGTAACAAATTAAGTGAATGGGTTTAAAGCACAAAGGGCAAAGGGGGAGGTGGGACTTCTTTTGGGAGATAACCAGAGAGTATGGCCACGTCTAAGTAGACAGGTCCAGAGTCTTGGCTCAGTGGATCATGAGCTACAATACCTTAGAATATGCTCAAAACCAAAAACCCATTTTTGATGCAAGAAGGAGCTGAGTTGGGGGACCGGCACAGTGCAGAGGAAGGCATTGTTTTGGGTTTTTTGCTCTCTTACTTTCTGTAATGCCTAAATAAATCTTCAGGCCATATTCTCAGAACTCTAGGCCAGGGATTACAACTCAAATGCCTTCAAGTAAAGTAATTGAGTGAAGTGGGCAGGCATAATAAAATTATTTTTCTATGATGAGAAAAGCAACAATGCGAGCCCAATGACAAATGGCAGTGGACACAGGGACCTAATGTTAGGAGGCAACAGGGACTTCGGTCGACAAAACCGAACTCAAGATAAAAATTGCCTGCATCTTCCGTAGAAGGCAGCTGTCACTGAGATTCATGCGACAGGAGAGCCTAAGTGGATAGATCCTTGGAGTTTTCAAGAGTAGCCGGAAATTCAGATGTTTTTACAAATTTCCCAGTTTTAAAATGTTGGCTCAGGTTTGTTTTAAGAGCAGGCCGGCCGAATCAAACACCAGTTGGCACCACCTGTAGACAAAGGAGGACTCCACAAGAAGCAACACTGTACCCTAAGTACTGGTCTCTGTGGGAGAGCAGCTCGGGGGCTGTCCCTTGCTGTCCTAGATGCTGCTTATTCACATCTACACACGGGCAGGACAGATGTGTGACTGGAGGACAGACATCTGTGTGTCTGATACAGGTTTGCGTAGAGGAGTCCTTGAGCACGTTGGGAGAAAATGCAAGCACTGCATGGGTACCCTGATGTGGTTTCCACATCACCTCCCAATGGGTAAGGGAGCCACATGTCAAGGTCAGGGTTAGGTGGGTGTTAGGAGCGCCCCCGGGGGGCCTCGTCCACAGGGTTCGTGGAATGTGTGCCTCTGTATAAACTAGAAATGATTGCAGCTCCTCCATAGGTCTTATGTGGAAAGCATTTTTAGTTGAAATAGAGCTTGCATACCTTTATCTTTCTTTATGAAATAGGGTAATCAGGTTTGGAAGAATTGCAGTGGACTTTATTATCCGATCTGCGTTTTATGTTATTTCAGGCCAAGATAAATATGTAATAAGCCATACTCCCTGGTCTTCACGATTACTTTTTTTTTTTTTTTAAGTGCAGATCCTTTGTTTCCTTGCGCAGTTTGTTACCCTGATTATATGTGTTCTAAAATCCCTTTTCCTAAGAGGAAGAAGTCTCGGGAGCCACCTTAGGAAGAATCTATCCATAGCACCGTGTCCCTTCTTGGCTTAGCACTGTGGCCCATGAAAAGTCTGGGAATTGGAGATGCTATTAATTCAGACTCTTCACAACCTCCTGCCCTCTCCACCACTCATGCTGCTTGACATCAGGACTCACTCCCATAGAGTGACATCAGCTCTGCTGGAAACCTGCCCTTAGTCCTCCGCAGACCAGCCGTGGGCTGCATGCTAGTGGGGCAGACTGGGAGAAGATTTTGGGCAAGAGTGAGAAGGTTAGGAGGAAGAGGTGACTTGACTGTCACCGATGTGACTGACCTGGTCACCGTCTATCTCTTCCAGCATGTTTGCAAGGAATATAACAGAACCGCTCAAAAAGATGAGTATGCAAGTACAATAGCACAGAAAATGCTGACTACAATAAGAAATTATATTTTAATCTACTTCAAAATAGGCAATTCAAATCATTTGAAATTCAAAGATTCAAAAGGCATACAATGAAAATTTTTCTTCCCGCCCCTGTATATATGGCCACCCAGGTTATGCTATTAAGTGAAGAAAGAGCGTAAAGCCAAACCTTTCTCCCTACCTCCCTCTCTAAAAATATGTTTATTTATTCATGTATTTATTTACAAGCATATGTCCACACACAAATATATCTCTAGAGGGCTGGAAGAATGTTTTCCATGGTTGGATAGAAGGATTATAGATAATTGCTTCTACCTTCCTATATTTTCAAAAATGTCTTTGAGTGTTACTCTAAGGAAATAGTAAG
Organism: Mellivora capensis; assembly: GCA_004024625.1. Taxonomy (NCBI): domain Eukaryota; kingdom Metazoa; phylum Chordata; class Mammalia; order Carnivora; family Mustelidae; genus Mellivora; species Mellivora capensis. The sequence goes on along the minus strand of PISX010000015.1, from coordinate 173,863 downwards.
TTTCTTTATTTTACATATGATACCATCATTGAAGTTAGTAGGGGAAAATTGGACATGACCAATCATCCAAAAAAAAAAAAAAAAAGGAAGGAAAGAAAGAAAAGTTACTCATTTTGTTGCAACCCAGAACTCACAATCCATGGTGCTTGATACTTTTGCAAGCAGCTTTCCCGGCCTCTGCCATAGATGTGCTCATACTTGAATATTGCTGAGTAAGTGGCCTTCTGATTAACAGAATATTCAGGATATCTTTTCTGTTACCTATCCAAGAGAAGAGTAACTCAAAGGAAAAATATTGTGCACACCAGGATACAGGTTTGAAGGAAAGAAGAACAGATCTAGCTGGAAAGCTGTAGGTAAATTTACATCTTGATAAGCCAGGAACAGAGATGAGGAAGAGGACAGTGGGCAGTGCTCCAGTGATTTTTCCCCTTCCAGTGCGAGATCCTAGCACCAGGCTGCGTCGTCTTCACACTGTAGTTCTGTGAGGACACGGGGCTTGATGGAGCAGAGGGCCTGGCATCAGCCGCTTGGAGCACAGATGTTTAAAATACTTGCTGAGAAAGTGTAAAAAAAAAAAAAAAAAATCCCTTCCTTGCTCCCGGGAACAGTAAAAGGGGGCTCTGAAAGTATAATCACTCACTTTACTTTTAACTTTCAAGTACACATGAATAAATTATGAATACTTTCTTATAAAAATTATAGTACAGATATATCAAAAGTTATAAAGTATATGGTTTGGGTCATATATTTTTTCTTGTCCTCTATTTTTTATTGCAAAAATATAATTTATTCTCCTTAACCTTTATCTCCCAATTCCACTCCTTGCTGAAGAGAACACCATTTGGGATCTAGACAGAACTTTTCTGATGCACTTGCTTCCAAACCCACAATCACACACAGATACATAGTGAGTGCATGCTTTTTTTTAATTAAACTCTCTAGGTTTTTTTTTTTTATCCCCATGGGCTCTAAATCTCACTTATTCTAAAGCTCTTTTCCAGAGCAATAATGTTTTCCACATATGAATCACCAAATGCTAAATGTGCTCTTCTCAGCAAATGCAATTCATTTGAGAATAACTCCCAATAAATTGCCTGTGATGTTTCTTTATTGCCGCAGACAATGGACAATGCCAAGGCAACGAGGGGTCGCACCAAACCAGTCATTAGTTTTAATGCAGTCTGGCAGTTTTAATCCTTTCTGTATTTTTAAGTGTAACAGTGTGGTATGGTGTGTTAAGATATATATTTTTTTCATTCTTTTCTTTCTTGAACATTAAAACATAGAGGGAAGGTGGGGAGGGTAATGTGATATTTTCCTTATGAGAAAAAAAACATGGCTAACCCCATTTCTGTAGACTCCGAGTGATGTGGGGCAGAAATTTGGACTTGCTGATAATTAGGGTTCCGGGCTTGCTGTGTCTAGCACACCCACGGAGTTCTCGCAGGATCTTGTATTTCTTTAGTTTCCATCCCCTCCTAACGCTTTGCTGCCTAATAGTCAAAACCTCAACCCAGAACTTATTCAGAAACTAACTTCCACGTGTGAGTATAGGATACGTGATGAGGACTGTCCATGAAACTCTTCTCAAAAGTGACTGCCCCTTCAAATTCTGTCATAGCCCCATTGCCTCATTAATGCTAAAGCTTTAGTGTGACCCCAATAAATGAAAGATGCTGAAATAAAAGTAGTATTTAACTCCTGAATATTTGACAGTGTTAAACCAGGAAAATACCAGCTTCTTTCCAAGTCAGAAGTCTAGACCTCATCTCCGTGTGCATGGCTATGGAAGTCTGCCCTCCCCTCTAACGGGGCAACATCAAGGAGAAGTGGGGGTACAGGGTGGATGGGGTGAACTGAGCTCTTCCAAGTAACCATTGGGGGTTTTGCAAAGGCAGGGCTCAGCCCTGGAGTCAGAGAGATACGTTCAGTCCCAGCTCCTCCTTTGCTTTGTGCCCCTGGGTGAGTTGCACTTGGGACCGTAGTATTTGCCCTAAGGTCTCCTTACTTATAAAATTACAACGGTGGTGATTGCCTCTGCCTTGTTTTTCCAGTGGAAGTAGACGCAGAGTAGGTCCTCTTCAAGTGTTGGTCTTTCTGCGTTTAAGTGCAGACTTGAGCTAAGACCCCTGGGATCTCGTGGTGCTTTAATGGCTACCGCCTTGCTGGGGGGCAGAGTTTGGAATCTCTCTTTAAAGAAGGTTGTGAGGTTATAACACTGAGGAAGCCCAGGATTATCTAAAACTCCTGTGCTAGCCCAGGGCACCTTTGGACCGCCAACACTGTGGCACGGAGGAACTGCCCTCCCCCAGAGACCGGTGATCTGACCCATTTCGTTATGGGCGCCTCTAATTATGCACATGTGTCCATCACCATGTATTATCTCCATAGCAATTCGCCCTCCTGCCATTACGTCTGCCCCCAAAGCTGGAATTAGCATTTTGCAGTGATGTCTGGGAATTTTTCCTCTGTTCTCCTGATAGGAAAGAGAAATTTGAAAAGTACGCCAAAATGCTTATAAGGATAGCAGCAACGTGATAAGGGCTAGTTAAGCATGTGCAAGGTATTTTTATCACTGTTGTTATTTCTAAAGTAAAGTTTTCTGGATTAGCCCCACAGGGGAAATAAGAGTCAGAATGTTTAAAGTTTCATAGCTCCCTCTTTGAGGGAGCTCTGATTCACCGCTGTGAATACACACACTGATTAGCAGGAATGAAGGATCGGGCTATATGGGGCTTTTCCCTCACTGTTCAGCTTCTCAGCTAGTCTCCTACCCCAGGCAACCTAGCAGGACAGGCCGGGGCGGGGCTTGGTGGCAGAAGAGAAATGTGGTTTTTTTTCTTACCTAGAATGGGCGGCCCCCAAGTCTGTTAACTGTAAACAAGTTCAGATGAGGTCAAACTGAGTCTCCGTGGAGTGTGCTGTCCCTGACTCTGAACGCTGGTCAGCTTCTGGAAATGGCACAAGAGGGACAGAGTGCTAGAAGCAGGTGCCGTGGGCTAGAGGGTTTTAGCCCTCTCTGCTGAATGCTCAGACGAGGCACTGACGTTTGTGCCTCAGCTTCCTAGGAAGCAGTCGGTAATGCTCAAAGTCTGTCAAAGCACTCTCGTTACTGGGGGTGTGACAACACCGGGTTCCCCTGTCCCCTCTCCACAGAGAAGCTCCAGTGTGATCTGTCTTGTACATCAGGATACTATTGGAAACACCCAACAGACAAAATAATCCTGCGTGTAAATAGCAGTCTGAAACCCACCGAACTAGTTTAAAACATGCTGGAAGGCACCATCGTGACTCTGCAATGTTTACGGGGAGTAGGGAGGGATAGACAGTAGAGATGGGGGTCAGGGGCAATGACAAGAGGTGGGGAGGGGAGGGAGGTGGGTGGAGACCTTGAGGAGGACCAGCCAGGGGGTACTGACCTCCACCCTGCACAGCAGGGATGACCCAGGGCCCATGACCCCCAAGCCATTCATTCTGTGCCCCCCACAAGGGCTGTCTTTTTGCCTACGGGATTAGAACAAAGAGCAAGGGATCCGAGGGTCCTGCCCTAGTTTTCTGTAACATTGGGATTTGGGGGCAAAGCCACAGCTCTCTGCTCTGGAGAACAGGATCCAGCCCCCCAACCCCACCCACCCCCCGCCCCAATGAAGTGCTGAGGTGAGATACGTGTATGACCCATCAGAAGATGCAAAGACAATTAAAGCCCTAGCATGGTAAACCTGCTGAAGCAAGGACTCCGGGTTTCCCCGGGGCACCAGGTTCACACCCCCAGGGAAGCCAGCTGCTTTTGAGTTCTTTCTCCATCCATCTGCCGCCCCGCCCTCTGGTGCTTAGGACTAGGGCTGCGCCTTCCCGCGGAGAGCTGAGAGAGGAGGAGGCTTAGGGTGACACCATGACCATCTGTGGCCTTTTCCGTGAAAATCCACATGTAAATGGAAATGCGCTAAAATATCAGTTATTTTTTAACAATAGAGCATGAGGAAGACCTATTCCTGCTGGTCTTCTGGTTCCATTTCAAGAGTCTCATCAACATTAAGTAAAGAACTGTACCCTCCCCTGCTTAGCACCTCCAGTGGCTCTTCTTGTCCTGAAATCACGTCCAGACCTGATCCCGTCGGCCGTCACCTCCTCTCTTCCCCACCAGCTTCCGCTCAGCCACACTCTGCCCTCGCCGCATTCTGGCCACTCTCAGCCTTGGTCTACTCCTCAAACCGCACCGTCCCCCTTAGCCCCCACCCCGGCGGACTCTACGCCAGCAGTTCTGGCCATGCTGACATCACCCGAAGCCTTGGTTAAAACTCAGGTGGCCCAGAGGCCGTGCCGGACTTTGTTAGAATCTTGGCTGCAGACTTAACTGTTCGTTTTGTTAGGTGTAATAATGCCCAATGGTTAAAGTCCTTTTTGATTAGAATGGCATCCTGGAATACACACACACACACGCACACATGTGTGTGTAAAATGAGATGATGTCTAAGATTTGCTTTTAAACTACCCCAGAAAGAAAAAAAAAAAAAAGTGTGTATGTGGAAGGAAGGGGTGGGGAGGGGTGAAATGAAATTAACACACTATTGATACTTGTTCACGTTGATGTTTATTATACCATTCTCCCTACTTTGGTGTCTGTTTTTAAATTTCTACCAAAAAATAACATGTATTTCCTCAGGGGAAAAAATATGCAAGTGGCTTTTTCATAAGTTTTCGGTTTAGACTGTCTAAGATTCCGTCTGAGAATCTGCATTTCTGGTGGGTTTCCAACTGACACTAATGCGGCCGGTCCAGAGACTACACCAGCGCCACCATTTCCCTTGCCTGATTCCTACTCACCCATTTGAGCTTCAGTCTTCCCCGGCTGCCTTGCACGGACTGAGCGCTCCTGTTACACGTGTTCCTATCATGCAAGCGTCGAACTGAAATGCTCATCTGTACAGTTGTTTGCTTATGTTTATCCTCCCTATAATTCTGTAGACTCCATGAACAAAGATCGTGGCCATCACCCACCACCTGTGACGAGCATGTAGTAGGTGCTTAATAAATGTTTGCTGTGTGGCTGAATCTAGAAAGACTACCCATTTCAAATGCAGGCGGAGCATTAGGAAGGCTGTTCGTATGTTGCAGAGAAATAACAAAAGACGACACCAGCCCAATTAGCCAGATCGGCCAGATGCTCCCCAGCAACCTGGGAAATGATAACTAGTGCACCCAGACCTCCCTGACATTCCGCCCTTTTTTTTTTTTTTTTTTTTTTTTTTATAAAACAGAACAATACATGTGGAGGGCAGAAGCTTTCTCCACAGACTCTGGGTTCTGCCTTCTGGCCTCAGGCTGGGTGATATTGGGCACATCCTTTCTCCCTTGAGGCTTCAGTTTGCCATCTGTAAACCCAGAAGGTTCAATCTTCTACCCTAAAATTTGTTGTGAATCATAGATTCTGTGCAAAAATGCTTCATTCCAAATAATACCCAATGATGGTAGGGGTGTTTGGTCCTTTTCCCTAATGTTAGCCAGATCATGTCTGCAAAGGAAATCAAACTGGGAAGACTTAAGCTGTTTCTTGATTCTGGAGCCTTTGTTCAGTGCCACCCTCCCCCAGGAACTCGCAGGAGGCTGGCTGTGAAAGGTGAGGGGCCACAGATACAGCCCCCATACACCAGAGCCTCAGGGGAACCAGGGAGCCCAAATGTTTGAGCAACACTCCCTTCCTGCTTCTTGTCATTCTGCTTTATTTAGGGCACGTTCAAACCAGTGGGCCTGGCCAAGGTTTCAGGTTGTGTGTATTTCAGATAAGTGCCCCCAAATCATTTCTATATTTTTTTTCTTTCTTGCAATCCCAATTTCAGATAGTAACTCTGAATGTACATCATAATACTCCCATCTCTGCTCGTTCTGCCTGGAACGTACCAGGAGGACCCCACTACAGCATTACAAATGCTCCCTATTGCTTAACTGGCTCACTTTCACGTTTTGAGCACATTTGTACTTGCCTAGAAGTCTTCTCTTTGCTTTCTATCTTTGGGGACAGAGACTACAGTACGACACTTTTATACAAAAATTAATTGATTAGAAAAGCTGAGACCAAAAGCATTAAGAGAGAAGCGAGAGTCTTGGCCTCCTTTGCCACATTATTTAGTTAGAGAAGATAGGCTTTTAGCCTGGCTTTTACAGAAGAAATTTAGAATACGTTTGCCCAGATATTTTGATGTTCTGGTAACAGCCTTCTCAGTCGTGATGCTTTTAACCTTTGGCCTCCTTGGGGTTCTCTTTGTCAGGGCAGAGAGGATGTGCCCTCCTCTGTGTGTGTGTATCAGGGAGTTCCAATTACAGATGATTGAAAAAGCAAGCTCCGAAGGACCAGAAGAAAATGAGGGCGTTCGCAGGTACAATGATCTGAGGCTTAGAAAAGTTGATAAGAAGGATTAGACTGAAAAATGAAAAAGACTCTTAAGAAAACCTAATCCATTATAGGGCCCATTACGTTACACATATTGTCCAAAAATCTCATGAATAAAGGGGAAAGAAAAGAACGAAGGAAAAAAACCTGGCCTCAGTTCAGAATGTCAGTTATGTCTCTTTTTAATCCTCTTTTTACAATTTATTTGATGTTTTGAACAGTGGCCAGAAAAGCTATTATAACTATAAAACATATTCATTGGTATAAATCTCATTAGGTCGAGTGATTTAATTAAAGTATTGACATGCTTAATTGATACATGTAAGCCAAGACCGTTTTCATATCTCATTTCCATATGCTTTCTGCTTTAAGAGAATCGAGGAGCTGGAACTTTAAAAAAAAAAAAAAAAAGTCTCCCTCCATAAAAACTGCCATAGATTCATCAGTGCCTGACGTCCCAAGGGACTATTTCCTGCCACTCTCTTGATTCTGAGCCAGCTACTCCTCTAAGTGGCGCTGCTCAGAGGGACGGTGATGTATACCCAGCTCGAGTGCCTGTCAGGCCCTCTTATGATCAATAGGAGAATATTTATATTAATAAAGCATCAAGTTAATTAAATAAAATGGTCCTCTGGGTAAACTTAAGATACTAGAGGATGGGCAGGGATCGATATATTCTGCCATTTGAGCATTAAGTATGTGCCTTGAAATTTTATGGAGCTTTTAAAAACTCGCTTTGTAATGTAAAAAGTTTGATACCTCCGCAAGTTTTCCTCTGCCAGAACCTCTTGTGCCTGCCTTCTGCAGCTGAGGGATGCAAGGACTGGAGCCAGTCCTTAGAGATGGGTGCGTGGGTGAAACCCCGCTCCCGTCCGTGGAGGGGGCTGTGGTCTGTGGACAAGGCTCGGGAGGGGGTGGAGGCCGGAGTTCTGTGCAGGGTGCAGGCAGGAGGGTGACAGTCCCTTGGTTCCAGAGCAGCCTCCCATGTCTGATGGAGGAGAGACCCTGGATCCCCTCCCTTTCTTGCTCCCCTTATCCAGAGAAAGCCCAGCTGCTAAGGATCTGTGGAGAGGGATATCTGCAGAGCTTCCCCCTGATCTTTGACTCTTGCTGTCGTCTGCCCCTCATTCTCCCAACCCAGGTCTTTCTGCATGTTTGCTCTGGTCTCCACCCCGTGTCGTTGGTCTCACATCTGTGCTTTTCTCTTTCTCTGTGCATCTCTGCCTTTCATGATCTCTTCTGGGAAATCACTGTTTCTGTGCACGTGTGTTTCTCTCTGACTTTTGTTTTCCTTTTTTTACCTTTTGTTTTCTCTCTTCTGTCTCATTGTCAATCTCCCTTCCTCTTTGTTTTTGTGTAACTGCCTTTTTTTCCCCTCCCTCTTTCTCTATTGTTCTCTCTCTGTATCTCTATCTCTCAGTCTCATCTATTTCTCTGTGTATCTCTGTCCCTCTCTGCATGGTTTCTCCCACCCATCCATAGCTGACTTTAAAGAATATCACAGACTCGGTCCCTCCACACCAGCACTCAGAGGCTAACTTTCTGGTTCCTTCCTCTTACTCCCACGGCAGCCTCCAGGGTAGGTCTGGGGATAGGAGAGAGGACAGAAGCCCAGTATCTTGCCTTGAACAGCTGAGTCTGTCTCCAGAGGTGACTTTCATTTCCTAAGAGATGACGTCATACGTGCTGTCCCTTTTTGTCCTCTCCCGCAGACTATGTTTTCTTCTTTTCTTAGCTTTCACCCATAGCCCCTAACTCCATGGTCATCTTATTAATGATGACCTTACTTTGAAATGTAAGCCACAGGAACGTTTTAACAGGGTAGGAAGGATAACCAGGGAATTTGCTTTAGTAGCAAATTCAACTCCCCTTCCCATCTTGAGTGACCTCAGCCTCTCTACTTGTGGCTCTTTGCTGCACGGCTCTGGACCCCAGGCAAGCTCATGCTCCCCTGCTTCCTTCGGAAGGTGGAGGGCTACTTTGATTTGTCCCGAGTCCGTGCACAGGCAGCTGGTCACCAGCTTGTCCTCAGTCCGGAGCCCACATTAGGGTTGAGGACACCTCCCATCTAAACCCTGCCTGACTGGACCCTCCAGCTCTCCTACCAGTGGTCCCCCCAGCTGCCTCCTGCCCTCCTTCTCATGTCCCTCCTCTTTGTGGCACCTCCTGCTGGCTTCTCTGCACAGCAGTTGCTGTTGGATCTGTAGGTTCCAGCCAGCTTCCGAGAGGGCGTGCAGAGAGCTGTGGGGCTTTAACGCTGTGACCGTCCATCCTGACCACGCATCCCAGGGAAAGCCTGGTAGAATCTGTGAGGGCAGGTCTCCCTGCAGGACCCAGGGAAGCTTTGAGGCACGGCAGGCTGAGCAGAGTCCAGGTGTTGCTCTCTTTGGTATTAAATTTGACTGGGAATTGCTGCTTTGCAGTTTGAGCTCTTATGTAATGTTCTCCAGGACAAGGAATGTGGGCGGATTTTCTTGTCATCTACTCATAGTGTTTTGAATGCAGACTTGAATAGATACTCATAATAACTGGTATTTATCATCTGCTTCTTACCAGCCAGGTAACATACAGCTCTAAATTCATTAGCCATTTTATAATAATTCCCTACCATGAATATGTTCATTGTCCCATTTTACAGATGAGGAAACTGAGGCTCAGAGAGGATGATCTACTCATACAGAGTCACATAGCTAGCAAGAAGCCAAGTCTAAATTCACACCGAGGTTTTCTGGCTCCTGAGCCATGCTTCCAGTAGCGTGCCTCGATGTCTCCTGGAATCCTGACTATAGGCAGGACGTCTGGGGTCACTTACGAAAGGAGGGAGCTGAGTTACCAGGCAGAGTATGGCTCGGGCAATGGTGAATGAACAGAGAGGCAAGGGAGGTGTTTCAGAAGGAGTCGCCCCTCTATCCCTGCTCTCCACCCCCAACTCCTGCTGTGGAGTTGCTACCCTCTTTGCCTGGGACAGGGGAGTTCGGGGTATTGGGCATCAGACCAGTGACAGCAGCCCCACATTCATCACCGCTTACTTTCATCTCTGCGGATCACTGGGTTCTTCCAGCGCACGGCCCTCATCTCCTGCCTTTCAAGCTAAATGTCCAGAAGCAGGTCTGGGATTAAACCTCAGAGTTAACTTCAGGTTTGGTGTCAGCTTATTGGGCTGCATCCGTTCCTACATAAATAAGCAAGAGAACAGCATCTATTCCGCCCGAGTCGATACCAGGACATCCACAGGTGTGAGTTATTAGCAATAGCTGTAATTGTTTTGAATGAAACAATAAATAGTGCAGGGGGTCGCGGCGAGAAATGTCATGCTATAGTATTAACATAGCTTAATGGCTTTAGCTGTGATATGCTTCACCCAACCCTGGGCTTCGAGAAGCTGGCTGTGCAGCTCAGGGCACTGAGCTCTTGCTGAATTGCTTTCCTGCTTGGGCAGAAGATGATTTTGAGCCTTTCTGAGGCTGCATTGATTTTACCAGCGGATGGCCCCAGGATAGCATCTCACCTTCATCCCTGAGGTTTCACTTATTTAATGGGGTTCTGAAAAGTTACAAGAAAGAACAGGCATACACAAGCCCCATTTCCTTGATCTGCTGCTCTGCCTTCCAGGCTCCAGCCACTGGGCAGTCACAGCCTAAGGCATAATCCCTCCCAACCCACCACCCCCCGGCCCCTAGGGGCTCCCGTTTCTTCAGTGAAAATGAGCAGAGGCAGAGGACGAGCCCCAGTAGCATATCCTGCAGTGGAGGAAGGAGGAGTTGCTCAGTCCATAAAACGTGACTCTAGGGTCAGGCACACACGGAGTACCCAGAGAAAGGATCCTTTCTTCATGACCCAGTTGAACACTGAACATTACAGGGATAGAAATCAGGAAATGGCTTTACCTGCTCCCAGATGACAATGCCTCAGCCCCTTGGCCTGCCTCTCTGCTTCTCACCTTCCCCAGTTGGACTCCTTAATCCTCAGGCTCCGTGGGGGTTTCCACACCTCTTAGACCCTTTGGCAGAAGGGAGAGTGATCACGGAGCAAATTATCACAAAGATAATCAAAACTTTCTCACTGCCAGTCACCCCCTTTCTGACATGTCCTACAGTTTGATGCTACAAGTGTCTCCTTCCGTCCCCAGGGTTTGATTATCAGTATTATCCTAGTCCCAATGAGTGCCGGAATTCAGAAGTGAGGAGTGGAGGAGGGGTTGTTCTTGTAGATGTGTCTTTGTCAGGCACACAGCCCTTTTCTGAACCGAATTCATTTTCCAAATTCTTGGTGTCCTCTCAGACCAGGTTTAAACCCTGTTCCGAAAAGCCAAACCATTTGCTTAGCCTCCCTTCCCAGGTACCTGCTCATTCCCACTCTTCAGGGTAGCTCACTAAACCCGTCTTAATCAGAGACTTTATCGGTGGCTCCTTAGAACGCAAGCCTGTTCTAGTGGCATTAGTTCTTGAACCCTGCCCTGCATCAGCCAGGCCAAGATAGAAGGGTAGGGGCACAGGGACAGAGCTCTTTATAATCTGAAGGGATAGACGGGACTTGGGGAGAAATCCCTGTAGCTTTGTATTCTTAACCATTCATGAACCAGGCAATGACATGAAATCATTTTTGCTTATTTTTAATCCACTCAACAAATATTTTTTAAGCGGTGTGTCAGCGCTTGGGCTCAGCAAAAGTTTCTGACCATGTGAGACTAAAATTTAATGAAGGAGCCCGTGGAAATGACCATGTTTCCATACAAGCTTGACCTTCAGTCAGCACAAGGATTGGCAAGCATGCGATCTCTCTGGATTCAAACTCACTTCTACCTGTGGCTAAGTCCCTAATCTGCCTTGAGCCTTTGGATGAGGTCAGATTTAACAGTGCCCGGGGTTAAAGGACCACTTTTGGTGGACGGTATGGCATTGCGTTGGAGTTTTCTTTTTCCGAGGCAGTAAGGGGTACAGGGACAAGAGATTAAGTCAATCACAGACATGCTCTCCTTCCTGATGCCAACAGAAATGGGCCCAAGTGGTCACTGAAAACATGAATTTGGAATCTGCCAGAAAAACATGTTAGAAGGTACACTTTCCAGCCCCCTTAATTTTTGCTAATTGTACAAGCAGAGCCTCGCCTATGGGATATTCTGCCTCAGAACCTAGGCTATCAGGCCACCATCTGGGAGGCAAATGAAGGTGCCCAGGTCAGCAGTTAATCCCGAAGCAGCCCAAAGGCGCATATTTCATTTCAGAACAATTCCATAAATGCTCCCCCAACCCCTGTTGCCTCCACCCCCTGCTCGTAAAGTTTCATCTCCTAATTGCAAAAGCTTTTTGGCATGGGAATGTCTTTGTGAAGAAGAGAGGACTCAATTTGGGCCATCTCTCTAAAGAAGACACGGGAACAAGGACGCTTCTCCAGTTAATCAGCAAATGCTTGGCTCCAGCTTTCGGCCGGAGGATCGATTTACATAAAGCTATTCTCAAGATGAATTTGCCTCCCCCTCTGCTTCCCATTCACTCCCCTTGTCCAGCCAGTCTTAGATGTGCTACTGGATTTCGGATTGACGGTGTCAGCTACAACAATCAAATTAGGGATGAAAGACTCAGAGGGCTGCCAAGGGAGAGGGACGGAGGGAAGGGAGGGGATAGGAACAGTGGTATGTCAGCCTGGAAGGAGGATGGATTGCACAGAAATGGGCTCCCTTTCCCCAACTCCATTGAGCAGATGCACAGCTCCAAACAAAGGAAAAAAGGAAAACCCTGGTCCCCATCTCTTTGAACTAGGTGGATTACGCGCCACCCCCCCACAACGCGTGCACGCGCGCGCGCACGCGCGTACACACACACACACACACACACTCACATCAAGATTGGGAAATTAAACCAAAACATTCCATTGGGCTTAAAATTGGCAAAGGGCTATCTCAGGCATGTAATTCAATCCTTAGGATCAGGTGATTTTCAGCATCAGGTTTCTGCCCACAATGTAAGAACACCATAGTCTCAATTCCACCCCCTAAAGGGTATGTGGCAGTGGACGCACTAATTCGAGTCAGATGCAGGTAGTTAGAATCCTGGTGATGGGGGCGCCTGGGTGGCTCGGTGGGTTAAGCCTTTGCCTTCAGCTCAGGTCATGATCTTGGGGTCCTGCGATCAAGCCCAGCATCGGCTCTCTGCTCAGTGGGGAGCCTGCATCCCCCTCTCTGCCTGCCTGCCTCTCTGCCTACTTGTGATCTCTCTTTCTGTCAAATGAATAAATAAAATATTTTTTAAAAGGAAAAAGAATCCTGGTGATGTTTCTTCGGCCAGTTAGTGAAGCAGGGAATTCTGGACCAGAACAGAAGGCACAATTAGACTGATAACAAGCGCTCTCCAATCCCATCTGATGTAACTACCTTGTCACTAAATTGTGATAATTCTAGGAATTAGGGAGCTGTTGAGAAGCTCAGCTTCTGTACCATTTGCTGGAGATGATCAGTCAATTATAATGCTGTTTCTTGAATGCAAAGAGCCTTAGTTGCCGTTGCATATGATGATTCGATGAAGAAATCTTCTTTTTGGACTGCAAGCATTGGTTAACCCTGCCAGCCCTGGAAAGTTCGTTCAGAAAGACGCAAATTAAATCCTTTGGCTGGAAGGAGGTTCTCTTTGCGGAGGAGGAATGGCTGAATGACTGGGATATTTCAAGCCCTTAAATCCAAAGATTTCTATCTTGAATGGCTCCCTTCCATATTTCCTGTTGTTTACCCATCCACCCTGCCCCCAACTTCCAAGGAGTCCCGCACTGGACTCTTTTAGATTCGTTCCAGTAGCTAATATTCTTTCCCTCTCTTGACGATGAGTGGGTGCAGAACTACAGCATCGAGCGCCTAACCTTATTCTAGAAGTGCTCTGTGCAGTATGACAGGTGCTAGCCGTATGTGGTTACTGAGCACTTGCACTGTGACTGGTCTGACTTAGATGGATGCAAAATAACACACCAGATTCTGAAGACTTGGTGTAAAAAAGAATATAAAGTATCTCAATATATTTTCATATTGATTACATGTTAAAATATTTTGGATATATTGGGTTATGTAAAATGAAAATAAAAAGATTCATTTCAACTGTTTCTTTTTATTATTTTTAATGCAGCTAATGGAACAAATTAAATTGCATGAGTGTCTTATGCTATATTTCCATGGAACGATCCTGTCCTAGAATTAGCAGATCCCCTCTGGAGGGGTGTTGGCCTCTGTACCCTCAGCCCTGGGCTGCAGGCACCGGCACGGCACTGCCCTGGCACCAGCACGGAGGGTTATTTGTTTTAAACTGGCAGGAATTCAGTGGATTGGGCCCTGTGTCCTCCCTATTTGTGGGTCCATGGTCAGCCTGATTTGCTCATTTTCTTGAACCTGTGTGATCTTAATGCAATTGAATTTGTGATTTTTAGAACATCTGCCCCTAAGGAGACAGAAGGTGTGTATGTTAGTAACTAATCATAGAGCAAACCAATAACCCTAACCTTACTTGCAGCCTTTAGTCTCTCCGCCTGGGGGATCTCCTTAACTCCGGGTGCTCAGACACCAGGTGTCCACCTGCTCTAGAATGGTCACCGCTCGGGATCTGCCTCAGAGCCCAGCTGCTCCTGACCTGTCCTCCAGTGTTTCTCCCGCTCAGCTGCAGCCCTCCTAGAAACCTGGGAGAACACTTGTCTGCGAGGCCCGACCCAGGATGCTCTAATCCCAGTCGCCTGTATCTTCCCTGCTGGTTTAGGAGAGCACTGGGGCAAAGGGCTTGGTTCCCTCCTGGTGATTCGCTGGGGTCCCAGGGAGGGGTGTAACCATCTATGGACTCTTGGCCCTCCTAGGTCAGCCTCCAAACTGGGCGCTGAGTGGCTTCATCAGGTTTGAATTAGATATTGTCACTCTGTCCCCCTTCAGCCTTCTGTGACACTATCCCATAAGCATTTTGTCCAAAACCAGCAGGCTCACTCACACCTGGGACACAGGAGGCCTTTTTGCCTCTTGGACCCAAAATTTCCCCTAGACACTCAAGGTAGTAGGATACTGTAATTGTGAGCTTCATGCTAATAAAACAAAGATAGTGATTTGCATTTATATCCTGCATTAGAGTTTAGAAAGTACTTGAGTTTTCATTACTCTCGATGCTTATATTGATTTCGCAGAAGCACAAGTTGAGGCTCAGAATTGAATTGATGTTCTTAACAGACACACAGCCCATTAAGTAACATGGGGTGTGAACTCAGCACAAATCATCCTACCTGTTTGTTTGCATCTGCAGAGGGGGGTGGGGGGTAGACAAAGAGAATGCAAGCTCGAGGAGGACAGGAACTCAGTTCTGTTCGCTTCTGTGTCTCAACACGTGACACAGCATAGCACATAGTAGGTGCTAAATTTATGTTTTGCTGCATGAAGTAAGAATCTGAGCTGACACTTAATCTGCCAATATTAATCATCTGAATGGTGTGGCTGGGACTTTGCTAATGAACTTGTCAGAGGAGGCAGAATGAAAGGAGCTTTTCCTGATCTCTTTCATTCAGTAACTTTAGCATCAAGAAAGCAAGCCTGTAAACTAATGCAATGAAATATGCAGAAGCCAACTGGAGTGGTGGAAAATGACTGGAGCTTTTTTTTGTTTGTTTGTTTGTTTGTTTTGTTTTGTTGGTCATGTTTTGGGTTTTGGTTTTTTGTCCCCCATGGATACTTTGATTCTCTGGGTCCCTGACGTGCATGGCAGTTCTTTCAGGAAATGATTCAGTTATCCCATTATAATCTCCCTGAGACAAAGGATGCCATTGACTAGGCACCCAGCTGGGGGCACCAGGGCTTCTTAGCTGGGACATATGCTCAGGGCTCACTTGGTTTTGACAGTGACCCAACTGCAAACATATAATCTTGCTTATTAAGATAAATTGCCTGCAGAAGAGATGTTCCTTTTAAGATAAATCCTCCCCAAAGTCCACATTATAAAATCCCCAGGGAATAATTTTTCCTGCATGTCTGTCCCTCCCACTGTATAAAATAAGGGAAGCAAGACCATCTTTCTCTTGGACTCCTTGAGCGGAGTGATAATGTCAGAGTTCCTATATTATTAGGAGTTGGGGCTAAGGGGAGCAGGGAGAGTATAAGAATTTTTAGATTCATGGATTATCCATCAGAAAATTTTTAGCTCCCTAAATGAGTTTTGATTGGTAGGGGAGGTTTCCTCCTATTAGGCAGTGACCGAGAAAGTAATTTTAATACATACTTAGGCCAAAGAGTGGTAATCCACAGCCCTGATCTCAAATCCAATAATGGTTCCAAATAGAAGTGCTTTTATTTTTTTAAGATTTTATTTATTTATCTGACAGAGCACGCACACATACAGGAGAGGGAGCAGACTCCCTGCTGAGCAGAGAGCCTGATACAGAACTCGATCCCAGAATCCCGAGATCATGACCTGAGTCAAAGGCAGCCTCTTCACTGACTGAGCCACGCAGGTGCCCCTAGAAATGTTTTTAGATCATCCCATCTTTTAGTTTGGCTACTCAAGAGTTGATGGGATTTTTTTTTTTTTTTTAAGTTACTAAAAAGGTACCTGATTGGTCTCAGTGCAAGGAGTCTGCGGAGGGGGGTGGGGGGTAGACAAAGGAAGGTATCAGACTGGGTTTTTCCAATTTTCTTTGGTCACTGACATTCCCCCTGTGACCTCTTGATCCTTGGATGGGTCGTCTTTCATGAATAATTTTTTTTTTCATCTTCTGAGAACTTCTCAATCAGGAGAATTATCCTTGCAGCCTTTGTATGAATGTTTTGGGTTGGATCCCTTGGGTCTTTTTACTGACACTGGCACCCATCTCCTGCTTCTTCAGATTTTGAGGATAAAGATCAGGACCAGGAACCTCTTCACCAATGTGTCCTTGAGTTGTTGGAGTCACCTTGTTCAGCCTTATGGAGAACAGGCAGAGCCGGGCAATTTGTGTTATTCTTGGGTGGTCTCTAACCAAGGGCTATCTGGTGCAGAGCTCTAAAGGCCCAGATCCTTTGGTTAGGAACAGGAGCTCCCAGGGTTTGGGGCTAAGGCTAGGACTTTTCCTAACTGACCTTTATTTCCCTTCTTGATCCTGCTTCCTGCAGCGGTTACTGGTGTCTCCCAGGAGCACTTTGTGAATCCATCACTTGGCTACTTGTCAGCTTCTTTAAGAGCCCAATCTGAGACAGACCTTTTCCCCTGAATTAAGCTCTCCTCTCCCATTCAAAAGACTCTAGAATCCAGTATGGATACTCCTATCTAGATGATAGAGGAGGGAAACTTTGATCCCTCCCCTAGATTTTATGGAAAGAATATTAGCAACGTTTATGTGTTCAATTCTTTGCACAGTTGTAGACATATGTCCTGAAGAGGGTCATAAAGGATGTTTTCAGCAATGTAAAATGTAAAATGCAGGACTAAATGGGCGGAAAATCCAAGAAATAAATACAGCCGTCTGGTGAATGCCTACAGGGTTCCAGGTGCTACGCAAGACACACACATATCAACTCCTTTCATCCCCATGATGAACCAAGGAGGTCAGTAAAGCCCCCGCTGTAAAGATGGGGAAACTGGAGCATTTCAATGGTTTGCAATGATCATCCAGCTAACTGGCTTGCCCCACCTCAGAAACAAGAATGCCCCAAGGTTGGGGGAGCTTCCGAGCCCCATCCTATACCTTTGGAATAATTGAAGATTGACATCTAGGAGCAAATTCCACCCTCCACTAACTGCCATTTAACACGAGACTTCCTGGGAGCATGAACGTGACTGAGACAAGCACATTGTCCCCACCACAGCAAAGAGGACACTATGCCGTCTTCCCTGGAAAACACGGGGTGGGCAGAGGTGGGGGTGAAGGTGGAGACTGTCACTCACTGTTGCTTGGAGAACAAAGCACGCCTGACATTGCAGGGAGAGCCCCGGGAAGCATTTCAAAGCTCCACTGGACTAGACAGCCTTTCAATCCATTTATCAAAGTGTCTGCAGTTCCTGTTTCAAGGTAGATGAAGCAATAATAAATTTGTGAAGAAAGTTAATCTGTGTCCAAAGCATTTTAGTAAATTAAAAAGGGGGGGGCGCTGGCTGGAAAGGGGATATATTGGTTCTTGCCAACTCCTATTTGACTTACTGTCTCCTTAATAAGTCCTCTTTGGTCTTGTGTTTTTGGATGGAATAATCCGTCAGTTAATCATTTTCCGGAAGCAGGAAAATGCACTTTAGCTAATGCAGTCCTCCTTTCTTTCAGAGTCCTAATTATTTAAAAAGACATCCCAACCTGTAGTCCGACTTCCCAAACAAGAAAGCGTTTCCCAACAGCCGTCTTCCTTTACTTCCCCCAGAAAATCTCAGCACGCCCCTTACCCTCTCGCTGTGCTCCAGCCTCGTACCTTTCATCTAATGTTTAAAAAAAAAAAAAAAAAGTTATTTTTCCCTGGTTCCTTCTGAGCATTTTCCCTCAGGAGGGGCAAGGCAGGAAACTCCCCGGCAAGCAATTGGCCCGAACTAGGCTCTGGGGCACTATGGATAGATTTTGTTATTTTTATTTAAATGTTTGCTGAAAATGGTGCTTCTTGTCTCTCTCAAGGGTAGTGCTTAGCACTGGCTCCCCGCTCTGGCATCACGCTGAGATAAACATGCTATTAGGAGCCTTCACAAAGGCCTCGAGATAATTGTGAAGGGACAGTTACCGAAAACGAAGCACCCAGCCCTGAACCCTCCTCCACGCCCCATCAGTAACACCATTAAAACTGTCAGTTGGTCAGCCTATTGGAGGTATTTATGAAATCAATATACAGTCCTGCAGATGGATGGCGGTGGTATTGTTAGCTGGAGAAGAGAGGCTCAATGGAAAATAAAATTAATAAAATTTATAAGCAGATTGTCATGGGGAACAGATAAATTTCCTATGAACCACCGTTTTGCTCAGTCGGCAGCAGGCGGAAAGCCATGGCAGGGAGGTTGAAAGAAAGCTGTGCTTTCAACTGGGGCCCTTAAACTAGGAGCAAGAATGGGTCAACTTCCAGCAACAAAGGGCTGAGAAGCCCGAGTGGCTGCCCCGTGCGATTGTACGGTTTCGCCCGTGTGATTGCTTCTGTGGGATGTTTCCCAGCAGCTGGGCTGGATCTCTCGGCTAAAATGCTACTCTCCTCTCGTCATCCTGCTGTATTATAAGCCAGAGCCGTCAAGAGATGGTTATTTCTTCAGTGTGTTTGGGGCACATTAAACTCCAAGGGTTAGTGAACTACTGAAGCACATGCCCTTTCTCCTGGCTCCCAGGCATGGTTATTGCTGACTCGTCCAAACCTCTCTCCTGTTTGCTCCCAGACCCCGGATTCTGATCATCAGAGGTTGGCCAGAAGTGTGGACCGACCTGTTTCCCAGAGCAGCCAAAGGTAGCAGCCAAGCCTGGAAGGGGAGTAGGCAGGGGCTCACTGTCCTGGAGACCAGCCTTTGCATGGCAGAGAAGACTAGGCCCATTGTGGTTGCTGGAGCCTTGGGTACAGCCCAAATGCCTAGTGGAAACTGCATTAGTCAGATGACAGGACCTGTGCCCTCTTCTCCTGGAGTCTGATGGAGAGCAGAGGAGTGACCTCGGTGACCCTGCCTGACCTCTGCTGTCTCCGTGGGCTTTGTTCAGTGCCCCGACTCCAGGCTGGAGCCCTGCTCATTGAATCAGGCCCAGCCGGGGGAGCCTGCAGACAGAGGAAACTGGATTTGAGATGGGGAATACCGTGCTATTCAGCCCCTGAAGCCACTGGTAGTCATAGCTACACCCTACCCCAACTCTGAGCCTTGCCTTGGGGCTTAACCGTGGCCCCAGACAATCCCCAATTGTCCAGGGCTCCAGCCAGCTGCTTGGAGTGTGGTAACTCCTCTCTACAGGGGAGAGCAGAAAGGAACGCCTCTCTCCTGCTTTCTGTTTTTCCTCCTGCTCCTTCACACAAGGTTAACTTAGACAGCCCAGGATTTTGTGGAGGATGGTTGGCTGACCTCTCTTTCCAAATATATTAGGAGTTCCTCTTTAGCTGTTGATTAGGTTCCCGTGGAAAATCAGTGTGGGAGGGTATCCATTAGTACAATCTGCCTCTGGGACAACTTGACAGTTAAAGATCTTGACCCTGCGACCCAGTATGTTCTCCTTACAGGACTTCCTACCAAGGAAGGAGGTCAAGAATTGCCCCGGAAAGGTGTGGGGAGGAAACCTCAACCTCGTGTTCCCTTAAATGACAAATCCCTTCCCCCCAACCCCTCAGTGCGGGATCCTACAGCCCTGTATACAATTGGATGATATACAGTGATTAAAAATGTTGGCATACGTGGACTGTTAATGACATGAACAGATGTTCTCAGTATAATAAGTGAAAAAAGTTTATGACTGACTGTATACTACGAGATCACATTGGTGAAATTTATACATATTGCTTCAAATTTGTAACTGTGGTTATGGTCTGGGTAGGTGATTTTTTACCTTTGTATTTAATGGTTTTTGTGTTATTTTCACAATAATTGAGATATATATCTGTATCTATAGATGTATATGCATACGATTGATTGTGTGTGTGTGTGTGTGTGTGTGTGTGTGTGTGTGTAGACACTTACCGGTATGATTGATTACTGAGATTCCAAGTAAGCTTGAGGTATGAATGAAAACAAGTGCATATGTTTGGTTTGAGTGGGGGTTTGGGGGGAAGGAAACAGAAAACTAACCACATGGGTCTTAGGAGAGGAAACTGAGGTTTGGGGGATTGTTAACGAGGACCCTGGCATGAGACCTGGGTTTGAGCCAGCTTCAGCACCTGTCATTTCGTCCCTTACCTTTCCTCCTTGAAACAACACATTAGCACTGCTTAATGCTAGAGGAGGTGCCCGTGGGACCCTCCATTTTGGGCAAGGTTTGTAGAAATGCAATTTGAAGTCGTCATGCCTGTCACTAAGCCCAGGAGGCCCCCAGGGGGTGTCTGGGGTAAACAGAGATGGTCACCCCCATCGGAAAATCAGGACGGCTAGGCTCCTTTCCAATTCCAATTCCAGATGACAAAGGCAAAGAGTCCCTGAGAGTGGGGGACTGAGTGCTGTTGACCCTGCAGTGGGGGAGGGATGGCAAGGGAGGAGGGGGGGCAAGGGGTCTCTCTGGGAGGTGGCAAAACAGAGAATTGGGTGCGGTCTGTGCAACAAACAACCCAGTGTCTTGGCTCGTGGCCTGGAGGTGTGAGACCACCCACAGAGCCCGCCCTGGAGGCAAACTGCTCCCGCCTGGTAACCATTCCAGCAAAGGCCATCACGGCAGGAACAATGTGGAGGCTGTAGCAGCCGGGGACCTGAGACTGAACAGTCCCTCCACCACTCCTGAATGCAGAGGCAGCCAGCAAGGGGTTTTGTTGTCATAATGAGATGCAGATAATGCCGGGCCTGGTCCTTAACGAGGTCTGCCTCTTCTCTTCCTGTTTAGAGATCTGAGCGAAAACCAGATCCTGGGGATCCCGAGGAAGGCGTTCCGGGGCATTGCCAACGTGAAGAACTTGTAAGTGATTTTTTTTTCTTTTTTTTTGTTTTTGTTCCTCTACAGATGTGGCTTTCTGGCCAGAATAGGGGTAAGGGATGGGACAGGATGGATGGTGGTCTCACCATGCTGTGTGGTATCTCAGTGCAGGCGCCTCTGAGATGGAGGGATGTGCTTGAGTGGTTTCCAGAGAACACACGTCAGATGCCATGACAGCTCCACGGAGTCCTGTCGCGCTCTGGTTTTGCGGCCCCAAGTGTGAGCATTGGAGTCCCAGACCTGGGTCAGAGCCGGGCCCCACAGTAGCTCTGTGGCCTGGGGCTTGACTCAGCTACTCCCAGGGTAGTTATTTTCTATAAAATGGGGATGACCGACTGGTGGGGGTGTTGACACCAATGAGGAAGCATGCTTCGTGTGTGGTGAGTGTTCAGTAAACGGGAGCCTTCACAATGGCGGTGAGAGGATTGTGATGGCAAAGGCGTCACTGTTACTAATAAGATCTTGTGAGAGGGCCTGCCCACTGGTGTCCCAAGATTGTGGGGGAACACAGCCACGTCCACTCACTGTACTAGCTGGTTGGTTTTGAGGGTGTGTTTAGTTTTAATTTGAAGTGATTATCGATTCACAGGAAGTTTCAAAAATAGAACGTGGGTCTATGTGCCCTTTGACCCCAGTTTCCTCCCAGTGGCAACATCTTACATAAGAAGTGCAGTATGAAAACCAGGAAACTGCCATGGGTACAACCCACAGATGTTATTCTTCAGATCTCAGACAGTTACACACCCTCATTTATGTGAGTGCCTGCCCGTGCGGTTCTGTGTAAGTCTACCCCATGCAGATGCCTGCGCGCATTGATGCGATCCATGCGGAACTTGTCCATCACTACGGGTCTTAACTTGCCAAATAACCTTTGTCATTGTTAACCTGGCCTCCACTATTTCCTGTTTCGCAGTGACTCCTGGGCCCTTACTTTCACAAGCACTGTGCCTTCCAAATCCTCTTTCCTGCCACCGTGTCGGTGTTTTCAGAGCGTGTGTTGGGAGAGGGGCACAGAAGGGAGTCTGGTTTGCCTG
Source organism: Mellivora capensis (assembly GCA_004024625.1). Lineage (NCBI taxonomy): Eukaryota > Metazoa > Chordata > Mammalia > Carnivora > Mustelidae > Mellivora > Mellivora capensis. Next base: position 151,909 of record PISX010000015.1, on the reverse strand, counting down.
GGCAGGCCTTTCTGTCCACTGGCCTCTACGGGCTCACGCTCAACTTGAGAAGTCTTGAAGGAAGTTTCTTTAAAGCTACTTTAGCTATCGGTTTTCCTTATAAGGACTGCAGGGATATTAGTGTCCTGGGAAGCCAATGATGGCTTCCAGATTCAGGCTGTCTGCTTCCCCTGTTGCGGAGAACTTGGTGGGAAGCTTTAGCTGTTTAACATGCAAAGCACACAAGAGGGCAGAGGCTTCTCAAGGTGAAGGGAGCCTAGGGCAGAGAGGACTTTGCAAGGGGATCCCACACAGGAAGCTGCCCTCTGCTCCATCTGGGGGTGTCTGCTCAGAAGGAGGAGAGGGCGGGCTGGAGCAGACAAATGCCTGGAGAATGTGACTCAAGACAGCATATAAACCAAAACTAAGAGACTGTGTGAATTAGCATCTCAGAAAGGCAAGACAGGAGGGGAATTTAGAGATCCTCTAAAACCCCACTGGTCAACAGTGAGAAAATTGAGGACTAGAGCAGGGCAGTGACTAACTCAAGGTCAACCAGCTTCTTAATCTGGCTGATCCCCAGACTAACATTTTACGTATGCAGAATGGTTTATCTGTCCAGTCTCCTGGCTCTAATTTTAAACTCCTGGCCAGTTAACAACGACTACAACACAACAACAAGAACAAAACCCTGCAGGGATGTATAAGCAGGGCTGTGTAATCACCAGCTGCAGTGTGGGTTCTCAAGAAAGTGACTAAATCTCACAGTGGCCCACGGTAGCTGCTGAATTGGGGGGCTTGTTGTTTTCCTGTAAATCTTTAATCTCACAAAAGCCTCAGGAACTCCAAGATTCAAGATTCTGCAAACAGACTCAGGAGTCACTCAGAGGGGCAAGTGTCAGGCCTTCCTTCTCCAGGCCATGCAAATAGGTCTGACTCAAAGGCCTGAATTTAGGGAGGATCTTCTCTTTTATTTTTTTATAGCCAGTGTCAGCATGTGGTCCTGGGGTGAGAGGAGAGATAAGTAAACACACTGCTGAAGGAATGAATCAGCCAGCAGAACGGAAGGGGGGTTGATTACTTTACACTTGGAATCAGTTCCTTCAGCATGCATTTGTAGGGCAGAACTTATGAGGCCCAGAAGTATTACATTCTCGGGTGGCTTACGGTAAAACTGGGGACGAGAAACACATGTGTACCAGACGATGTTTAGTGATTTAACAATCCAGGCGAAAATTGGCAAATAAGTGGCTATCAGAGCTCAGAGAAGAAAGATGGCTTTAGGGAGCACAGCCTAAAGGTTAGAAACATGGCTTTGGCCACCTGGTGGATCTAGGTCTGATTTTCAGCTGTTGTGCACACGGAGTCTGTGACTTTAGGCACATTACTGGACTCTTCTGAGCCTAGATTTCCTCCACTATAAGACAAGGATAAGAATTGTACTTAACCTCCTAGGCTTTTTGTGAAGGTTAATGAAATAATGAGTATGGAGAACTTAATTCTATCCTTGGTACATGGAAGAGATTTAGAAAGTTCTAGCTATTGTTACTGATGTATTCCTTGGTTGTTGTTATAATTATAAAGACTTTACCCTGGCCTGAGTGACGATTGGAATTCACAAAGTAAATGAGGCAGTACTGTGTGCAAATATAGAAGCAAGCCTGTATAAGGTATGTTTTAAGGGACGCAAGCAGAGCCATCTCGTGGGGGTGGGGATTTATGAGGCAGAACAACAGATGATAAGGTTAGGAAGAGAGGTGGAGACCAGAAGGCAGCGAGACTTGCCTGCAGGGTGTATGGACTTTAGATGTAGGTAACTGAGAATGTAGATGGCTTCCAACCTGGGAAAAATCATGATGAAACACTTATTGTGGAAGAGGAGCCTAGGACAGGAGGAGGAGAAAAAGGAAAGGCGGGAACAGGAGATGATGCTGAGTCCTGTGTAAGGGGTCAGGGCTCATGCTTGGGAAAGAGAGCAATCAGAAGCGAAGGAGGATCCAAAGATGCCAGTAGGGGCCAAGTCATCAGAAATTGGCAATTCATGAGGTATAAGTGGCCTGGGGGAGTGTGTGGAAAATGATGAGTTTCCAAGCTCAGATGATACAAAGAATGATGGTCAATTTCCATAGTCTTTCATCTACGCAGCCATCAAAATGGTTTTTGAACCTACTAAATGCCAGGTCTGAAGGAAGCCATAGAAAGTGAGATCTGTAGATCTGTGAGCTTTGCCTTCTTGGAGCTTCCACTCTGCAAAGACTGAAAGGTCAGGAGAAGAGCCAGACTTGAAGACACTAAGTTGGGTGTGAAGGGATGTCGGGTCTTCCATGGGCAGCGTGAATGGAGCATCTTCTGTGTCTTTGGAAATTGGGGAGCCTGACATCCCATCCTCTTGTTCCTGCTGGGTAAATGACTTTGGTCTCTGGTCCACAGCTATGTCTATGAGTCTCAGCTTCCATGGTTTTCATAAGAGGGAGGTAGAGGAAATAAGCTTAGAGCCTTCAGACAAAATATCGTGTGGGTAATTGGAGACGGGAGCAGAGCTGAGGAGCAAGTTCAAGGAGGGGAAGCATCTGCGTCGAGGTGATAATTGAAGTTACACATTTAAATATGCATCAGTACATGTAAAATAGAAGACGCTTTGCAGAAATTAAGTTTGTATAAAACCTATTAAGGAAACACTCCTCCAGACCTCAATTACCCGCATGTAGACTGTCTCTCTTGTTACAGATTTTAAATCTCAGGAATGTACATCCCTCTCATCAGTGTGTTCGAGAATCACCTCCCATTCCCCCTGCTGCAGCCTTCTCTACCGCCTTGTGTGAGCTCAGGGAACATAACACTGTTTCATATCTTAGGTAAAATAGAAATAGAAGATAAGTGATTGGAGTATCAGGCTATGAAATGACAACAGTTGGGCCTATCCAAGACACCATATATTTCATTAGGAGAAGGAGATCAAGGATTGTCTGGTTTTTTTTTTTTTACTTTTGTAGTTTTGACGTGGAATTTTCTTTGCTTGTCCTGCCATTCCCCTTCAAGAAGGAAGAGACTGTGGTACACCCATTTTCCAGCTGATAAAGTTAAGTTCCGATCAGTGTTTGATTTGGTAAAAGTCAGAAGACACAGTTGGGCCTAGGCTTCCCTACATACCTCTTCTGAGTAACACCCCCAGCCATGTTCCAGACTCTACCCGTAGACACTTCTGTGTACCCAGATCCCTCTCCACTCAGCCGTGCTCACAGCAGGAAGGAGCAAAGAAGGCTGTGGCTAGTGATGCCCTGATTCACAGAGGCAGAGAGGTACGTGTGTAGCTTTCGTGAGAGCCCAGGGCGGGACATAGGTGACGTTTAACCCAGTGGGAATGGGGGCTAATGGCCCCCACCCCAACAAGGCAGTGGAATGAAGTCCCTGATTGCTTCCTGGTTCTCAAGAGAGAAAATGTCCTTAGCTGGGAATACCACTCTATGCAATTACTAAAAGCTGGTTTTACAGGACGGTCCTGCTCTGCTGCCTGTCTGGAAGTGGGGAGAGGTGTTGTATTTAAAGAGAAGCAGTGAGCTGGACAAACATCTGGAGAAGGAACCCTCAGAGAGACTGACCTGTAGATAAAGCAGTATCCAGCACAGCACAGCGCCTACCATAAGCCAACGCCGGCGCCCGGTTCTGGACCAGAGACATAGTGAGGGTGAGAGAGGAGGAGAGAGGGAGGTCACCAGGAAGGCGCAGAGAGAGGGAAAAAGAAGTGAGTTGGGAAAAAAAACAGATGACAAGCCACAACCCAACAAAGCATAAGAAGAAAAAGACAAAATTCAGTATAGATTGTTTTTAAAAAAATGTCACCTTGCCCTATCTTTCCCAGCACTTGTGTTTTCCTCTGTTTTTCAGTTTCTATTTGCGAGGACTCTGTAGGACATGCATTCCAGAAGGGAAAATCAATAACCCCCTGTCTCTGCCAGCCAGCAGAATTTGGAATTGACGGTTTCAAAACAAACCTGGGCAGGCGGCCTTTGTGTTCTCTAGTTAGTCTGGGTTGCTGCACTGCCCGAGTCTGCCCTCCTGCTTCCTGAGATTAATGAGGGCTGTCTCCGCCCGCCCGGTGAGCAGCCAGTAATCCCATGTGAGGGCGAGGGAGGCGTGCGGAGGGACGCAAAGCACCTATTCGCTGGGAGCATCCATGTCTGCTAATCTCCGCAGCCATTCCTTCTGTCCCTGTGCCGGGAACCAAGTCCATGCTCCTGGTCATGCCCTGCCTCCCCCAGTAATGCTCCCCATTCTCCATCTCATCCCTTGGAACACCCCAAGCTCCTTCCCGCCGATGGGACTTGGCGCTCACCCCTCCCGTTGCATGGGATACTAAGCACTCGCAGCTGGCTGTGGTCAACTCCTTCAGATCCTTGGTCACGGCTCCAACATCAGCTCCTCAGGGTGGGCTTCCCTGACCCATCCAAAGCAGCTCCTCTGTCCCCCACTGTCCCTCCTCTCTGTCCCACTACCCAGTTATATTTCTTCAGAGCACTCATTGCCCCTGAAATTATCTTGTTCACTTATTCGTCACCCTGTCTCCGTCTGTCTCACAGAATGAACGTGAACACGCAGTGCCCCTGCCTGCCTCTGTCACTGTGGAGTCCCTGGTGCCCAAAACAGTTCGTGGCAGAGAGGACAGTCGACTAAAAATGCATTGAATGAATGTTTGTTCAGTCATTCCTTCAGTATTTGCAGTTGACCTGTCACGAAGAGGAAATCATTCACAATCATTAAAATGTTAAACATGGAAAAAATATTATAGAAATAACAAGATACCATCCTTGTACTTAAAGAACTCAGTCTAGGGAAGAGACAGACTAGTAAATGAGCAGGTGTGGGCTGTGTACCAAGACTCAGTTGGAGATAATGGAGGAAGGGTTGGGAAAGCCCCCAGGCAGGCTTCAGATTCTGGCTTCACTCAGGAAGTGACATGAGTTGGGTCTTGAAGGATGAGTAGGAGTTCGTCCGGGGGAAGGGATTTCCAGGCAGTTGGAACAGCATGTGAAAAAAATCACCCACCACTGCAAAAGCACAGAGGTATGTGAAAGAGTCGATGCTTGGAAGAGTTGATGGCTGGGACACGGCAAGCAAGAGAGGCACTGAAGACAGTCAAGCTTAGTGAGGCGGGGAGTTGGGGCTGGCGGGAAGGGAGGACTTCAAATGTCATGATCCATGGCATCATGAGATCCACTGGAGGGCTTTTAATTGGGGCGTGGTGTGGTCAGATGTTCATTTAAGAAAGACGGTGGCAGTGACAGCGGGGAGGATGGCCAGCCGAGGGGAGACTCAAGTCCGGGGGGCTGCTGGGGTACTCGTGAAGCTGTTGAGAGATGGCAGGACCCCAGAGGCAGGTTCGGTGGACCTAAAGAGGCAGCAGCAAACTGCAGAACCTGCAGAAACCTGTGCAGGCAGACTGGCCACGTGAACTGCGTGCCGGTCACCAGGGCCTAGCAGGCGAAAGGCAGAGGTAGCTTTCAATGTCAGCCATCTCTGCCGACGCAGACCCAGGAGTGGTGGCCATGCTTGCCTCTTGGCAGGGGTTTGGGAAGTCTGCTCCCAGGAGGCAAGCAGATGCTGTGCAATACCTGCCCAAGGGGCGGCAGGGTTTCCAGCCTTTCCTCCCTCTGCGCTGGTGGCTCTATGTCAGGTTCAGAAATGCTGCTAGAGGAAGTTGGACTGGATCCCCATCTGCAAAGTGCTACCCAAATAAGCTATCCTTAAAAAGGGATCGTGTCAACCCACCTCCCTTCTTTCCCCCCACTCCTCCCTCCCTTCCCTCCCCCCTTCTTTCTGCTCTTCTGTCTTTGCGTTCCTCCTTCCATATATCATGATTGAGCGCATACCATTACCAGACCCAAAGCCAGTCCTGGAAACAGATGAGGAAGACACAGTCCCTGTTCTTGAGAAATTTCATCTGCAGAGGGAGGCAAACAGATTCACACAGGGCATATGTAATATGATAAATATATCCCTAGAGCGTCTTCTTTATCTGCCCCATGGCCAACGATGCAAGTGCTCAATAAACAGCAGTTGATTTATTAAAGTAAAGCCACTGAAGTGAGAAAAATAGTGAAAGACACCAGTGAATTCAATCCCATAGCCTGGAAAAGCTATGTTACTATGTTATCCAAAGGCAAGGAGGTAGAGTGGTAGGTGCCCCATCCCGGACGCTGTGCCTAGAATTGGAGGCTGTAAGTGACAAACAGAATCCCTTCCCAGCCAGATCACACAGGCTGTAGTCTGTGTTAGGAGTCCTCTGTTGGGCTTTGGATGGTTCTTATGCTCACTCTAAGTCATAACTGTCGGCTCAGTTGTCTTTCTCCTCCAGTGCCCGGAAGCTATGTAAATGGAGAGGTCGAGTCTGTCTTGTTCACTGTCTGCTTGTTTCCAAGAGTCACTCTATGCCTGGCACATGTGATAGATGCCCAAACAATGAAAATTAATAAGTGGATGACTTTCAGAACAAAAAGACTCCAGCGCTTAGAGAATCACTAAAACCCTGAATGAAAGAGCATGATTACATTTGGGGACAAAGGAAAATTAAAGCAAAGCCTCAAGAACCAACCCAGAGAATCCCTCATATTTTTTTTTTTTTTCAGGATAATGGAGAGCACTCTTCGGAGGCCAGCACTGAAATTTACTATCTGGGATATTTTTATTTGTGGACAAAATGCTTTTTTAACTCATCACAGATGTTTAACCCCGGTGAACATTAAATCCACAGAAAATGAGGAGTTTAAAGAAGCCTGTAAAATAGAATCCCATCTTTCCTGCACCCCGGCAAGAAGGCACAGTGATTCATTCTGGGCTCCTCAGAGTTGGATTTAGTGGTCTTATGAGAAATTCACCATAGGGCTGAGCATTTTGCCTGGAGATTTTTAGGTCTACAAAGAAATGAGGGCATCTGGGTGGCTCAGTGGGTTAAGTGCCTGCCTTAGACTCAAGTCATGATCCCGAGGTCCTGGGATCAAGTCCTGCATCAGGCTCCCTGCTTGGTGAGAAGCCTGCTTCTCTCCCTGCCTGCTTGTGCGTGCGCTCTTTCTCTCTCTCTTTCTTTCCCTCTTTCTGTCGAATAAATAAAATCTTTTTAAAAAGGGTCTTTAGAAGAGGAAATACGAGTGTTACAGTGGAGATTACACTGTGAGACTCCAGTAACTAATGATGTTCTCATTCTTTGTCTCATTGGAGACAACGTAGTATAGTTTTGAAGAATGTAGATGTAAAGTATGAGTTTTAGATTCAGACTTGATTTTTTGTTGTTTAATTCCAGCCTTGCACTTATGACCTGTGTGGCTTTGGGCAAGTTACTTAACCTTTCCGAGCCTCAGTCCCCTAATCTATAAAATGGGCAAACTTCTAGTGAGGAGTTTAACAGGAAAGTATATACCTTACATGTATGAATAATAATGCTTCATGGTTTGCCCAAAGCCTTCATAGGTATTTTTTTTAAGGATTTTATTTGAGAGAGAAAAAGCACAAATGGGGGAAGGGCAGAGGGAAAGGAAAAAGCAGACTCCTCACTGAGCAGAGAGCCCAATGCAATGCTTAGTCCAAGGACCCTGGGACCATGACCTGAGCTGAAGGCAGATGCTTAACCAACTGAGTCACCAAGGTGTCCCATAGGTATTATCTTGTTTAATTACCACAACAGCCCTGCCAGATCATTAGAGAAAAGTCTATTAACCTCCAGATATAGATGAGGCAGTTGAGGCTCAAAGAACTACAGGAACTCTCCAGAAGCAGCAGAGCTGATCAGTGGCAAGGCTGGGGCGGGATCCCAGGATGCGTCAGTGCTTTTCTGAGCGGCTAGCTAGGAAGGGCCCTGAGATTTGGTGAGCATGGGTGATGTTTTGTTGGAAGCAGCAGGTACAGATCAGTGGGGGGATGCTGGGAAAGCATTTTCGGCACCCAGCTCCAGCCAAGCCCCTGGGATACAGGAATAATCGGTGATGGTCACCATCTGGGAAAGAATTTCTGAGAAGACCAGCAGGAGTATCTGAAAGTGTGAGTTCTTTAATTAATAGACTTGATTTTTTTAAGAGCAGTTTTAGGTTTACAGAAGAATTAAGCAGAAGGTACATAGTCCCATATACCCTCTGCCCACACACATAGTTTCTCCCATTAAATCTTGCACTGCTGTGGTGCAGTGCAATTGCAATTGCTGAGCCAATATTAACACATTTAACTAAGATCTATAGTTTATAGTAAGGTTTACTCCTGCTGTTATACATTCTATGGGTTATGGCAAATGTCTAATGATACATATTTACCTTTGTAGTAACATGCAGAATAGTTTCACTGCCTTCAAAGTGCCCTGTGTTCCCCCATCCATCCCCCTTCCATTCTCCTAAGCCCTGAAGTGTGAGTCTTTAAATGTACAGGGAAATCCCTTCACGTTTCACAGCCCTTCATAATAGCTTATATTTCTTCCATTGTTCAGACTCGGACAACCCACGTCATTTTTTTGCTTCTTTGAGAGAGGGGGAGTGAAGGGTCATAGAGCATATCAGCAAGAAAGCCAGGAGCAGTCCCCACTTTCTCACCTGTAGCCTGAGGTGTGAGCATTAGAATTTCTTCCTGACACCGATCCTCAGAGAAGACCTATAATCAAAGCCCCCGCCCAGGCCTGGTGTTGGTCCAGACTCTGCATAAACTCCCCAGAGTTTCCATAGTGGTTTCAATCTCAGGTTCCCAGGTCAGCCTGCATGGGGTCACGTGAGCCCTGGCTCTTACCACCTTTGTGATCTGCAGCCAAATATGTCACCTTTCTGGCCTCTGTTTCCCCATCTGTTAAGTGGAAATGTTACCCTCGTCATGATGGTGTTATGAAGATTAATAATAATTATTGCTCCTTTATCTCATCTCTGAGAATCAATTGGAATCAGACTATCACATCTCATTGTCTATCTTCCCCTCTGAGACAAAATACATGCCCAAAGAAAAAAGGTTATATTTACGGTGTTCTGCTTCAGATTCTTAAACATATTTAACTTCATCACACCTTCTCATCTTTCTTCCAGTGGCGCTGCCGTGTTCTGCTTTATGGCTTGTAATAGGCAAGGTACATAATAGATCAGAGAAAAGGAGGTATACCTTCCCCACCCTGATCCAGTTCCCTGTCCCCATCAAGACACAGAAAGTACCAGAAGAGCCCACACAAGTTAAGGGCTCGGTCTCAGCTCTCCTATTAACTGCTGCCTACCTGTAATGGGCTGAATCGTGCCCCTCATCCCCCACCCCTGGAGATGGCCACATCCTAAGCCCTGGAATATATTACTATGTACCCTACATGGCAAAAAGAACTTTGCAGATGTGATTAAATGAAGGCTCCTGAGATGGATAGACTATCCTGAATTATTTAAGTGCACCTAATGTAATCAGAAGGGTCTTTATAAGAAAGAGGACAGTACTGGAAGCAGAGAGAGAGTGACCCTGTGATGCAGCCAGTGAGGACAGAACTTACCTGGAGAAGGTGAGGAAGCAGGTTCTCCCCTAGAGCCTCCAGCAGGAACACAGCCCTGGTTGCACTTCGACGTGAGTCCAAGTGAAACCGATATAGAACTTCTGACCTCCCAATGCTGAGAAAATATATTCCTATTTTAAGCCTCTAAGTCTGTGGTAATTTGTTATGGCAGCAGTAGGAAACCAATACTAATACTGCCCTCGGGCAGCCACTTAACCTCTTGGTGTTGGCTTCCTCCTCTGTGCAGATAAGGAATTGACATGCTGTCACCAGTGGATTTCCGTGTGTATTCTGAGACGCTCTTGTGCTTCAGGAGCCTACAAAGAAAAAGTTACTTTTAATAATGATAAGGTTTTTAATTCTCTCTTTTAGACATTGATATTCAACATGAGATTTTGAGTAAGCAGGAGCCCTATTTAAAAAAAAAAAAAACACCTTGAAAAGTCACTGGACTAGGCAATTCTTCAGGTAGGCTCTGACTGCAAAGGGTGATGATTCTTTGGGACCATGGTCCATCAGGGAGGAGCTAGGTTGTGTCACTGAGAGAAAACTCTGGGCAGCAGAATCAACAAGCCAGGATCTGGTGGGGACCAGCGGAGAAGAAGGTCAGAATAACACCCTCTCTCAGTGCCTAGAGAGGTGGTCAGTGTGACCACCCAGGTTGAGGGTCTGGGCTGGGCTTACCCTCGGAGAGAAGGAAAAGAGAAAAAGAAAGTTGAATATTGACTGGGAGACATTTTCTGAAATGGGGCTGACGGCACCCGAAATCTTTGGGACATCCTTGGGAGGGGTTCCAGATTTCTGCGGCATGACTGAGTTCAACTAGCTCTCCTGCACAATCTCCCTTCCTGCTTGCCTCACCAGATCGACTGGTTTGTATCTCAGGGAAATGGCTGCTTTGGGGAGGGAAGACTTGGGCAGCCACGGCACTCAAGCAATATTTGCCAGATGACTAAGGAAGTCCTCTGTGCAGGGGCAGAAACGGTGGTTTCCAGAGCCTGAGGTGTCAGCCCCAACATAGCTCAGGACAGGCACGGGTGTGTTACGGGAACTGGTGTTTTTACAGCGCCTAGCTGTGTTAGGACTGACCAATCCACACGCACTGGCTGTGCTGGACTCGAGCGCTGGAGTGGAGCGCTTCTGTGTCTGCTGCAGTGCTCAGCTCTCTAAATGGACAATGTGTTACAGTGTTTCCATTTAGAAGACAGCTCTTATTTGCCATTGTTAACACTCTCCTTTAAAGCTGTCTCTCTAACCAGGCTCCAGGCACAAATGCCCAAAGCTAAATTACTTCTAAACGCCAATGATCCGTTCTCAGTTACTGTGTCTGCAAGGAAAACTACCTAGCTGGACAAATAAGTACCTAGTAGATAAGATTTGGTTTACATGGCATGTGGCCCAGCCCCAGTTCTGAGATTTTTTTTTAAGATTTTATTTATTTATTTGACAGAGAGAGATCACAAGTAAGCAAAGAGGCAGGCAGAGAGAGTGGGGGAAGCAGGCTCCCCACTGAGCAGAGAGCCCCATGTGGGGCTTGATCCCAGGACCCTGAGATCATGACCTGGGCCAAAGGCAGAGGCTTAACCCACTGAGCCACCCAGGTGCCCCAGTTCTGAGATTTTATAGCTAATTAGTGTTTCATTCGGGTAGTTGCACTTCTTTTTTTGCTCTTAGAAGCTATACCATTTCTTGGGCTCAAGGATTGGATATGTGTGCTGAGATCCCTCTAAAGCTCATAATGTAACCTGAAATGCTCCTATCTCCTCTCCACTCCCTCACAGAATAAACAGAGGCTGCTTCAAGAAAGGAGTAGTAGCTTCAAAACAGTCATTCTTCTTAGTAATAAGTTCTTATAGGGCCCTTAATCTTATTAATTAATGCCTATCATCTCAATCTCCATGACAACCTTATGATGATTATTGCCAGTTTACAGATGATCAGACTGGGGCACAGAGGAGTGAAGTGCTAAATCCCAGGGTCATACGCTAGTAAGTGGCAGAGCTGGGACTTGAACCCAGAGAGTTTAAGTCTAACACCTGTAACCGCTATGCAATGCTGCCTGTACTTAGAAAAGCATTTAATGAAAATCAAAACCAATGGACAAAATCCCACCTCCAGACAAGTTTTATTTCTTAGTCGTTGTGGGGTTTCAGAGATCAGTAAATCTTGCTTGAGCAATCTGGATATTCAGCTTCTCTGGAAAAAATCAGATGTGTTAACACTGGATGCTCAAGCCTGCTTAGCAAACAGAGGCCTGAAGCTGAATTACAGCTTTCTTCTTAGAAACAGTATGCTCTGCTGTCCCTACCCGGCCTGTTTGCCTGGTCCTACAAGCTTCCCAAGAGCCCCGTGGTTGTGGAGACCCATCCCAAAGGAAGAGCTACCAACCCACCTCTTCCCTAAAAGGGTCCCTGGTCTGCAATGGTTGCTTATTTATTGAGGCATACTACCTCTCTTCCCTGAGCCTTCATTACCTTTTCAGTAAGATGAAGATGATTATTAGCCTTTAACCAAGTCATAAATTTTCATGTTACAGTTAAATGATATGACAAGTGGAAAGGCCTGAAGATAGAGCTTGGCAGGAAGTAGATGCTCAGTAAATATATATTTTCTGCACCCCATCCCCCCACATTCTTTCTCCTTCACCTTCACTGATGCAAGGAGAGAGAACCCCACAGTCGGCCTCCTAAGGGTTGGAGGAAAGGGAGGGTTTGGGAACTTGGTTTGGTTGTCTTGGGCATTCTCTCTGCTCCAGTATCTTGAAGACAAGCTCTTCAGTGGGGGGGTTGTAAGCTCGCATACCGTGAGTGGACAAATGACGCGTGGATGGGGCCTGATGCTATTGAGGGAGGAACAGGAAGTAGTAGATGCTATGGCTCGCTGGAGAACAATGGCTCCATCTAAATGTTACCGAGAGTTGGCTCTAGCAGGTACATACAGGCTCACCATTAGCACAAAATTTTTTTTTCTCATTTTCCTGCAGGAAGCAAGAAATTGACATTTTTCTGTAAAAATCATCTGATTTTGCGATGCTAAGACCTAACACAAAATCTCTTTTTAAACACTGAGTATCTTCACTGTGCAGCCTACATAACATCATCTGTGGGTCAAACAGGAGTCTGACTTAAATGGTGCTTCTCGCTTCCACTGCTTGCTGCAGGAGTGGAAGTGAATGGAAGGTTCTGGTGGTTTGTCCCAAAGCCCCACCTGTCAGTAATTTGATCCTTGCTAATGTGTTGGCAGGCTGTAGTGCCATAATTCCTTAAACCAGTTAAAATCCACCAGCGTCCAAAGGCGGTGGGAGAGCGACTGTAAATGGTAGCAGTTGAGATGGCTGCATAGGGAAGAGTTTAAGAACCATACTCCTGTAACCACATTATGCAGATCACTGCTAATTGTGCTAAGCAGAGCACTGTCCCTGGACTTGAACTTCCCTCTTCACCACAACCCGTAGTGTTTTGAGGGCAAACACCCTGCCAGGAATTGGGTTTGCTGCCTCAGAGTACGGCTTTGGCCCATCCCTGAAGTGAGTGTCTTTGCCGTGCTTTTTGCAAAGTCACACCCCAATGGTCCTCTTCACGGAAGCATCCCAACACCACCAGCCCCCCGAGGGACTGACACATTCTTCAGCTCGACTCCAGGTTATTTATTTTGACTAGACTCTTTACTCAATGCACACAGCTCCGTCTGTGTGCTCCGCTGGCACCAGCGTCATCTCGACGCCATCATTGATTGCCTGTCCTCTCAGAGCTCAGCAGTGGAGTCCTGTAGTCCCCTTCCTCCCTGCCCGCCCCCATGATTTATGCAGTTGGTTTTTAAAGTAATAATGGTGAAGTAATGGCCACCTATCTTCATTATAGCCACGTGTAATGTTTCCAAAATGTGGCTTGATGATACTCTGCTTCCAGATCCAGACCTCAGCAAGAGGGCAGATTCCTGCGCCTTATTAATGACTAAATCGTGATTTCTGGCTGGGGCCTGGGAATCTGCATTTTAGCCCCCTCCAGCTTGATTCTGTAAGGCTTCAGAATGACTTGCATGCTGGATAAGGACTTGGCGTTGAAGTGAGAGAAGTCTGCGGCCAAGTCCCAGCCCTCCCCACTGATCTTGAGCAAGTGGCTAATTTCTCTGAGCTTTGTTTCCTGCCCCCCGCCCTAAGGGGACTAAAGATAGTACCTAAATCAGAGACTGTAAAGTAGTTAGAACTGACACATAGTGAGCACTTCAAATGTGATTTTTTTATCTCATGGGGTTTGTTGTAACCACCCAGTGAGATAGGGGGCATTGTCGCTCTTTTCAAGATGAAGTTTAGACTCAGAAAGGTTCAGTAGTCTGCAGAGATCACACAGCAGAGCTGAAATTTGAACCTACATCAATCTGACTCAAACTGTTAACTGTTCTTAAAACAATAGTGGGAAATCAAATCAGAATTGAAATGAGAGCAAAGGGGCCTGGAGGAAAAAGGATAGGGGGACCCAGCCTTGCTTATGAGGCCAGTGTCTGTGGTCTGTGTTGGGCTTTCCCTGTGGAGGCCGTGGTCGTGGCTTCCATTGACTCCTTTGTGTTTAATGCTCTGGTCTTTGTTGCTCTTAATTTGTCAATCCCTTGGAATGTTGTCAGTGGAGGAGGTCCCGTGTCCTGACAATGGATTGAAGAACATGGGAGGGCCTCCTTTGGAGCGAAGCCAAAAACAAAGCCTCCCTTTCAGTTACTTTGAGGCCTTTGTCTCCCCCAAACAGTGTAGAGTGGAGGACCTCCGGTTTTCTTTGGAGGCTTTCTGGGCTTTTGCCTGTGAGTGCCTTACAAGCTGGGGAATGAACCTGTCCCCGCTTTGTTTATGCCGACTCTGCTACCCCGTGAACCATGACCCCAGAGGGTTGCCATCTGCCCAAGGCCAGTGTAATGCACACATCTTATAGGGACAAGGGAAAAGGCATCTGAAAAAAGAGATGTCAAAACTCATCATGCTTCCTCAAACTCGGTTACTCTACGAGGATGATTTTTTTTTTTTTTAACCGATGGTCATGTGGCGGGGTGGGGGGCAGGTGAAGCCCACTACTGTTTCTGTTAGGAACAAGAAAACAGTATGAGATAAGGCATTAAGCTGTTAAATAAGCTATTAAAGAATCTAGCCAATATGTCATTAAGATGTCTTTAAAATTCAGATCACCGAACCCTATGTTCTCGTTTATTTTTTAAAAATACAATGAAAGGTACATTTAAAAGTATGAATATGGTGGTGTACTCAGGTGATTTTAATTTTTAAATCAGCTTTATTGAGGTATAATTTCCCTACAGTAAAGTGCATCCCTTTTAACTATACAGATCAGTGCATTTTGATGAGGATATTGTCCTGTAACCACCACCCAAAACGTGCTTTGTATCTGCATGCAGTCAGTCCCCACTTCCCTTCACCCATGCCTCAACCCCGGCAGCCACCCACGGGCTTTCAGGCGCTACCACTTTGCCTGAGGAACTGGTTCATATAAACAGACTCGTATAAGTGTGTTGTCTTGCGTAACCAGCTTCTCTCACTTTTTGTAGTATTTTGAAATTCATCTTCCGTTGTATCGTCAATCTGTTCTTTTCAGTTGCTGAATAGTACTCCGCTGTGCAGATTGACTACAGTATGTTTATCCTCTCTCTTCTGGGTGGGCATTTGGGTTGTTTCCAGGTTGTGGTTATTATGAGTAAAGCTGCTATGAACTTTGACTTGTGTGTTCGTTTCTCTTGGATAAATACTTAAGAATGAGTTCATTTTATTTTATGTTTTATTTTGTCTCTTTTCTGATATATCTACAGTGAACATGCATTACTTAACAGCAATCAGAACAAATACCAGAGTAGGCTGGCCCATGTCCCATAGCCCATAGCCCACTGTTAGAAGGCTGACATAAGTTGGGAAAAATGACCTCGCTGTATTTTGTCTTTATTCCAGGGTAGTATGTCCAACTGCTCCCCCATGAGATTTGGATGTGATTAGAGAGCTGCTTTTCTTAAGTGCTTGCTAAGAATTCATGGGGACGCTCAGCTGGCAAGGATGTGGAGTGATTATTTTACACTGACAGAGGGAGCGTCCCCACTATAACCCCCTTAACAAGCAATCTGGCAACCACTACCAAATGTGAAAATACACATATTCCTCAATGCAGCCAGTTAACTTTGATGAATCTGTTTTATGGATAAATTTATACAAGTTCCCAAAAGGCATGTAGCTAAGTGTCATTTGTAGCAAAGATGGCTTGGGAGCCACCAAAAACCCATCAGTAGACTGCTAGTTATATGAGTCGTGGTATGTCATTCACCCGACTGTTACAGAGTAGTTACCAGTAGTTATGAGCAGTGAGACTGGTCTTTGTATATGATACAGAAGAGCATCCAGAGCTGATGAGTGAGAAAACAAGGTATAGGAAGGTCAGTACAGTTGTGTGTATTGTTGTTGGTTTTTTTTTTTTTTACCATTTGTGCTTTTAAAATAGGACACTTGTATTTGTTCTCCTATGCTTTTACCTATGGTGAGATATTTGTGGACACATTCATTGGAGATTCTAATAGTTATTGCTGGGGAAGCTAGGTTGCAGAATGGGAGGAATAGGGCAGGAGGGGGATTACTTTCACTCTAGACTTTTTGATGCTCCTTGAACCTTTCTTCATAATGTGCATATATTTACATATTAAAAAATTGTAGGTTAAATCCATCTGATCTCAGCCCAAAGAACAGGAGATCTCCTGTTTTCATTTGATTCCCTGGTATAACATAGATAAGAGAGAGTGCTTTTCGGAGCAAGAACTCAAAAGACTCTGAGCCAGCCATGCCCCGTGCCCACCTGTCTCTGTCACAGTTGACCCTCTGTAACTGGAAACTATGATCATTACCATTTGCATAAGTACAACCACGTTGACCCACAGTTCCGCCTGCCAGTTTTGAATGAGGGGAATTATTTGTATTCCGTAGGCATCTCTGACTGTGGCCTTGACCAGCCCTGAGATATCTTTCAACAACGAATCACCAGCAGCCAACCCCATGACCTTTGGAAAATGAATTTGCCCGCCTTTGGGCCGGCCCCAATTCTCTTGCCCAAGTAAAATGTCAATTAGATCACTGGCTGAATATCACTTTTGTCTACTTAAGCACATTCAGCTCACAAACCCGCCAATGTTTGCTTGATTCTTTTAAAAAAAAAAAGACTCCACACCCAAGTTCAAAGTGTGCTCCTGGCTCTGCGTGGTCACAGAAAGAAACCAGTGTATCAGTTCACTGGGAAGATACAAATATTGAGTCATTATTCAGCTGTCGGGGAAATTAAACCGTGTGGTGTTGTGAACAGACTACGTTTAATTTGGGTTTGTGAACGGTTCTGGTCTCATGGCACCAAGGTCTCGTGCCCAGCATTTTCCTCCTCCTTCATGCCCAGCTTGCGCTGTTATCTAAACCACACAGTGAAGAAGATAAAACCCAATTTGGGTGATCTTGAGGAGTTAAAAAGAGAAGAGAGAAATGAATGGGGAAGAGGAGATGGCTGAGCAATAGAGATTCAGCCGAGGGGTGCCTGGGTGGCTCAGTGGGTTAAGCCTCTGCCTTCCGCTCATGATCTCAGGGTCCTAGGATTGAGTCCCACATCGGGCTCTCTGCTTGGCAGGGAGCCTGCTTCCTCCTCTCTCTCTCTCTGCCTGCCTCTCTGCATACTTGTGATCTCTGTCAAATAAAAAAATTTTTTAAAAATCTTTAAAAAAAAAAAAAAGATTCAGCCGAGAACCCTAGAGTAAGAGGACACCGCCAGCCAGTAAAACCTCAGTTAACTGTTAACCAGTTTCTGGAGTCTTCTGCACCCAGGCTTTAAGACATTTCACTGGGGTTGTAACAAAAGGGTTTTCCCAACATTTCCTTAAGCAGATTATCCCTGTCCCCATTCTCTTTTATCTGCCTTTTACTGCCTGTGTCTTATTTTAAATAGGGACCAAGGGATTCCTTTGGTCCCAAGTCAGCCTTAGGTATGTTTTCCAGCTACAGGGAAAATATACAGACCACGAAGCCAAGATTCTAAACTTGAACTCTGCCTTAGAAAGGGTCGCGTTGTGTTCTCCAAAGAGAAGAACAGTCTCTACTAGTTACATCTCACATACATAGAACAATGAGTGATGCTCTCACTGTTAGTGACCAGCTGCTAATGTTTAAAAGGGCTCATCTCTGCCCTGGCACAAAACTCCCAAGCGCCCCAAGCTAGGGATTTCTGCTTTGAATTCTGAGGGGCTTCCTTCTTGTGTGTCTCGGAGGTTGAATGGTTTGAGTCAAGCTTTTCCGGGTCATCTTCACAGGTCTCAGGCCATTTTTAAGCAAGGGCTGGCCCACAACTTCCTTTTGTGTCTGTTATGAAATTGGTTCATATAGCATTTGCACCTTCCTAGCAATTAAGATGGCCCCTGTGCAGTTTGGGGAACCTGCCGCCCACCAGTGTAATTGAGTTGTGAATGTGCGAATTTTCTCTGCTGGATTGTTCATCACAGAAGACGAGCCTTCTCAGTAGACTATTAATCCAGATGCCTTTTCTGGAATCAGCTCCTTAATGCAATTAGATCTCCTAAAATGAATTCCTTTCTGTGCCCATTTTACTACTGAGACAAGTATGAGCCGTGCTTTTATAATAAGTGGTTCGGCCATCATGTCCTTCCTCCCCTGCAGCCAGCCTCTGCCAGCTGACTTGAGGGCCTGGAATTCAGGTTGCTCTACTTAGAGTCCTAGACTTAACCCAGCCAGAAAGGACTTGCAAATACAGTCCACACCTCTCCTTTTTTAAAAAGGTGGCGATTTAACTTGTCCAGAATCATTCAGACAGTGGGCAGGAATTGTGACCAAAACCTGGGTCCCTTTGACCTGTGCCTGGGTCTTGGTTTATAAAAGGTGACCAAGTGATAACACGGGAGGTCAGTGCCATTGGAAAAATAGTTCATTGTTACCCAGAGCCATGCTAGAAATGAGAGGCTCACCACAGCATGTGGGGAGGGCCACATAGGGAAGCACTGAGGTCAGGAGGCAGAAGCAAAGCGAAAGCAGAGACCACAGCCTTTACTGAGGTTCGCCTGGGAAAGGTGAGGCAGGGCGGGGTAAACAGCTTGGGATTGGCTAGTTTGAATCATTCCAGTGGGCCTTGGGGGTGTGGGAGCTGTTCCAAATGCTCTGCTGCCTGGGTCTGCATGATTGAGAGCGGCTGATACTGCCCTGGTGTGTGTGTGTGAGAGAGAGAAGTGGGATTGCAGGTATGGACATAGGATAGTGTGGTTTGCATAGGCAAGACAGGCTTCCTGACAAGTTATTTACTATCTCCAGGACTTAACTAGCTCTGGGAGATGCGGTCTCTCCTCAGTCAGCAAGACACTCCTCCAGAACCCACCTCCAAGATGTCAAGCAATCATAAAATACAGAAAATGAAAAATATGATGCCGGGGCGCCTGGATGGCTCAGTGGGTTAAGCCTCTGCCTTCAGCTCCAGTCATGATCCCAGGGTCCTGGGATCCGCCCTGCATCAGGCTCTCTGCTCAGCAGGGAGCTTGCTTCCCCTTCTCTCTCTGCCTGACTCTCTGCCTACTTGTGATCTCTCTCTCTGTCTGTCAAATAAATAAATAGAATCTTAAAAAAAGAGAGAGAGAAAAAGAGAGCGACAGAGAGAAAAAGAAAAATATGATGCCTGTATCCCTTAATCCCTGGACTCAGTTCCTTTTTGGGCCCCCCACCTCCTCATCGCACCCCGAGCCCTGGATTGAAAGGCTCAGGCATCCCTGGGTTCCAGTGGCGTTCAGACTTGACAATACAGTTTAATCATCGTTCACTGTCTCAGTTTTTTCACTGATGATCGTACATCACTCTTCCCTTCCCAAGTAGTGTGACCTAAGGGGGTTGTGATCAAGCCCTGAGTATTCTGCCGACTGTTATCTTAGGATTTGAAGTAATTATTCCCCTCTCTGAACCCCTCTTTCCTCTTCTTTTAAAAATGATGGACTTGGACCAGATAGTCTCCAAGATTGATTCCAACATGGAAATTCTACAACTCTACAGTTACCATCACTCAGAGAGCTGGAATGTCCTTCAGCAGGACAGAGGGCCATAGTAGGTAGTACTGTTAATGACCTAGAAACAAACCGTGAGGCTCTGAAGTTCGGTGGATGACACGGTAGGCAGGTGGTTGTTTCCCAAGAAATCGCAGTGTTACAGTTTGCAATCAGGGCTCAGAAAATAAGTCCAAGGCAGAGAGCTCATTAGGACTGAAAGACTTTGCTATCCCACCCCCTTTCTCCTCTACCTCTTCCTGCTCCCACTCCCGAATAAAACAAAAAGGTCATCTTTTCCTAAACACACACACAGATTCTCTTCTGAAATATGTGGGATGCATAAAATAACAAATGCCGTCAGATCTCAAGTTGGGCAAATACAGAGACAGCATTTCTGAAGTCTCATTGAAGAGTAGTTGTCAGAAATATGCCATTCATTCAGACTCTCTAAGTGCTCTGTCAAGCTTTAACTTGATTAAAATTGAAAACCACATTGCTTGCAAACCAAACGCAAAATCGAAATCTCTTTACTCAGTGCTCTTAGATTCCGAAGCCCGGGCTTATGGATTATCCTCAGTTAATTTATGCCATCTTTGTGCCATACATTAATTTTGAATATATTTGTTGAAAATTTCCTGTAGCTTGCATTTATGGTTGTCAAAGGGGCTTTTATCTTGAAAAAAATGGTGCTGGTTTTAATTACAATTCTAAATGGCTTCATAACCATCGTGAACCCTGGATTTACATCATCTTTATGACAGCTGCGCGATCCCCGCTTTATTGATTTTGTCATTTGCTTCATTACAGTTAATGCAAACCTTTTGTACAGACACAATTCTGGTGCTGCGCTCTTCTTGGAGGGGTTCATATAGAACAGCGTGACCGAAACAGACCCTATCCCTCCACCCCCTACTTCCACCGCAGTGCTGACCAAAGGAAAAATCAGGACGGGAAATAGTTCCAAAGTGCTATCCATCACAGACAAAGGAAATGTTAGCTCTGACTATCCAACCCTTTCCTCTGATCGGATGGGTCCTGACTTTTCCGTTTTGAAGTCCTGTGAGATGACATCACTCACTGGGGCAGGACTGTTGGGTTCACCCCACCCCAAGCCTTGCCTGCCTTCTGTTCAGAGAAGACCTATGGCAGTGGTCACCCCCTTCCACTTTTCATATGCGAACCCCCTGCACCCAGGCTGGCCAGGGGCAAGAGGACCGAAGTGTATTGGGATGTGAATGTGTTGTAAACGTAAGGTTAGTCCCAGAGTGTGAGCGCCCAAAGAGTGAGTAAGGATTTAGGATGGAGCACTGGAAACTCGGGTGGTCAATTTGAAAAAAGAATTTTTTAAGGGGGAAAAAACCAGAATTCAAGAGTTCAGGAAAGTATATGAAGACACAAACTTATGTATTTGTATCCATCAGGCACCAGCTGCTGCAGAAGGGCCAGCAATGGCTGAGGGAACCAAGAAGGAGGCTGAGCGCCTGATAAGTAAGGGAGGCTGCTTCAGGGCATTTTGTGGACGAAAGCCAGACCCTATCTAGGTGGAGGGTTGAGAAAACAGCACTTTTAACCTGGGAATGAGCATTTTTCCTTTCAGGTTCAGCTTCAAAGGGCCTTGCTTTTCCTAAACCAAGGGTTGTGAGACAACTAGGCTTTAGCTGATATGTAAAATTAGGGTGAGCTTGTCAGAGCAGTGTGGGTCCAGAGATCATTTCTGGAGGGGAGAGGGGATCTCTTCTCGGCCGTTTGGCTAAGATCAAGTGTGGAGGGGAGAGGGGTTTCATTTCTAAGGTACTTTAGGGGCAAATTCAGCCAAGTCCTAGAAGGCATTTTCTGCCCTGTTACCTCCTCGAGACAACTCGAGGGTATCACTGGGTTGGCCTTCTCCTCTCCTGCCTTCAGAGCCTGTGTTCCCACAGCTGTGCTGTCATTTTGCTTGTCCCCTGTTCGATCGGAGACTCTAGCCTTAGCTTTCTGGGGTTACTGTAAACATTACTGGTTTTCAGAAGTCGTCTCTGTGACTAATGGGATAGAGAAAGATGCCATTCTGACCAGGAAGAGGACACATTTCAAGGAGATGAGGTAGAAGGAGCCACAGCAGCCTGACCCCTTATTTCTAATCCCACAAACATTCAAAAGCTTGGAGAGCTGGTCTTATCCTACCTAGGAAACGCTACATGATCTCTACCCATTAGGCACTGTTTCGGACTGCTGAGCCCAGTGGGTTTCTGTGGAGCATTTTAGCAGAAGTTAATACCACGTTTCATTCATTGTTGTATTTTTTTTTTCCCCTACCTGTGCATACCTCCAGGTCCCCGTCCTAACTGCTCCAGCCGGGAGGAAACTCATATTTGCATTCTCAACGTACTGCATTAAAAATAAAGTCTGACTCCTCCGATAGTACCTGTAACCACAACATGAGAAAGTTCCCACACGAGGACTTCAGGGGCTGGATTGAAATTCCGCAGCCCTGACTATTCAGCTCTGGGAGGGGTGCACAGAAACCGTCTTTTTCACAGCTTTGTTTTACTGATAGGGAAATTTTAGCCCAGAGAAGTTAGGTCGTGACCCAGGAAGGTCAAAGATCTTTGTCATTTGATTCCCGAGCAAACTTTATTTTCTCCACTAAACCACTCCATCTTAGATAAAACTCTACTGCCGGCAAATGAGAAAAAGAAAATCGTTTTTGTTCTTTTCTCCCCCAGCATGGTGTTGCTTATCCTCAGTTTCAAAGCATAAGCCATGTTCTCATTTCCTTTTCCTGGGAATCAGAGGAGGGCTCAGAAGCTCTTTTCAGGCTTGACATGACTGGGAAGTAGCAGCAGCCTCAGTGGAAAGCCGGAAACCTTCCCTCAGGACTTGGAACCTCATCAGTAGAACTGGCCCTCACCTTGCACCCAGGCAGGAACTGTCCCAATGGTGCCTCATCCCTGTGGCTTCCAGCACGTTCTGTCCTTTGTTTTTCTGGCCTCTTCCTCCCGTTCCAACTTGTTTGGATTCATTCAACTCAGTGAGACCATGTGGCCGCCCCAGAGCCCTGAGAATTTACAGAGGGAAGAGTACAGAAAACAACTCAGCACCCGACCCAACCTTTGCCCCATGTCTGTCCCCAGCAGCCTTGCCCAGGGGGGCTCCCCGAGGCCCAATGAGGCAAGAGTTTCTGGTTAGAGACGCTTCTTTCTCTGGACCAAGGAGAAAAGCTTGGCCTTCTTGCTCGCCTTCTTGGTGGGGAGCCAAAGAGCCAACCTGAAGAAAGGCAAGAAGGAAAGTCAGTACAACCTACTGAGTTACCTGTGCTGGACACTGACGGGGAAGAGGGGGCGGTGGTCTAGAAAACACGACAGAGTAGCTAATCCCGCAACGCTGCACATTTGACTTGGGAAGCAAGCCCATTGTTTACACCCCCCACCCCTCCCCATCAAGTTTGCTGGCCTCATTCTCTTTGCTTAAACTGGTTTTATTTTTTGCTGAGTGCTGAGTGACTGCTAGTATCCCCAAAGCCAACTAGAGAATTTTAAAATTTGCTATAAATAATCCCCAAAAGTAGGTGGATTAACTCTCCCCACCCCACCATGTTTTTCTCCTTCATTCTCTTTGCTCTTCGGATGCCAAGATATTTTTTTTCACGTCAGATGGAATTGGCTTTGCTGCCTGATGGTGCCTCGTATAAATTACCCTCACAGTGTGACGCTCTCATAAGACTCCTCTCTGCCACAGAAAGAGCAAGCAAGCAAGTCCCTCTTTTTGCGGGGGGGAGGGGAGGGCGGTCAGGGAGTGAGAAGTCACGTAACAGAATTCATCATTTTAAAGTAGACACAATTCAGGGTGCCTGGGTGGCTCAGTGGGTTGAGCCTCTGCCTTCGGCTCAGGTCATGATCTCAGGGTCCGGGGATCGAGTCCCACATCGGGCTCTCTGCTTGGCAGGGAGCCTGCTTCCTCCTCTCTCTTTCTGCCTGCCTCTCTGCCTACTTGTGATCTCTGTCTGTCAAAAAAATAAAATCTTAAAAAAATAATAAAAAATAGACACAGTTCAGTGGCATTTTCTGTATTCACAATATTGTACAACCATCAGTTTTATCTAAACCATTTCATCCCCCGAGAAGAAAACCCCATTCCCATTAAGCAGTTGCTCCCCATATCATCAGTCCCTGGCAAATGCTAATCTGTTTTCTGTTTCTGTAGATTACCTGTTCTGAATATTTCACACAAATGGAATCATACAGTATGTGTCCATTTATGTCTGGCCCTTTCACTTAGTACAATGTTTTCGTAGTTCATCCGTGTTGTAGCACGTGTCAGGAACTCCTTCCTTTTTAATGACTGCATAATATTCCACCGTATGAATGCATCACAGTTTGTCTACCCATTCATCTGCTGATGAACATACGGACAGTTTCTGCCTTTGGCTACTGCAAAGAATACTGCTATGAACATTTGTATGCAAGGTTTTATTTGCACACCAGTTTTCAATTCTTGGAGGCATATCCCTAGGAGTGGATTCACAGGGCCATCAGATGACTCTATGATTAACTTTTGAGGAGCCACCGAACTCTTTTCCAGAGCAGCTGCACCATGTTACAGTCCCACCAGCACTGTGAGAGGGTCCCTGTTTCTCCACATCACTTCCATCTTTTTGATTCTCACCATCCTAGTGAGTATAAAGTGGTGGCTTGTTGTGACCCCCTGGGGGTGTGTGCCAAGCACTCCCTGTGTGCCAGGTGCTCTGGGGCAAGTGCAGTTGTGAACCAGACAGATCCTGCCCCTGCTGTCCCATTGCCAGTGAGTCCAGGCCTCCTTCCTCCTTCATCAAGAATAGTGAAAGAGAAGCCAGCCTTTTCCTAGAGTATTTCCATTCTGTGCGTTAGCTGGATTGAAAGTAGTTATCAGCACTGTCCATGTTGCTGAGTTTTGATGCCCCTTTTTCCAGCAATTAATTACAGGGACCTTGATATCCCCTTACAGTGAGCTTACGAGACGTATTTTAATTGGCTTCTGCTGCCACAAAGACACCTTTGAGTGACACCTCACTAATGGCCGCTGCCCCCGCACATCCCAGTACATGACCTGGTTAGTACTGCCCTGTTGTTTCGAGTTGTACAACTTTAGAAGACGTGCCTGTGTCGCCACTGGGGGAGGCCGTGCCTGGAAAAGACTGATGAAATTCTGTGCCGTTTGAAAGTCGCCCAGAGGACAGAGAGCCATTTCCTTGAATGTGCCTCCACCTTGCTCAAGAAAGCACAAAGCTGTCCCAGCCTGGTCGGAGGCCACCTGCCAGGTCCCAGTAGTCAGCAGGAAATTGTAGCATCTCCTTAAGGCATAGGGGCCTGCTTCTGCCAGTGGTCCTAAAAGTTAAATAGACTGGGACGTCCAGGGAATCTCATTGACACACACACAGGGGACGGCAAGGGGACACTGTGGCCTGTACCGCCCTCACCTTCCATTGTTTGGGTCAGAATGCTTGCAGGCCAGTGGAAGCAACTGCGTTCCAGCAACCACTGCCAAGACCAAACCTTGACTTTGTTCTCTTCCCAACTGAATATAACTGCGTTAACTCCACATGCTCCTAATATAGGCTCCCTCTCTTCTCACTTTGGAAGTCAGAGAAGGAAGGATAGCAACGCCGGGTAAGCCCCGAAACTCCCAGATCGGGAAGGCAGATTTGACCCTGACTCTCCGATGTATGAGCTGAGGTCCCTCGAAGATGCCACGTGACCTCTCTGAACCTTGGTTTCCTTATGTGTTTACAAGTAGCCCTACTGCTGTGAAAGTAGTGCTCTAATGGAAGGATGACCAAAGGGTCAGGAGGGTTTGGAGAGAGCCGTTCATTTTGCTGCGTTTGCACAGAAAGGTTCGCTGGATGTTGTGGCCTCTGAGGCAGGCCCTGATGGATGAGAGGGGGGTCCTCAGACAGAAGAGGCAGGAGGGACCGGCATGATGAGGAACCCTGCTCGCACTTGGTACACTCACATACCACGGAGCGGATAGAGTGGTGCGGTGCTGAGACGTTGGGGCTGTTCACAGAGAAGCTGCACCACCTGCCGTCATTACGAGCAGGGACAGACCCGGGTTCAGAGCCAAGCTCAGAGGTTGAACTCTCCAAGCCTCTCTTGCCTTTTCTGTAAAGCAGGAATCACGATATTATGAGACCCAACTGAGATAAGACATTGAAGATGCCCAGCTCAGTACTTGCCACCTAATAAACGGTGACTGAGTCCTACTATGTGCAGTTACGATTGTGGTTGTGTTGTTGTGATCATTTATAGCGTAGGCCACAGGGAGTCATTAAATGTCCATGTCCCAATTAAGGCATGTTAAGATTAAGAAATTATGCACCGCTGGAGTACCTGGCTGGCTCAGTCGGTGGAGTGTAGGACTCTTGATCTCGGGGTTGTGAGTTTAAGCCCCATGCTGGGTATAGAGATTGCTTAAAAATAAAATCTTAACAACAAAAAAGAAGGAAATTACACACCAGGGACAGTAGTGTGGCAATGGACTATTTTAGGTGTTCAACACATAACTTGGTTGGTTATTAATTGAAAAAGGTCACCAAGGAATGAGGTTCAGTTTTGTAGTCCCTCTCCCTAAAGTTTCTCACCTATAGGAATTATAAATATGGGCCCATATTGACCTCATTCTCCTGGTAAAAGAAAAAATTTGTATTTTCCTTCATGGAGGTTTTTGATGGCTTCTCCTATTTCAATCTCCTATCAGCTGGAGAAGTACCAAAAGCATGTGGTCTGAACTACTGCCCTCAGTCCAGAAAAAATGTATTGAATATCTCAAATAATAGATTCTTTGGCCTGGGATGTAGGAAGAGTGGATAAAGGGATAGGCTCAAAGCGCAGAAGGATCTGAGTAAGATGAACAGGAACTTTTTCTTAAGAATCTCATAAGAAATTGACCTCAGGCTGCATAACTTCAGATCTGAAGGAGACTTTAGAGATTACAGAAGACGAATTCCTGTGTTTACTATTATTTATTTCAAAGGAAAGAAAATTAATGCCACAATACCTTTTCAGAGTACATATATTTCATTACTTTCATACTCAAAGCTTCCTTTTGGGCTAAATGTTATTCCATTTCACAAACGAAGAAACAAACTCAGGGGCGTGGATGCTGTCCATAAACTGGGTGCTTTATAAACAGCAGAAAGTTGTTTCTCGCCCTGCTGGAGCCTGGGATGTCCAAGACGGGGGTGAGAGCCCATTCCGTTTCTGCGGAGGGCCTGCTTCCTGGGCGGGGGCGGGGGGCGCAGCTGTCTTTGTGCTGTAATGTCATATAGTGGAGCAAGGAATCCCTTTCTGGATTCCCTTTTATAAGGACGCTAGTCTCATTCATGAGGACTCTGCTGGCATGACCTAATCACCCCCCAAAGGCCCCACTTTCTAATAGAATCACCTTAGAGAAGTTTTAACATAGGATTTGGGGTTGGGGGGAAACATTCAGTCTCTACCATTCTGCCCCAGCCCCCCAAATTTCATAGGCTTCTCACAGGCAAAATATGTTTCATTCCAACTCAATAGACTCAAACTCATTCCAGCATCAGGCTAAAAATCTAAAGTCCAAAGTCTCATCTAAATTGAGGCTGGAGGGGCGTGCCTGGGTGGCTTCGTAGGTTAAACCTCCGGCTCTTGGTTTCAGCTCAGGCTGTGATCTCCTGGGTCCTGAGGCTGAGCAGCATGTCAGGCCCCACACTCAGCAGGGAGTCTTCCTGAAGATTCTCTCCCTCGGCCCCTCCCGCTGAGTGCAGCCTCTCTCTCTCTCAAAATAAATAACTCTTTTAAAAAATAAAGAAATTGAGGCTACAGGTATGATTCATTCTGAGCCAAACTGCTGTCTAGCTATGAACCTGTGAAATCAGACATGTCCTTCCAAAGTGCAGTGGTGGGACAGGCATAGGACCAGCATTCCTGTTCCAAAAGGGAAAGATAGCAAAGAGGAAAGGAATGACAGGCAGGTCCTGAGCAAGCCCCAAACCTTCTGGCCCCACTGGGGCAGATAGGAGTCCCTTCATTCATCAGCTAGAAATTTACAGGCAACCTAGTCTTCTATAAAAAAGTCTTCTTATGAAAAATGGGTAGCAAATGGTGAGAGCGTCCAAAGTTACTCTGTATGGGTTGGAAATTTGAGTAAATTCAGAAGATCTTTAATTTCTCCATGAGAGATCCATGTGATTCTCTTAAAGGAAGACAAAGATCTTTCGAGGTCTTAGGAGGCCTTCCGTGGCCTCCCTTGATGCGGCTTTGATGGGCTGTCAGGGAGAGACCCCTTGACCAGCACAGAGTAGAGCTGCTGACGTCCCGTGCCTGAGTGGAGCTCAGCCTCCCGCCAGGCTCTGATGCCTACAGCTGTCCTGTCTGGGAAGAAATATTCTGCCCTGCCTGCTTCTTGTGGCTGGAACAGTTTCCCTAGAGTCCAGCGGGAAAAACTTCTGAAACCCTTGGGGAGACGAGGAGTGAAAAAATTTTAAAACTCTCGACAATGTATGCTGATGAACCTAAACACACAAAAAAAGCAGATCTGTGGAGGGTAACTTTCAGGCCCATTAACAAAAGCGCATTTCATCTGGTTTCTCACTCCCTCTCCCCTCCACTGGGGAGGAACCCCAGATGGTTATTGCTCAAAGAGTGTAACTAGGGAAACCACAAACCTGCCCCAGTCACTATGGAGACAGCCTTTTATTTGTTTGGCCTCTGAGTATTCATGACCTCAGCAAGGAGGCCAGTAAAATGCGCGGGTGCTCCGTACAAAGACATTTTAATTCCCAGGGAGGAAAGTTGAGAATCCACGTTAGGACATCTCAGCAACTTCCAGAGCTCCCACTGTGGATGTGTTTGTAAAAGGACAGCCCATTTTACAGGAGATGCAGTGCGGAGCCTCTTAGAGTGGACATAACTGAAGGCTGAGTTTGTGAATTAGCACGCCTTTTATGGTTTTAGGAACACTGGTGAAGAAGTGACATGCCCCTAGTCAATCTGTCTCTCGTGCAGTCAGGCCCCGGGGCCTCACCTGGGAACAGCCATTGCAGTTTGCCAGGACTGATGAGTCTCCCAGGATGGGTCTCAAAAGTTTCAGGGCTCAGGCGCCTGGGTGGCTCAGTGGGTTAAAGCCTCTGCATTCGGCTCAGGTCATGATCTCAGGGTCCTGGGATCGAGACCACATGGGGCTCTCTGCTCAGCAGGGAGTCTGCTCTCCCCCACCCCTCTCTGTGCCTGCCTCTCTGCCTACTTGTGATCTGTCAAATAAGTAAATTAAATATATATATAAGTTTCAGGGCTCAAATGGGAACGTTCCAGGCAAACCCTGGCAGTTTGGACATCCTGGGTATGAAGCCCTTTGGTCCCTAATATTAGGTTGATACAAGAAAGGATGGATCGGAGACAAGTCTCGAACCGTGAGAGCACATTCTGCAACAAGAACCCAACTTCCTTGGTCCCGTGGTCTAAAGTTGCTGTGAAACGAACAGAACTCTCTCATCCTGAATACAGGATGTGTCCATTTGATTTTGTTTTGTTTGGTTGGTTGGTGTTTTTGTTTTTGCTTTATTCATCTACAAATGCTAGAAATTGGTTTCAAATGGATAGTAGTCCAAATTAAGTGCGAGCTCGGTTTCTTCCTAGCAACTATCCTTCATGCGAAATTGGTTTGCAGGGATTCTCCCCCACTGCATTTTTCAGCACAAAGTCATTTGCCAAATCCCCAACAAACCGGAAACTATGTAAACACAGAAGTGGAGTTATTGATATTTCCCAGTGATGTGTAAAACACCCCTTTATTCTCCAAGGTCTGGCTTGCCTCTTTGGTGCTAATCCATCATCTGTGTTTGCATGACTGTAGGGCTTGGTTTCTGGAGCAGCTACTGGAGTGGGTGCGGTTGTGCTTCTGCTGAGAAGTTGTATATGTCGAACAGCAACAGGATACGTACTTAATAAAAGGTATTATGCCAGCCCTGTGGCAAAGTCTGCACAAGGAGGCTTGTTGGAAAAGATTCACGCTTCAGTTTTTAACTGAGTTCTAAGTGGGGTGCTCTGATCAGAGAGCTCGATTAACCTAGGATTCTATCCTTTACAAAGGACAGCTCCTCAAAGTAGGTTTGGTTGGTCGAGCTTTGGAATACTTGCAATCATTTAATTATCTAAATGTATCTGTAACTATGACCAGATATGGGCACATTGAATTTCAGAGGTCAGCAGTCACTTTAACTATTTTATAATAGTTATAAATTCTATAATTTAATAATTATGTAACTATTATAAAATTTATATATGTATAATATATATTATAAATTTTATATATAATTTTATAATAAGCATTTGCATTTACATGCATACAGTAGGGAGATATTGCATGTAATTATTAGGTAGGGGAAATAGGCATAAAGTTGTCAGTTCTATAGACAGGAACCATTGTGGATACATAAATAATTCATGGATCGGTAAACATATCAATATGCATGTATTCTTGGGTCTGGTGGACAAGTGTACCAAATGTGCAAAATAATAGATTCACCTCTTTTTGTTCATTTGTGATGTCATTTTAATGTGGAATTATAGTAGCTCCTTAATGATGAGAAGCAGTGACAATTCATTAGCAGACTGTGGCTTAGATCAAGTGTTTGATTTGCCTACAAAGTGTGGCCAGTACTCAATTATATGGAGTGTATGCATTTCTTCTTGAACATATTTTTTCCCCTCTGCCAGTTAAAATAACCTTGAGCTTTTTTTTTCTTTTGAAGACCCCAGCCAGCAGCAGACAAATACTTCTATAATTTGTTCTTCAATAATGATTTTTTAGAATGTTAAACTGTCATTTAAAAAAAAAAACCTTAAGAAGCACTACTGGATTCCTTGTTTTCTGCTTAAAGGACATTTGGATAATGCGAAGAAAAGAAATAGCATACCTGGGCTACTTCGCTTATTTTAAGGAAACACGGATTCCCCAGGTTTTTTGTTGTTGTTGTTGTTTGGTTTTTGGTTTTTTTTAATGGTTGCAACACTCTGTTTCTCCTCATTTTGGAAAAAGGGGTATACTTTGTGTGTGTATATGTAGAAATATATATATTTCATAAAAAACAAATTTAGATTAGTTTGGTTTTAGAATTCCCGTATACCTCTTAAGATCATTGAAATGTAAACACCACAGGTGCCGGCTTCTTCCAAAAATTTTCAAAGGATGTCTTACACTTCATTCTGTATCCTAGGCTCCTAATGCAGCATGAACAGCTACTAACGCTCAGTTGCTCTTACGGGTTAGTTAATTGTTGGATTCGGAGCCCATAGTCTTGCTTTGAATTTCTACTAAGGCTTCCCTTGTGGATTTCATGCAGAAGTCCTTCTCCTTATTGTGTGCCTTTTGTGTAGATCATTTTGCTTGGAAATTAGCAAACTGTTTAATTCCAAAGAGCGCTGAACCTTAACTCCTTCTCCGTTTAGCATGAGGACTGCTGTTCCTCTAGCTGCAGTCCTGGAGCACACACTGGACTGGATTGGGGGCCTGGAGCAACAGTGCCCTTAGGCTAAGTTTCACTGTCCAAGGGCAGAGATTCTGAGGGGTCCCAGAACATCTGCATGAGAAGCACACATCTGGATGGATGTGCCTCGGTATGTAGACCCTGCTTCTAGATGATGAGTTGGGAATTCTACTTTTCTTCCAGAAGCCTGTTTCTGGAGATCTTTCAGGTGTTTTCTTCTCACGGCAACTCAAAAGCGTCATGGAAATCATGGCAATTTCTTTCTTTCTTTGTTGCTATCTCTTTCTTTGTTGCTGTTGTGGTTAGGAGATAGGTAGATGGCTCTTAATATTGTAATCAGGTTTTTTTAAGCCCTTTGAAAAGGATTTAAATATGCTTCTTTAAGTTTCTGCACTGCAAAAATATTTCTTTTCTGCTTCCATTATGAAATTTGAAATTGTGATTGAAGGAGATGAATGGCGATAATATTATGCTTATGAATGGGAATTCTGACAAAAGCACTATCTCCCCCGTCTGCCGTTGGTGAAGATTATTTTTAAGTCCTCACTCATGCTGGCTTTCCTTCGGACTTGTTTATATTCGCAGAGTATAAAAATACAGTAGTCGGGAAGCTCCTCTCAGGGAGTCTGCCGTTAGCTCTTGTTGGAGGAGTTCTTTCTAAATGGACTCTGGTATCATTTTAGCACACATTGTTTGGTGAAACCTGAGCTGCCCAGGGAAATGAGAGCAGTTAATTTAATATCATGAATGTTTTGGGGCTTCCAGACTTAGTCACAGGGAGGAGAGTGTAAATCAAATTGAGTTTTCTGTATAGAGTAGACGATGATGAAAGTCGCCTCCAAAAAAAACCAGCCAAACTTCCCTCCATCCACTGCCTCCCCGCTCCACATTTTCACCACAGAAATCTCAGGTTATTCCAAGCATCCTCTCCAAATACCCGCCCAGCAGAGGTCTGTGTGGCAGAAAGCTCCCCGTGTAGTCAGAAAAGGAATGCTCCATCACATAAGGCCACGGCCAGGACAGCGTAGCTCATGGCTTGAACCCCGCCCTGCCATACCTTCAGTAGAAGGACTCACTCTGCAACCAAGCATGGCCAGCTGGGAAGTCCCTGGCACTGTGCTAGGCACCAGGGCAGGTCATTTTGTGTAATAAAAATGGATTCGGTATCTGTGAAATATACCTCTTACTGCCAGGGGAAAATAGATCGGGCATCCTAAGACTGCTGAGTTCTTTGAGTTCTGCGTGCTCCCGTATCCAGAGTTTCTTCTGCACATTCATGCCTCGTGAGCAACGGAATATGGCGTGAGGAATGGGCTTTTTTAATTTGTTTTTGAGAGGGCCTTTGAAAGAGTCCTTGCAAAGCTGCAAAATGGACCTTTTATCCAAGAGCTTAGAACACAGTTCAGCAGCCTCCATCCACCCTCAGAAGCAAACTGCTAAGTCAAAGGCTTTGGCCTTAGCTCCAGAAGGTTCTCTGTGTGTTTGGTAGTGCCCCACTCCAAACACCTGCCAAGGGATGCTGGGCTTGCATTTATTTCGCATCCCCCACCCCGTGCTTGGGGACAAACTTTTGTGTATCTGAGATGTGATTTTGAAAGGAAAAGCAACTTTATCTGAGGAACGTATGTATTTACTTTGCTTTAGGGGCCTAGCTTATTTGCATGAAATATCAGGATTGATTGCAGACAATTAATGACCTTTTCCAAACACTCTGATGCTCAGTGCCATAAAGATATTAATAGCTGGGCCATGAAGCAATTCTCAGGTTTTCCTTTGCTTGACACACTCCTCCTAGGTGTCGTACCCCCGAAGACTTCCCTGATAAACAACGTGCATGGGAAATGACTGAAGACCGAGGCTGGGGTACTGTTTATCTGTGTGTAGA
Source organism: Mellivora capensis (assembly GCA_004024625.1). Classification (NCBI taxonomy): domain Eukaryota; kingdom Metazoa; phylum Chordata; class Mammalia; order Carnivora; family Mustelidae; genus Mellivora; species Mellivora capensis. The sequence continues at coordinate 119,044 of PISX010000015.1, read as the reverse complement.
GTAAAAGGAGACAACTGTGGTGATAATAAATATACACCACACTTCTGCATAAATATTTGAAATTTTGATACATTTTATACATTCTAAGAGAGTCTTTCAAAATTTACCCACAGAGACGCTTCTGTTACTGCTCAGTTTTCCCCATTACTAATATACAACCCGGTGTCAGCTTGTGCCCCCCAGTGAGCTGTTTAAACATCACAGAACTGATCACATAGGAGACCTTCCTGCTTTTAGCCTTATAGCAGGCAAGTCCCTCCCTGAGACTCTGTTTCCGCTGCTCCAGTAATCCCCGGGCAGGACTCTGATGGAACGTTGAACAGTGGGCTTGGTTGGTCATCTTTTGCACCTCTCCTTTCCCCCACCCTTTTAATCGCTTTCTACCTCTTCATTCTTTCCCTTCTTTCTATGAATTTCTCTTCTCCCCTGCAAACTGCATTCTTTCCACGTAACATTCTGTACATTTTTGGTTTCTCATGATCGAAAAGAAAAGCAACAAGAAGCATCTCACAAATCCAGCAAATAAATCATATTCTAATAGCAAGGCCCTCTCTGAAATCTCTGCCCAGAAGCAGATGCACCACAAACTGCCATCCCCAGACTTCTCAATCTGATGATTTAGATACTTTTCTACTTAGGTGGATGGGGCCATTTTTGCCGAATTCAGCATATTTATTGAAGAATTTCTTGGAGCCAAAAGCCAACTCCACTGCATTTTGCTTGGTAAGGTTTGGTGGCCTTGATGTGGGGTAGGCGTTGTTGATCATCTGCCCTTAAACTGATGATAAATCTAGAAACCAGGCAGCAGGACTAGGCTGCCTTAATAGAACCTTTGCAGGGAATCTGCAGCCCCAGTACTTACAGGAAATCTTGGGAAAGGATATTCAGCAAACTCACGTTAAGAAAGACTCCAGAAGAATTCCGGGTAGCGAGAACACTGGGAAGTGGGCATCAGTAAGAACTTTGAATTCTAGATGTAGAAGTTGTCCACCTAAAGAGTGTTTCTGCTTCTTGCGATACCCATTTGTTGCTTATTTTTAAACCCTAAATGTCTAAATCTTGTATCGGGGGCATTTATGGAGATGATTCGGTTCCTCGTAATATTGTGGCAGAGCCCATCTGTTGTGACACACGACATCATTCTGATTGTACGTGTTTCATTCATGTGCCTTTACAGAAATCCTATATCTATCTGGTTTCTCGATGATGGTAGTATTTTAATTCCACCTTCCTGCAGCAGAATATAAAACCCTCCGTGAGGTTTACTGAATGTATTGTCGACACATCTTTCGCACAGAGTTGAGGTAGATTAGTACAAGTCACAAATGAAAATTCCAGCATCAGGAAATCCCTTCACCTGAGAGGGGCTGATTTTTTTTCTGAGACAAAAGAAAAAAAGAAGTCAATAAGGGGGTTTTTCAGTACAGCTGTACTTCTTTCGGCCATTCGCCCCAAAGACCGTGGTGTGTTCTGCACACAAAATACAACAGACAGTCTGGTGCCAATAAACGTTTTCTGTATTACCATCCTTTATTTTAGAAATCAAATGACTAATATACAATGTGAGATTTGAGTTGGAGTGTGGTCGCGACTTACACTTAAGACCTATTTTGATTTAGGGATAATGGTATATATTCATTATCCTTCAACTAAAATACCTCAGTCCCCAACTAGAATGTATATTAGTCAAGGCATCCTTTTAAAAGACATTATTTTCATGCTCATAAGATGGAAAGGGAAATAAAAAAGGAGTCCCGAAATAGGTGCATTTAATTCTCCCCAATTTAAATTTAAGTGGTACATCTTTAAGGCAATAACAATATTCCTTTTCTTCCCCCATCAGGAACGCTTCTATCAATGGATTTCTTTAATGTTGATGGTGGTTGGTGCATTTGAGGGGCTCTGTAGTTAGTCAGAAAATGCTTCAATAGAATGACCTACCAGATGGACCCCATAACAAAGCACAGAGGCATCAAACCACCACAGACATTTGGTGCTTAGAATAATAAAAAGACTATAAAATTAGATTAGTTGAGTCTAATTTGGAATCGGTATATTCCCCATGCACCCTCGCTGCTCTTGGGCAGATAAAGCCTTGAGATTTAGCACTGTGTCAGAGCAGAAGACTGCAACTTCCAGTAAAGGGAGACGAGGGAGAGGGAGAGAGGGAAAAAAGCATTCTGGGAGGTCGCGGAGGGCAGAGCAGTGACCTCCAATGATTTACAGGCCTTTAGCTTAATGAAATTGTTTCAGTGACATGACGGTAAGAGCTCGTAATGGATTGGATGCCCTAATGTAATGAAATTACTCCCCTCTGCCTAAAAAAAAAAAAAAAAAAAAATGCGCAATTAATATTTACTGAGACCTGACAGCCTTTGGTGCGCTCGTCTGTGTAGTTCTCTCAAACAGTCAGAGAGCAGAGACGGAGCAGCGTGGCAGACAGGCTGGCTCTGCGCGAGCTCCTGGCGGGGACGAGCAGAGCCTGCCAGGGGTGGAGGGACAGGCGCTCGGGTGGCCGGGGACGCCCGGCCCGGGCCGCCCGGCTCCTCGGTGCTGCCCCCACTCAGCCTTCACGCCTTCCCCTTGCTTTTCCACAGGCAACTGGACAACAACCACATCAGCTGCATTGAAGATGGAGCCTTCCGGGCGCTGCGCGATCTGGAGATCCTGTGAGTTGATTTTGCGATCGGTGCAGCCTTGTGTGCGTGTGCGTGTGTGTGTGCGTGTGTGTGTGTGTCACTGTGAGGAGGAGAGAGGGGGCATGTGTGTGCAGGGGGTCCGTGTGGATTGCATTTCTGTGTCTTCTGCTGCAGTGCTATTAAAATTGGGAACCGGGAGATACCTCTGGCTCACCTTGGCCAAAGTGTTTGTAGACAGCGAAGTGGGATTTCTCACCTCCCGCAAACTGGGGTTCCTGCTAATTAAGTCGCAATTGAGTCCTTTCTCCCCCGGTGCTCCTGCAGTATTTGTTGCTGGGTGGAACAGATGGGCCAGAATAGCCCCCCGGTGCCTGCCAGGGCGTTCAGGGAGAGTTTGAGTGCGGGCATGGGGAGAGATGGGTTACAGGTCTGGGAGATGCGAGAGGGGACAGCACCAAGGGGTCATTTGGAATCACCCAGGATCACAAAGGGACCTTGGCACGGGGCAGGGGGGGATGCCAAACAGCCTGGTAAAGTCTAGTCATTGCCATTGCTCCTGGGATCTTGCCTCGGGTTTCAGTGCAAACTTTAAGCAGTAACCTTAAAGTGGCAGGGTGGGGGAGAGACGAGAGGAGGTGTAATCCCCCCTCCAATACCTTGTATAGCTGCCTTCCTGTGTTCTGGGTTTTCCAGTGGTTCCAACCTGATTTCCAGGGGTGGGTTGGGGGTGGAATTCAGCTAGGAATCATCTTGGGGTCATTCAAACTAAAGTTAAATTGTATAAGAAAACATTTTGATTGTTGTCACCCAAGGCAACACTTCCAGTGGTCCCTAATTTGGAGAAACCTAGAAAGGAAGGCAATAAAGCCTAGTAGAACTTCTGTCAGGAGATATGTGGTTCAGTCCTGACTCAGCCCCTAATTGGCTGTGTGACCTTGGGCAAGTCCCTTCCGCACTCAGAGTCTCGGTTTTCCCATTTGGAAAGTGAAGGGTTTGTTGCTGTAACTTGCGGATGGCTTCCCCTTTCCAAATTCTGTAATTGCTTGGTTCTAAAAATAGTTCTGATGGTACAGTTCTATCCAGTGAATGAAAGGGTAGGATTTGCTCAGCATCCCCCTGAAAAAAAAAACAAAACCCCACGTACCTAATCTCTGGTTATATATCTCTGACTTCCAGAGGAATGAATAAATGTCGAACCAATGAATGAATGGATTTATTAAAATGTCCCATTCTTTTCACCTGGCCCCCCAGACAGTGGGCACGGGTTGGAGAAAGCCTCTCCACGTTGTATGAGAGGAAGGTGATTCCAAGAGGAATCACGGGAAATAAAAGGGGATGCTGATGCTGCAAGGTGCCGGAAATCTGATGAAAGCCGAGAATTCCTGGGACAGAAACGGCTGGACCCACAGCCAGGGAGGTCAGGCTGTCAGTCCTAAGATGGATGGTGGCTTCTCACCCAAACTCTGACCCCGGAATGGGCAACAAATGCTTGTCTGCTAGGGAGAGGATGCCAGCCCAGTTCAGTGACCCAGGATTTCTCGGGTAGGTGCAATTTTCCCGCCTGCAAAAGAGCATTTCTGGAGAGGGATGCTAGGAGCATGTCACCCCTTTCTTCAGGAAGATGAGAGAATTCCTTGGGAAGAGACCAGGAAATGGAAATCACCAGCTGCCATGGAACAGCTGTGCCAACCTGACAGCCCGCATGTTAGCTCTCTATACTAGGAGTGGTGGTGCCTCGTCTCACCAGGACGGCTGTCTGGGGGAGAGCATGGGGCTGTACAGTCAGACACACCTGGGCACAGTGGGACTTTGGCCAAGCTACACGACCTCTCTGAGTCTGTTCCCTCAACTTTAAGAAGAGGTGGCTTCTGTCCCTTCCATTCCCCTAACTTCCTCCCTGTTGTGCCCTCGTCCCCATCAAACCCCTGTCTGGGACAGAACTGAATTCCTCTTCTCTAAACCCAGTGTTTGCTGTTTTTTAAATGTTGGTATATTATAGCATGTTGGTACACCAGGTTTCTCAAACTTGAAGCTTAAAAGCCTATGGTGGGGTTTAAAAAAAAAAAAAAGTTCTCATTCCGTATTTTTACAAAGAGATCACGGGATCTGATGAGTTTATCTTCTCAGTTCCAAACAAAGCCAGATCAATAGCTTTGTTTTAAAGACACTCTCATTTGGCTTCACATGGCTAAGTACTTAAAATTAATCATAATCATTTATTCCATGGGTTCTTAATTTCCAGCAGAGGCACGCGGCTTTGGAACCATCTATCTTAATGGTGAGGCATTCTGAAATTGGCTGGAGCCGACATCTCCATTTAAAGAATCTCCCCGCCCCACCCCCAAACCTTCCAAATCTCATCTGCACATTGACATTTTATAGCAATTCTCTGTAATCACAACTTAGGCACCATAAAGGATCTTGACAATGAAATAATAAATAGGAACTAAGTGAAGGCATCATATATTAACTTGATAAGTTCCTGAAAGAGAGAGGTTCAAAACACACTATCCCCAGAAAGGTCATCTTTAAGTATCCAAAGCTTTAAAAGTCTTCAAATTAAGAAGACAAAAATAGAGTATTACTCGAGGTGTTTTCTCTTTGACATTAGGCATAATGAAATAAAAAGATGAGGAAAGACTCATGATTACTCCCATGGAAAGCTCTCTCAAAATTAACTTAAGGAAAGTTTGTGGACGTCAGCTACTGGTGGAAATATTTCACATGGGATCCCCCTGTTGTTCCATTTTTTTCTGTGGGTGGAACTGCTGTGAAACTTCTTCCCATCCAGGATGAGGTTGGTCCCACAGGACACGCCATGGGAATTGAGGGGAGCCCGTGAGAACCCCTGGAGGTAGAGAGAGAGGAGTGGGTACCAGGCTGGAAAAGGCTATGACAACTGCTCGCTTCATCCTCATTTTTGGCTCCTGCGCAGTGGGGGATGTCTTGCACAGAATATGGGGAACAAAGGAAAAGAGCCACCCCCTCCTCCCCTTCCCAGGTAGCCAGAAAAGGGACTAAGGAAAATAGCATAGTGCAGGTGAAACTTCTCAAGGCCCCTGTGCAACCACGGAGGAGGGAATCACAGCGAAGAGGGTACTGCCTTGGTAGCATGTGCTGTGCAGTTACCCGTGCCCGGTGGTGGACATGGTGCTCTTATGGACCTTCTCCCTCAACATCCTCATGGCCCTCCTTCTGCAAAAGACCCATCTCAAGCCAAGTAGCTGCTTAACTAGTAAGTGGCAGAGCCCACGTGATTAACTGTTTTACCAAGCTGCTTTCCCAATCTGTGTTGCCAAAGCTCTCATGGCGTTGGCTTCCCGGAAGCATGGCCAGCAGGTGCCACAGACTGGTGCGAACCGGCCCCCGAAAGCTGGGCTAGGCGAGCTAGTGGTGATTTCACAGTCCTGCCCAGGAGAATGATGGAGCCTCCCACATGCTTCTGAAATTGTCATTTCCTTTACCCAGTTAGTGGACCCCCACAAAGTTGAAGGTAAATCAGACTTGCCAGGGAAAGAAAAGAGTCCTGCTTTTTCACTGAATTACATTCTAGTCCCAGAGGTGATTTCTTTTCGCTTCTGCACATCACTAGTTGACTTTGTCACTCAGTGGTCTGGGGGCTCCGTTCTTTAGACCTTCCAACGATCCAGCCCCAGCTTTCTGTAGGGCCTTAAGGTTCTGAACCGAGAGTTGCTATGACTCAGATGGCCTTCTGTTGCCCAAATCACTGGCCTTTCTTTTCCACCTGTTCTATACATTTGGTGATTCACAAACTCGGTCTCCTCCAAGTTGGGATTATACTGCAGTTGCATATGCCAAGACTGCATTTCTGACCCTGTGTGGCCTGGAGCCACTCGTCACAGCACTCTGAGCTGGTTTCCTGGCCAGCGAGGTGGAGGACAGCCAGGCATCTCCCTGCCCAACGTGCTGTCCTGGGCCAGAAATATGTTTAATGAAAAAAAAAAAATTAAGAGTGTGGACAAAGAAAACAAAAGCGATAAAACCTAGTTAATAAAATAATATTTTTTCAGTAGTCCTGTGGGAGAGGAAAAAAAATATTTTCAGACATCGTTTCCTGACAACATGCAGCAAATCAGAAGTTCAGTAGATATACGCTGCCAAAAATGCCGTGCAAAAGCTGTCAGGAGCATAGCCTGAAAATGCTCACGTACCCCAGTGAGTGGCCTGCCCTTGATAAATCATGGTACCCGCTAAATTGCGTGCAGGTCCAACACATCTGCAGATAACCAGTGTGCACCGTTTTGAAGGTCTCCCTCGATTTATGTCACTTGCCAATTTTGGAAATTCATTGGCTTTATTATATGCTGGGTCTATAAGGACCTTCAGGATGACCTCTTATTTGGAGATAAGGCACAGAGAGATCGAGAACAGGCAGGAGTGAGGCCCAGGCCATATAACATTTTGCACCCGGGTATCTACACCCGTCCCTCACCCTTGTCCAGGATCTGGCCAAGAGATTTGCCAAGGGAAACAGCAGGTTGGTGGCAGCAAGGGAACTAGAACCTGGGTCTGCAGACCCCTGGTCCTGTGCTCTTTGCCCACACTGGACATCTTCATGCAACTAGGCAGTCCAGAAAAATAACCCTCAGTAAGACAGGGGATCCCAAGCATAGTTGTCCTTTCAGAGCCATTATTAAGTATGTTATTTAGGAGATTTGGGGAGGAAGGCAGACTTGAGTACATGACAGAATCAAGGAATGATCCTGTTTTCTGCTCTCTTGAAACCAGATGTTGCAAACTAGATAGACCACAGACTATGTTGCATCCACAGATGAGTTTTTTTTTTTCAATCTTGTGGAGTATATTTGAATTGACATTAGCATCTTATGTTTTAAAATTATAAAATTTTTCATAAAAGTACAGGTGCCCAGCTTTGGGTTTCTGGTAAACCAGAAGTATTGGCAACCCTGGGCTGCATTTCTTCACTATGACAGTTATGGCTAAAGAGCACATTCCCTCCTTAGAAGGGATGCATAGACTCTCCTTTCCCACCAACCTCCATTCATTTCAGCTACTTACCAGCTGGGGTGGGCCCCGCTGTAATCCATCCAAGAAGCAAGGACACACTGTGTGCCAGCATGGTGCCAGGTGCCAGAGCCAGTAAAGCTTCAAAAGAGCAGGTTCTCTGGCAGATCAAAGTCTAGAGGCCAGAATTGTTGAATGGACATGTATAAGCAGAACCAAGTGACATGGAGTCGAAGACTCCCAAACTGAGCGAGGACATCACAGAAACAAGCAGGAATCTCTCATGCCCCATCTTCAGGAAAGTTCTTCTCAAGAGTTGAATTAGCCTCCAAATTCCCTTTGATTTTAAGGTACTTGTCATTGGGTCTATGCAACTGATGAGAAGTGAGATAAACACGCCCCACCCAGTTTCCTGTTCCCTGGACCCCTTCATCATCCCATGTACTGAGCTCCTTCTTAGTCCACATTTAGAGAAGAACAATTCACGAGTTAAAGCAGTGGTGGGTGGGAATTGACCAGACTTTTAGGGTAGATATTCAACCACATGCCTGAAGGTACAACATGGCCTGACCCCAAGCCCTACTTGTAGACACAGAAGGATGGAGAAGAAAGTCCTTTGCTGGTCTAAAAAGAAGTCAGTGACAAGAAATTAACAATAGTCCTGATACCCAGATCAGGGTGTGCTTACTCCTCTAGCATGGGGTTGCTGTCCTGGCTGAAGGGTGCTGGGCATTGGGTGGAAGGATGTTATAGACCTTGTCAGCCCAATACAGAAAACCCAGAGCTTTATACAAACGGAGAGCTATCCTCCACTTCAGCCGAGCTTCCTCTGAGTGTAGAACTAGATGCTCTGATTAACAAATAGTAATTAACAACATATAATACAATGATATGATAACAATTATTAGTATGGTCACTATAGATACTATAATTACTGTTGTCGCCTCCTTTCTTAGTGTCTGCTATCTTCCAGGGACTATGACGAGATACTAGAATGCGGCATTTTATGCAAATCCTTACCACAACCTTACAAAGTAGAACCTCTAAATCTTATTGTTCTGAGGAGGAAATTGAGGCTCAGAGAAGCTAAATGACTTTCCCAAAGCGCCCCTGGCAAGTACTTGGGCCTGCACTTCAAGTAGCAAATCCAGCTCTGCCTGGTGTTTGAGCCCCTGCACTTCCCTGCTCTGCTACAAAACAATTGAAATTTAAAAAATGCATTCTGGAGCGCATATACCAAAGAAACATTTATATGCATTAATAAGATTACAGGCTGTTGTAAGTGCCCATAATGATTCAGGAATGATTGTTTTTCTTTTTCAAAAGTTGACCCACAGGGTGCTCAGAGCTAAACCTGTGACCTTAGCTTAATCAGCATTACATCCAATTCCACAGAACCACCCCGGCCCTGGAGGTATAAGGCCACAGTTGACCTTGGGGGTGTTAGAGTCCTCCCATAGGATTGGCTGTCAGGCCAGCTTCACCAAACTGGGTGGTTTGGGGTTTGTTTCCTCATTGAGAAATAGAAGCAATAAGACCCACCCCATAGGCCAGTGTGTGGATCGAAGGAGGTACATAGGTGTAGGTCTAGCAAAGAGCAGACACCCAACCGGGACGCTCACCACAACCAAAGATGGACATGCCTGCACTATTTCACTGCCTTATCCCCAGAACCTCGCACAAACCTGAAACAAAGTAGGTAGTCATTTAAAGTACATGGAACTGGAGTGCCTGGGTGGCTCAGTCAGTTAAGCACCTGCCTTCAGCTCAGGTCATGATCTCAGGGTCTTGGGATCAAGTCCCAGGTGGGGCTCCCTGTTCAGCAGGCAGTCTGCTTGTCCCTCTCCCTCTGTCTCCCCACTGCCCCCCAACCCCGCTAGGGCTCACTCTCTCCCTCTCTCTCAAATAAACTTTTTAAAAAATAAATAAATAAAGTACATGGAGCCAAATTCAGTTGAAATTAACTGAGTGGAAGCCTACTCCACCCCACCCGCCAGATTCTCTTTTACACTTCAGTCCTGAAAAGAACTAAAGTTGTGATTGTCCCAAAATTATTTTAAATACTGAATGATGTAGTATTTTACTGAAATAGCACATTTCTCACATTACCTTTGTTTTCTTATTCCTCCAGCTAAATGGCAATATTTTTTTATTACCTACGAGCAAAATTAGAGCCATAGTAAAAAGTGGTGTTTTCTTTTCTTTTTTTTTTAAGGTTTTATTTGACAGAGAGAGACTCGGTGAGAGAGGGAACACAAGCAGGGGGAGTGGGAGAGGGAGAAGGAGTCCTCCTGCAGAGCAGGGAGCCTGACACGGGGCTTGATCCCAGGACCCCAGGATCATGATCTGAGCTGAAAGCAGACACTTAATGACTGAGCCACACAGGTGCCCCCCAAAAGTGGTCTTTTTCTAACAGACAAGACTTGTTTTCATTTATTTACAAGGTGTTTCACCTGGGTTTCTCTAGGAGCTGGAAACCTTTGTTTTTGGAATTAGGGTATTTAGTCACAACATAGGTTTGAATATAGAATTATTACTACCTACTGAAAGTCTTAAAATAGTTCCAGAATATGATTCTTTTTGGTACTGTGCTACAAATTATGATTTTTTTTCGGGCAATCAGAATTAAAATTGCACTTTGTGGAAGGCACCAGTAACATCCATTCAGCTCTCAGGATCCTAGGAAAGGAACTAGGTTTTCTGTGAATGCTCACATGGGCCATACAACACATACCCTTCCTTCAGAGTAACCCAGGCTCAAGGCTCAGCCATAGCCATGTTCTTAAAATGGCTGGCTTGGGTTTTTTTTTTTCCATTTAAATAAGCAGCACTTTAAAGTTCAAGTAGCTAGAATTGGGGTGGGGGAGGGTGTTCCAATGGTTCCCATTCGATTGTACTTTCCTGTTAACTAAAGTCCTGTTTAGTCTCTGGATTGAAAATGCATTGGTGTACATTCCTGGGTTAAGAGGACATGGTGAAGGTCGTTGAACTGTTCTTGAGCACAGAGGACCTGTGAATTGGTAAGACTCCCATTACCAACTTCCCCCGGGAGCACCACTTAGGTGGAATCAGGTGATGGAAGTCTTACCGTTCATAGTGGCCACGGACTCCTCCAGCCACCAGGTCTCTGGATTCTGGCTTGACAAACTAGCTTTGCTTTATCCCACCTTAAATGAACTAGAAAAATAACTGCATCTTTCCAAAACGATTCCAGAGAATTTCCTCTTGGGGGCAAGATGAGGAGGCCAGTGGGGAAGCACCACGGAGCTACCATGAGCACACAGGGTTCAGTTCACTCCCCAAATGGAGCTTCTACACCGATTTGCAAACGCACTCCTGAGCCGATGGTCCGCCTCTCTCCTTTCTCTCTCCCCCAGCAGCCAGCAGTGGCTTCAGCGACCAGTGTGTGAGCGTATTCGGGGAGCATCCTGCCCTTGTCCAGCTCTTATCTCATGGCTGTCAAGGGTCTCCAGGCCAGGGGCCCGTGACTCCTTGAAGAGCTGAACCTGCCCCTTTCTCAACCTCCACTTCCATCCAGGATGCAGAATATTGGCTGGCTCAGTTCACCTGTGGCCAAGAGTCCATTACTCTGCAGAACCGTGTGCTGAAAGTCAAGGTCCTAGGAAGTCAAGGATATTGACCCCTTCCTGCTAGTTGGCTCTGTGGAGGGGAGGAAGGCATGGGGAAGACATGGAGATGCAGGGCTGGGGGAGAATCAGAGCATCATCAGTACCTTTCTTAGCTTCCATTCCTCATCTGCAAAAGGGCTTAGAAACAAGGGATGGGGAGGAGGAAGGATGGAGGGAATCTGATTCCGTTTCTCCAATGTCATATCTGGACTCTTTGGACTCATAGAAACTCTAGAGTGCCCATTCCCATTTGACTTATAACTAAGTCAGAGGACCCCATCTATTGGCACATAGTTAATTGAAAACTTCAGATAGAGAGTGTGATTTTTTTTGTTGTTGTTTTAGTCTTTGCGGTGTTTAAAAAAAAATTAGAATTTGTTGCCAATGTTTAAAACCCAGGTAATTTTATTTAAAAGTTATACAATTTGAACTTCCCCAGAATATCTGGAACCTGGGGCAGTCTTTGGCATGTGGCTCTGATGGTCTAGAGTGGCGCTGTCTCATAGGACTGTGTGTGGTGCAGGAAATGCCTCTTATCAGTGCTGTCCAGCATGATGGCCACTAACCACAGTGTGGCTCTGGAGCACTTGCAGTGTGGCTTGTACAACTGAGGAACTGAACTTTTATTTCATTCTAATTGATCCAAATTGAAATCACCGCCTTCAGCTTATGTCTACCTTATTGGACCTAGCAGGTTTAGAGCTGAGTGGCGAATAAGTACCCCATTTGGACAAGACTGGTCTCTGCAAGTCCCCACAGCTCCCACCATGCCTGTTTCCCTACTTGCTTTGTTCCAGATCACTGGGGCTGTTTCACCTTCATTAAGAGACACTTTTTTAAGATTTTATTTATTTATTTATTTATTTATTTATTTATTTATTTGACAGAGAGAGAGATCACAAATAGGCAGAGAGGCAGGCAGAGAGAGAGGGAAGCAGGCTCCCCGCTGAGCGGAGAGCCCAATGTGGGACTCGATCCCAGGACCCTGAGATCATGACCCGAGCCGAAGGCAGCGGCTTAACCCACTGAGCCACCCAGGCACCCTAAGAGACACTTTTAAACAGTGTGTTTTCTGAAGTTAAATACTTTGAGTTATCTGCCACTCCCCTCACCCCCCGGCTCTGTCCTTTCTCTTTCTGAATTTAACCATTTGGATCTTGGACCTGCAAAAGACCCTTTTTTATTAAAACCCAGGAGTATGATTATTAAAACTGTCTCCCACCCATGTAAATTTCTGTCTCTGCGAGAATTAGTTTCCTGATCCCAATTATTCACTTTTTCAGCCTTGCAAATCATTTCCACCAAGTCAACTGGATAGGAAAATCGCTCCCATGTCTGGACCCGTCCCTTCTCCATACATAAAATAGAGATGAGAGAGCTAGTTAGGGAAGCAAGCCCATTAACCCCACAGAAGCTGAGTGGAACTGTAACTTGGAACGACCTTGGAGGTCAACGAGTCCCAGCACTCCATTTTAAGAGAAAGGAATTCCCCCAAAAGGTTGAGTGACTTACACATTGCCATAGAAAAATTTCACAGAAGAACCAAGCCTTTGACTCTTTATCCAGTGCTCTGTATTGCCGTCTTCCTTTCCCCTGTATTGGCAGAAGGGAAACGAGGAATAGTGAAGCCAGCCTCTATGCCCTGTCCATCCCATCATCTCTTAATGTCTAGCATTTTTCCAGAGAGAACAGCGTATGTTCAGTATGGGGACCAAAACCCTCCCTTTCTAGGGCTGTAGTCCTGCAGCCAGGGCTTGGGAGATGACCACCGCAGTAGCCAACAGGTTGCTGTCTGTTAGGAAGGTAGTCTGGGAAGAGATTGAATTCTACATCATTGATCCTGGCTACCAGTGGTGATCAGAGGCCGGATGAGGAAGCACCCTGCCTCTCTTTGAACCCAAGTAGACTGTCTAGTTTCCTGAGAGAGCCCCTCCCTTGTAAATATCAGAGGGTAAACCTGGACCTTGCCAGCATCTCAGCCCAGAAACAGAGCCTCATGCACCCTGTGGCTTAACTCCAGACTGTACATAAGAAAAGCTTACAGGTTTAGCCAGAAGACTGATGCACAGTGTGTGGAAAGCTAGCAAGAGCACACCTTCCTGGTGGGACCCAGCCTTACCCTTATAAACAGAAACTTTCTTAAGACTCTTTGTCTCCAGGTAATGATAGTTGGAGAGGGTGGGGGTGGAAGAAACTTGAATAATTTTTTATCATTTAAAATAGTTCATTTGAGGGGCACTTGGGTGGCTCAGTTAAACGTCTGCCTTCAGCTCCGGTCATGATCCCAGGGTTCTGGGATCAAGCCCCACGTTGGGCTCCTTGCTCAGGAGGGACCCTACTTCTCCCTATCCCTCTGCCTGCTGTTCCCCCTGCTTGTGCTCTCTCTCTGTCAAATAAATAAAGAAAAAAATGTATATATTTTTTGAAGATAGTTCTTTTGAATGGTAGGTTCCTGGTGGCTGCCTCCTGGAGTTGCAGTATGGAAGGAAGGTGTCAACCACATTTCACCATGATCATACTGTGATTTTATGTATAAATATACATATGTGTATACACACACATACCTACATTTATATATCTCAATTTTTATATATACATGTCTCAGAATGTGCATTATATATAGGATATGTATTGAATATACATATATGATGTATGTGTGATATAGACGTGATAGATATATGATTCAAATTGTTAAATTGATTTTTTTGGTTCAGAGACTAAAAACTGTCATCTGCAAGCCAAATCCAAGTTATTTTTCATTGTGACTTTTGTTCCTTTATATGATTTAATCACCAATATTAAAAAAAACAAACCAGGAGACTTCACATAAAAATTCTACATGTCTGGTTTTCTCTTAAAAAAACAAACAAAAAGGAACAACCAACAGCAGGGGCACCCACATTCTGGCATAGCAACAAGCCTTTGAAACAAGAAGTGAGGATCCCAGGTGGCAGAGCAGGGTTTACTGCAGACCCCCTGCAACCCACTTACTCAGATGTAAAGCCTGGCTCCTGCAAGCAATTGAGTTTGTACTCCTGGATCAGCCCAGGCGGCTGTTCAGAGTGGAAATTTATTTTGGTGAAAAGATGCCGAAAGCATGACCCTTCACATTTGGAAACTCATCCATCCATGCAGGAAATATTTATCAAGTTGTTCTATGTGCCAAACACTGGGCAAGGCCCTGCCTGTACCACAGGGTGCAAAACTGGCGTAGCCTCTGTTCTCTCTTTGTGTACACGTTAGTGGGCGTTGAAAAAACCTCCCCCTTCTTCCTCCCTTATGGGCTGAAATGCAGCGAGGGGTGAATCGCCCATTGCCCGCCCCCAAACCCGCCCCCCCCGTTGACTGCACACTCACCTGTTCAGTTATGTAAGCTGGAGGTCATTCTTCCATTCTCAGTCCGCTGTGGACATCTTGGCACACTGGCAACTTCCTGATTTCTAAATAATGTAGTAGACAAGATGGATTGTCCAGTTTCCCAGCCTATGGATGATGAAACAGAACCGGGAGAGGCCACTCATTCTTCTTGTTGTTGAAGGTATATTTTACAATTAAATTGGTCCTTGGGAGGCAGTGAAATCATTCTGAATCACCACCAGCCAGTGTCTGCGATGATCTCAAAAAATGAGTAAGGAGAATTAAGGGACCAAAAATACTGGAGCCTCAGGAATACCGAGCTACCGGACATCCGACCGGGCAATGGCAGGATTTGAAGATGCGTCATTCTCTTTTGATCTTCCACTTTTTACATTTATTTTGGACGCATCTTTTTTGTTCCCCCCCTTTTAACACTGAGGCTCTGCTGGGTAGAAGGAGATGCGTTTCTGCCTGTCACAGTGTGAATATATAATGAAAGGAGAACCAAAGACGAGCCCTTTTGTTAAGGAATCTGTATCATCAAAGACTCAAATTGGCAGCTGATTGTTTTTATTTATTTCTGTAGGTTTTACATGACACCTGGAGACCGTTTAAAATGTTACTTGGCGGTAAGAGCTCCGTGTTTAAAAATAACACTCACTCGTTGCCAAACCACTTTAGAGTCGGGTACAGATATTGAGACAAAACCCCCAGCTGTTACTGCTTTGGCTGCTAATTTGAGGTGTCAAATGAGAGCTCGCCTGCTCTACGTCCGTGAGTAAGGCCCCTTGTGAGATCATTATGTTTTCTAACAGTTGAGAGTAATGGACTAATCAGTGCAGCATCAGTTGGTTTCATTATATGCCCACACAATGGTTATGAGCTTTAATTTAAACGGTCCGCAGGGAGATCAAGAAATCAGTAATAGGCGGCACCCAGGATAGTCCCCGAGAGCAGGTAATGTGCGGGAGAGGGCTTCCCACCATCCTCTCTCCTGTCTCCCCTCCGTCCCTCTCAGTCCTCCTGCGCCGTCTGCCCGCAGAGACTCACTACCTGCTCCAAACAGCCCAGAGATGAGCTTTGCTTAAAGAAGCAGATCTGTGCTCTGGGTTCTGAGGGGAATGCTTAAAAATCCCAACCGACCGATCCAACAGCAAGGGCGGCTTCTGGCAACACTTAGATGCCTTGAGACCGACCTTGAGCTCAGAGGGCTCTGAGACCGAATCGCCCCTCTCCTGCATAGCCTCTCCCAGGGCCCTCGCTGTCCGTGCCGAGCTCTGTGCTCTACAGACAAGAGGAGGCTCAGGTCGTGCCAGTGCCTCTGAGTAGCGTCGTCAGGGAGGCAAATGCCATGGTCCCTGCCACGTGGAAGCCTGTGAGGGCTGAGCGCAGCACTAGCTTCTAGGACTCATCTCGGCCTTGGAAAAGGCGTGGAAATTGGGCAGCCAGCCTCTGTCAGACCATCCCGTGAGAGGCAGTTTTGCACAACGGTAAAAAAATCAGGCCCTGGCATCCCGCTTCCCTGTATTTGAACGCGGTCTCCACAACTGTAGAGCTGTGGTCAGAGCAGATCTTTTGAGGCTCCGAAATGGAATGGATTACCTCAGCATTGTGGGGAGAATTAAACGAGATGACATGTGAAAAGTGCTCAACCCGGTGTGCTCACGTAGCGACTCCTTCATAATTAGTATCAGTGTTGTTGTTGCTCTCGCTGACGTCTTTACTGGAGGATCTCGGCAGGCTCGCCTCCAAGCAACAGACTTTGCTAGTCTCGCCGATGAGAAGGCAGAGAGTTCGTGGCAGAACCGATAACATTCAGTTTAGATTTTCTCAAAGGATGCGTGTTTGTATGCTCTTCCCGATTTCTGGAGTTTCCTGGAGCCTCCAGCCGAAGCAGAACGTGGGCAGCTGCCTGATAGGAGGGGAATGCTCAGGGGAGCGTCCTCCAGAGATGACTGAGTCATTGAGTTGGGGAGAGATTCTGGGCTGAGAGGAAGGCTTGGGGATGCGTCTCTTAACCTCAGTGGGCACCCGGTGTGTGTTCTCCCGCAGCCAGGTCCACAAAGAGACACCACCTACACCCATAATCATGGACTCAGCCAGCCCAAAGCCTTCCCATTCCCAGGACCTAGGAGCATGCAGAAGGGCCTGCTCACCGGCAATAGGCCTTATTTCTGGGGCCACAGTGGATCAGTCAGCAGCCACCAAGCAAGACTAAGACACGCCAGCCCTGCTTTGACATACAGGCCAGAGAAGAGACCCGGCACCTAAAGCATCCTCGGTCTCATTCCTCTCTCCCTGTGCGAGAGGCCGTGAGCCCTCAGCCCCTCCCTCCGAGGCCCTCAGGCTGCCCGAATCCCCTGTGCTTCCGGTTCCCAGGCCCGCAGTGTAGATCCTCCCTGCAGGGTCCCGCCGAGTTATTTGCACTCTGCTGCTGTTCAGACAATGCTGCTGCCTCCTTTGGTTTGTTTCTGCCCCTGGGAATTCAATACAGGCCCTGCTGGAGAAGTTCCAGCTTCAGGGCTTGGAGGGCTGGCCATGGGACCTGGGCATGTGTAAGGACAAGTCAGGGTGCCTCCAAGCTCCCTTGAAAAAGGCATTCTACTGCCATGGCTGCTGCTGACTCACCGAGCACGTCCTTCCTGGGGAGTGTTACGGAGGGAACCACCTTATTTACCGAGACGTAAGGAACAATCAGCCTGCCTTGAGAGGAGGGCTGAATAGGCCTATCTTCCAAGAGGGATTATCCAACCCAGGGAGCCTGGATCCCTACCTGTGTGGAGAGGAAGAGGAGGGGCTCGAGGAGTACCCCGAGGGCTGGCACGCTGGGAGTCTGCGGTGGCACTTCTTGTGGGTGCCTGGTTCTGCAATTACGGGATACGTGCTCACAGATAATACTGCTGCATTAGAGTCAATTACATAGTGCTGTGGACACACAACACGCAGATTACAGCCAGAGCCAAGAAAGCACAGAGTGATAAAGCGAGGGCCTAATCGGAGGAGACAGAGGGAAATGTCAGCCTTATTAAGGTTGCCGGGGTGGCGTGGCGGCAGCTGGACACGGCCCCTCCAGACCAAAGATGGCTATCTTGAGGACCGTGAGGGAGAGCCACATGTCAGCACAGAGCAGAGAGCAGCGGGGAGCCAGGGGCAAAAGCCAAGTTGGAGCTTTCCAAGGCCTCCATGGAGGGCTGTGTACTAGTTCAGACCTCGGGGCTCTTTCTAAGCAGGAAACCCCCCATGCCCTCTGCAGAAGAGGCTTCCAGTCCCAGAATCAGCAAGAAGGTAGCCTATACGCTGTCCTCCCACTCAGGTAAAGGCTCTATTCTTAGCTTTTTGTCTAGCTCAGTGGTTTTCAAACTTGAGCTTGCATAGAAGACTATGGAGGGAGTGTCTCGTGTTAAAACACACAAGGCTGGGGGACATGCCACACACACACACACACCGAGCATCTGCTTTAGTAGGTCTGGGTGGGGCCTGAAGACATGATGCTGCAGGTCTGGGGACCACACTTAGAGAACCACTACCCAAGTTCATTCCACACCCAGCCCAAAGTGGATTCACCTGCCCTGTCCCTTGAGCAGGGCCTTCTCCTTGGCTCGGATTTCACTGCAGCATCGTAGGTTCTGGAAGCACTGGGACCCATCTTCCAGATGGACCTGTGCCATGGGCCAGGAGTGTGGATTCTAGAGTCAGACCTCCTGCTTTTGATTCCCAGCCCTACCAGTTGCTGCTTGGGCCTTCCTACCTGTGTTTTGGGAGCTTCCGACCTAATCCCCTCTTCTTACAGAGCGGTTATGCTGCCTGCCCACATCACAGGCAATTAGTGACAAAGGCGAGACGGGAACTTCCCAGTTCTAGAGAACCAGGATCGGCAAACACTTTCTATAAAAAGGCAGATGGCGCTATTTTCGGCACGGCCAGTCCTGTGGTCTCTGTCACATCTGCTTGGCTCTTGTAACACAGAAGCAGCCGCCGGAGACAATACATAAACGGATGGGTAAGACCTTGCTTACCAAAACAGGCTGTATGGGATGGGATCTGACTTGTGGTCAGTAGTTTGTCGTCTCCCGGAACAGACCCGTACGTGCACAACTGCCTCGTGCATTCTTCCCTACTGGGGAGCCCTGGTCTTGCCACAGTACACAGGATTCAGCTGACGAACATAAGCACATTCTTTCTGGGTATCAAGGTTCTGTTTGTGCTCCCCAGGAGCAGTAAGTTCACTAATCCCTTAGTGTCCTGGGGAAAACCAGTTTAATGTCCTCCCTCTAGTGCTCAGAACTGAGAGAGCGTGGGATCCATTGGGAGAAGTAGCACTGCCCACATGGATCATTTTAATATGGAAAATGATCCTTTTTCATTAAACATTTATGTTCTGATTATGACAAAACAGAAGAGTGATTGCACAGTATATAGGTCACCCTTAGTCTCAATATAAATACAGTATAACAGGTAAGGGTTTTAGGACAAAGAAATGGGAGGTAGGCAGACTGTCTTTAAATCTCATGGGGGGGTGGCCTTATTTCTAGTTAATACTGAGATGCCCATTCAGTAGCTTATGGTGGTGTAAAAGTTGGGGGGAGGGAAGCATAGTTCTGAAGTCTTAGAGAATTAATTTGACCCTGATCTTGATCTTGACACTGCATTTATTTGAGGAGAAACCTCCAACCTGGGTGACTTGGGGTAAAATGTATTTTCTCAACATATCTCCAAAAGAGCAGAGAAGTGAGGTTAAAGCTAAATTGTAGAACTGGCAGAACTCCAGGAGATGGAGGTACATAAAACAAGACGATGAGGTCCCCACAGCTTAGTCCAGGCCAGCCCTCCAGAGGTAGGTCACCATTAGACCCAACCGTTTATTTTCCTGTTGGTTAATTTTCAAGGAAGTTCATAGAACAAGAGACACTTGGGCACTTCTTTCCAGCTTTGGATGCCAGGGTGGACATGACAGAAAACATCCACACTGGGGTAACAAACTGGCTTGAAAACAGGAGGCAGTGGGTAAGTTGGGGGAAATTGTGGTATAAAGAAAGAACAGAGATTCCCAGATCCTCCCAGGAGCTCATGAGCTACCTTGGGGGTCCCTTTCGTAGCCTCAGATCACTCGTCTCTAAGATGGGGATAAGAATTCCAACCTCAGAGCCCTACAAATATCCGATAAGGTGAACGGAAAGCTTATTGTAAACCATAAAAGAATAAAGAAACACAAGGTCAAACAACAGCTAAGGGTTCCTCAATGCCGCGCATGAGCCAGGCTGTGTGCTCACAAGTATGCTTTGTTTCAGGGCAGGGTGGTTGACTGGATAAGGCCCCTCCCTCCACAAAAGTCCACATCCTCATCCCAGGAATTTAGGAATATTATTACCTTTTATGGTAAAAGGGACTTGGTAGATGTGACTAAGATAAGGATCCTGAGATGGGCAGGTTTTTCTGGATTATCCATTTCGGCCCTAAATGTCTCCTGAGGCTCCTCATAACAGGGAGCTGGGTCACAGTGGCCGGCGGGAGATGTGACAGCAGAAGCAGGAGGTCGGGGAACTGCAGGAAGGGACCACAGGCTGATAGGCAGCAGAGGACAATGAAACATTCTCATGCTGCTGCGACCATAAGAAATGTGGTCCCCTGAACCCACATTAGACTTCTGACCTCCAGACTGCGTTGCTTGAAGCCACAAAATTTTTAGTAATCTGTTCTCCTAGCAGGAGGTGACCAATGCAGGCGTCATTCCTGGAGTTGGGCTTGCTTCGTTCGTGAAATGGAGGTGATCACAAAAGCGCCTGTCTCATAGGGTGTTTGCAGCAATTAAGTGAGATGGTACAAGTGGAACCCCCAGCCCAGTGCCTGCGTGGCACACAATAAGCTCTCAGCTAACATTGGGAGTTACTAGTATCCTATTATATCACCCCTAAAGCTCTGTGAGATTGGTGCTATTATTATCTCCATGTTAAGGGAGGAAACCTAATGAGATTCAGAGAACTTACTGGTGGTTGCACGGGCTGTAAGTGGCAGAGCCAGAGTCTGAACCAGGTCTCCCAGGTGCTTGCTCCCCAGTGCTGCTCCACTGCGGGATGGGGAGGGGGAGGGGAGAGGTGGTTATAATACCACCACCTTCTTTGGAAGCCGACTACTGAGGGGTGCAGGCACCAGAGAGAGCACCATACTCCATGCGTGGGTGCAAGCCACCAAGACTAGAGATCAAATAAATCTAGGTCTATCAGGGAAACAAAACCTGTAGCTGCCATGGAGATCAGCATCCAAGAGCCCTCTGTCATCCCCAGGCTGGCCAGCCCCATGCCGCAAATCAGGAAAGTCTAAAGACTGTGTTTAGTCATTTTGGTTCTGGAATAATTGCTATTATCGTAAATGTTTTATAGCCCTCATTACAGCTCACATTTAAACATCAGTGTAGTAATACATTAATAAGTCATTGCTGCCGGATGCACTTACGGTCAAGCCCTGCACTATGTATTCAGCTCAGTTAGGGCTGGCTGTGAACTCTTCCTGATATGAGTGGCTGGGTATGCTTGGAAGGAAGCCTCTTCTCTCCAAAGGCTTCGTGCTTTTTGCCTCTGGGAGAGGAAGATGGTCAGACTGTTGTCTGGTAGTAAGTCCATGACCCTAACGAGGTACCCCTAAGTGTGGAGCCTAGAACTCTAGCACAGAAAGAGAAACGAAGGCATCATTTCAGCCCCAGAGGTATTCCTCCTCTGATGAAGGACTGGTGGGGGGCAGGGGGGCATAGTCCCCACGCCCAGGAAGCTTCCTGCCAAGGAAGTGGAGTGACAGACTCTTCAGCCTTGTCGAATGAGATATTCCAAAGGCTACCTGGGTGTGGGGAGGTAGGATGGGTTAACACACACTTCACAGAAAAGATAAGCCACAGGACACGGAACAGCTATGTGGGCTCAACTTCACAGAATGCCAGTTGTCTGCACAGGAACATTGGTAAAGTGTGGAGGAGGCCAAAGCAGCCACGCAGATGTGCTCTGCACATTCCTCTTTGCCATACCCTTGGCCTGAATTAGTGCTGGACCCGTGGGAAATACCAGATGAGGGAGGGAGATGAACTGGGTTCTGTGTCTTTAGGTAAACAGATTTCCTTCTGGCCTTATTAACCAAACAAATGCTAAGTAGGCCCTGAGGAATTGCAGGGAGGGCCTGAGGCAAGGGGGTGTGGTGGGGTGGAGGGGAAAAGAATGTGCAGGCGCCTGGGGTGAGGTGGGTATGGGGGCCCGCTGCACTGGGTGAAGCTGGATCTCCACTTCCGTGGAGGTTGGGGTGGGGGGAACCAGGAATGACCAGGACAGGACCAGATTCTCTCCGCCAGTGTCCATAAAATGGTAGGCTTCATTTACTGAATAGAGACCGCACGCTGAGCCTTTTACCAGCCTGTGGGAGGAGGTACCGTTACCCGTTACCCGCCTGCTTCTGCCGATGAAGAGCCTGTGGCTGAGAGATGCTGCTAATTTGCCCAAGATCGCACAACCAGGGCCTATAAGACTCAGTCTGAATCATGTATGGACCAGGTCGTGGGGCTGTGGTCGCACACGGATAGGAAACGTTGGAGGGCATTCTAAGAGAAAGCCAATGTGTTTTCCGAGAGCCGAGGACAAAAGAAGTCTGCTTAACCATGGAAGGCTCCAAAGAAAGGCTCCTTCCTGGGCCAGCAGGGGCCCATGAGAGGGGAACAGGGGGTGAGCTCATGAGAACATACCTCCAGAACAAACTGTCCAGGCAGCACCCTGTGTTAGGCGGTATGGGCAGTGGGCAGAGCAGGGAAATTGGAGCAAGACAGTGCTGGATTCCAGTCCCGTCTCCCAAGCTCAGCAGCTAGGGCTCCCTGGGAGAATCGCGTTCCCTCCATAGCTCCACTTCCTCATCTGTAGCACGAGGACAATGTCCACCTCGCAGGGGCATGTGTCGCTAACCAGAATGACACATATCTGTTTTCTTCTCTGAAAAAGTAGGACAGTGATACGTAACTGACACTGGGCTTGTGAGAACTGGAGATGTCGTCGTAGGTCATCTGTGCTCAGCACCTGGTAGGATTTCAGGAAGTGACAGTATTGCCCTAGGTGGGTCCCCGAGTACCGAGGGGGCAGCAGAGGAGAGGAAGGAGCCTCTCTTTCCTCTGAAAGAAGGAGTCAGGGATTCTCTCATCTTCTGGAGATCTGCCCCCTTGTCTCCAGCTGCCCCATAGCTACTGATTTATGATCCTTTTGGCAGTTGCA
This sequence comes from Mellivora capensis, assembly GCA_004024625.1. Lineage (NCBI taxonomy): Eukaryota > Metazoa > Chordata > Mammalia > Carnivora > Mustelidae > Mellivora > Mellivora capensis. Next base: position 96,199 of record PISX010000015.1, on the reverse strand, counting down.
CCAGTTCCTCCCCCCACCTTCCAGAAATTGCTACTGCCCCCCCATGCTACGTCCTTGTTAACCATTTCCCTTCTTCCTTTACCTTCACAGCACCCTCAACAACAACAACATTAGCCGCATCCTCGTCACGAGCTTCAACCACATGCCGAAGATTCGAACTCTGTGAGTAAAGGTCCCTGCTTCTGCCCCACACTCAGCCCCGCGTGCCCCACTCTGACCTGCACACGAGTCCTAGCACAAACCCCGCCTCCTGCCACCACTGACCAGGAGATCTTGGTGACCCACAGATGGGGGAGAAGCGTCGCAGTGCCATCCCCGGTTCTGAAACCCCATTCCATGGCAGACAGACGGGTTTCTCTTTACCCTGTTGATGGGGGAATGAGTCTTTGTGTGTCCCTTCTTCATGGAAAAATTTATTAGTGTTGCATTGTGACAGAACATGGCTAACTGGGATGTAATGACTTGGTGTCTCCTGAGCTGGTGCCACCTGCCATTGTCAGTTCTGTCGTAGCACCGTGGTCATGTTTTCCCCTCTGTGTCCCATGGCAGAGTGGGAGCCTGCGTCCTGCCTTCTCCCCATCCTCCTGGCCCACACCCAGCAGAGTCCCCTGTTCCCTTGATGATATATTCTGGTAGGATACAGGAACTTGTTCTTGACCATTCATTTTGGGGTAGGCTCCAGCTTTCCTTTTCCATGTACTCAGAAAGCAAATCTTTCCACAACACCCCATGTGGAGAGCAGTCCCAGTGCCTTTATTACCTGGGGAGTTCCCCTCTCCTCTCAACCAGAAAGCCTTTTGTAAGTTTCTCTGCAAATGGAATCTGTTGGCCTTTCCGTAGGGGTTCAAAGGCATGGTTTCCTTGTGTTGGTGCAACTTCACCAGCGTGTGCATTACAGTAATAGTGGAGAGCCAGCCCCCAAGAGATTTCAGCTAAATACATGTAGGGCCAAGGCAGAGAGCTGGAATTTCTGCTGTTCCCTTTGTTAGTCCAGGACCTCTGTTCCCTCTATAAATAGGGGCGCTGGAGAGGATCAGATGAGAGGAGGTATGAGGAATGCCTGGCAGGAGTAGATGATAAATGATATTGACTATTACTGTTACCATCACTCTATCCAGGAATCTGAACTGAAAGTTCCAAGCAACCAGCTCATCAGTGGCCCCTGAGCAACATGGGATCCATAGGGATTTAAAAATCTGTAGAGCAGTGGTTCCCAAAGTTGGGTCCCTGGACCAGCAGCATCAGCAGCATGGAATGAGATTAGACCCAAGGAATCGGAATCTGTGGGGGTGGGACCAGCCATCGGGTTGTAACAAGCCCCCAGGGAGATTCTGATGCTCATAATGTTTGAGAACCCCTGCGTGAGTGAGAAAGTGACCTTATCAGGGCGGGGGGGTGGGGGGGGGGCGGGGGCGGTAGGCAGGGAATGAAGCAAAGAGCAGTAGAGCCCTGTGTGAGGGAACAGCACAGAGCTCCCTGGGCAGACCTGAGTAAAGGCGAGCTCTGACTACCCCTGACTCTGGGCAAGTTTCTTCCTCTCTCTGCCCTGCAAGGACAAGGAGTTTGTAAGTGCTTGTCTCACAGTGGTGAGAATGAGGTATGCTCGCAGGTGGAGGGCCTGTGTCATAAGGTCCACTCAACAGATACTGGTTACTATGAAGAAGTATCCAAGCCCAGTGTCCCTCATTGCTCCCCATTTCTCCCTCCGACCCCTCATGTGATAGCATCAGTCCACCAAGAAAATCTATCCTTTACCTTGCCCATTGAAATGGGATGGTGCAGTCGTGGGGTTTTAAGGAGAAACCATGGGGGTCTTCAAAGACCACCTCAAAGCTCACGGCAAACTACAAATGAGCTGCAGAGGAGTATGCCCAGGGTTTCTGGCCTGAAAGCTGAAAGCGAGCCTCCTGGTGCAGGGCCTGCCTCACCCCACATGGGCTGGCGGAATAGAAGAAAAATGACCCTCCCCCGCAGAAACTCGAAGTCCAGCTCCTGTGGCTCCTCCTCTGTGACTTCGGCTTCCCCTCTTGCTGCTCTCCATCTAGGAGCAGCAATAATAGAGGCTGGGCTGGGTCCACGGGAGGGGGCCCCTGGGACCTGGGTCTGGCTCTCAGGTGCCTTATTTGACTGCCTCGGGTGGGAAAGGAGGGTGGAACAGTGTCTTCTCCTTGTTTCTGTTGTCATCCTTCCCTGCGGTCCTGAGCACTCATCTGATGAGTTCAGATCAATCAATCAATCTCGTCTGTTCTCTTTGCTCCGTGCCTGCTGCCACTTTCTCTTTAGTTTAATTTCAGAGACGGCTCTGTACAGAACTCCCCAGAGACTTGCACTGACTAATCCCCCCTTCACTGTAATTAAAGTGGGGGTGGGGGAAACGGGTGGTGGGGAAGGGGGGAAGAGGAGCGAGGAAGGAAATCATAAATGGGATTTCTAAAGGAAAGCTTTTATATTTAATTCAGAAAGCCACATTTTATAGAAAATGAACACTGACCCTCTCTAAAAGGATTTGCTGGAAATTTAATTTAGCGCCTGTGGCTAAAAGGCACCTTTTACAAATTGGCATTTGTATGCATTCACCTTATCTTCTGTGGAGGTGGATTTGCCAACATGGGATGTGGGGTTTCCATCAGCAGAAGATTGTAGAAATTCATGCAGGAACCACCTCGGTGCCTTGATGTCTAAGTAAGAAATGGTGCCCTGTACAGGGAGGGCTCTGGGCTGGGAGGAGACGGAAGTGTGGAGCCAGGGCCCTCACGACAGTAGTACTGCAGACATTCCTTTGATGGCTAATAGTGTGCAGGGCCTTGTGTTGAGTCCTTCTCATGAACCGTTTCAATCCTCACAACAGCCCTGGGAAGGGGCGCCGTTAATAATCCCCACTTTATGAATCATACCACTGAGGCCCCGAGTTCAGTCACTGCCCAAAGTCAGAGTCGGAAAAGCGCAAGGCCAGTGTCAGATCTGGGCAATTTGACATCAGAGCCTGAGCTCGTTCCATTCAGCAGAAACAAAAGAAACAAAAGCAGAGGGGCCGAGGAAGGGCTGAAAGGCCACTGGAGGCCACCTTCCCCAGGTCACGGCCATCCCAGTTCACCAAAATCATGAAAAAGAAATAAAATAATTTTTCTTCCCACTTGAGGAGATTAGGACTACACCTGGCAGTGTCCAGACTCACGTTTCCTGATCGATGTGATAACTTTCCTTTCAATAGTAGTATTTGGGGTGATACTCCTCAATTTGATCTCCCAAACATGATTTGAAAGGCTGGCGCTTGGAAGAGTCTGCCCGGCTCGACTCTGCCAGCACTCCTGGCGGTTAAAATTCTAAGGCGCGTGGGAGGATCTGAGCCCGTCCACTGCTCTAGGCTTTTGACAAGAGCCTTTAGGTGGATTCCAGGTCCGTTTTGGTCACCTGTTTTCCATGGTCCCTCTTGGAAGTGGAGGAATCCCCGCAAAGGCAGACAAAGGGTTAGGAGGGGTTGAGAAAGAACCAACCTAACATCATCTTCCAAAAGGAAAACCTCCAACATTTTCAGTCTCCCAGAAATTAATCCACTTAATAAGGATCTGACTGACCTAAACCTCACGTTAGCCATTCCATTGATCTCTTACGCCTGATGGGAACTGATGGGAAATCGTTGACATTGATCTACCTTGTGGACCCGTGTTCAGCCCTTCATAGGAATCCCTGTTTGCTCAGCTTCCGTACATCACTGCCAAAGAAGGCAACCACCTTTCCTCATTGAAGCTAGACTCTCTTTAGAAGGCTCTGACCCTCCTGACGCACAGAAGTCTCCCCGCACTTCAGCCTGTGCGGGCACTGCGACCTGCCTTTGCTCTACCTTACCACTGACACCGTCACTTGTCACTGTCGCCATTTTCCTCGGCAGTCTTTACACCAGTGGTCTATTTCTGGCCACAGAGCCAACACCCCATCCCCTCTCTCTCTTGCTCCTCTTCCTCTCTTTCGCTCCCTCCACCTTCTCTCTCCCTCCTGTCCATCTGTCTGTCTCTCTCTACAGCTCACTGATAGGTCAGGAAGCAGATCATTTTCACGCATGCTGAAATTTCCCAAGAAGGCCCAGGATAGAAAAGGAATTCCCTCATCTCCTTCATGTTCTTCCCCTAGTTTAGAATTGTGCCTCCCCTACCCTTTCCTGCCGGCGGCACCTCTTTCTGAAATGCCAGATGAAGAGGAAGCAGCATAGGCGTCTGAGCTTTGAAACTCAAAGGGGATAATTGCTTGGGGCCCATTACAGGCGCAGAATCTTGGGCCGTGGAGCCTCTGAAAATGTGTTCAGCTTTAAAGTGCTGACTCTGAAATCCACAAGAACATCACAACATCAAAATTAATCATTTGGAAACAAAAATCATAAAAATCTTTTCAAAAATTTTTAGCAGAAAATAAGAATTAAATTCTGCACGGACATGGGTTCATTTAGTTGGTCAGAAATGATAGGATATGGAACCCCCTGAGGCTGTTGAGGCTCCCGGTGGCCCTGGCCCGCCCAAGGTTTGCACCCACACCATGGCAGGAAGGCTCTGCCAGCACGCCCCTTCAGTTGGCTGCACGTGGCCAATGCTGAGCAATGCTGCCTTTATGCTCAGTGGAGTGTAGTCAAGAGCCCTTCAGAGCTCTCCATTTCAGGCATGGAGGTAGCCCAGCCACTGTTTCAGGCCACCGCTCAATAATAACCAACTTGACACAGAGTACTTGAAAGTCTCAAGATACTACGGGCTGATTAGCATGTCCAGGATTGGGCGCTTGAAATTCACAGCAGAAACCCAAGTGTGTGATAAGCTGATGTGACTAAAACTTACCACCACCACTTCTAATGACCTAGGGTTGTGGGTAATATGGAAATTGGAAGCCCCCGATAGCGAAACCTTAGGAAAGAACCTGTAGAAACCCCTACATATCCTTAGTTTGCCCCTCAATTAATGGAAGGTAAATTCAAGTCATTTAACCAGATGGGATTCCTTTCAAAAGTAGAACATGCAGATCCCTCTAGCAACTCTTAATCCCTCAGAGGCAAGAAATTGATCTGGAATCACAGCTACTGGAGGGGGAAAGCCAGAGAGTCCCGGAACTGGCTAGGAGGGTTTTTCCGGGGGCACCTGAACCAGAAGAGCAAATATACCTGGTGGAATTGAACTTGAGAAGAAGAAGAAGAGGGCACTGTGGAGACATTGCAGTGGGCTCCAGGAGTCTGCGATGGGCAGCTCCTTATTTAAATGGAGGTGGGTAGGGGCACCTGGGTGGCTCAGTCAGTTAAGCGTCTGCCTTCAGCTCAGGTCATGATTCCAGGCTCCTGGGATCGAGCCCCCTCAGGATCCCTGCTCGGCAGGGAACCTGCTTCTCTCTCTCCCTCTACCTGCTGCTGTGCCTGCTTCCTCCCTCTCTCTCTCTCTCTCTCTCTCCCTCTCTCTTTGTCAAGTGTATAAATAAAATCTTTTAATGGGGGTGGATGGAGAAAAAATGCCTCCTACAGAAAGGACCCTTCCCGGCATGCCCTGCTCCCTGGGCCAGTGCACACAAGCCTCCCAGTATTCCCGGGGTAGGGGTGGAGGGTTCATTCACTGTAGGGAGGAAATGCAGGAGGAAGAGTGAAGGCAATGGCAAGTCTTGGCCACAGTGCCACTGTAGACTGAGGCATTGAGACTGCGGAGCCTTTTCAAACCATCGGGAGCCCAGGCTAACTACAGTACTGAAATCTGCAACCAAGTCACCTCTTTGGGAGTTTGACTCGCGTCCAAACCATTGCTTTAATAACGTCGCTTTTCCTCCTTCTACACGCTGAGGCTTTCTTGAGTGGGGGGGGAAAAGGTGGAATTACTATTAAGAAATGGGGACTTGCTCAGAACCCCAGAGGCATCGTCGGATGTGGCCTGCACGTGAAGATAACAGTCATTTGTGGTTTGGCAATAAAGGGCTAAGGCTCCCGTGGTAACTCACGAGTGCAGAGGGTAACTCGCCAGTGCTTCCCGGGGCTCCTGAGGATTATCACACGGGGCAAAGGGGCACGGAGGTTTGGCCTGCTATGTTCACTTCAGGCCATGACAGCATCTTAGCTCTGTCCCTCCCTCTCCCAGGCGCCTCCACTCCAACCACCTGTACTGTGACTGCCACCTGGCCTGGCTCTCGGATTGGCTGCGACAGCGGCGGACGGTTGGCCAGTTCACACTCTGCATGGCTCCTGTGCACCTGAGGGGCTTCAACGTGGCAGATGTGCAGAAGAAGGAGTACGTGTGTCCAGGTGAGCTTGCCCTGCTCCTCTCTCCTGTGTTGTGACCCACGCACCGCCGAGCCTACCCTGACATCATTGCAGGCATGAGCCCACACCCAGCCCAGACCTGGGCGTGGAATCTCCTAGGTTCCCCAGCACCGTACAGTCCCTTGGACTCTGGGGCACCCTTTCTAGAGTCCTGAGAAAGAAGTTCTTGTCATCTAGTAAAGGAAACTGCTCAACGAAGTCATGAATCACTTTCTGTTGAGCTTCGTAGTCCATTGATGCTAAGAAACTTAACATGTGTTAAGTGCATTGTTTAGCATCTCCTAAACACTTGCCTATTATCTAATTGCTCATAGAAATTGAGAGACAAGTGAGTGGAGGTGGTGGGAGTCAGCCTGCTTGGCTGGAAACCCTAGCTCTGCCCCTGAGTAATGTGTGACTTTGGCAAATTACTGCATGTCTGCAAAATGGAAAAATCATAGTAAGTAACTCTAGGGATGGGTGGGAGGATTAAATGAAAATAATGCATAGAAAGCCCTTAGCATAATACTCAGCACTTTGGTAAGAGCTAGTAAGTGGAGCTTAATTTTTATAGTTTAGTGGACCCACAGAATGCACTGAGCCAACAGCAGAGTTTGATCTGTGGGTAACTGAAGTGTAATAGAAGCACAGATTGTCTAGTACAGGAAACAGAACTGTGCACAGGACGGAAGGAAGCGCAGACCTCCGGGGATGGGAGGTGGCTGAGCGACCGGAGATCTTCCCAGAGGATGTAGTGGCTTTTAAACTGAGTCCTCAATTCCAAGTTTGCTTATTTGTTTTTACTTCTCATTGACACCGTCCATTCCCACCAGCTCTCTTCTTCTGGTGGCAAAGAAGTAGAGCCAATCCCTGAATTTCCTCAAAAACAGAAAGTATTCAGTTGAGTTTCTCACAGAGGCATCCCCGATTTCTAGGAACCCAATCCCGAAACGGGAGCCCAGTGGCCTCTGAAAGCTGATCTTAGGGGGTCAGCCTAAAGAAAGGAGGAAGGAGAGGGACCTCAGCACTGGGGTGGGAGGGAAGGAAGTGCACCTCTGACATTTCTTGACCATTGCTGTTTTCAGAATTGAAGGCAGCCTGAGCCCCACGTGTGCTGCAGGGCCCCAACCCAGCCAGCAGTGCAAACCGGCCCCCTTCTGCTCCTAGACGGCATTGGCAATGGAAGATTTTTTTTTTTTAATTCAACTTCATGTCGTGCTCCCTCCTGCTCTCTCTTGTCATGTTACTACTTCATCAAGTTATTTATTATCCAAAAACATTTTAACATGTCTCCGAGCAGCACCTTAATAATTTCCTATAGACGCCCACTTAGAAATCACTTCCCGTCAAACACATATAATAAAACCGTTTATCACATAGGCACCCAACTCACATACACTGACTATAATTACAGTAATTATTAGGCAAAGAGTACAATATCGGCATAAGTGCCAGTGAAAGAAATAATTATAGAGTGCAGGAGTCATCCAAGAGCTAGTGAGAAAAACTAATTAGAGAGAACGTGAAAACACATCATTACCGGTGGGTGCCAGGCTGACGCTCCGCGCGAACACGCGTACCACTTCGTCAGGAAAGCACCTTCCCGACCAAGGAGGGGCAGCTTGCTTCCCAGTCACTGTCACCAGCAGGATCCAAACCCTGGATCCTGGTCAGGGAGAGAGGCTGACCCTCCCAGGTCCTGGACGTGCTTGTGCCCTAAACCTCCCTGCTTCGAAAAGGCTAGATCTAGCAGGCCGGTTAACGGTTCAGTATGAGCGACCCTGTCGCCTCCCCTGTTTATATCCATTAAGCCCAGGGCTTGTGGTGATCCCTCACACTTGGTGAGGGTGTTTTCTGAGGATATAAACATCTGGCCCACAGGCTCCAGACATGAATGCGCCCCTCACCTGCACCCCTCACCCATAGGAGAAAGGTACTGTGGGAAATTCAGTGTGGGAAGCCCTCTGCAGAAGGGATTCTGGAAGGCTCTCCAGGCTCTCCTGGGTTAAAAACAGAGTGCTGCGCAGGGGGTTGCCTTCCTCGAGGGTCCAAGTCAGATGTCATGGTTGGCTGAATTGACTGTCCCTGACGAAGGAAGCACCGCCATCTTAGTGGGGTGCAGGAGGAACACCGCCTCCAGAAGGTTCGACCTCTTTAATAACTGTTAAAGGTAGTTTGTGAGGCTGTGTTCGGGGGATGGCAGAGGAAGCCACGTGGAGCAAGACCCCGTGTGTGCACACACAGGAGGCCAACGCGGGGGGCTGCTTTCACGCACCAACCGTCCCCCACCCCAACACCCACCGGGTAGGGTGCAGGCTCCACCCGTGGCAGAGCCCACAGGGCATCCATGTGTGGCCGTTTGGTAGGAATCTGACCCCGTCGGTTGTAGACTGTGAAACTGTCAGTGTTCCTTGTTCAGGCTCTTCCCCCCGTGACTCCCCAGAGGAGGACTTCCGTGGAGAGAGGCAGGAGTAAGAGCATCTCGGTGAAGCTAGAGGTCATCTGCTCAGGAGAGAAAAAGGCCCGGGGCGCCAATTAAGCCGTCCCTGCATGTAGCTTCATCACCAGTGGCCCCTGTCAGGGAAGCGTCAGAAAACCTCCCGGGCCCTTAAACCATATCAAAAAATTCGCTCAACACATGACTCCAGAGACAGGAAAGAGCTTTATCTCACTCAGCCTGGGAGGGCCCTGCCTGGTAAAGTCCCCGCTATCTCCCTGTGAATGAAATCCAGCCAACTGGATCCAGGCCTCTTCTCCCCAGGATAAGGCAGCGGGCGCCTTATCACTCCAGCTAACCCAGAAATTGGCTAGCAGGGCACTTTGGCCAAATTCATCTCCACTGTCAACCTACCCTTCTGATCGAGGGTATTTATTTCTTCCTCTAAGGAGACATCTAGGAATTTTTCAAAGAGTGGGAGACTATATTTCATTTTTTATTAACATTTTCTCAGGTATACAGATGAACTTCTTGGTTTCCTTTAGCCACTGCTGCAAGGATTCCTCTGTGAATTTTTCTTGTTGTTAAGAGGAGGGTCAGGGCCCTAGGACTAGAAGAGGCTGTGGTCCCTGCTGCTTGTTGCCTGAACAGGATTGGGACTTTATTGAGTTCATAAGAACAGGCCAGAGAAAAGGTTCTACTTTGGCCATAACTGGACTCATGTGAGATCCAAGTACTGGGTTTTAGCCCATCCTTACCTAAAGGGTTTATGTTGGGGTCTAAGCTCTAGGATTTATCTTCCATGCATCAATTTTCTGATGCCTTAATCTGAAAAAGTTTCTACAGGTCACAATTTGTAATTCAAGGGTATTAGTTAAATATTTGACCCCTTGAGTCAATTATCTCTTTCCTTTAGACATCTTTGTATTCATTGGTTTGTCCATCTGTTTCACACTTACCAGCACATAGTCTTTGAGTGTGAGATACTTTTTCCTGAATGTCAGTCTTGTCTTCTAGTATGAAAGGCTCGCATCAGACATTTTTCAGGTGCCCCCCCCCATGCCTAGAACAATACTAGCTCTTAAAAGCCTCTCAAGAAATCCTTCTTCATTTATTATTAAAAATGAAATAGGCATATCTCCCTGGAAACAAAACACTTTCCCCTTCTTCTTTTTTTTTTTTTTAATTTGGGACTAGTTACTAAGTATAAAGATAATTAAGGTAAGCCATGACTAGCCGCCCATCTCCTTAGGAGGTTTTAATTAAAACACCATAATTGGACATTGCAAGAATGAGATTATTAGGTTTATTTAGCCATTCCTAAAATTATCATGCCTCTGGTATTTAAATCACATTCATTTATATTCTCATCATAATTGCTCAAGCCCCATTGTCATTGCAGTCTGTTGTTGGCTTTTGAAAGGCCAGAGGCCAACAGGGATGCTTAATTTGAATGCGGGAATTAATTTATTTCCACATGCTCACGAGGCCATTGGATTTTTCAGTTCTGTGCACTCTGCTGGGTGGGAGTCCCTTTAAAGACAGAAAGGAATAAACACAGCTCTGACAGGAGTGTCCCGCCATCTCCAACATCGCTTACACAGTCTGCGTCTTGGCCCCTGAGCCTCCTCTTCCTACCTCCTGAAATTGCCAGGCTCTTACAGTTTTCAATAGCATGGCAATAAAGAGAGGCATTGGGTGTCTTTTTGGAAGAGGAGGTGGTACAAAGAGCACTGGATCAAACTTTAGAACTTTGTCGTTCACTGGCTCCATGATCGTGAACAGTTTGCCTGACCTCCCTATTCTTCCCTTTCCTCATCGGTATAATGGAAATAATAAAAATAATATTAGAACCTGTATCACAGATTTTGTGAGAACCCAGTGAGATCATGCCCGCAAAGCACTGGATGAAATGTGGGGCACGTAGGAAACCGTCTCTAAGCCCTAGCTGCTATTGAGAATGACCTCATTCTTAGTTTGGCCACCATTGTGTCCCTGGGCAACTCTCCTCCAACCATTTCTGTGGCTTTTTCTAGGTCTGAAGTTTGGTGACCTTTGCCCCACTCATTTGGGCATGAGTTAGGACTTTCCCCTTTTGGCACGATGCTGAGTAGAAGAACAAAGTTGAGGAGGCAGCGGGCAGGAGCCAGTCTCCCCAGTCGTCACTCCTCCTCCTTCTCTCTCAGACTGGAGGGGGTGTGGTGCAGTCAGCAGAGACAGGACGACATGATTGCTGTCCATGCCAGCCGTCACAGGGACTTCCCTGTGACAGGGCTAGCCGGGGACACATTCCTGCCCCCGTGCTCATTGTGGGCCCCCTCCCCGTACCGGGAAGCAGCCTGGTGATAGCAATCAGGGAAGAGCAGGGAAGGACCAGCACCCAGTTGCCCCACATTCTGCCCTGCCCTCCCTTAAGACATCAGACCACGGTCTGAGGAGTCAGGAGACACTAGAAGGCGGGACGTCTCTGTTTGCTCCTTGTGTGGCACCAAGGTGGCTCTGGTTGCAAATTGAAATTCCCAGTAATGATTCAGAAAGGGGAGACAAGCCCTGAGGGCAGACAGGTACTTGGCCCATCTCCCCGTCTCCCGGTTCTGGATGAGAACTTCCTTCCACCTCAGGGCAGCAACATTTTCATCCCACTGAAAGAGTGCTTAGGGTAGATAGTTTGGGAACCCGTTTAAAATCAAAGAGCAAGTTCATGTGCTCTCCCAAGTTCATCACGAACATGGATTACAGGGGTTCTGTGTGCTAGTGAATCACTGTGCTCTGATTTAAGCTGCTTTCTTTGCCAGGAAAAGGAGGAGGTGGTAGCAGCAGGCAGGCTCGCTCAGGACCGTGAACGTTCGTGGGCGGCGTAGGCACATGTTCCTACAACAGGGACACGCTTGTGTGTGTAGGCAGACACCGGCCCAGGTCAGCCCCTCCCTTCAAAGACAGGTGGAGACTCTTTCCACCCTGATCGAAACACTCTGTTCTCATTCCTCTCTGCTTCCCAGCTTGTACAGTACTCCTAGAATTTTCTCAGAAGAAAGGTGGGTGTTTTGTCACCCTGTCCCCCTGAGAATCCACTGTCACCTGCACCAGCCCCATCACATGTGCACAGGAGAGGCCGGGAGGGAGGGATTTGCTGACAGAACTAAGGGAAACCTAGGACACTCTTACCTGTGCAGGTGGGCAAGGTTCAGAGGGAGGCCCAGGGAACTGGGCACTTGGCCTCTGCCGGCACTGAGCTGTGGTAGAAAGACCTGAGCTTCAGGCATGAAAGTCCCATCCACCTAATAGCCACTCCAGCCCTCCACACTACGGCAGAGCCTATCAACCAGAGCCCAGGGCCCTCAGAACTCAGGTGACCTCCCCTGAGGAACCTTCTAGAAGGATTGCTTGCCCCCCCACCCCCACCCCACATAGCTTGGTGACATTCAGCCCCCACTCTGCCAGGCTTCTGGACCGATTTTATCCATGTGTTCATCCTTTCACTCACCCAAGGTATGTTTACTGAGTTCCTGTTTTGTGTTTCAGTCCTATTTGGGGCACTGGGGATGGAACAGGGCAGAAGACAGAACAGGTCACTGCCCTTATAGAATTTACATGCTAGTTGCTGTCTCTCCAAAGACCAAAAGCCAAGGGGAGGGACTTCTGCCATCACAGCACTCCCAGGCTCAAGGGGAAGTGGGCCTAGTCCATCGGACATTGATCAGAGGGGAAGGTTTCCAGGGGAAATGAACCCATCTTTCAACCCCACCTTAAACCTGACATGTTTGTTTCAACAGAGGATAACACCCTCACCACGTGTGAATGCCTGGCTGGGGGCTGCCAGCCCAGGATGCCGACAGAGGCTATAATTACCTTCGTTTCTCTCTGCGTAATTAAAGGTGTTGTTAGTGACCTGGTTATGGAATCTTTTGTAAAGACTTTTTTTTTTTTTTTTTTAAATACCTTGACAACATCCCTTGAAATGTAGCACATGCTGCCTGCAGAATGAAAGCCACCCTCTGAAAGACCCAGCTCATCCCCAGAGGGATTCCAGACTACAACCTGGGTCTGGTTTAAACAGATTTAATTTCAGCATAGATGTCAAAAGGGGCATTTTGGGGAAAAAAAAAACAAAAACCTCCATTTCAGAACTTCCTGTTGCCCACATGAGCCGTTGACTATACTGTCTTTCTCCCCCACTTCCCTTTCTGACACACCCCAACTGAGTAATATTTTTACAGATCAAAAGAAGGACAACCGTCTGATACCTTCTGCCTCAGTAGATGGAATTTCAAGGGCACAGACTTCCGCCTTCCGTGTAGCCCCTGACTTGCACAAGCAGGAAGGTGCCCAGGGTGTGACGACTCTCCCTGACTTTGTTAGGTGCCCTTTGCCCCAGGATGTGGAGGTCCAGGCCTGGCATTTTTCTTTGGGGAGCATGATCTGCACTTCAAAAGCCCTGTCACCTGAAGCCATGCCTCTCCCAGCCTCTCTTGCATGTGGGGAGAAGGAGGGAGCACTTCCCACAGTAGATCCCCCTGACCACCTGCAAAGCAGTGGAGCCGGGGATGCAGAGGTGCTGTTGGGTGTCTTACTCCTGCTTCCCTTCCTCTGAACACCAGGAGTCATGAATCTTTCCATTCAGAAAGGACTTCAGAAGTCATGCAGTCCAAACTCTTTATTCACTAAGATCGAAGCAAAAAAAAACTCAGAGGAGCATTATGACTTGCAGAGCCAGACTCATTAATAATAATGATAACAATAACTAACAGCACTAAACTCTGACTCCGTGCTATGCATTCCTCTAAATCTTTTACGTGCATTAACTTCCTTTACCTTCATAACAAAACCATGCTATGAAATAAGTATTGTTATCTTCCCCCATTTCACAGATGGGGAAAACTGAGGCACAGGGTATAAGGATGAAATTACAAAACCAGGATTCAAATTGAGGCAGTGGGACTCCAGGGCCACAGTACCCTCGTTCCTGATCTGAGACTCTCACAGACTGATTCTCTGGGATTGCCATTTTCTCAGAAATGGGAAACTTCTCCAGTTTGGAACTAAGTTGGTATCCCTTCTCTCAGAGAATGTTCCAGTTGGGGACTTCGGTGTGAGTCATCATCTCTCTGGCATTTTTCTGGTCTCCATGAAATCCGCTAGTGCAACACTGGAGAGTTTGAAGTCCTTGTGCCCTTGACAAGAATATTTTCTCAAATGTCCCTGCTAGGAGGACATTTTTAAATATTTGGCGGGCGGGGTGTGTGAGAGAGAGAGAGAGAGGAGATGAGGCCAAAGGAAATAAGAATCTTTGGTTATTAACACTGTCCAGCAAGGTAAGTGTTCCACATCAAGCCTTTGGCATTCCTTGAGGAAAGGCCTGCCCCAGGCACAGGGACTGTCGAGTGTGGAGAGGGAACCTTCCACTTTGAGTATCGGTGTCTGAAAAGGCATTTGCTACAGGCCCCCCTTGGTCCTCTGATGCAACCACTGTAGCCAGACCCTCTCTGGCTTCCCAGACTTGGCTTCTCCAGTGAACAGAGGCCCCACCAAAATTAGTTTTTCCCTGCCGACATTTTTGTGTTTCATGTTTCATCTCTTTCCAAGGGCTCCCAGCCGGAAGTCCCATGTCCGAGCAGCGAGGAGATCTGCAGGGTTGGTCTGAGCTTACTCAGCCCGTGGCCCTCTGCTCTGGGGCTGGGGGTCTGGAAAGACATTGACAGCATCCCTGCTGACTAGATCTAGCCGGTGTGGGATATAAAGTCCTGAGGAGGTTTTGGGGTTGAGTTTACTTTTTGGGCCACAATGTCATCATTTGGAAAACTAACCACAGGTTCGAGATTCTTGCTTCACTTTGAAGAAGTAGGGATAGCATGAAAGTTCTTCTGTCTCGAAAACATCTGAATTCCCTGCTTGTGACTGTTTGAACCCTGAGTTAGTTTGCTAATATATATACTTCTCTGCATTTGGTATTCTAAGTAAGCACCTTAGATGCCATGTACTCGAGTTTTTACTACTTTGCTTTAAACTCACACCAGTTCTCACCTCAAAATGAAAAACTAACTCCAAAATATGTAGCAACTTATTTACCATTTTTTCTAATGAGGTAGGTTTTACTTGCATGTTCTCTGGACATACAAGCTGTTTGAAAATGCCTTGGATGTTGTCACTGCTGGTGACTGTTGGAAGTTGGACAACATCAGTGCCCCAAATAATGAAATTCTGATGCCTTTTTTCCTCCCACTTGGTTTTAGTCATGAGTTCTAGCCTCTATAGGAAAGAATGAAAATGTGTCTACATTCAGCATCCATCCTCCAATAAAAGCCAAACAACGTGGGTGTTCATTCAAACATTGGGCCGAGAGTGTAGTCCCAGCGTATGCTGTTCACATTCCAGTGGCATATTTTCATGTGGGATTGACTCTGTGAGCAACCCTTTCTCTGCAAGACGAGGCTGATGGGATGACAGAGCAGGTGGGACAATCCAGAAGCAGGTCAAGGTCAGAATCTCTCCTCTGGGCTAAATTGGCAGCTGTGTCTCCCAGCTGAGGGGAGATGTCAGCTGGCGAAAGTGTTTCAGATAGCTTTTCAGGTAATGCTGGGAAGTGGTGAAGGGGCACAGAAGGCCAGGCAGCTCCTGACCCTGCCGTGATTGACCGCTGTGTTCCTGCCCAACAGGCCCCCACTCAGAACCTCCATCCTGCAATGCCAACTCCATCTCCTGCCCCTCGGCCTGCACTTGCAGTAATAACATCGTGGACTGTCGAGGGAAGGGCTTGACTGAGATCCCCGCCAACTTGCCAGAGGGCATCGTCGAAATGTAAGTGCCCCATCTGCCACTCTCTGTCCCTGGCGAGTCTACCTCTCTGTCTCTGCCAATCCCCCGGTGGTCTGGCAGCACGATGGCCTGTTAGAGCTAACTATGAAGAACACTCAGGAATCTCTTTGCTATCCTTACATGTTCTCCCAGGTGTGGTAGCTTCCAGAACACAGTCAGCAAACTATGCCTGGTGGTCCAAATACGCCGACCACTTAGTTCTGTGAATAAAGTTTTCTTGGAACACGTCCACACCTATTGTGTAGGCATTGTCGATGGCTGTCCTCGTAAGGCAGGATTGAGTGGTTGTGACCTACGGCCCACCAAGCCCGTTACGTTACGTGTACCCGCTGGCCCTTTATGGTGGGATTTTGCCAGTCCCTTCCCTGGAGCAGCCCTGGGATCATGTTCTAGCTCTACCATCCACTAGCTGTGGGGCTTTGGGCAGCATAATTGCTCTCTTTCATCTCTAGTTCTCTCAGCTTTAACAATGTGGTAATTATAGTATCATCCATGGGTCATTGTGGAAACAGAATGAAATACAGCGCGTAAGCCCTTAATTCAGTCCTTGGCACACGAGCAAGTGCTCTGTGCAGTGTAGGCAGAAAGTACATGAGTGACGAACTCATTTCATGGCTGCCATTAACTGAGCAAGAGACTGAACTGTTAATCATTTCAAATCAGATTCTTGTCCTCTGGAATCAGTCTGTAGGTAACACAGACAAGATTGTGCGTGTCCACATGTGTGCACAGATCCACTAAAATTTCCACTAAAAATTGATTGACCGTATAGCTCAATCTTACCTATGCTTCCCCCGCACATTAGATGATGGCCAGTTTCTCATTCTGGACTGAGTAGAGGGTCAGTCAACACCAACGTCAAGGTCACTTGTTAAATGACCACAAGTGTGTTCGTGTTCTACCTTCACTTTTAGGTGGCTTTATTAAAAACACAGTGAGATACAACCCTCCTGCTCCAAATATCATCAGATAAAATCCTCCGAATAAGACACACATTTCCCTGACCTCTCTGCTGCTCTCCTCCCCCCTACCTCCTCCTATGCATGCCCTTCTGGTCTGATAGATGGCCCATTAACTCTTTCACCCATTCACACGTTCATTCAACAAACATCTGTTGTTAGCCCACTGTGTTCCAATCACAGTTCTGTGCTTGAGGAGCATCAGTAAATAAAAGAGATAAAATTTCTGCCTTTTTGGTGCTTGCATTCTAGTGGGGGGTGGGGGAGGTAATAAACAATAACCAAAGCAAAGCAAATTATAGGATATGATAGAATGGGGTAGCTTCTGTGGAGAAAAATAAAACAAGGAAAAGATTAAAAGTAAGTAGGGAGGAGAAAATAAAGTGACTATGTGGAGGAACAGTATTGCGGGTTGAGGGCACAGCACGTACAAAGGCCCAGAGGTAGGAATATGACTGCTGTACCAAAAGGCCAGTGTCGCTGGAGTGAAGTAAATAAAAGGAAGAGCCTTAGAGGATGAGATCAGAGAGGCAATGTGGAGCCAGATCAGGAGGGCATTTTATGGACTCTGCTTTCATCCTGATTGAGATGAGAAGAAACAGATGATTTACCACAGTGGAGACTTGGATTCTTCTTTCTTCATTGGTTTTACCAGCTTTTCCCTGATTCCCTTTAAAACTTTCTTCCCCAGCCCCAGGGAACACAACTCATGCCTGCACCTCTTCCTGTGGGCAGGAGCTAGTTCGTCAAGCATCCTTTTGGCCTGACACCCACACCTTGTGTGGCCTTCTCTCAACCTTCAGTCTTCCTTTCAGCAACAACCAACAATTAATTCACTTCACATTTTGCTATTTCCCTTCACTCCTCATGGTCTGTTGCCCCAGACTTGGAGATCCCTTCCTTCTGTGGAGCTCACTTAGACCCCATGCCTCTCCTGTTCATCCCCTTGCTTCTCTTCTTCTCCCATTTTCTTTTGTTCCTGGCCTTATTTTCTCCCCTTTCCATGCTGTTTCCCCTTGTCTTTATCTTCCTCCACTAATTCATTCCCCCCTTCTCTCCCTCTCCCCACCTGTGGTCCTCCCACTTCCCTTCCCAGCCCCATCTTCCTCTTCACCCAGTTAACACTTTGCTCCTTGTCGTAAGAACCTTCCACCTTCCCTCTCCATCCATGCCGGGGTAGGACTCTGGCTCTCCCAAGACAGATGTTCAAGACAGAATTCTTGCCCACATTCATCTTATCTCAGATTCCCATAGATCTTTGCTTTTTCTCTGCCCCACTTTGTTCCTTTCTCCCTCCATCTGCCAGGTTTATCTTCCCTCCTCGATTGCCATAGATCTTTCCTCAAACCACAGCCTGATGAAAGAGGCCAGTCTAGTAGTCAAGCGGAAACTTGACCCCCACCAGCCCCTTGTCTGCTCCCCATCTTTACACCTCCAACTGGGGCCTCACAAGCACAGAGCTCAGTTGTCCAGGAGAGAGAAAGTGCAGATGTCCACATCAGAGGTGGGATCCGCGCAGACCCAGCCAAACCTGGACTCTTGACTCCATACCTGGACACCAAATTTTTAAAGGGATATTAACAAACTAGTGTAGCGATTTCTGAAAGGCTCTCTGATCACTGATATCTTTATCCTGATGTGAAGTAAAGTGAGAAAAACAATGTGATGTTTTTCTGTTGAGCAAAACTGGTCAATTTAAAGGACTATCCTTTATTTTAAATTCCTGGGCTCCCTTATTCTGTTATTGTTGTTTTTAAAAATGCCCGTTATCTTATGAAATGATGGCCGCTGAAGGCAGAATACATATGCTTGTGTACATACGCACAGGTCCATGATGAATATGTGTGTAATTATTACATAATTATCGATGTATGTCTCTTTATAAACACGTATCATATATAATGCACAGGGCACCTTAACTGGCAAAGTAAAAGGTCTGGAACCACCTAGCCTGTGAGATCTAAAAGTCTGGGAATAACCAACCTAGCTAGAGTGCTTCTAGAAACAGCCACAAATAGCAACTGGATTCTTAAGAGTGTAGACGGTGAATTCAGGGAGCTAGCTCCACGTACTGGCTCTGGCCCTGCCTTTTAGCTCTTGCTAAATGACTTTTCTTGTTTGGTTTCAATGACGAGTCTTGTTTTCCTCAACTGAAACATGCAGAGGCCAATGGTACCTTCTTAACAGTTCTTGTGAAAGTGAAATGAATGTGTGCAGCCAAATGCTTAGCGTTGTATCTGACACATAGGATAGACTCTGTTAGCCAGGACTGTTGGTATTTTACTACTGCTAGTACTAGTACTACTACTACTTCTGTTTAACTACTACCACTTCCACTTTTATTAGGCTCAGTGAGAAGGGTTGGACCATATCATCAGCACTGGAGCTACGTGCATGCACAAATCTTCCATAACGCTACGTCAGGCTTTTGAGGGTTTTGGGTGCAAGAAGAGGTTCAAGAACCAGGCTAGCCACTTGCATTAGGAATGGAGCCGAGCAGTGGCTTATCTTCATGCAAATGTATGCAGACATGGAAATAAGGCTGCCCCTGCTTCCCAAGCACCCATGTCCCACCAGACAGATTGCCCAGGATTTCTCCTTCTGCGATGAAATGAAGCTGAGACATTAAAGCAGATGAGGCAAGATTCTATGGTTCAGAATATATGGGGAGAGGTGACATGTAAGAGAGACCTTTGAGGAAGAAACCTGCTCATTCTTCAAGGCGACAAAGCCTGTGCCTGGGGACCTGTGTGTTGGCCCAAAAGTCTTGAAAGCAGCTGAAACGCATCCTCTTAGCAGGGTGAGAAGACCAGCAGATGGGGGAGGTTGAAAGATGAGACAGAGTAGAGAGTTGAAACTGCAGTACGCACCCCAGGATGAATAGGAAGTGTCTGATTTATCATCTCAAAGGCATCTGAATGTGACTTTTTCTTTTTACTGTCAAGAATTCTGCCTCTTGTCCATGGCACACATACAGTGCAGACTTTCCCTCTCTCCTTAGGGATGCTGGGCACCCTATCAGGCACTCCAGGCCCTATGCACAACCCTTAGCCAGCAGTGGTGCTCTAACACCTTGGGAGGGATTCTGCGCTCCCCAGCATTTACAGGGAGAAAGGGCTCTCTCTCATGCAAAGCAATCTGGTGAACGCTTTTTGAATTTTTTTTCAAAGCCTAAGCAGCTCAGAGAACTGTATGCTGGTCTCCCCGCATGGCAGAGCCAATTCCTCTAAAAATAGCTTTCTTCCAGAGAACCCACAGTGAGGCAGCTTCCTGCAGATTTTCCTCGAAACTGAGCTACCACCATCAGCACCATTCTTGCCGCTCCCTGTCGTTTCTCTGAACCAGCTCTAGCCTCTAACTGGGATAGATTCTGGGAAGAGCCAGAGGCTCACACCTTCTCTCTTCTGTGGTCTTCTGTCTTCCCTCCCCGGTCCTTCTCAAGGCTCAAGAGAACCTTCTGTAGCTAGAGCTTCACCTTAATCTGTGTTCCATCTTCTTCGGGTTTGCTCTGCCCCCTCAACCCACAGCACCATCCAGCATGTCTCATGCCCCTGCTCTAGCAACTCAGCTCACCTGACGGAGAAAGGCCGTGGATGGGCTTACTGGCAAGTCATAAGCAAAAGCATCTGGGGTAAAGTAGCCCCACTTTGCAACTCATCTCACCTCAACCCCACTGTTTATCTGGGGTGAAGAGATAAATAAATAGTGGTTTATCTGCTTAACACAAGCAAATATTCTCCCATTATACTGGTCACCAGGGGATTTTAAAAAGAGAGAGTGGGAGGTAGTGGAAAAGCAGCCAACAGAACAAAAGGACTGGAGGGTTCTGGAAGCCATCACCATCTGGGATTCTTAAACGTTCTTAAACCTGAGAGCACCAGGTTTCTGAAGAACTGCCATGTGGAAGGAGGGGAGATGGGGTGGGATGGGGCAGTGGTATACAGGGGAAGCAGAGGAAGCACAGAATAATTAGGAACAGAACCTTGAGATAAATAGTCCATGGTTTAATTCCCAGTTTTGCCTCTTACCTAGGGCACCTTTCTTAACATCTCCTGCTTCAGTCAGCTCCCCCCTTTGCACAATGGGGCTCATCAGACCTACTAGAGATTTTCTATGAAGATTAAATAGCACAGTTGTGCAGAAAATTAGCACAATGTTTGGAAGACATTGAATGGAACCTAAATAGAAAACCTATTCACCGGGTCACATGTATGACATTGTAGAATGGCTTATAGTCTCAAGTTCCCCATACTATTTTTCTTTCATTTTTTTCCTAAGGTGATAAAAAATTCTCTGGGAGAGACATCTGGGCATATGCATAGAATCAGAGGAGCAGCTCTGTGCCCTGTGCCTGTTCCTCTGCTTTCTGTAGGCAAATGCCAGGTACTGTGCAGAGCAGGATACGAATGACTCATGTCGCATGTGCCTGCAGCCGCGTCTTTGTGGTTTTTACGCTAATAATGATACTTGCTTTGTTGGATTGTTGAAGGAATGAAATGAGCCGGCATGCAAAGAGCCCAGTGTCTAACATATAATAAGCTGGTCCTCAGTAAATGGTAGATGTCTGTCCTTCTTGCCCCCTGAGCCATCGCCACCACCAGCACTCGAACCCTGCTCCAGAACCGCTCCGTCAGGGGACTCGTGGCCATGACCTGGTGCTGCTGTGCCCCTGCCAGTCTCTCTGGCATCGTGCTGACTTCTGCGCTGCTAGAAATATATGGTGTTCCGTCGCATGTTTGCAAATGACAGATCATTAAGGAGGCACCGAGAAACTAGGGCAAATCAATACAGAGCACAAATGGCTGAAATCCCCATCAGATGTTCCCATTGTGTTTACTGGTGCCGGAAGACATTCAGATGTTTGATTTGTATGTTTGTTTTTATGCTAGTTCTATTAAATCAGTTTGCAGCCTGAAGAATGTTTGCCAGACAAAGAAAGACACATGTGCCGTTTAAGAGAGACCTGAAACAGCTGTTGGCTTCAGACACCTCTCTAAATGTGACAGTTTTTGCTGATGCGAATGCTGCTCTTCATCCTTCACTCCGAATTTTTGTCACTGGGAATATGGATCTTTGCATGCTTGTTCTAGGCTCTATCAAGCCCACCAGGGGCTATCTGCTGCATAGAAACTTTGCGTGTGCACATGACACTGTGGGCTTACCCCCTTGACAAAGGGGCCGTTTCCCGGAGGATGAGCTGGCAATGACTGGAAATAAACATGCCTCTGCTCCAAATGGGATTTTGCAAAGCTCGGTGATGGAGTTCAGGTTTTTGAATGGGATGGAGAGTTCAGGTTTCATCCCGGATGTATAGCTCTTCCTGGCTGTGTGAATTTGGACAAGTGACTTAACATCTCTGAGCCTCCATTGTCTCACATTTAAAGTGGAGATGATGATAATGCTAGGATTTGCCTCAGAGAGGTGTAAATATTAAGATAAAGCATGTAAAATGCGTAGCCTAATGCCTGACTTACAAGCACCTGATAGCTATTAGCTCTTACTATTGTCGCTTTCCCTACCCTCATCTTTACTTGGCATTTGAAGAAACTGACTATTCACAACTCCACCCCCCTCAAACTCTGATTCCCCTGGGGGCAATGTTAACCCCCACATCGTGGCACTCGCCATGGCCTTGGCCCTCTGTAAGGGCTCCGAGATCTAGCCAGGACCCACAGCAGCATGAGCAGTAGAGAGACTACAGAGACAAATACCATCTCTGGGGTGTGCACATCTGCCGAGTACAGGATGCACAGAGCCGTCCCTGCGGAGCCTGGCGTTCTTTGTTCAAAACCACACCTTTGCACTCTATTTGCATATTCATATATATTCGCATCTGTACTGCATCTCCCTCAACTCCTACAGCCTTTGTACAAAACACCGACCTCTGCAGAGGCTGCCTGATGTCTCAGCATCAGCACTGGGGTCTTGCCCTCCCAAATGCCTCTGTGACTCTGGGGAAGCCACTTTGGTCTGTAGGCCTCAGTTTCTCTGTTTTCAGAAAGAAAGGCGGCATGTCCAGTGGGTAGAGACAGATGTCAGTCCTGCCCCTCGTTAACTCTCTCGCTCTGGACAGGGTATTTGATCCCTCTAGGTTTTATTTTCTGCATCTGCAAAAGAAGGCCACCACAGCTTGCCTCATAAATGTAAGGATTAAAAGAGATAACAGACACAAATCAACTTGGCTTCATGAATGGCAGCTCTTCCTATTTGTCCTGTGAGCCATGGAACTTGCTTCTCTGATGGACCATCTTGGGCTGTTGCTGGCCCCCGTTATTAAGCTCCTTGGGGACAGGTACCACATGGCGCTCACTGGTTCATCCCTCCCTTGGCCCTTACGCCCATCAGTAAAGTGGAGGTTAACTCGTTATGAATTGCACGGAGAGCCGGCTGACCTTGCACATGGCGCTGACCTGACTCTCCTGGGCTCCTGCCCTGTGGCTGGGAGCGGTGGGTTCTCTTGCAAAAACTGAGGGTTGCCTCGTTACGACAGCGGCTCTGCCCAGAGACATCCTCCAGCCACGATCCCTTGCCGAAGTGGCAGGTGAATCACAGGATTCCCGGAGATCATTTTCCACCTGACTGGTAGTCCCAGAGACCCACGGAGCCGCTGCCTTGACTGAGAGATCCCTGCTGAACCCTGCTCGGCTGGAAAACAAGAATGTCCTTGGAACTTCTCAGTCAAGGAAGTTGGCCCCAAGTCTGCTGCCTCCATGGGTGGCTGGATCCGGGAGCTCCCAGACTCTGACACCCGATGGCTTGCTCTTGTGCCTTACCGTGAGCCAGCCGGGCCGCCATCCAGCCAGCCTATGCCCATGTGCCCAGCAGAATATGCTCCCCGCCCTCTCCGGCAGGCCACAAAGGCTTTCCTAATAGACCGTGGCAGTCTCATTTGTAGACTCAATTCATCCAGCAGCCAAGAATGATCCGTCCTGATGCTCCTCTCTCCTCCCTCCCCCTCCCCCCCCACCCCTTCCTTGGGCCTGGAGAGTGATTTGTCTGTGTTATGGGTGGGCCTGACAAACCATTCCACATTAGCGGCCGAGATGTTGTTTGAAATGGGAAAATTGCTGGCAAACTGCTCCATTAGCGGTTCCAGTAACAAATACTCTCTTTCCCCCAATGAAGATGAGATCGCAGAGGCACAAATTAATACGGCTGTCTCCCCAACTCTGCAGCGGGGATTACTCTTCAAGATGAATGGGCTCATCCCGGCCAGAAATGCACCCACTAGATGTAGCCTCCAAGGGAGCCACTTCCGCCCGTCTGTTCCTTCTGCTCCCACCATCCCTCTCTGCACACGCTTTTTTGGGCGTCTTCCCAGCCGAGGGTTCAGGGAACATCCATGCCAGATGAGGAGATGATGAAAAGATCCATGCCTTGGAGAAAAGGGAGATGGACGAGGAGAGGCTGAGTCCTTAAGGGAGGCCAAGGTGTCCCTCATCTCCTCTAACAGAGGGAGGCCTGTGGCCCACCACACCGATTCTTGGTGACAGGAAGTCATCTGAGAGGCGAGAAAGGAAAGCATTGAGATGCTCGCTCACTCCCCGTGGCTCCTTACCTTCAAGGGAGTTCTGGGCCCTGGGCCCGTAGCATTTCTTATTCTGGAGTCCTAGGAGGGGGAGCACTTCAGTAAAGTCTACAAGGTGGTAACGCCACGGATCCTAGCAGCAGCCTGGAGTGGGGGAGTGGTCCAGCTGGAGCCTGGAGAGCCCCCAGGGTGCCAGGGAGCCATTTGATGGCTGTCAGGCTGGAAGCCTAAAGACTTGAAGGCTGTTCCTCCAGCACATTAGAATAGCCCATTGAAAAACCTCAGAAACAAATATCTAATGTTGTTATATACTGTATATCATACTCGTGAAACTAATAACTCGGTTATACCTTAATTAAGAAACCAGAAGTGAAGTCAGCCCTTGTCCTTTCTGCCTGTTTGGTCCCCCTGTGGCAGGAGGATTGAGTCTTTAACTGAAAGGTGACATGCTTCTCTGGCCAATAGGCATTGCTAGCCCACAGGTCATTTCTTCTTTTTCCCTTTATCCCTTTGACTTTTTCAGCACTCTGGTGCTACAGCTTTTTTGAAGAAGACCTCTACCTTCAAAGATGGCTTATAAAGGGGCGCCTGGGTGGCTCAGTGGGTTAAAGCCTCTGCTTTCGGCTCGGGTCATGATCCCGGGGTCCTGGGATCGAGCCCCACATCGGGCTCTCTGCTCCGCGGAGAGCCTGCTTCCTCCTCTCTCTCCCTGCCTGCCTCTCTTGCCTACTTGTGATCTCTGTCTGTCAGATAAATAAATAAAATCTTAAAAAAAAAAAAAAAAAAGAGAGAGATGTAGGATTGGAGCTTTCAGTGTCACACATAATATAGATATTCAGCTTTTAAAAAAAAAAAAAAAGATGGCTTATAAGAAGCAAGAGCCAGAATCCTCAATTACTTTTCTAATTTTTCCAAAGCCCATTAGATCCTGGGACGGGTGCTCCATCCACTGGAACATGAGTCTCTAGCTTTCACATGGTCTTTGCCTGGTGTTCTGGAACCAACATGGACGCCGTGCGATGAGGGGGGCCATCCCGTCCTCGAGGCCCTCAGCCACCCCCTGTAGACAGCTGGGTGGTTAACGGACTCTTCTCTGCTCTGTTTCTCAGACGCCTGGAACAGAACTCCATCAGATCCATCCCTGCTGGAGCCTTCACCCAGTACAAGAAGCTGAAGCGAATGTGAGTTTTCCCTGGGGGGAGACGAGGCCGATGTTTTCATGTGAGGGGTGATGTGTTCTGTGTCGTGGGCAAGCTGCCCAGCGGGCAGCCTGCATCACATGCTTCTTGGAGGGTTCAGTGTCGGACCTGGAATGCTGTCTGAGATGGAGAGGTGTGGCTCACGAGTGCTGCTTTCAGATGCTGCCGGATACGGATTTAGACACCTCAGAACTCGGGGTCTCTCCAGCTAGGGCACAGTAAAATTATCTGGGTGAGAGGTGGAGCTCAGCTGGCTGAGAAACCAAATACCACCATTTGGATTGTCCTCGCTTTCATGATGTGGGCCTGAAGTAGGAGTGCCAGTAAAGCTGGGACAGTGGCCTCGTGTCGGCCTCCAGCGCCCCAGCCGACATGCCCACAGCCGCACACACACTCCTCTAACAGAGAGTAAGCGTCTGCCGCGCGCGGGAACCACAGGGTCTGTGGACAGAATGTGCGCTAGAGCCAGGTCGGCTCTCGTGGCGCCTACATACCAGCACGGGAGATCACAGGGAAGAAACAAATACCAGAAATCGGTAAGCACTAGGAAGCAAAACAAAGGAAGGGCCCACAGAGGCCTCTCTGTGCAGGCGACCCAGATGAAGGGAGGGAATGCCGAGCTCTCAGGAGAGAGCGAGTGAAGAGCCCTGCGGAGCGGATGCCGAGGGCTTGCAGAGCAGCGAGGAGGACGAGGAGGACGGGAGGGTGAGGGAGACAGTGGTGGGGATTGTGGTGGAAGGTAGGTGCGTAGGGGCCAGACCCTGTGGGCCCTTTCGGCCATGGTGTAGGGACTTTCTGTCTTTCTAAGTGAGATAAGAAGCCGTGGCCCTTCCTTATCCTCCAAGCACATAAATCTTGCCTGTGATTATCCTCACTGTCCCCGTTACCACTGCATCCAGGATCACTGCCACCACTGTACCCGCTCAGTACCTGGGGGAGCAACACTGCTGCGCCTTCTCTACCGCGGCGCCGCTGACAGCATCAGGCATCATGGCCCTCATCCCCCCCCTTGGTGGCACCATCATCATCGCCACCCTTCCCCAGCCTGTGACTGCCCTGAGCCCCGCTCTGTGAGTCACTCAGACCAGGGCGCTCGGGAGAGAGCTGAGTGGGATTCAGAAAGGGTCCAGCCATCGCCAGCATAGATATTAAGAATCTGGGAAGGAGAGACACCCTTCCCTTTTCCAGGCTGTGAAATCATTCATCATAGTCCAATAATCAAAATGCTGTTTTCATCCCAGTTCCTTACCCTCTCTGGCCCCCACAGAGGAAGAGAGAACAGGTAGAAATATGCACCGGCCGATCTCGCGCCCTTCCGCTGAAGGCTGATTCATCGGTTTCCCTTGAGTGGGAGGGCCTCCATTAAAGAGGTTAAGTGTCTGCTGACTTCTTTTATGTTAAAAATAAACATCCCCAAGAAACAGTGGCATTGGTAGGCTTTACCCTACGATTTGGGGAAGGCAACTTCCTATCTCCCTGGAAATCCAAACCAAACAAGATTTTCTCCTGGTACAATTCCAGCAGTAGAAACCAACATAATGAGCTAGCACTAAGCACGTACTTTTTTCCCTCCCCTTGGCAGCATTCTTGCTGGAGGAGCTGTATAAATATAGGCCTTAATATTTAAAACCTTGGGCCATTAATCTCCTGGTCTCCCTGCTTCCCCAGCTCACTCCATACCCCACCCCCAATTCATTTTTAAAGCCTAGCTTGATTATGCAGCCAGATAGTAATTTCAGTGAAAAATGACAAGTTCAGTCACTGCCCCAACCTATATCTCTTGCATGATTTAAGTTACTGCTCTAATTTTTTGTGAAGTCCAGGTAATTTAGAGCTTGGCTATGTTTTACTGTCCTTTCTTCATCCCACTGGAGTTGCCATGATCTGTGCATTCAAAATTCATAAGACCTTCTCGGTCACGATCTGGGAAGGGAATTTAATTTTTGATCACTTCTGATGCTACTGATATTTATTATGATGCCCCTTTTTTTCCCCAAGGAGATGGCGGTGGGGAAGAGAGACCACTTAAAAATTTCTCTGATTAACAGAACTTCACAAGCCAAGACTGGAGTAGGATGGTTTGGGAGAAGTAGGGCCCCTGGTGAGAATGGATTTTAAAACCCTAAGTGTGAATTCCTCCTGGGTATACATGACCACTCTCTCTAACAGAAGTTTCCCCTCAACTAAACATGAAACACACCCTCCTCTTATCTCTAATAACAAAACAAAACAAGAATTGTCCTGGAAGGGATGCCTTTGTCCCTATTTCTTGTGGCCAGCTTAGTATAAAAAATGTTTCCAGGTGGGGCACCTGGGTGACACAGTCGTTGGGCGTCTGCCCTCGGCTCGGGTCGTGATCCCAGGGTCCTGGGATCGAGCCCCACATTGGGCTCTCTGCTCAGCAGGAAGCCTGCTTCTCCCTCTCCCACTCCCCCTGCTTGTGTTCCCTCTCTCACTGTGTCTCTCTCTGTCAAATAAAATCTTTAAAAAAAAAAATGTTTCCAGGTAAAAACTAGTATCACAGTAGAGAAGCCACTTATGAGGAGACTAGAAGGCTCTAGAGAGGAGCCCCTGGTCTTCCAGGCCTGGTTACCTGGTGGCACCAGCTAATGGGGGCCATGGCTGTGTGGTTTGGCCAGAAAGGCATGTTCTTTCGTTTCTGTCTCCCGTTTCCATGCTCTTAGATACAGTAGGATTCCACAGGTGCCAGCCCTTCCTAGAGTCCACAGCTATGTCCCCTACTCTGAGCCTTGCCAGCAGGGAATTTGCCACCTTGGTTCTGATCCATCTGGAAAGTCCACTGCCTCTTGGCAACCCAGTCTGTAAGCCCTGGGGCACTGGGGTATGTCTGAGACCAACCAGATTGGAAAGCACAATGGCCTAAAGGATGACCCTGGGACCATGTGCATGGGAATCACGGGAGATGGGCTACGCATGCAGGTTCCCAGCCCCCTTTCCCCTGCTGGCCAGAGCAGACTCCCTGGGGGTGTGCTTTAGTAAACACCCTAGTGATGTTTGAGAACCGCTGACCAGGAGTGACCCAGACTCCGGGAGGCAGCCCAGGGCCATCTGCTATGGATCTGGAGGAGTCAAGCATGGAGGCTCAGGGAGTGGCAAGAGCCTTCCCCAGCCTGGCTTCTGTCCAGCACCACTGCCTAGTGCATCCGTCATTGTGAAGTGAGGGGAGACCTGAGGTGCCAGATACATAGCTGTGTCAGGTCACCTGTGGCTCTGGGTCCTTCACCTTTTCAGGCTGCCATTTGCTTTCTGCAGAACTAAGAATAAGAACTAAGAGGAAGTGACCACCAGGGGCAATTTCCAGCTAAACTAGCACTAGTCCACTTATGTTCCCCATCATCTCCGAGACCACCAGACATCCCTCCCATGCTACAGAGAAGAGCACGTCCGAAAGGCCAGCTGTGGCCTGAAAACAGCCCCAACAAGGCTAAAGCAGAGGGTTCCTCCCCACCCCCGTGTTCCAGAACTTCCCCCTGTGTGCTAGAGGTCTAAGAAGCTTGAAGGGACATCCCATGATCAGGAAGACAAAAGAGAGCCCAAAAGCAAAACGAAACAAAACCCCAGGCTCGCTCCACAGGCTGATCGGAGCACAGACCCCGCGTGCTGGCCTGACGTGCCTTGCGAGGCAGGCAGGCAGGCGGAGGGCGAGCAAGAGTAGGATAATCCTGGGCATTTGCTTGTTAAGACCCTTCTACAAAAGTGGAGCGCCAGAGAAAAGCCTGGTGTAAACTGACGGGTGTGTGAGCACAATCTGCGGATTTGTGAGAGGCAATCTTGCCAGCTAAAGGGATAAGCTCGACAGCTGTGCCTAAGAAGCCTTAACCTGTGAAATATCTTTCAACTTACTGGCTTTGGGACCAGGGAGGGAAGGGAGCGGAGGCCTAGGAAAGGTGGCTGCACAGCCCTTTGAAGGTTATCAGAAGAAGGGGAGAAACAGACCTGGGGAGTGTGTTTCAGAGGCTGGGGGCAGGGTGTCCGGCCTCGCCAGAGGCAGTCACTTAAGATTCTGTTCAGATGTGCTTTCTTCTCCATACTCCCTCGTCTCCTCCTTGTTGACCCTCCAAGACCCCAGCTCTCTCTCTCCTACACAAAAGCAAAAACCCATTGATTTATTTTGTTAAAGGGAAGAGCTGGAGAGGTGCACTGTCTCTGGAAATTGGAGCAGCTCACCTTCCAATGACAGGAGCCCAGGGGCCAAACTCGAGCTAAGGACTCAGGGAAGGTCTTCGGCCTCAGTGAGGTGCCATTAACAAGAACTGAAGGCTGGAGGCTTGGAAGTCACTGGGCTGCAGGAAAGGGACAGCCTCTGGGCTCCGAGGAGGAGCCAGGTCAGGGCCATTCCTCACGCAGCCTCCTGCTCGTCCCTGCTATCCCCCAGCCCTGCCTGGGCATCACCCCCCACCCCCGGGGCTCGCGCCCTGCCAGTGACAGATCCACATCTCAGAGCCATCCCATGAGAATCTCGAGATTCTCACGTGACCTGGAGGGTGCGCCGAACCAGATGGAGACTTAAAACCTCTTTTCAGGTCAGGAAGGAAAGGTCACTGGGGAGGTGAAATGACTCAGAACAACATGGGGAAGGAAATCAGAATTGGCTGAGGCACGCGACAAGAAGACGACGCATGCCTGCACCCTGGCCCTTGTTTGGCCCTTGTTTACACTGTAATCGCTTGGTAATGCCGCAGGGCCCCAGTGTGCCCGGTGTGGTCTTCCCTACCAAGGGAGGGCTCACACGGATAAAGCTGGATGTCGAAGTCAAGATGCGGCGGGTGAGCATTCTCTGAGAGCCAAGAAAGAGCGAAACAAATGTATGTATTTCATCGAGACGCAGGTGAACTGAATGGTCTTGAAGCCCTTTCTCTTGTACTAGGAATAAACTGATTAATTCTCGCCATTTTAAATATCTGAAGTGCTTGATTCAGAACTAGGAATGGCCGTTTCACACCTTGGAGCTGTGTTCTCAGACTCTCCCATTAATGTGTTTTAGAGACATCAGCAAGAATCAGATATCGGACATTGCTCCAGATGCCTTCCAGGGTCTGAAATCACTCACATCGCTGTAAGTGGGGAGCAGAGTCGCGTGGGGGTGGGGGTTGGCAGTGGGAGAGGGGTGGGTCCGTATATTTCAGGAGGTGTTTATCAAGGCTTTATGTTCCCTTACACACTTGTGGCAACCTGGTAAAAGAAACAAATATTTCTTCAGGGGAAATTGATCTTGGGGAATATTTCTACAACCAAATGCATTATTTTTATTGATTAAGTGCCCAGCAGCCTTCCCAGTTATTGGCTTCTAATTCAAATGCATCTTCTGCTCTACCCGCACTTCCCCCTCCCTCCCATGTGCCTCAGCAGAGCTCTCTGGGGAGCTGGAGGGACAGAATGGTAATGTTTGTTTATGACCAGTGCACCCGTTTTGCGCATCTGTGTGACCTTGTCAAGGGAGAAGCGAATTTTCTTCTCCTGATTTCCAGGCTTTTTCTCCAAACCGACCTCATGGCCTTTGTTCTGAGTACGCACCCCCCTATCCTGGAAGGCCTTCTTTTCTTGGATTTTGCAACCCTAGGGCAGCCTCCTAGGTGGAGCCACGGCCTCGCCCACCGGGGACTCAGAGACCCACAGGGGCAAGAAGGCATGGAGCTTTGTCCTGATTCTGTCTGTGACTCACCTGTCATGTGGCACGGGGGACGCCACTTGAGTCTACTGTATATTTTCCCATCAGACAAAATGGGGATGGGGCTATCTTTCCTGCCTAACCCACATTCAGTGGTGACCATGATCAAAATAACTGGCAGTACCTATGAAGCCCTTGGGGTGTGCCGGGGTCTTGCAGGTTTGGTGCTCATAACCACCTAAAACAGGGACTCTATGCTCATTTCTTTTACAATAGAAGGAACCAGGTGATCTAAACTCCACATAAACAGGAATTTTTATCTCCTGGCTGAATCTCTGGCACCTCAAACAGCATCTGGCTTATAGTAACTACACAAAAATAAAGTGTGTGGAATAGGTATAATTATCCAAAGTCCACAACTGGGAGTGGCAGGATTTGAACCCAAGCAGTGCAACTCCAGAACCCGTGCCCTCAATCCTTGTGTGATGCTGCCTCCCCAGATAATGTGAAAAAGACACACTAAGACCCAAGAAAGGTATCATCAGTTGATATTATTTGTATTATTGGATGACCCGCCCACTGAGTAGGGATGAGGATGCTCAGAAGCAAGCTGTCGAGGCTTCGCTTCTCTCTGCAACCTGCTTGCTTAATTTATGAGTAGGCAGGTAACAAGATACACATTTCCCCCACCTGGCCCCATCCCACTGGGAAGGGGCTGAGGACAGGGAAGTCTCTTGATTCAGCTGTTGCCTGCTGCTTACGGAGTAAATTAGTTTCATTTATCGAATAGAACATCTGGCTGGGATATCAAAGACAGGATTGTATGTGAGATTAGTGTCTGCTTATCGTGCTGAAGATCACAGAGGAGCAGAGAGAGAGGCTCCGTGTGCTGCCAGGATCCGATCCCTGCCCTCCACCCTCCCATTCCCCTTATCTGGCTTCCCTCTGCTAGAACTTGGGCACAATCTGAGGACTATGAGATGCTTCTGGTCCTGCAGGGGGAAAACAAATTCAAATTCTGGTTGCCAAACATGAAACTGGCATCTCACTGGCCAGTGTTGAAATATACTGGGACCGTAAGGGAAGTGCCCCTCACCTGTAATTTATGCATTCATCCATTCAAGTAGACACCTGCTAGGCACATAGAATGTGGCAGTGAGCTGGATAGACGAGACCCTTGGTCTCATGGAGCTTGGAACGCAAACACACCCAGCCCAGACTCAGGAGTGGCCAAGCTAAAAGGCAGGAAAGCCTTGCCCATACACAGTCATTTATTTAAACAAATACTATGCTAGGCCGTGTCAGCTCTGAGCTCTAGGGATGAGCTTCAGCCATGAGCTCCAGCCATGAGCAAGCCACACATCACCACACGGAGCCGACATTCCAGGGAGCTGAGAGGTAGAGGCACAGAAAAATGTTTAAATAAATGAATACGGAAGTAATAGAACATAACCTAAAGAAAAGTGATGAAGAAATAAAAACAGGGTGACAGGTGGTAAAAAAAAAAAATTAAAATATTTAGGAGAAGCTTCCCAAGGAAGGGATGTGGGCCCTCAGACCTGAAAGGTGGGAAGAAGGCAGTCAAGGAAAGATTTGAGAGCAAAGCCAGGTGGGCCTGCTCCCAGATTGCTCCAGGGTAGCCCCACAGCCCTCTCCAGTCTGCCGGAGAGTGGTTTGACCCGCCAGGTTAGAGCTGTCCCATCTGGAGGTATGATGGGTTACAGGAGGATGCCCCGCCCCACCACCCCACCAGCTGCTGCTACACCAGAAGCTTTGACATCAGCTGAGATGAGCGGGCCGTGACGCTATGGTGTTTGGCACAGGGAGCGGTGGGACGTTAATATGAATTACAAATGTGAGTGAGCCATCATGCTGACTTTTATTTACTCATTAATTTGTTGAAACATTAATGAAACACACTCGCCGGCTGAGTGAGACACTTTTTCCTGGTGGCGTCTGGAAAACAGGGGGGTTGGTTTATCGCTCCCATTTACTATTTCCTCACCCTAATATTTTGTCTCCTCAAAGACGTGGAACAGCCTGCATTTGAAGGCCGAGTGGGGATTGAATACTGTACTCATTCAGTGTACTTCAGGGCCCAAGCCGGAATTGAAAGGAAAAAAAAAAAAAAAAGAAAAGAAAAAAGCCCTCCCCTGCTCAGTTTCCTCCAGACGGAGAGAAGCAGGCTGTGCCACGGATGAGAGCGGAGAGAGGCCAGTAGAGGCCTTCGGCGCCTATGCAGAGGGCCAACCGGACGCCCTGGGCACTGGGCCAGAGAGGCTGACTGCAGAATTCTCCCCCAAGCCCCGTCCCCCCACCAAGTTTCTGAAGGCCAGACCATGAACAGGAGACACAGTGTGAGGGACCCTGGAGGTCTGACAGAGAGAGGGGTAAAAGAATTCAGAGTCTCTTGGTTCCTGCAGCTCAAAGAGGGGCTGGAGTGCAGGGGCATTGCTCTGAGGTCACAGTTTCTTGCTCTCCCATGTTTCCCAAGAGCCAATCCTTGACTCAGCAGTCCCCATGCCACCCGGATAGGACCCCAGATACCCAAAGCCCCGTCTGGATGGATGATTAAGGAACTCAGCTCAGGAATTCCTAGGATGGAATGGGATATTAAAAGGAAATGTTCTCTAGGCTGGGCTCAGCCTGATCAATACCCATTGAAGACAAGAAGACACGGGGCCGACCAGCTTCCTACACATCTTATTTATTGCCGAGGTGTGAGTCATACTAGCCACTCAGGGAGACGCTACAGAGGGACTGCTGCTCCCTGTTGTGGTTTATTGAACTGGGCTGCCCCCGAGTGAAACAGGATAGAGCCCATTTCTCCTTGCCTCCCACACAGCCTGCCTCTCCAGCCCCTGGTGGCACTCGCCCGCTGTCCCCCTGGTAAGGAGCAGGGCTGAGGCCAGCTGGAGAAGGAGAAACCCCACCCAGCCACCTGCTGGAGTTGGCCGAGGCAGCGGCCTCTACGGGAGTGGGTCCCAGTGGCCTTGCCTCCACAGTGACCGCTCTCTTCTCTGTTGCAGGGTGCTCTATGGGAACAAGATCACCGAGCTTGCCAAGGGACTCTTTGATGGGCTGGTGTCCCTACAGCTGCTGTGAGTAGGCCCCTTGTCACTGTGTATGTCTTGGGGACTCTTTGCAGGTTCTTCTCTGCAAACTTCGAGCCACGCACTGTACAGTTCTTTTGAGTTTACACATAGCAAAAAGAAAAAAAAAATCTGAGCTGTCCACCCCACACCTCTGTCACCGCTTTTTGGTGGAAGGAAAGCCAGGGAGTTGACAGAGGGAGGCCAAGGTCAAGGTAAACAAATCTAAATGCTGTAGCTCAGGAGCCTGGCCTGGGCATGAGTCACTGACCACGGATCTGGGGGCTCGGAATGAAACCTACATTGAATCTGCGAGGGGAAGCGTCTTGCAGGGGTGAGCTAGGAAAGTAGGGAACTAAAACACTGACACACCATATTGCAAGAAAGCTGCAGGGGAGCTGCTGTCAGGCATGTGACCTTGAAGACAGGTGGGGGTGGGGTGGTGAAATAATTATACAGAAGAGCGTAATCCGTCACCGGTGGGACTCTTTCTTGGTAAGATGTGGCTGAGGGGGGAAGTGTTTATTTAATCTAAAGGAAGATTTGTTGCCTCGAATTTTAAGCTCTGGGATTATTTATTTGCATTTACTTCATTCTGGTCATTTGAACTTAAATGTTTGAAGAAGATAATTGGACTCTGCTGAGGAGAGGAACTTAGCTGGTCCTGTATTTGGAGATTTTATCATGGGGGTGAGTTATCTCTGGTCTGTGATGAGGTAGCTGTGGCGTGTGCGTGCGCAGTGGGTGTCGGGGTATGTGTCTGCGCGCACACTTCCTTGCCTGCTCGGTGACCGTCGCAGTTCCTGGGAGTTGATCTTGAGTATCCTGGGAGCACTGGAGTAGACCGAGGCCTCAGGGAGGTAAATGACCTGCCCTCGGTCACACAGCAAAATCAGTGTGGAGACTGGAGAAGGCGCTCGGCCCTCCGAGTAGAGGGCCTCTGAGGGCCGACGAGTGAGCGAGTGGGTGCATGTCTCTTTGTAAAACCATCTCCAAGTCACAGGCGGTGAGGAAGGGTCCCCCCCACGTCCCTGCGTGCAGTTAAGCAAACTTGCGGTAGGAGTTTGTAGACCAGGGAGTCAAGCTGGTCTCCGGCTGGAAGGGGGGCCGGACGCTCTAGCAGAGAGTAAGGTCGGCAACACTTTCTCAGGGTGATGCCCAGAGACTCTTCAAGGAAGATGATGTGAGAATTTTCCTCAGTCTTTTCCTTTCCGCATCTTCACTCCCTACCCTTCCTGTGTCCTGTAAGACTCGGGCCTGGACAGGTCCTCCCAGGACCACGCAGTCAGGAACATCACACCTGGCTGCTGTCCGGGCCGCACGGCCGTCTGCAAGCAGTAGTCGGGTTTGTTGCAGTGAAGCGGCAGGCGAGGGAAAGAAGGTTCCGGGTCTTTTTCTCTGTATCCCCCCCTCACCTCCCGTCTCCACGAACGTCTCAGTCTGAGTCTCTGTGTGGGCGTATGGGTTTTAAGTTCCCTGCCCTCAGGTGAGCCTTGAAGGCTTAGTTACAATAATGATGTGCCAGGGCTCTGCAGGGAGCTGGGAGTTTCACAGATGGTGTTCTTTGCTTCTAGCAAAGAAGCTGTAAGTTACAACTACCACCATCAACTAGCTAACTGTAGCTATTAATCCCTGGAAAGAAGTGTAACAATAGCGTGGGCCTTGAGGGAGATTTGGGGGTGTTGTGTTCCACTGCCCTGGGGTTAATATCCCTTTATAATCAGCATGTCTGGTGTAGCATGTCTGATCAGGAAAATGCCCTTGCATACATTAAGGAGAAACCTAGCTTGCATCAAAGTGCCTAGCCCAGGGCATGGCTTGTTGCAAAGATCAATAAATGCATGGGTTGGGGGAGGGGATGCATGTTTTTTAAAAAAGGAAATGTCTCCCAGCTTGGAGCTGACAGCAGTGATATTAATAGAACTCATAGGACTTTGCAGGGGCAGGGAAGGCAGCTCTAGTTCAATCCCACCACAGTTTTGAGCAGATGGAATGGAGTAGCTGGGAGCAAAGACAAAGCATCCCCCCCTCACACGCACCCAAAAGTTGACACAACTTAGGCGGGTTTGCTTTCCAGAAAGAAGCAGCCGCCGCAGCCTGTCATTGGGCTTTGACCTGCTCCTGAGCAGTTGGAAAGCATGTCCTGATTAGATCGAATTTAGCGTCCAGCCCACTGTAGATTGGATTTCTCCTTATTAGGCTGGAGACACTCTGATAAGAAGGCTCTGATTAGAATACCCTGGTAGTCTGGGTAATTTCCTCTCCTTTGACTTGAAGGCTTTTTGCGAGAGGTTTGTGTTTATTTTTCTCTCTCCGTTTCTCAAATTATTGGTACATCACAATGTCAAGCTGTCTCTGCCATGAAGTGATCCCAGCTCTTTCCTTCCTGGCACTTGTGGTGAGGCTGCCCGTAGCAAAGTGGGTACATTGAATTGTCCTGCCCACACCCCCTTGTCCCATTTCTCCACATTTTTTCAGCCATCCCCCCAAATGTGCCCAATCCCTGGGTTGTCCTCCCGGGTCATTTTCTTCATAGCTTTGTTCTAGCAGATGGCCATCCCAAGGCCATCTCAGGCTTCCAAGGCATGGCTTGTTCCAGGGCATGGCTTGTTGCAAAGATCAATAAATGCATGGGTTGGGGGGAAGGAAGCCATGCCTTCCACAAATGGGTCTACGTGGAAAAGCTTCAGCAGTTCTGGGAGTAACCCCCTAAACCCAACGCTCTGTCCTCTGGGTGTCAGCCTCGAAAGAGTCACCTCCTTTAGTTTAAGTCCCAGAATTGTAGAGGTCAAAGGAACTTCGGGGCTCCAAGCATAGTCTCCTCCCCAGCTGGTGCAGAAACCCCTCCTCATGCCCTCTATGACAAATCCCATCTGTTCTTACTGGTGGTGTTTGCAGTGCATCATCACTGTGTGCTGAGAAGCTTAGGAAGCTAACTTTCTTATACTAAACCTCAGTAATGGCTTCTGGGAAACTCAGAAAAGGCTATTCTCAAAGTCTTCGAATGTTTCAAAATAGCTAGTGTGTCTCCCTGTAATTCATCCCAGACAGGTTCAGTTCTTGCAGACATTCACCAGGGGGAGCGTGCGGTGGGCTGTCAGCTTCCCTCCTTAGAACAGACAGCTGGGGAGCAAGCCCAGCGCCCAATGGGACCAGAAATACGTTTAGAGACTCCCTCCTAAACCTCTGAGAAGTCAGGTGTCCCGCATGAAGACATCTCAGAAGCCACGGCTAGGACAGGATATGCCACTGTACATATGCTCCCAACTCCAGGGGTGGACGCAGCTGGATGACCAGAGAGGTGACCTGTCCCCTTCCTCACCAGAAACTTAGAATCAGTACTTAGGATGCTCCTGTTCCTGTCCATTCCCCTGCCTACCCAGGCTCCTGGGTTCCTAGGACATTAGCCAATCACGTGCCCCCAGATCCCTCATGTTGTAGCTCAAAGGTCAACCTCTCCTAAAGCAAGAAAAGCCACCAGCATGTCTTTAGAACCATCACTTTCTCTTCTGACGGGCAGCCGCCAGTTGTGCTGCTTCAGCTCCCCCCCCATCGAGGGGCGGGGGCGGCGGGAAGCATTCACTGATTGCATGGCCTGCATAGAAAAGTCACCTGAGTGGGGTGGGCCGTCATTTGAGGCAGAAGCTTTCGTGTAAATACTGGCCGTGATCGATGTTAAGCCTGCCCCAGGAGGTCTTAAACCAAACCAGACTATCTTTGGGCTGGAATAAGTTAAGACAACCCAGACACCTGTTGTTTGATTTCCTTGGAAAGCAGACAAAACCATTTGAGAATCTTGGAGTTTGCCAAGCAACATGCCAATTACAGGGCAGAAAGCAAAACTCCACTCCTGTAGCTCACTTTTCCTCACCAGCTGTTTCCCAAGTAATATTACTGCTACTAATAGTAGCCGCTAACATTTACTGACTACTTACTATGCTCCAGAGCCTGAAAGGAATTTGACGTGCTTATATGCTTCTCTAATCCTTACAACAATGCTAAGAGGAAGGTATTGTTGAAAGGCCCATTTTATGGATGAGGAGACTGAGGCATTGAAGGGTGAAGGAACATGGCCATCGTCACTCAGCATGTAAGTGGCAAAGCATTGGCACTCGGGCAGTCTAATTCTGGATTCCATGCCGGAGACTTCTGCTTCAGCCCCAGTCCCAAGCAGATCTACAGAGCTAGTTTGGGGATCCATGGAATATTCCTCACTGGCTCATGCCGAGGAGGAGGTGCCGCTGAACTAACTGTATCTCGTTCCTTTGGCTGTGCCTCAGTATCAGTCCTGGGCTGCCGTCTCCCTGGGACTTCCTCCGGTTCCTTGGCATCCTGCTAATCCCATGAGTGGGCACAAAGGAGCTTCTTGTCCTTAAAGACTGGGTCAAGGCGAGATTATGAGAACTCTCCCCCACTGCAGAAGTAAATTTGCTTTTGATGCACTCTTGAGAGAAGGCTTCTCCCCTTTCCTCGTGTAACTGGGGCTTCCCAAGGAAAGTCA
Source organism: Mellivora capensis (assembly GCA_004024625.1). NCBI lineage: Eukaryota > Metazoa > Chordata > Mammalia > Carnivora > Mustelidae > Mellivora > Mellivora capensis. The sequence goes on along the minus strand of PISX010000015.1, from coordinate 57,788 downwards.
TCGGGGAGACTGAAAGGTCATCCCGTGCTTGGTCATCAAGTGAATGACTCACCCCTCTTAAAGGACTGATTAGCAAGCAGGAGGCAAGGAAAGGCGAATGACCACCCTAGTCACTGTTAAGGAAGAAGAGGAGCCAAGCCAGGTCCCACTAGGCAAGGCCTTTGACCTCCTGAGAGCCGGTGATGGCTTCCCTGTCTGGTCTCTCAGTCTCTGCTTCCCTCTGCTTGAACCCTCTTCCTAGAGTCATCCTGTGTCTGTGGACTCCAAGGAGGTCCTGTTTCTCAGACAGGCCACCTGCTGGCATTGCTACATTTGCAGTTTCCCTCACATCAGGAATCACCATGACAACCCACAGCTGGTGACCAGCAGCGCAGCTATGATCAGGAGAGAAGGAAAGAGTCCCCTTTGTCCTTAGTTGGGCCCTGGAGGGCTCCTCCTGTTTGCCTTGAATGGATGTTTAGCCCCACATGGCCCAGAGCAAGAAAGGGCAAGGTTAGACATTCTTGACCTCGTAGCCCTGGGCATCACCAGGCTCCTCTCCGTGTCTGCCTGCAGTAGGTTCCTGAAGGTCAGACCAAAGCCCCCACAGCATATGGTAAGGGTGAGAGCATAATATTTGTTCTAAGGCAAACGAGTAGGACAAAGAAATTCAGGATGATCGAAGGTTAATTCTGGAGAAATTAAAAGAAAAAAAGAGAGGAAGAGATTAATGAGGGAGGCTTGACTCTATACCCAGCAGCTTCATCAGAGGTCCAAACTATCTCCCCAGATTGGTGTCCTCACTAATAGTTTATGCCCATGTATAATAGTGGTAAATACTTTCAGGGAGAGCTCTTCTAAGAAGGAACGGTAAAAAGGGTTATGCCAGGCCCTTGCTCGTACCATCCTTCCCCTCCTGTGTATCTGCATCTGAGTGTTTATGAGACAGAAACTGACTCCCCAGCCTTGCATTAGGAAAAGGAGGATCCACAAAACACCACCCCCCCACCCTGCCCTGCAAGGCTGGAGCCTGGGCCATCTTCCTGTCCCATGGTCTTTCCTGCAAGGGTTTCACTTATTTCCAGGAAGGGGGTCACTATACTCTTTCTTGGCACCAGTTTTCTGAGAAAACGTTGCACTATGGGGTCTGAACATGCTTGGGGCATTTCCTGACAAACACCACAGAAGTAGGAGGAGTAACGTCTCTGCTGTCTGCCACAGACCCGTGGGCAGGTGTGGAGAATATAAATGCCACCCAGAATGTTAGCTCCGGGCCACCGAATCAACACGTGGCCTGCCGGAGTTGCCAAGGTGATTTTAATGCGATTTATCAGTAAACCCAACTCCAGATGTTCGTGTTTTCCAAACCTTGCAGCAAAGGCCTGTGAGCTCCATGGGACTCTTCCCTGAGGAGATGTGGGCAAGGGCAGGAGCAAAAACTGGGGTCTCGGTGGCCTTCTGTGTCACTGGCTTCTTTAGGGAAACTGGGGGTGGTGGGTCCTCTTCACCGATCAGGGCGGACCTCATCTCCCCGCCATGGCTCTTTCTCCTGTGCTACCTTCATTCCTTGAAGGAATGAAGCTGCCAGCTGCTCTCCGTGTGGAGAGCAGCTGGGACTTCTGTGGCCAGGCCGAGTCCCCTAGCAGAAGGACCTGAGTCACAAGGCCCTCCTGAGCACAGACTCAGGATGTTTCACCCCCCACCACCCCCCCAAACACACACATACACAGACTCTCTCTCTCTCTCTCTCTGGTTCTCAGTGGCTTGCTTCCAGCCTTGCCTTTTCTGAAGGCAACAGCTCTGGAAAGAATTATCTCTCAGCAGCGTCGTTACATTGGTTAGTCAGTGGGCTGAGTGCTAATACCTCTTGACACGGAACATATGTGGAAGCCAAAGTGCTCCGAGAAGAGGGGTGGCCAAGTGCCTCGTTAGGGCTCATGCTGGAAATAAATGTAGAAGGCGATATCCTTGCGCTCCCACTCTCCTTAATCTCCTCCGAAGGGAGCATGGCTCTTTTCGTTTTGTTTTATTTTATTGCAGAATCATCACAGAGTCCGTGGGAGTGGCTATGGGGAACATTCTGCCACCTCTTCCCAGAAGCATTAGGTGATTCCCCAGGCCCCTTTGTGGGCATCAGGGTGGCACCTAGGTGGGAGCAAAGTCTTCGAGCTAAGATAGCTTGGGTCCACTTCTCAGCCTACACTTACTAGCTGTGCAAGTTTAGTCACTGGTACTTAAGCCTTCTCTGTCCTAGTGGTGTCATCGGTCACACAGGAGGTGGCACTGGTCCTGCAGGGCTATGTGGAGATTCATGAGTTCATGTTTGTAAGGGCTTTGAAGGATACTTGGCTGAGCATCGTGCTTGTTACCTGTAGGGTCATGTGGCCCTGCTCTTTGTCTGGCCTGACCATCTCAGCCCCCTTCTTCTTTTGCTTATGAGACCTCTGAGGCCCTTTGGGACCTGGGCCTGGGAGCAGGTGGCTCTGGGAGGAGGTGGCCCCAAAAGGTGGTTCGATAAGCTTCGGGGGGAAATATTTATGAGCACGGTATGCCCCCAGCCCCTGATTCTCTGGATCCAACAGACCAAGCTGGGATGAAGTCAGAAGGTCAAAGTTTTGAGTTAGAGGCAAGCTGGAGCTTCTCATCTTACATGAGGGACGCTGTTGTCTCTGCTTCATCACTGCGCCTTGATCTGCCCAGGGTGGAGTGAGAAATCAGGGGAGCCATGCATACCAGCTCCCAAATCAGCATGTGGTCAATGATCGCTGGGCGCTGGAAACCCTGCTTTGTACATGTGTGAGCCCCTCAGTGAAGAACCGGCCACTTTGTGCTAATGGCAATTTGGTGAGCGTTCCAAAGAGCGTCCCATCTCTGACAGCTTGGTGCCACGTCCTTCCTAAGAGTTGGCAGGACTCCTGATACCACTACACAACCAAGAGGCAAGCAGCCTTCCAGACCCAACCAGGCCTATGTCCGCCTGGTGCATTCTATGCCCAGGTGCATTTCCAAACTAGCAAAAACAGCCACTCCCGGATCCAGGAGCACCCTCCGCTGGGCACAGAAAAGACAGTATGGATATTATGTGCTGGAAAGAGTTGAAGTCTGCAGTCAGGCTGACCCTTCACTCACCACTGGATGACCTTGGTCAAATCCGTCGCCACTCTGACCCTCGGTCTCCTCACCAGCCAAGTGAGGACAATCCTAGTGCCGCACAGAGTGGCGTCTCTAGAGATGACTCTATGTTATCAGTATCAGTCCACCAGCAGTTACGTGGCTGCTCCTCGGAGGGGAGTGATGGCATGGGACAGGACAGATGGAGCAGCCTTGAAGGAGAAAGAGGGAGAACCAGTCCCTCCAGTGGAATACTGAGAAGGCCTGTCTTCAGGACTTCTTAGGGAAGTGCTGAACTCCATTCCAGATGGCCACTTCCCCTTTGCTCTATCCCAGCGTGTTTTCTTAATCCCCTCCAACTCTTGTCCACGTACCAGGGAGCTCGGAGGTCCCCCCATGGAAGGCAGATGGAGCTGAGTAGCCACCAACCTTCCTCCCAAAGGACAAAGGCCAGGAGGACAGGCTGTCAGGTCTTGCTGGAGCTAGGGAGCAGCGAGGCTGTCCCCAGCATCTAAATCTGGATAAGCAGCTTAATTTTATCTCTCCCTGCACCTACGTGTCTTGCCTTAGAGGCAGGCATCTCGGGAGAGCATGAGTGACCAGGAGACTGTGCCCGTCTGCGTTTCCTCATGCGTTCGGCGCCTCGTGCTGTCTTTGCCTGGTCATTCCGCCAGCCCAGCTTGTTTTGATGCCTCCCATCTTGGCGCTAACATCCCACACTAAGACATCTAGAAGCAGTAGGGAACAAGAAAGCTTTTGGGTCGGAAAAAGAAGCCTCAGTAGTTCCCATGAGTGAGGAGGGTGGCCAGAACAGCAGGCCACTGGGATACCCTTTCAGGGCAGGTCCAGGTCACCACAGCGCTCTCCCTGCGGGCCTCGTCCTTATCCGACATCCAGCATTCCCCAGAGCGGCAGCCGGGCTCGCTCATCTGCACAAGGGTCCCCCAAATGAGTGCCCACTCAGGAGAGATGGGAGAACAAACTAGTGAAAGGTACCAACAGGGACCAGTGAGGACTGTGGCAAAGGGGGCAGCGGTCCTATCTAAGGGGGACGGCCACTCTGTAGCCACTTCCAGGGGATGCAACATTGCTAGAGCATCTAAAAAAAATTTTTTTTTCTCAAAATGAAATAGAAATCTGATGTGTGTGTGTGTGTGTGTGAGAGAGAGAGAGAGAGAGAGAGAGAGAGAGATTTCCCGATTTTAAAACACTGGGAGGGTAAATAAACAGATTTGCATGTGGGATGTTGTAAGATCTTGTGGGGGGGGGGGCGGGTGTTCCCTCCTCAGGCCATCAGACCTCTGACTTGGTCTCTTTCCTGAATTGTTCAATATTTCCTAGCAAAGTGATGCCCTCAGAAGGCCCTGAATATCAAGATTTGGAACAAATCTGTCACCACATACTTTATTCTTCTTTGTAAACAAGCAAACCAAATACAAACAAGCATGTGTGATGGGTCCATTCCCGCCCCCTAGGTGCCCAGCCATGCTGGGTCCCTCCAGCTTTTCTCCACGGTGCCCTCCTTGGAGAGTGACCTTGACTGAAGTGTAATACACAAAGCACAGGAAACTCTTGGGGGCCTGCCACCGAGGGGATAGACAGATGGGTGGGGTGTATAAGGCATTCATAAAGAAGAGGGCGCACCCTCCAGAGACCTCAGTTCTTGTAACTGCCTCCAGCATGCTCCCTGGAAACACGTGTGACCTTGACCAAGCCACCACACTCTCAGCCTCCCTTTTCTCGCCTGTACGTAGGAGGTTGGCCCTGCCCATCTGCCCAGGTTACCGTGGGGACGATGGGATGCCAGGAAAGCACTTTGGAAAACAAGAAGAGTATTCTGGTGGTGGGAGCTTTCCTCCAGGAGGACATCTGTGTGAACCCTTGGGACTCTGCCCATTATTAGCCAGATTAAATAGGCATTTTTCCCCTTGTCATTGCCGCAGCTGCCTGCCCACACACGGGCTGCAGAGGGCCCACTGGGAGGACAGGCCTGCAGCAAGGGAGCAGTGGCACAGATGACGGGGCTCCCGTGGGCAGCCTCATCATCACCAACTCCAGTCCCCCTGGACCCTGGTGTCAGGGCCTCCAGAGGCAAGCCAGCCCACGACGAGTCTCCTGGGCCATTCCCCCATGGGAGAAGCACTGAGCCAGCCTTGAAAAGAGAAAATTTAAAAATTTAACATTTTTACTGGATAGTTTAGTTCTCCCCATCCTCTCTTTGATTAAAGAGGGAATGAGAACTGATTTTACACCAGTTAAGAGGGCACAACTAGTCGGTTTAACATTGTAATGTTATATGTAATGAAATTCTTAGGACTCAGATTTGCTTGATTTGCCAACCCTGTTCTGGAGGACGCTCCTAGAAGCCTCACAGCATCCCCTGTGCTGGACCAGAGCTTTTCTGGAAAGGCAGCTTCCTCTAGTGCTGTTTGTTTGTTTGCTTGTTTTTGGTGGAGGCAGGGGTCTGAGGATCTAAAACTAGGGCAGATGGGTGCCACCTCACCGGATTGTGGCCCCCTGGAGTTGTGGATGGGGTTGGGTATATTTCTTAGTAAATGCTCGTGCTGAGCACTAAGAAGAAAGGGAAGAAAAGAGATGTCATTTGTGCCATCGGGGCTTACAGTCACCATAGGTGGGAGGTAAATGATAAGCAGCAGCGAACGTCGTGGAATCACAAATTGAGAAGCGTGCTATGAAGACAGTAAACTGGGCTGTGGGACACATGGTAGGGAGCCTGGGGGTCTTGCTGTGGATGAGGGGCTCGGGGCCGGGCTCTCTGAGGAGGTGACATCCACACTGAGACGCAGAGGAGGGGAAGGAACTACCTGATGAAAGGGGGTAAAGAATGTGTTCAAAGGACCTGGGCCAAACAGTTATGGGGGTGTTTGAGGAACAGTAGTGTCATGAGTGGGGATACATGGGTGAGAGGGACAGGGGCAGAGGACAGGGGCAGAGGTCACACGAGGTTCCATCCATGTGCGTGCACCTGCGCGTGTCAAAGAGGATGCTCAGCCGTGGGTGTATTTTTCTGGGAGATTACATGGCCTGTAACCGTCATCAGATTTCCAGCGGGACCCGTGGTTCAGAAGAACTCCAAGCAGGTTTCTGAGTCAAAATTGCCCTTAGTCAATCAACAAAAGCTTTAGCACAATTGTGCCCAGTGATTTTTTTTGCAATTCCTGGAAGCACCGCATTCTAAAGCAGAAAGGAAAGCACGGCTGTGCCGTTTCCAGCCTCCCCCAGGAGGGCACGGGGAAGGCTCCAGGGGACCTCAGCCTGTGATGCAGCACCGCTGCTAACTGGCGTACAGGTGCCCAGATGTGTGTGGAGTTCCGAGGGCCACAGGGATGCAGGAGCCACCCCCACCCCCCACTCTCAGCAGCAGGGGCCGTGGCTGTAAGGCGCGCATGGAGTCTGTAGCCTGTTACCCGTGGGTGCAGCCTTGCTCCACGGGGAAGTGGCAGGATTACTGAGTCACTGGCCTCTCTCCTGCTTGCAGCCTCCTCAATGCCAACAAGATCAACTGCCTACGCGTGAACACATTTCAGGACCTGCAGAACCTCAACCTGCTCTCCCTCTATGACAACAAGCTGCAGACCATCAGCAAGGGACTCTTTGCCCCTCTGCAGGCCATCCAGACCCTGTGAGTACACCCCAGCAAGTGGCAGCACGTGCCCAGAAAGCAAGTGACCCCAGACGCCCAGACACACGGAGCACCCCAGAGGAAGGCAAAGTAAGCATGTCCAGGAGGAGGTCTAGAGCCTGCGGTGAGGACAGACTAGTAGTAACAGTGATTCTCACTCACCCCTACTGAACACTCCCATGGTGCTCCACACCTTGCTGAGGACTTTCCCCTGTAGTCAGAACTTTAGGCCTCAACAACCCTTTGAGGTAGGTGCTGTTATGGTCTCTCATTTCTCTGTAAGGAAACCAGGGCACAGAGAGGTTAAGTAACTTACTCAAGGTTGCACAGCTAGTAAGAAGCAGGATATGAACAGGCAGAGTTGCAGCTCACCTGCCTTCTTAACCATGTGGCCAGCATATTCTGAGCCGGCTCTGTCTCTGAGGATAGCCCAGTCCCGTCCCCCTCAAAGCTACCCTACCACCACCCTGCAAAACCAAAGCTCCAGTGCAGGCACTCGGAATTTATCTCCTCTGTCTTCAGGGAGCACTTCCCCACTCCTGAGCACTGCAGATGTTCATAAGTAACTCCATCAGGTACAAGACACCTAAGAACAGATCTCAGCCCAGCCTGGGCCTAGACGTTGAACCTGGGGCTTCTGGACACCTTCTAAGTCACCTGGCACTTCCCTGTAGCCAGAGGCAGGTGCTGATAAAGTGTTAAGAACGGCCGCTGTATTTTGAACAGTAACCACGTGCTGAGCACCGTGTTGGCGCTGAGAAGAGTTTTCTCATGAGCCAGAGGAAGCCAAACCACAGTGCTGGCCCGGCGACGAGGAGAGCAGCCATACCCACTACTCTATGTGGGACGCCTGCCATGTGCCAGTCACCGTGCCAGCCACTTTCTGTGCCTGGCATTATGGAGCTTGAAGAAGTCAAACCTGGGCAGCTGTAAGGACAGACCCTGAGCCTGCCACGTACATGGCCCATCAGAATTGGTGTGGGTCCGAGTCGAGATCAGTGGTGGGTCCTGCCCCAAGTCAGGAGAGCAGGGAGATGGTCCCCCTCCATACCCCACCCCCGGCTGGCTGCCAGCCGCACTTGGGACTGTCTCTCGCCCACAGCAGGCCTTCCCCGCTGCCCCCCATGAGGGAGGGGCCCAGCACCAGGAAGGTGGTGGTGGAGCGTGGCACCCTGGGTCACTCCTGACCAGTTCTCCTCCCTCTCGCAGCCACTTAGCCCAAAACCCGTTTGTGTGTGACTGCCACTTGAAGTGGCTGGCCGACTACCTGCAGGACAACCCCATCGAGACGAGCGGGGCCCGCTGCAGCAGCCCGCGCCGGCTGGCCAACAAGCGCATCGGCCAGATCAAGAGCAAGAAGTTCCGCTGCTCAGGTAATCAGGTTACGGGGCTGGGCCCCACCTTCCGACTCGGAGCACAGCAGCCCCAGAGAGGCCAGTAATTCAATCTGGAGGACAGCAAGCACTGTAATGGCTCCTAGGGAGCATCTTTGCAAATTAAATTGGGGAAATTCAGTTAGGCCTGCAGAAAACCAATTACCTTATGGATTTAAAATAAAACACACACACACAATAAAAGCATGGGGAGGGTGCACAATTTCAGGAGAGACAGAACCCAGGTGGCAGCCCATCTCCAGGGCCAGGTGGAAGCTAGGGGAGGGCCAGTCTCTGCCCATGTTCCTTTTAGAGGCCACGATTTATTTTCTTTTAGTTCTCAAGGTGTGCTCCCCAAATGGCAGATAGGGAAATAAATATGTCCCAGGCGAGTCGCAGGCAGCGTGTAACCTGGGGGGCCTCCCGTCCCCTCTGAGACCACGTTTGGTATAGCCCTTGGGCCAGAGTTTGTTACAGATTTCACGAACATTCTTCCAGGCGAACTCCTCTGCCCTAGATTGGTGCATTCTGCTTATGAAGAGAACAGCAAAGAGCTGTGCTCAGTGGGAAAGCAAAGCCTTGCCCTTCAGTTTCCAAGTTCTCTCTGGAAACCTTCCTCCCATCTGCACCCGGGAAAGATACCGGGGGTGAATGGCAGGGGAGTTCTTGGTTCATCTTGGAAAGAGAAGTAGCTGTCCTTGATCCAGGAGCTAGATGAACAGGCCGTTAAAAATGCCAACCATTTGTGTCAGTTGCTGCTGGAAGAAATCACCATGAAGCATTGTGCTCCCAGTGACAGGAGACTGATAGTATGATGGGCTGAGGGGTTGGCACTAGCCTTTACAATCTGTGTGTCAGCAAGAGCCCGTCTTCTCTCCTGCCCAAGAGCATCTTATGTAAGCGAGTTCTCCCCGGGAGAATGGCAGCGTGAGCCCTGGTGGCCAGGAGAAGACCAGCAGACAGACTTCCGCCTCTTTCATGTTGTTCTTGGCCTCTAAGTCAGATCCTTTAGTCCATGTCTCCAGAGGGGTAAACTTCAGCTATTTGCTTTTTCAGTCTAAACTAATACCTGGAAAGGGTTTGGCGGTACCACAGGGACTCTGTGGCAAAATGAGGCATTGGTTCCAATTTATCTTCCACGGAATAACAATGTCAATTACAAGAGCAGTTTCTGGCCAGTGATGAACTCTGTGCTGAGTGCCCCTAGTTCGATCTGGTTCTTCCAAAAGTCAGTCCTCGGAGCTCAGGAGGAGGGGTCCCCATTCTGCAGGTGAGGGAGTCAGGGGCTTAGAGGTCAAAGGGCACCCCACAGTCACAGCAAGCAGATGCTGGAGGCAGGACCAGACCCCAGGTCTAGTTGACTCCTCGATGCTGCACAGCATGTAGGAGAGAAAGAACATTTGGGAAGGCAGTCCAACTGCTTGGGTGACTCCTTTCATAGTCTCATAGCCTGCCCCCCATTCCCTGCAGCCCTTCCTTAAGTTCCTTCTTGGGGCCAGCAGCATCTCTGGGAGGAAAACCCTCTCCCAGCCCAGAGGTGTCTCCTGAAGAACAGCCCTCCTTCCCCAGGGTCTTTCTCATAACACGCACCTCTTATTCCCTCTTCCCACTCTGTTCCTCTCCAAATCTGTCCAGGGCTGAGTTCATTAGCTCGGACAAGCAGTTGTGCCCCAGAAGAGTGGCAGTAAGATGCAGAGGATGACAGGGTACCACCTGCCGACCCCAACCCCTTGGTCTTCCATCTCGATGTTAAGGCTCCGGGTTGATGCCAAGACCCTGGGGGGCAGAGCAAGAGTGGAATCAGCCCAGGGTCCGAGGACCGGCATCTCCCAGGGACCGAATCTGGGCAGGTGCCTAGGAATGACTGTATGCTGGGACTAGGGGTGGCAGGGTGGATGTGCAGACAGAACAAAGTAGAGAAGCGAACAGCAAGCTGACCCAGGACACAGTAATGCCTCGTTCTCTTGCTCTGCCCCTACCTACTTACTCTGGCATGGGAGAGATCCTGGCTGCTTTTCCTATAGAGGGCAGGAGTGGTTGGAAATTGTAAAAAGAAACAGAAGTGCAGAGTTCTTGGATTGACCCTGTCTAAAAGCCTTTTTTTAATCAATACTAAGCAGATTATTTCTATAAAGGTAGAGAACATCAAAGCTGACGCCTGACATAGAACGTTCTATGTGCTATTATTTCATCTAGCTGCAGAGAAGAGAGGTAGAGAGAGCTACTGGGGAGCATCAGAGGCTTGGGCTTTGACAGACACTGGGGCCCAGACCTGCTTTGGCTTTAGGGGATACAGAAGCCATAGGTCCAAAGCTCTGTATTTCCAGGAAGCTCCAGAAGAAGGAGGGGCAGGTGACACATACTGGAGTTGACAGATAATAACTCTGCGTTTTACTTTCCCCTAAAAGCACCCCCATTGCAAAGACATCTGATGTAATTAGAATCCAATTTGAGGGCTGCTCCTGCAGCGCATGAAGCCCCTCCTTAGACAGGACGTCTGGCTCCCAGCTGCCCTGCGTCTGCCTCTATCAGCTGCATCCACTGCCCTGGGCAGCAATATCGGGTTAGAGGTGAACGCTGCTAGCTGGGGTCATCTGGCCATTGGATTAAGTTCCCCTGAAAAGGCACTGTCTGGCTGGCTGGGACCCCCAGCCCATCCCCAGGGGAGCCCTTGGCAGTTGGAAGATGCTGCCCGTCTTCCATCACACCCCCTCCCTTTGTGTGTAGAGATCTGTTGGCAAGAAGAAATTCACAGGGAAAAGCACAGAAGGCGGTGATGTGGCATGTACAGAGAAGGCAAACGACATGACCCCGCTCAGGGCGTCAAGAGTCTTAAGAGAGCTCAGCGATCGCCCAGTCCCTGCCAGAGATGATGGGATGGAGGCCCGCACAGCAGAAACGTATCGTCCGAGGTTAGAGAGTAGTATTTGCAAGACGAGATCTGAAACCCGGCACCTCGGACATACTGTGAAAATTTTCTCCAGTGTCCCCCCTTTTCTTTTTGTTGAGGGAAATCAAAGAGCACATTTCAAGGCTTGGGGGCGGGGATGATTTTTCCCTGCTCTGATCAAACTGGAATATGAAATCCCCAGACCAGAGTGTGACAGAGCCCTGTGTGTCCAGGGGTCGAAGCAGGGTTAAGACCAGGTTGCAGTGACTGCCTCTTGCTGGTTGGGTGGGAGGGCTTTGAAAGAGGTCAGATCTGGGGCTGTGATGTGATCTTGACCAACTGACCAACCATTACAGACAACCTATGTATGCACAGGCGAGATGCACCATCTTGTCCCAAAAGCACCCTATAGAGGAACAGCGACTCTGTCTCTCCTGTCAGAGGGCAAGAGTAGGGAGGATCCCAGTCACGGGATCTGGCCCTGACTCTGGCCTCTTCAAGATATACACATCTCCTCCCAGTGGCTTGGGAGGAAGTTCATAAAAACTGTCCCTGATCCGTTGCAGATAGGGATCTGGAGACTGGGTGCCCTCATCTAGGTCCCCGGCACCCAGAAAGAGTTGGTTGTTGGTCCCTCCACCCACTCCTTTTCCATCCGTGGAAATCTGGAAATCAGGAAGGACCCTAGAATCTGGTGTCTTCCCCCTTTTCTTCTTTCTCTTATTCTAAAAGAGGCCACTCATCGTGATGGGAACTGCTCACCTCCTCTCTGAAAGTCAGTGCTCACAGACAGTCGGGATTGTAGGTTTCTTAGTCCCAAACCCAGGGCTCCGTCGGCTTCCCCGTCTTTCTCCCTGGCTAAGTCATGTATTTTCTTTTGATGCCATACCCGCCCCCCCTCCCTCGATACTTCGAGTCATCTGGGATGAATGTCTGTCAGTCGGAGGGTTTCTGGGCGCCTGGAAGGGTACTGAGGAGACTCCTGAGGTGTGGAATATCAAAGGCGCTTTTCCTGAAGAAGAGCATTGCAGCTTTGTTAGCCCACCGGAAGCTGTGCCTGTCTCTTCATTTAAGAGGCCAGGAGATAGACTGCTGCAGATCCACTCTGCTCTGGGGACGGACATGTTGCAGAGCGTGAGGAGGAGGCTTCTGCTATGTCTGATAGCCGGGCAGATGGATGGTGTGATTGAGTGGGATTTAGAGGTTCAGTGCAGGCCCGTGATATGACCAGAGACATCTGCGCTCATAAATCCCCTGGGAAGGCTCCAATGTGCCCTGATCCTTCTGCGTAGGGGTATCTAACAGTCTCCCACCCATTCTTCTCCCCTTCCCCTGTGTCTCCCCTGGGAACGGGGTACAAAGGCGGTGGGGCTCCCGTCTTCAGAAGTGTTCCTGTGGAACCCTGCTCCTGGTACTAATCACGCTCAGTGGGGGCCTGCTCCGGCTTCCGCTTCTCCACGCTGCTTCCTCTGAGTGCTCCTGTCCTCTCTCTGACGCTGCTTCCTGACCTTGACTCTGACCAGTCGCCGCGGGGCTTTCCTTTGTGCTTGATCTAACCATGTGGTGGAACGATGGAAACGGAACATGGTTCTGTCAAGCACCGCGGAAAGCACCGCGCTCTCCTGCAGCATGGCCCGCCACCACCGCCGCCACCGCTGGACACCTCTTCTCTGCTCTGGAGCACCGCAGCCCAGCACCCGCCAGACCCGCCTGTCCCGGTCTAGCCTCACAAAGGGCAAGGGGAGGTGCGGGGGAGGGGACAGTCTCGAAGCAGTACCAGAGCACCTCCACCTCCAGGTAGCAGATATGGGCTGAAACGGATACGGAGAAGCTCACTGGGGACACACTAAGATCTATATCCGCATCTCCTACCCCAGGTGGAGTCGTCATCCCCCAGAGCTACACTGGATGCCAGCCGAGGGGTAAAGTCTAGGTCAAAGCTCAGAAACCACTGTTTTTCTTCTATTCCGAGAGAACAGGTCCCCCGATGGCATATGCCCCATGGTTTCATGGCAGGGTCCCAGCGCAAGTTATTTTCCCAAGTGGTAGCTAACCCAGAGGTCATACTGGTGCGACCCACTCCCTACCCGCCATCTTTACCGGAAGTATTGGGGATGCATGTGAGCATGAGAATGGGTGAAAGTGGCATGAGTCTGAGACTTTGGATTTAACCTGTGGCTCCTTTTGAACCCAACCCCCACTCCTCATGAGTACATTGGCCCTGGTCCCCCAGCCCCCGCCAGTCTGTGTCCTTCACCTCCCAAGAACAGTTAACATGGTGACCTAGGTGCTGGGCTCCTCACATGGTGCTTATTCCATGCCCCCTGAGGGCTGTGCAGAAATCAGCTGTCTCTGACAATAAAGGGATCGTGGCACCTCCCATTCTGTTTGCTTCTTGGTAAATCCTTAGTGTAACTAGAAGACTGTTTTTGGTTCATTCTCCCTAAGGTTCCCCCCTCAGAGCCAGGGCCTAGCTGTTGCTGAGTACCAAAGAGTCCTGCGTGCCATACCCTGAGTGCTTACTATAGGTCAGGAACTGACTCTTTCCATCGTTACTTTCTTTACAACGAGCTGATAAGGCCCGTTGTACAGAAGTAGATAGATACCAAGTTGGAGAGGTTACCTGACTCGCCGGGGGTCACACAGCTGCCCTCTCCAGCTGTAACACTCAGCCTTCTCGGCTGTGGACAAACCCATTGCCCCGAATTATAAAAAGGAGAAGAATGATAGGATTGACTTGGATTGACAGGGAGCGGAAACACTGCGTCAACGCTCCGCTTCCAGCTTGCTCCTGCTAATAGAGGAACACTTGAGTAAGCAGGCGGGCAAGTGGCATGGTTTAAGTGGCTCCCCTGTCCAGCGTGGACATACCAAGATGCTCTTGGTACAGAACAAACCCTCGAGCCTGGAGCAATTCCCTATGCTGAACGGGGGAGGCATTCTGGGTTCTCCGAGCTGCGCCTACCATGCCAGGGGCTGGGCCTCTGGTGTGGGTCCACGATGGCACCTTTCTGGGTACCTCCCCGGTTCTGCAGCAGCAGGCTTGCGAGGGGGCAGTGCCCAGCCACAGGCCATGGGCCTTTCCCTCTGCTCTCGGGCAGATGGCTGCATCCATAATCGACCCTGATAGGAATAGGTTATGAGGACAGCTGTCTGCCCCACTGATCACCAAAGTCTTGGGAAAGCAGTGGACATCTTCCAGCCACTGGTGTCTAATCCCCCAGCCTCTGCCTGTGACCAGGTAACCGTGTGCCTAGTTCTCTTGATTCCATTCATTACTTATAACCCTTTGCTTGTCCACGTGACTCTTTCTTCAAGCTGATGGACTGCCCCCCCACCCAGTTCCTCTTTCTGCTCCTTTCCTCCTTTCATCCTACCCATCTTAGGGATATTGGAGGTAGAAGAGGAGAGTTCTGGACACGTGCACTGGCAGGGCCGTGGTCGTCAGATGACAACAAATATGTGACTTTCATTCAACAAACGGGCTGCCCAGAGAATGACGCAAATCCAGAGTGCTAATGACAGGAGCCATCCTGGGCCCAGCGCTGGCCTCAGCCTCCAGGGCCATCCAAAGAATGGGAGCTGTGGCTCCCTACCTGCCCCAGTCCCATGACCATCCAAATGTCAAAGATGGTCTCTCCTGGGAAAGCACCATAGGGCAGGGATTCGTAATAAAACCCCAGTGCTGTGGATTTCCACCCCCTCTTCTATTAAAGCTTGTCTGTAATCATGTACCAAGTGTCGTTGTTCTGAGCTTCAAGCAGAAAGGAAGGAGGGCTTCATGGGCAGGAGCAGGCAAGAGGCCTGATGACATCAGCTCTCCCATGACCCGCTTCAGTCGTCGTTTTGTTTTATGGCCCTTCTTCCAGTCCTCCGAGATCTCCACTGTCTGAACTTGCCCCAGAGAGAAGCAGCCAAAGCCCGTTCAGTTACTCCCCTCCTACTAAGTATTTCTGGCAGTGACAAATATGCATTGAGATTGAAATTGACTTTTAAAGCTCTGGAAAAGTTAAAAATACTTTTGGGTAGTTATGAGCGTTAGGCATAACAAATGGCTCCGAGAAACCCTGGGTAGTTTGGGTAATGAAATATGAAGTGCTGGGGGTGGCATTTCAGACTGGCTCTGGCTGGGGAAGGAACTCTTTGGGATCTGGGCAAACACCGTTATTAACATTTCTGGCTCCCACGCCTATAAAATACCACACTCCGACCCCCTCATTATGACAAAGCAGGGCAATAACAAAAACAGCAGGGGGAAATGTTGGAAAGAACATATTAGTCCATCGAATCTAATTGCAAAATCATTTCATTAAAATGGGTCAGCGGTTCCATCGCAGAGGTCCACCAGTTATAATCTAACTATACTACAGAGAGCAATTCCTGCTAACTACAGACACTCTCACCTTGATTAAAATGAAAACGCATTTAATCGGCCACAGTCCCCGGCCATAGCCCAGCCGGTGTACATCTTCAGGCTCGCTCTGTTGAAGAGCAAACCGTGCTCCCTCCTGTCTTTCAAAGGCAAAATTTGATCCGTGCTCAGGGTTCCTCTACTTTGCGAGGATTCCATTGTAGGTGCCTTCTGAAGGGAAAATAACATGCGTGTGTACAAAGTGTCCCTTCACGCCATCACCATGTAGAACTACCGGCAGGGAACAAGAAAGGATTGTCATTTAGCAGGGTTTGCAAAATGAAATTCACCCAGGACTCCACACGCTGATATGTCTGGAGGAAGATGGCCCGGGTCAGAGTTATTCAGTGGGATGGATGCTGGCAAGCCAAGGGCAAGAGATTTGCATAATGCATTGGATAAGGAAGCAGCCCAAAGAACTGTGGGGATACGTGCACAGATTTTGCTCACACAAGCCTAGGGGTGGCAGGTCGGATCAAGGAAGGGGGTGGGGAAGGGGCAAAGAGGGAAAGGAGACAGATCCAGGCCTCTGATCCCATCTTCAGGAGAAGGTCTCACTTGAGAATCAGAGACCACCAAGTTCATCCGCGATCAGGGATTAGCATAGGTTCATGAGGTAAGGGGTGAGAAGCCATGAGTGTGGAAGATGGCTGCTTCCCACCTCCCATTGCCCCCTGCAGGAAAGCGCTGTTCCGTCTACCTCTGCCAAGTTGGACTCTATAATCTGTCCTAGAAAGACCAGGATGAAGGTTTTGTCAAAAATCCTGCACATTTGCAGGAAAACACAGTATTGGTCACACAGGCCCTGGCATCTGCCTGCCTGGGTTCATCCCTCTGTGGTGTACCAAGGTCCTCAGTCTTCTCATCTGTAAAATGGAGTCACAATAATCTCAGAGTGTTACAAGGACTAAATGGGCTCTCCCATCTGAATTTTGAAGAATAGTGCCCAGCTCGTGCTCCATGCTCCGTAAAAGTCAGCTATGATCACTAGCTACACAGATGTTTTAGTGGCCTCCGATAGGCCAAATGTTCTGCTAGGTTCTGGAAAATAACAGTAGTAGGATCGCAAGTGTCCATGCAGCTCTTTTCCCTTCCCCAGAGCCTCTCCACTGTCACACTCTTCCTTGCATTTGCACAGCCATCCCCACGAGGCAGGGGCAAGTCAAGACGCCCATTTCCCACGTGGAGGGACGGAGGCTAGTAAGTGCCAGAGCCTGGACAAGCCCACAACTGCTAAAGTTTCTGCACTACTAGCGGCCCACACTGGCCCTACCGCGGATCAGATCACCAAGGTCCGCCTCAAGCCCTTAAGCAACCCCGTGATGTTCACGTTCTCCAAAACACTCTGGGGACATTCACATAAGGGACAGCCGGAGTGCTAGCAGCGCCCTGCTTACACACCAGACAAACGTGGACCAAGCCTGGGTTTCGTGCCTAGCACGGTGCTAATGAACCGTTGACCCCTGTCAGCTGGGAAGAACCAGGGCTTCCCCAGTGACCGCCGCTGGGACTGCTGGTCTCACAAGGTGTGCCCGGGTGCCAAGCGATCATTTCTAGTCAGTAAAGCAGCACCCCAGGGCCTGTCCTGAGACGTCACTTGCTGATCCTCTTGCTGTTACTGTGCGATCTCAGGAGAGATTCGATGGCAAAAAAAAAAAAAAAAAAAAAAAAAAAAATCTTCATTCCAACCACTCTTAGCTCATCAGAACTGGCTTCTTTCACTGTAGTTAAACCAACCTTATTCTCAGAGATGGGGCAAATCACTTGGACCCTCCCAAGAGATGTGCTTGTCTTGACAGTTTTTAAGTGTTAATTTATTGCTATTATTGGTTTTAAAGAGGATCTTCAGGCAGGATTCACACGCATTTAGGGCCTTGGGCTCCAGTTTCCCAGGTCCCCAGCCCTCATTATTGTTTTCCCAGTGCTGAGGCCTGGTGTCAGTGGTGGTTGACCTCCATATGCTGGGTCTCCTTTGTTGTTTCATTAGCTGCTTGAGGAGAACTGAGTTTGTGACCCCCTTCCCTGACCTCATCCACACCCTGACACAGCCCCCATCAAAATGCCATCAAAATCTCTTCATTGGGATTTTCATGAACGTTTAGAGGGTCCACAGATGATGGGCATCAGGGACTAAGTACTCTCCACCCCAAATTGTAGCCCAAATTCTGCACACGTGCACCTAGGAGCATTTCTCTGAGAACATAAATTTGCATCAGCTTCTCAAAGAGGTTCATGACCCACAAAAGTTTAAGAGCCCACCACAGAGCTTGAGCCTGGTTTCCCGGAGGACTCAATGAGTGACAAAGACCAAATGGACTGTGGGAGGGTGGGGTGGGGAGGGCACCAGCCAGGTGGTCACAAATGAGGGCAATGCTGTGTCTATGCCTGGGACACCCCCCACCACCACTACCACGTGTCTCCCAATCGCACTACCCACAACCTCGGCCCAGGCTGGGTGCCTGGGTGATCCTGACTGCCCTCTTTGGCCCCGCCCAGGCTCAGAGGATTACCGCAGCAGGTTCAGCAGTGAGTGCTTCATGGACCTCGTGTGCCCCGAGAAGTGCCGCTGCGAGGGTACCATCGTGGACTGCTCCAACCAGAAGCTGGCCCGCATCCCAAGCCACCTCCCTGAATACGTCACCGATCTGTAAGTACTACCTGAGCCGGAACTCCCTACGGGGCCCCAAGCACCCTGTCACCCTGAGCCAGCCAGAGCAGGGTCTCTGGGAGGCAGCCCCCTCCCAGCTCAGTCCCGTGGGTGCTCCTTGGCCATCCTCCACGTCCTCAGCAGAGGATGCATGCCCAGGCACCCCCTACCAACCACTGCCGGGAACAGCTTCCTCGAAAGTAAAGACCATTAGTTCCTCTACAGATATTTCCTCAACACTCACTTGAGCCAGGCACGGCGCTAGGCCCACCGGCTTCCACACTGTACAAAGCAGACAGTCCTTCCAGGTCCTTAATGAAGCTTATCACCTAACCGAAAGATGGTTGGTAAATAGTTGTCGAAGTCGAGAAGATGCTGGAACAAACGATGAGGTGTATCTGAGCCTCCAGTTATGCATATGCTAATGAAGGGTGTGCTCGTTTGTCCAGAAAGGGGGGAGCTAAAGAGCTACAGCCTGGTAGGGGTGAGGGCGAGGCACGTGCGGGATGGTCGGACCCACATGTGGCTCCCATTATCTTCACTTTCTTCTCACTGGACAAGGTGCTTCTCAGACCTCAGTGTCCGATGCTTCACTGTAAAATGGGGAGGGGGGGAGTGCCTGCCTCCTAGGGGTTTAAAAAGATCAAGCAAGAGAACGCAAGCACGGAATTCATCTTGACTCCTGCAGGGAGTGACCCCTGCATAAACGATGGTGGCCTTCCTGACCAGCTGTGCTCATGCTAGTGGTCCCTTTGACTTGACACATCATAGGAGCACACGGCCAGGCACAGCCTCCCGGGCCCTCGTGCTCTCCCTGAGTTTTCCCTGGCTCCACTGACCTTGGCTGAATGTGAGGGCCAGCTGGCTACTCAGGTCAAGCCATGGGGGAGCTGGGGAGGGTTCCATGGAGGGCGGTGGAGGGGACGCCCCCATCCCCGGCTAACCCACCACCTCGTCTGCTTGTTTCCCGTGTAGGCGACTGAACGACAATGAGATATCGGTTCTCGAGGCCACTGGTATCTTCAGGAAGCTGCCCAACCTGCGGAAAATGTAAGTCAGCCTCGGGCACCTGGCAGCAGCCTCCGGGCCTGGCCAGCGTCTGTGCTGTCGACTAGAGCAGAAGGCCAGGGCCCCGGTGGCTCCCTCACCCTCTGCTCCAACCCCTCCCAGTCTCTTCCTGCCCCCGCTGTGGGCATGTATTTGGAAGCAGGACAGTAAGGCACAGCCATGCAGAGACAGACCAAAATGAAACTTCACTGTTTGGGGTTTGTTTTGTTTTTTTTTTTTAAATAAAGATTTTACTTACTTGAGAGAGAAAGAGCAAAAACAAGCAGGAGTGGTAGGAGGAGAGAAGGAGGAGGGGCAGAGGGAGGGGAGATGTAGGCTCCCTGCTGAGCAGGGAGCCCGATGCGGTGCTCTAGCCCAGGACCCTGAGACCATGACCTGAGTCATGAAGGCAGACGCTTAACTGACTGAGCCCTCGAGGCGCCCCAAAACGTCACTGCTTTTAAATTGCCACGTATTGTGCAGAGCATCCATTCAGCACTAACCCCAATGTTCAGTCCAGGCGCCCTTTGCTCGTCCTGATCCTCCACCTCCAGCTTCTACCCCAAGGGGTGGCAAGAGGGACTCAGGTGAGGACCAGCAATGGGATGCAAGAATCTAGAGGCCAGTGCACTTAGGACTTTTCACAAGGTGACAAATGCTCTGTTTTTAGATGGCCTCTAGAGGCCTCTGCCTCAGGGAGGCACACTGGAGCGGAAGTGCTAACGTCTTGCACACCGGGCTTCAGCCCAGGTGTCCTTGGGCCTGACCTGAGCCTGACCTCAGGCAGAGGGCCCAGATGCTTGCCTGGGCTTCTCCAGTGCCAGAGCTGCCCATCCTCATAACCCTTTCCCTGCCTCCAAGTTTGGGCCAAACAAGAATCATGTGGCTGAGCTAAGGGAGCATTTGTCCCGGGCCAGAGGCCACATTCCCTGCCTCACGCGCATCGTCTCATGTTGTCCTTGTACACCTGCCCTGTGCTGGCCTCATATTGCCCTTTGTGTGCGGGATGTAGCTGGCAGGGCTTCTTTAAGGCCACACGCCAATAAACGCCAGGGCTAGCACTCACACTGGGGTTCATCCGTAATCACACCAGTGTCCAGTGAGGCTTGCTTCCACTCATCTTCCCTTCCCAGGGGCCCTCATGGAGGTACCCGTACAAGCAGGGGCTCTCTACCCTCTGAATCCCTTCCCCTCGGCCCCTCTCCCTGCTCCCACCCCAGACTCCACACCTCCTGGCCCCAGCGTTGGGTTTGCCTCTGGAACAAAAGAAACAAGCCTCATCGTTCACAAATCCCATAGTTGCTAATTCACTTACTCGCTGAAACTTCTTTGTCATCTCAGAATCAATAGTCATGGTGCTTTTGTGCTCATTTGTAGACATGGACAAAACAGCGGGGAACTTGAGTTGTCAGCTGATACCGAACAAGGCCGTGCTCTGATTTCTTGTTTCAGTTCTCAGACTGTAACGTAGTATGCTTTTCACAACATATTCAGTGCAACATCTTTTTGCATGTTTATGTGTTTTGTTGGTGATTTTGACACATACTGCCGCGTCTAGCCTTCCGAAGCATAGGAAGGCCGCGATGGGCCTCGTGGAGAAAACACGTGCATTACCTAGCTTTGTTCAGACACGAGGACCGGTGCTGTGGGCTGTGAGTGCAATGTCAGTAAATCAACCGCATGTATAAAATAAGGTGTCTTCAAGCAGAAGCACCTGTCAGGCAAGGCTATGTACTGATCAGCTGATGACAGTGTCGTGACCAGAGGCTCACAGGAACATAACCCTGCGTTTCTCCTGGGAGCGGTGGTTTGGCGTTCCCTAATTCAGTTTTCCCCAGGTCTTTTCAGACTATAACTACCGTGAATAATGAGAACTGATGATAAACCTTTATTGTTTGTCATGTGCTCCACTCTTCCACCCATCAGTCCCCTGCAGACCAGAAGGAGAAAGGCCTTCCCCTGCCCTGTGCTGCATCTCCCTCCCTCCCCGCCCACAGCCACCACCTTGCCCATGGCCTCAGTGATGGCTCTGTAACTGGGAGCAGGAGGGGAGCACTCTGAAGGCACAGAGGAGAGAGGGACACACGTGGGTCCTGGTGAGGACTGTGGTTGTCTGTAGGGTCGGGCTTCAGAGACCGAGCGCAGGTATCATCCATCTCCTGCAAGGAAATGCCGTGTTTAATCCAAATCTGAGAAATGCGTACTGTTTTAAACCTCAGCAGAGAAACTGCCCTGCGTCTGGAGAGAAGGCAGGTATTAAAATGAGTGAGGCACTGCTTTCAGCTCAGGTCATGATCCCGGGGTCCTGGGATCGAGCCCCACATCGGGCTCTCTGCTCAGCGGGGAGCCTGCTTCCTCCTTTCTCTCCCCGCCTGCCTCTCTTGCCTACTTGTGATCTCTGTCTGTCAAATAAATAAATAAAATCTTTTAAAAAAATGAGTGAGGCTGCCCAAGTACACATCTGTATAGTAAACAGGATGAAGTAGTCTTTGCTTCCTTAGAGAGACATTACCCTCCCGTGTGAGATGAGATTTACACACTTGGAATCTCTCTCTCACCTTCCCCCTTGTGACATGGACAGGAGAATAGAAAACCATTTCTGTGCACCAAGAAAAACAACCACACGAACACGATGCTAAGTGATCCCCAACTCCCAGCCTCAGCATCCAAGCCATAAGAGAGTGGTGGGGACTGCAGCAAAACACAGACCCAGTTCTCCCTGAAAGAGGCAAAAGGTCATTGGATTTGTCCCACTGTTTGCTGTGCTGGAACACGAAGGTCTGGGCTGCCAGACGTTCCCCGTAGCAGCCAGAAATCCAGGTGCAGGCCTTACCTGCATTTGTTCCGAGTTCAGCTCTATCTCCCTCCTGCTGTGTCACCCCAGGAATGCCCTTAACCTTGCTGAGCCTTAGTTACAGTATTTGCATGGTAGAAAGAAATCTACCTTCCTTGTAAGTTATGATGAGGATCAGAAATAAGTGTGAAGAGGTTGTTGAAAGATGTTCCTCTGACTGTGGACCTGGGATGGAAAGGTGCAGGAAGACAGAGGAGCACATCTGGGTTGAGTGACCAGGGTGGCTAGCTATATATTTAAAACAGGAGTTGCAAGTTCAGATACTTTCAAGAGCCAGAGAGTAGCACAGATGTGGAAAGGAGCTCGGTGCATGGCAGTAATAAAAATAATAATAGAAATAGTTAACCACTAACAGTTATGAGACGCTTCACTCCATGCCAGACTGTACTGATATTAATTCATGTAACTCTCCGCAAGAAAAACAGAAAAGCTTTGAGATTGTTTCATTTTACAAATAAGGAAGCTGAAACACAGAAAGTTAAGTAACTTATCCAAGGTTAAAAATCAAGCAGTGGAGCCAAGAGTGGTAACAGTGCCGATCAGCTGGGGAATGCGTGCACTATCTGAAGGCAGTAATCACACGTGTGTGTGCATAAGTTCATATTCATTGCACTAGCCAACCAAGCAAATGCCGAAGGAACAGATCTGGTCCCAAAGGCCACCGGCTGCAAGCACGTATTTAAAATACTTGATGGCAGCTCTTTTTGTTAAGTAAAGGGTCTTAACTGGGACCTGTCGCTGTTCCTACATCCCCATAGAAGTAGTGAGCCAGCTGGGTCAGAGTAAGGTTAAAGCCAAGTCTGCTGAGCTTCCTCAGGGACTGTGAAGTCAGGGCCCTGAGGTTATGCTCTTGACTTTATTCTGACCGGGCCCAGGAGCTGAGGAGGGTGAGCATAAAGCCAGGTGTTGAAACCCTACTATACCTGTCTTGTTGGAATAATGAGATCTCCAAGAATATCATGTGTACTAAGGGATGTCCTCCCTCCACCCCTGCCAAAGAAAAAATGTATAAGCCATTACCCAAAAGGATTATTGGTACGACTTTTCAAATGACGTCACTGTCAGACTGTGGTCACGGCCTCTCAGGCAGACTTCTAGGTCAGTCCTTACACTGAAGGAGGATCTCAGCCACAGGCTGAAACCTGGCAGCCCTCTAGCCAAAATCAGGTACATGCTGGCACATTTGTTGGCAGTAGTTCTGTTTTTAGTAAGAATTTGTTGCCCACCTTTAAAAATCAGGAGTGTTCACGGAAAAAAAATATCCAAATTTCTGGGATCTCTTGGAAAAGTAGATCTAGCAGAACAGGGCCAAATGTCTCCAGTTGTGTTAAAGTGAGGAGCAGCTGCCCCGCTAAATAAGGACATATGCTTTTCTGGTCGCTGGGCTTTTGGACTGGCTATCCCCTTGGACCTGCTTCCTGCATTAAGTCACCACCCTGGGCCCTGTGGACATTTGAGCTTTCAACCCCAGCTTGAAATAGAATTTCCACCTTGGCCAGGGAGAGGTTCATAAAAAGGGTAGACAGGACCTCCCTGCCCTGACAGCATGTAGAGGGTGTGCTCCAGGATGACCCAGTATCCTCAGTTTCTAGAACAAAATCCATTTAGCTCTCCCCCTACTACCCTTTCTTCTGGGACTGGGCTTGAAACAGGATTACAGATGCCTCCCTGCTGCCAGAGTGCATGGGCTGTCTTAAAAGCCATGGGCTAGAAGAGGACCACGCTTGCCTTCTCAGACTCAGGCTTTCCAGGGGAAGCCAGACAAATCTCCAGCCTGAAGGGGCCTCGTTGTGTCTCAGGACAGCCAGCAGAGGCAGTGGGGACACACTGGGTTTGTCAAGATACTGTCCCTCTGAACTATCCCCTGAGCCTGCGTGGGAGTCTCCAAGGCTGGGCCCTTTTAATGTAAGATTCCATCCTCATCAGAGGCAAAGCCAGGATGAAGCCATATTCCTTCAGGTGTGCTCATAGATACGAAACTGAGGAGAGGCCACCAGCCTGAGTGGTCCTGGTTTCACATTTTGTGGTCCCTGGGATCTGGGTGTCTTCAGGAAGATAGTGCTCTGAGAGTAAGATAGAATTCCTACAAAAGCCGGATGCTCTCGTTTTGTGTGTGGCATGCTTGCCCCAAGCTTCCTGTAGTTTTGAGCAGTGCTTTGATGAATGGAGAGCCCGCCACAGCCTGGTCTTCTAGAAAATTCTATCCCCTCCTTTTTTTGTTCTTCTTATGTTTTCCATTCTCCCAGCCTGAGGAAATCCAATTCACAAAGCTTACAGTAATGTGATGTTAATTTTGCTCATTTGAAGAAACAGATGTCAGGAAATGGGAGCCCTCCCCCTTCATGGTTGCTTTAACTCATCTTCATTGCCGGTCCTGTGGACTTTAATTCCCCATGGAACCTAACTCTCTGGAGCAAAATCCTTCTCCTCCGGCGTTCCTATGAGTTACAGCTACTGGGGGAGCCTTTATCTCTCCTCCCATGTCTAATTTGGGGGTAATTTGCAGTCTCCCCTGTGTGCTACCTTCATTCCTGGGTTATCCCAGACCAGGACTACCAGGATTTATTTTTTAAAAAGAAAAAAAAAAAAAGAAAGAATGAAAAGAAAAGGCTGAGTTTAAAGACAGCCAGCAAGGGTGGGGGGCGGAAGTCCAGTGAGAGAGTCTCCCAGCTCTCTCAGACCTTGGGGGAGGGCGCTGAGGAGGTACTGCTCCTGTTTCCTCAGCAGGACGGAGCAGGGAGGGGAGCAGGGCCAGGATAGGAGAGCTGAGGGTGCTGATGGGGCTCCAGCTGTTTCCTCTGTACCTGCACACAGGTGTGGGCACTGCCATTGCCTTGCAGGCCCAGCCCTGTCTGGGAAGGAGACAACAAGCTGGTGTCCAGCTGTAAGAATGGGTTGCGTCCCTAACCTGCCGACACTGCATACCTGACTCGAGATAAGAGGAACTAGCTAAAACCTGGAAAACAACTTAATCATATACCACCAGGGCAGTTAGGCGGGGGTGCCACAGGGACCAAATGTTAAAGAAAAACAAGGCTATACCCACCTTGAGTCTAGCCCTAACATAAGTGCAGCCATCTTGATGTTCCAGATTATCACAAAATATTTCTTGGGTTCTGACCTACTCAGGTTAGCACTTTAAACAGTCCCTCTCTCCTTTAATGATTGATTTAAACCCCTGGACTCAGCTGCCTCTGTCTTTCATAACTCCCCTACACATTCCCCAACTGACCAATGTTGACCCAAGTAGGTAGGGACAATTCTACGCCCCTATTCAGCAGGAAGAAGTTACAGAAGATGAGACCTTCCACCTTCAACAGCCTTAAAGATTTAAGGGTCAAAATTGTTCAGAGGGAAATGTGGAGGCAGAGAAAATTAAGGCCATCCCACTTGAAGTTTAGCTGATGTGGGAAACAGAGGCAGAAGAAAATCATTAAAATTCCTTACCTACTGACAAGCCTTTGAAATAGAGTGGCTCTCCCCTAGGGACTCAACTGCCCTCACCTTGAGGTTTTGCTAAGGACAATCCTAGTCTGACCGACCCCCTGCTCCAACAGGTCTGACCAGGATCCTGTAAGTCTACTCTAGGAAACTTTATCTCTAAACCGCCAAGATAGTGTCAAGAATCATTCCCAAGCATACTGGTAATAAATAACCTTTCTCCCAACAATAGCTAGCCCCTCAAGGTCCTGGAGACCTTGCTTCCAGAAATCCTTGGAGACTTACATCATCCATAATCGCCTTTGTCCTCACCCGCCGAGGAGCCCACCCCTGCTCTGCCTTTAAAAGCTCTGACTGTAATCTGGTTCGGGGTCCAAGTCCTTGTTGAAACCCGCTGTGCCGGGCAGATACTTGGAGATACTTGGACCCCAGCTAGCTGGCAATAAACCTCGCTGTGTGACTTGCATTATCGAGAGTGTTCTCTATTTGAGGGGTGGTTGGCTCCGTATCCTAACAGAGCCATGGGTACCCAGTCCAGTCGCTTGCTCTGAGCCAGTTCCCGAGGGCAGCCTCACCCCCTGGGATTGCCATGGGTGAGCCCAGAGCTGTGCACAGGTGCGTGAGGGAAGCAAAAGCACCAGGGGCTCCGTGTGGGGACATGGACTGGGACCTGGAGCCTCTCTCATTCCCAGCAGGAATGGACCTCTCTCATTCCCAGCAGGATGATGGGCCAGCCTGTCCATCTCTGGTGAGCCCTGGGTCCTAACATCCTCAGTATACTTAGAAGGTTAGCAGGCTCCGTCTACACTGCCAGATTCACCATTCACAGAACACTGTTCCCTGTGCAAGGCATGGACAGGCTCTTTGCTCCCGAGACTGGGTTCTTCCCCCAGTTTGTGTAAACACCATCGCTCTCCACTCCATCCGTCCCGCCTGGGATGCATTTCAGGCCCGACCATTTGGGTGGTCCACGGAGGCCCCTTGCCAAGGAGCCCTGGGGGACACGCAGCCCTGGGGACCCTGCAGGAGTTCATGAGAGGCCTGGCATGTGGTCATCAGGCATGGGGGGAGAGGCCTCCTCGAGCTCAGGCAGACTTGGAAAGGGTGGCCCCAAGTCTTGGTGAGACCATGCTGTTAGAAAATACAATATCCCAAGCCCTGAATCCCACAAAGCCGTAACAGAAGAGTATGAGTATCCACACCACCAAAGGAACATTCACTTAGGAAAGAGGCAGCTCCCTGGCCGACTTTTGATGCACCAGAAAGCCTGGCCTCAGTCCCAGTTCTATTAGCTGTGTGACTCTGGGCAAGTTACTTAAACTCTCTGAACCTCAGTCACTTCATCATAAAATGAAGCAATGATAATACACGTAATACTCTTCTGATAGGTGTTGTTTGAAGGGTTTGGTGTGATTCTGTGGGCCAGACCCCTCACATGGAACCCACTGCGTGATAAGTACTCAGAAAGTAGTAACAGGAAAGTGTCCATTTATATCAAGAATCTCAACTGTAGAGCCAGAAGCTAGAAGCTCTACAAACATCCCACCCCTGCAGAGGGCACATTTTATATTTTTTTCCTGCCTTCCACTTGAGAAGCACTGCTAGGCGAGAGTTTCTGATAAAAGGAGAAAATCAGTTTGAGACTCACCCTTTTAAATGTGCTCATCCCCGAGGTTTAGAAAAGAGGATCACCCTGGAAAGACTTACAGCTGCACACGGCCTGTTTCACATGTGAGTCCCAACCATGTGGGACTGGGGTCCCTCCACAGCCACGGGTGCTGAAGACCAGATATCAGGGAGCCCCACCGTCCAGTTCTCGGTCCAGGGGCACCTGAGGGTCCCCTCTAACTGCAGGGCTCATGATTCCCTCCCTACATCCTGATCCACTCTGTCCCCTCCTTCTAGAAACCTGAGTAACAATAAGATCAAGGAGGTGAGAGAGGGTGCCTTCGATGGAGCGGCCGGCGTGCAGGAACTGATGCTGACCGGGAACCAGCTGGAAACACTACATGGACGCATGTTCCAGGGACTCAGCAGCCTCAAGACCCTGTGAGCATCTGGTGCCTGGGCTAAGGCTTGCAAGGAGATGAGAGGGCAGGGGACCAGTGGGGGACTACGAAGGCTGGGGCGGGCTCCTCCTGGGCCTGGGTCCTGTCCCAACAAGCTGAGTCCTTTCCTTCCTGGAGCCAGAGAGGTGCTGGACATTTGCCAGCTCGTGATGGGCAAGAACTTAGCATGTTCGGCTCCTCAGCCCACACACCCCAAAAAGTCCTTGCCCTAAGGTGTGCACATAGATTCCTGCCAGAAATGTGCTGAGCGAGGCACACACACGCTTACCCACTTAGACACAGACACATGTGCCTAAGAATGACACATTCACAGGCAGCCTGCAGATAAGCACAGACACAAGTGTGTACACACAAGCACACACACACACAAGCTGATAGCCCACAGCCACATCCTTTTTTTTTTTTAAGATTTTATTTATTTATTTGACAGACAGAGATCACAAGCAGGCAGAGAGGCAGGCGGGAGTGGGGGGAAGCAGGCTCCCTCCTGAGCAGAGAGCCCGATGCAGGGCTCAATCCCAGGACCCTGGGAACATGACCTGAGCCAAAGGCAGAGGCTTTAACTCACTGAGCCACCCAGGCGCCCTCCACAGCCATCTTGATTCTCCTTTCTCCTCCCAGAAAGATACATGCAGACACTGACCACCACACAACATACATGTGCACATGTATGCACTCATGACATGCATTTACATAAAGCACGCACAGGCAAGAGTGTATGCACACATTCATGGGGGGCCACAGTGGGACCCCATGCCCTGCTATCCCAGAACAAGCCTCAACATCACGACTGGTCTGGTCCTGGAGTTGGCCAAAGAATCCCACCTACACACACACACACACACACACACACACACACACCCTGTGGCTTGGTGGGGAGAAGATTATGCGTATGTTCCCTCATCCCACCCCTCTCTTCGCAGGATGCTGAGGAGTAACCTGATCAACTGTGTGAGCAACGACACGTTTGCTGGCCTAAGTTCAGTGAGGCTGCTGTCCCTCTATGACAATCGGATCACCACCATCACCCCTGGTGCCTTCACCACACTTGTCTCCCTATCTACCATGTAAGTCCCCCTGTACCTGCACTGCGCACTGACTCTGGGCCCCTCTCCTGCACACCTCTCCCCTGGCAGCTCCCTGCTATGTTTGGCCAAGGTCATCTACCCATTTGTCAACTTAATAACCATTTGCTGGGCTCCCTCCATGTGCCAGGCACCATCTAGGTGCTGAGGATTCATAGACATGGTCCCTCCTTCCTGGAGCTCATACCATAGTGAATGATCACAGATAATAGGAAAACCCAGCATAGGCTTTGTCAAAGAACACTGGAGCTGTGTTCTGGAAGGTGAGTGGATGTTTGTTTGTTCGACAGAGTGGGAAGTGCATTTCCTTCTATCAGAAGAACATGTGCAAAGGCCCTGTGGTGGGTCACTGCAGAGCAGATGTACAAGACAGAGCATGGTCCAACATGGTCATAGCACAGAGTAAGGGAGGATAAGGTATGAGGCAAGGCAGGAGGCTTGCCGTGGACTATTTTGGTCTTCATCTAGAGCATGTCAGGAAGCCACTGAAGGTTCTAAGCAGGCCGGTGACATGGTCTGACAGGGTTTTAAATTATGTCACTGGCCGCTTAAATGTGTGTCAGAACCAGAATTAGAATCTAGCCTTCTGGACACCTAAACGAGTGCTCCTGCCCAGATAACTCACTGTATTGGTAAAGGAGGCTTTAGAATAGTAAAGTGATGGGATCTAGAGCAAATGTCCTGGGTTCAAACCCTGGCTTTACCTCTTACTAGCTGTGTGACCTTAGAAAAGTTGCTTCCTCTCTCTATGTTTCCATTGTTCCTTCTCTGTAATCCATCTCTTAGGATTGTCACGAGGATTGAATCCATTAGTAGTTGTAAAATGCACAGGAGGGGTCTGAGATACAGAAACTACTCAGCATTTATGATTGCGCATAGTATTTCCACGTGGCTCCATTAGCCTTAGTTGCTGGTCCATCCTTCTCTCTCTTTCTCCTTCCCAGTGACTCTTTGAAAGACAGAAGAGAAGGCTTTTGGTTGCATCTCCTATTGCTGCTTCTTGTTCCCGCATCCTGCCTCACTGGGAATAAAAGCCAAATTATAAATGTCCTGAAGGGCCCACATCATCCATTCCCTCCTAACCTCCCTCCAGGCCAGCGCTCTCCCACCAGCCTCCTCACTGCCCCCTACACCCTTGACCCACTCCCACTACCTATAAGAGCCTTCCCCCGGTCTCCTTCTGGTCTTTGCTCAAGTGTGGGTTACCTCACCCCACTCTGCCCCCATGCCATCCCCTCCAGCCCCTCAGCCCAGCTGTGCTGAACTCCTTAGCATGGACCATTTCCTAATAGACCGTACAACCAACCTTTGCCTTGTTGATCCATGCTGTCTGCCTCCCATCAGCTGGAATGAAAGTTCCAGAAGGACAGGGATGTGCAGCTCTTCTGTGCACTGCTATGTCCACCATGCCTGTATGTGTGCCTGGCACTAAGTGCCCATGATATACCTGGAGAATCAGGGCATGACTGGAATGAATGAATGACAGTAAGACGGGGGTGGGGCAGGGGGCTAGGAACTGGCACCAGCAGGTTGGTTTATTTGAGCCCACTTTTCACCCCTCCTGTGTGTCTCCACACTGAGAATCCAGAGACACACAAGATGCCCAGAGAGGTAGAGTCACAACACATCAGGGGAACCAGCTTTGACACGAGAAGAAACTTGCCTGACTTGGCACAGCTGGGGCACATCAGTGTCAGGATTCAAACCCAGGCTGTCTGACTCCCAAGCTCTTAATTTGTCCTGTCTTACCACAGCCACTCAGGGCTGTCTGGCCTCTTAGGTAACCTTCCTAAGCTTTACTTCCTTCCTGCATGAGATGAGAATAATGTCCTGTCCATCCTCGAGCTCATGAAGTGCTGAGCCTGGTCCCAGTCCTCTAGCAGCACTCATCCCCCCACAGCTGCTCTCCCCTCATCCCTCCACCAAGCCAGTCACTGCATTCCCCGGATACATACACAGTGGCAGTGCCGGTGCCAGGCAGGACCCCAGAGACACAAGATGGACAGACAGGTCTGATGCCCACCCTGGGGGAGCGGAGAGTCTAAGGAGGGAGGCCAGTATGCACTCTGTGGGTGCTGTGCCAGCCACGCGCGCGAATGAGGGAGAAGACTAGGGCAGATGCAACTCCTCGTTTCCCTACAAGCCAGGACTGAAGGAGGAGGGCAAGGAGGCAGCCAGGCAGACAGTAGAGAGAGTCATGCCAGGCAGGGGACCAGCGCCGGTGGGGGCACTAAGTGTAAGAGAACGTGCTGAGGGGCTAAAGACAGTCCACAGCTGGAGCTCAGCGGAGAAGGGAGGGTATGGCAAGAGACCACGGTCCTGTCGTCCTCAGAGGTCCAGAGTGAGACCCTTGCGAAGATCGCCTCTGGATTCTAGAAGAGTCTGCATTTCCTTTCCTGGACTCCTCCCTCCTTCCCCAGAACCCAGAGCAGGCCTCCCTGGAGAGCTGGGCTCCAGGGTTGCAGCCCTGGATCCAGAGACCAGCTTCCACGGTAGAAGAGTGGGTACTAACTACTCAGAGAGGCTCCTTCTTTCTTCCCAGAAACCTCCTGTCCAACCCTTTCAACTGCAACTGCCACCTGGCCTGGCTTGGCAAGTGGTTGAGGAAGCGGCGGGTCGTGAGCGGGAACCCCCGGTGCCAAAAGCCATTCTTCCTCAAGGAGATCCCCGTCCAGGATGTGGCCATCCAGGACTTTACCTGTGAAGGTGAGGAGGCTGGGGCAGGGCAGAAGGGCAGTACCTGGGAAGGCAAGAAGCATACAAGGGAAGAGAGATGCAGCAGGGAACTTAATGTTCAGGACCCCCTGAGATCTGACACGACTCTACCCTCTGGCATGCGGCTGTGGCTTTGAAGGGCTCTGCAGGTCTGGGGCTAGCCATATGACTCCCTCATGCAAATTAAGAAAAGTGGTCTCTTTCTAAAAGGGGTCTCTTTACTTTTGTCAGAAAAGTGTCATAAAACACTGATTTTTTAAAACAAGACCCTTTATGGCTATAAGAATACTCTTGTACTAAATGACTTAATCTATCATATCCACAGTGCCCAATAGATGATGAGACACCCTTGTGTAGTACACAACCTACACAACTGTGCATGAGAGCCCTGGCCCTCAGTTTTCCTACCTGTGTCATGAGGCTCATGTATCCTGAGAAAGAGACTTCAAAATGAGCTTCTGGGAAATTTCTGTCACTGGCTGGGGGGTTATGAATACCTGGAGGTCCAAGGCTTTGAGTGTCAGGATTCCAAAGGGCATTATTTACATAAATTCAAGCCAGCACAATTTTTACTTGGTCAGCTATAGCTTATCTAAAGACAAATTAACTGGTTTGTAGATTAACTGAGGTTAAGGTATAATGGGGGCTGGGGACACATTCACCACCCCAGAGGGACTGTGTCCTTGGAAGGAGTGGAGAAAGGGAGGAGAAAGGGGGAGTAGACAGAGCTGTCCGCCTATCCTGGACAGCTCCTTCAGTCAGTTTGGCTTATCCCCAATTCGGTTCACAGTAACCTCTTCCCTATCTAATTCTCTGGTTAATCAAGTTTTTAAAGTCTTCATGTAATGTTGAGTGTGGCAGCAGAGGGTGCCCTTTTCCCCGACCCAGGCATATGTTCTTTCCCCTTTGCCCATGGAGACCAGCAAGGCTCCTTATTTCTGGTTCGGGCTCCAAGTGGAGGGCTTCCCTTTCCTGAAGACGGCTTGGTCCCTGGCACCCGGCCTCGCTCACCTGCCCCACACCCCCGCCCCCCCCAAGAAGTTAGTGTCCCCCGTACTCACTCTGGGATCCTCCACAGGCAATGACGAGAGCAGCTGCCAGCTGGGCCCACACTGCCCGGAGCAGTGCACCTGCGTGGAGACAGTGGTTCGCTGCAGCAACAGGGGGCTGCACGCCCTCCCCAAAGGCATTCCCAAGGACGTGACGGAACTGTAAGTACCCCCACCCTCGAAGCCCACCGCCGCCAGCATTCACCACACTTCATCTCTAGTGTCTCCAGCACGACTGCCTGGGGTGCCCTTTCTTGAGGAGACCCCAGCACCGTGGCCTCAGAGTCTCCTCCCCAGTGCCTCTGCCTGGCAGGTGACGACTACCCGCCCTCCAGAATACAAGTGGGAGGGTTACCATCTTGTTTTCTAGATCCCCCAAAACCCCTGCTCTGCGCTCCACCTTCTAGGTTCCCCAGCAGTCTCAGTCTGACACCAGAAACAGCCCGGGGTTAATAGTAAGAACATTGCCCAGCAGGCACTGTGGCTTCCAGAGCACTTCTACCAACATGATCCGTCCCACCTTACAGCCCCCCACGTCACAGATGAGATCTTAGCCCTGGGTCCTGCTCGTGCGCCACCCAGGAGCCATCTGACCCCACAGCCCAAGCTCCCCACACGAATTCCTCGGGACTGCTCCTGCCCCAGAAGCTCCCACTTACACAAAAGAGGTCTCATTCCCTTCCTGAAGCACTCTTCAGGTCTGTCTTTCCGCCCCCTGGAGAGCTCAGCTGGTCCGGAGGCAGGGAAGCATCTCTCGAGTGGCCAGAAGCCCAGCCCGCACACGCCGTGTTCCTGCTTCCGTTCGGTCACTCACTCACTCAGCACCTGTCTGTTGAGGGCCTGGTGTGTCAGGTTCCTCTGCTCACACTGGGGAGACCCCCACCCACGTGGGGCCCCCGGTTCACTGGGGAAGGGAGACGTCTGCTCAACCATCTCAGCAGCATGTGCGAGATGACAGCTATCACAGTGCCACGAAAGAGAAGACAGGGTCACTGTGACATCCTAGAGGAGAGAGACTTCCCTTGGGTGTGGAGATCAGAGAAAGCTTCCCTATGGAGATGAAGCCCAAAGGGCCGGGGCAGGGGGATGCCCCCCATGCCCTACGGCAGCTGCTATGGGTTGTAGCAGAACCGGGTCAGGTGTGACCAGGACCCAGAGGGCCAGCGCGGGAAGACACACTCTCCTGCCACTCCCCACCTACCTCATAAGCGCACACTGCGTCCCGGACCCCGGACACACCCCTTCCTCTGAGACAGCCTAGCATGCACCCTGCCCTCAGACACAAGTGGCAGAAGTGACCCGTACCCCAGCCGGGACTGTTCTGTGATTGGCTCTGCCCGTGCTTCCCCGGGGGATCCAGAGTAGGACAGTGACATAGTGTGCATCACTGCACAGATGCCTCAGTGTGCATCGTGGCTCCCGACTTCTCCTGACACTCAGGGAGGCTGTGACCTGGGCCACCCATGCCAGGAAAGGAAAGCGAAAGGGAAAGGGAAGAATAGGATGGGTGGGGGCAGGGAGGGAGGAAAGAAAGAAAAGAGAGAGAGACGGGGAGGGAGGGAGGGAGGGAGGGAAGGAAGGAGATCACTAGGTCTTGACAGTCACTAAAACATCCACGGCAGCCCTGCGTTTGGGTTCTGGTTGTGCTGCTGGAGGTCAGCATGAGCAGCACCATGTGGCACCGCCAGCCCCAGGCCCTTCCCTCCCCCGGTGCCGTGGGGTGGGGGCCGCAGAAATAACCCAGGTACTCGCCTCCTTCCCAGGCCAACTGAGTGCCAAGTAACACATGCCAAAGCGGAAAAGAATGCCATGAAAACAGGCCTGTGGATGCTTTTCCCCAAAGCTCATGAAATAGAAATTGAAATAACAAAGATAATTGGCTGTAATGATGAACTCAACTCCTGGGCTTGGGGAAACACAATTTCCTGCTTTGGAAATGATGGCAGCCCCCTCGGTCAGCCTGGTTTCCAAAGCACACCCAAGATGGCAGCCTTCACCTCTGAGCACAGACTGTTTCCTGGAGGGAAGGAAATAGGAGTATCTGGAGGGGTCTGAGGAAGGGGTGGAGGGAAACATGCTGGAAAAAGTGCAAGTCAACAGGCCCAGAAAGCAGTGGCTTGGAGCCTTCGGTTCAAGGACCAGATCCAGTGTTTGGATCCAGTGCTGGTTTCCAGCTCCCTTAGGCATCATTAGTGGTCTCGGGCAGAGCTGCCAATGTACAAAACAATATTAAGTTTAATCCATTGAAAAGTAGAAAAAAAAGGTTCCATAGCATTTCTCCAAAGGGAGGAGGAGTGCTTCCTACCACAGGCACGAGCAAGGTGGTACCGTACAGGCGGGAAGTGAGTTTTCCCCTATCAGGCCTGCTCTCTTCTTCTTGGGCGAGGGGCCACCTGAGACCTGTGGCTCTCACCCTTGCAGGTTCAAGCAGTCCCTGAGGTCGGCATGCTGTCCCCTGGTTCTCTCTCAGTGCTGAGAACTAAGAGCCACTCCCCAAGCCTCATATCCAGTAAGTAGCGAGTCAGGATCAGAAGGCAGCTTGGTCTGATCCCACATGCCATGCTCTTGTCCCCTACCCCAGAAGTTCTTAAATTTGGGGGTCTCAGGACCCCTTTAGGTATTTTTCAAAAGCAATGAGGACTCTACTTCTGTTTATGTGGTTATAGCTATGACATTTACTGTATTGGAAACTACTACTGAGAAGTTTTTTAAAAATATACTTATTAATCCACTTAAAAATAACAATTTCTCATTACGCGTTTATATAAACAGCAAAGTTCTGTGAAAAACAAACCAAAAGAAATTTAATTGAGAAGAGGGACATTTTTACAAACATGGTAGAAGGCAACTGGAGTTTTATAACCACTTTGGCATTCCCTATGTCGTAACATGATGGCTTGGGTCAAGTGCAAGAAGCAAATCTGGCTTCACGTAGTCATGTAGTTGGAAAAGGGAGGAGCGTTTTCATAGCCCTTCCAAATAATTGTGAGTATTCTTCTTCGATATCACATGGGAGTAGTTTCGTAAAGGCGAGGAGTGTGAAACCCAAAGCCACGTCAGTGGACTTTCTGTCCTCTGTTACTTGAATGGCGCTTCCCCTGTGAATGATCGTGTAACAGTGTGCACTGGTCATTTGGAAGATACTGGCTCACTGAGTTACGCAGAAATTTCCGAAGTTGGCACATTGGATCACACAGCATCAAGAATGTCATAGCCAGTGACACCACCTCAGACCCCCTCAGAAAAGCCTCCCAGGAAAGGGATACTGCTCAGGATGGCAGTTGCAAGTTTTCTAAACTTTGAATTTTCGCTTGGAAGCAATCTTGCATTTTATCACTGTCAATAAGTACTATTAGTGGTTTTCCTGGAAGTGACAGGCTTCCAGTATTTACTTTTGACACATTGCCGACTAAATACCCATCCCAGAGTGACCTGCTTGCTGGCCATTCTTCAAAGCAGAAATGTTTTATGGAGGAAAAATTTTAAAATGGCTAGTTCAGCTGGTAACTCCGTGACACCACAGCTTTTTCTCCAGAAAACCAAAGCCGAAATGCTTTCAGCGCGTTTCCCATTTTGCCTCACAGAATAGTAAAAAGATGTGTGTTCAAGGGTTGATACTCAGTGCAATTAATAAATTTTCATGGCTTCACAAAGGACATGCTTAAGTGAAACTGGCTTTTTTTTTTTCACCTGCATGTACTTAAAGGGGAGGAATAGTGCCGCCTGTTACCACGTGGTGCCACGGCTCTGACTCATACTGAGGTGCAGGCGACTTCGCTCACCCATGCAAATGGAAAACAGTGTTTTAATTGTTATCAAAAAAGTAGTTCTAGTCTCCCAGAGCCCTGAAAAAGTCTAGAGGAGCCCCAGTGGCCCGTGGACCACACTTTAAGAACCACTCAGGTAATTGCACACGACTCTGCAAGCAATCCAGACCCCCGATAGAGGTCAACACAAGATCCTGATTTAGAAGCAAGCCTGCAAAAGCTTACTGACAGCAGGGCAGAAGCAGACATGTCAGCCCCTGGCCCCCAAGGGAGGTGACACAAATTCAGTCTGCAAAGGTAGGTCTCCATCAGCTTCAGAAGAGTTCTGTTCCTGCTGGGCCATGAGCCTTGTAGATTCAAGCTTGCCATTCCAGAAGAACTGAAACCTAAAACATCTCTTTGCTTGCATCTGAGGGAATGTTTATTAACATCAGACCTTCCTGATTCAGGAAACAAACCTGTAAGTCCACATCTTCCTGAGGGCTAAAGAGGAGAATAAGAATCTAGTGTCAGTAAACCATACCCCCTCCATCCCCCCATCCCCTGCCGTCCTCTCCTGCTTAAAATCCAGGAAATTTTGAAACTGATTTCATGTGCAGTCCGTGAGCATGAATTTGTTGTCCCACCACTGACATCCCAAGGAGAGGAGAAGGGAAGGATGACATATCTCCCCCAGGCACCGTTGTGGGAAGAGGGGATTTCTGCTGGGGTGTGGAGGCTGGAGACATGCAGGAAGCAGGCTCGCAGTAGGCCCACATCCATGCCACTGATAGGAGGCTTGAAAGGGTTTGGGGCTTAACCATCAGGGCACAGGCTGAGACACAACTCTATATTACTATGGCAGGGGGAGATGAGGAGAATGCGCTGCTGGAAGGAGGGGGGACGACCTGGCCTGGCACTGATTAGCTCCAGAGGGTCAGAAAATGGGCGTCTGGGGCACAGCCAACAGCTCAAATCTAGGGCGATGGAGGTACGTGCTAGAGAAGGGGCAGAGCAATGTAGGAAGTGGCAAGCACGGGGGCCTGGCAGGGACGTACGTGTGCAGGGATAGGGAGGAGAGCAGGCCGTTCTGCCCACCCGAGCCTTTAG
Source organism: Mellivora capensis (assembly GCA_004024625.1). NCBI lineage: Eukaryota > Metazoa > Chordata > Mammalia > Carnivora > Mustelidae > Mellivora > Mellivora capensis. Next base: position 20,618 of record PISX010000015.1, on the reverse strand, counting down.
GAAAGCAAGGGAAGGTGTGTCTGTCCAGTTGCGATCGGCCACAGCCAGCGATCCGAGCATGGACTGTGTGCCAGGCGCTGCAGTGGTCAATTGTTTCCTTACGTGATCTCATTTAATCCTCCCAGGAATCATACAAGGCAGGTATTGTTACTCTCATTTTGCATGACATGAGCCCAGGGCAGTTCAACCCCAAGGCCCATCCTTTAGCCACTCAACTACTCCCATGGTCAGAGGCCTGGATCCCCATTTGCTCTGTCCCGTGGCCTGGCTCATTGGTGATTTGCAGGAGGCAGTCAGGTGTCTCCTTGGAACCTGCCACCTGCATTTCAGCAGGGAGAAGGCAAACCCGGCACCCCTACCATGATGCTAGAGGTTCCTATCTGGTTTCAACTGGGGCCATCCTGACAGATGTACCTTGTCTAATAATGCCAGCTGCGGCTGTCTTCGAGTACTTGCCACCTCCCCCCACCCACCCCTGCTGGGAAGGTCCCCCGGAGCACTTTAGAGAGCAACAGCCCAGCTCCGACTATATCCTTGCCTTTATCTGGCCCAAGGAGAGGGACAGAGTTTGCCTGCAGCCAGCTGGAGGGCAGCTGGCTCTGGGCAGAGCAGCGCTTCGGAGTCCAGACACAAGCCTTGGTGCAGAGAAGCCCTCAGCAGATGGCTTCAGTAGAGGACACTTCTAGGCTAGCGGGCAGTCACGGCCATCTGTGGGAGGGCCTGAGGGAAGCGGGAGCACAGGCCACAGGCTCAGAGAAGCCCTCTTCGCACAGTCACGTGTTCACTGAATTTATTGTGCCAGATAATGTCACAGGAGCTGGGAGCATAGCAGCTAAGGTGACAGATGAGACCCCTGATGTCAGAAACTTAGAATGGGGGAGAAAGTAAGAAGGCTAATCAGGAAATTAGGCATTCCAGATAGGAAGGAGAATAGTGTTTCCCAGGAAAAGGTGGTGGCAGTGGGATGTGGGAAGCAGTAGAAAGAAAGAAACTGTACTGAGAAAACCCAAATGTGGAAAGATCTGAAAGTCAAGAGACCAAGAAGACCAGTGATGGAGCAAATAGAATGGAAAGGAGACTGGTGTGTTCTGAAAACTCGAGAAGGATCTGCAGTTCCCATAGGCTGTGGTGAGGGCTGACTCCTTATCCCAGGAGAAATGAGGGAGCCAAGGAAGAATTTTAAGCAGGAAAGTGACGTGATGTGGTTCTCATTTTAGAAATATTACTCTGGAACAAGAAAGAGAATAGACAGCATGGGGGTCATTATCCGTTTTCCAATATTCATACGTATTACTGGAGGGAGAGAGAGAGAGAGAGAGTGTGTGTGTGTGTGTGTTCAAAACACACTGAAAACCAATGTGCTGAGCACTGCTCCAAGATCTTTCCACGGAGCCTCCTCATAATCACTTCCAGGTGGTGATAATGATAAGCCCCCCCTTTTACAGATGAAACGTAAGCTCAGAGAGGTTAAGTAAGTTGTCCAGGGTCACACAGCTCTTAGCTTGTGGAGCCAAGATGTGAGCCTGGGCTGCCTGACTCCTGAGCTACAGCCATGAACGTCATCCCAGGCTCCTGGTGGAAACCCTGGCCGTGAGTGGGGGCTCCTGGAAGGCAGCCGCCCTTCTCCTTCATGATTCAGCAGGTCTGAGAGTTCTTCATGTGACATCTGTCAGCGCCTCCAAGCTCCAAACAGAAAAGGGGAGCATCCATTTGACAGAGCTCTGTGTGGATTTTCATGTGAGGCAGGCGCGTCCTCGTGGGCTGGTGCCGGGACTAAAACAGAGCGTTTAAATGCAGAGCGACACAAAGGTTGACCCGCTAGAGAGGCTCTGATCGTTCCGGCAGGGCAAGCGTGCCGTCTTCTGAAAGCGCCACTCTGGGCCTGGGCTGCAGGCTGCAGGCAACTTTAGAGTTCAGAGTCTTCGTGAAGGGCTTTGCACAAAGAGAGCTTCCCCACACAGCCACCTCTGTGTTTGTGAAGTGAAGCCTTTTGATTTCATGTCTTCTGTGCCGCCACACCAGGGTGCCAGGGACCTGGTGCCCTTAGAGCGGGTCCCACTCGGGCCCCCCTCAGCCCTGCAGGGCCGCACGCAGCTCTCCCTGCGGACTTCGGGGCTTTGCATCACACAGACAGTGTTTCCCGCGCCTCGACCGCTGCCAGCCAGTGTCCTGGGGTGCCACAGGGAGCATACAGACGCAGTCCCGCCCCACTAATCACAGACTCACGCGTGGAGGTCACAGCGAGGGGGGGCGATGCTGTGAAGAAAATGCACTGCGAGCTCGGGCTGAATAGCCTGTCATGTCCCCAGTGGCAGTGCTGGAACTGAGCTCTGAGCGGCTGTTGGAGTGAACTAGCGGGGGATGGGGATGCGTGTGTGCCCAGACTTGCCCTCCAAAAGGGGCATGGGACATTCGGGGGGCGGGGCTGAGGCCAAGGGAGAGTTTGCTGTGGGGGGAACAGCAGAGGGAGGCAGGGCCTGGGACAGTGAATCTCATGGGTCAGCTTGACTGGGCTGCGGGGCCCACGTGTTGCCCAGAAGGTATTTTGTAGGTGCAGTTAAGTAAAGGAGATGACCCAGAATAACATGGATGTAGGCTTCGTATAATCCGTAGAAGGCCTTGAAAATGAAAACTTGGAGTTTTCTGTAGAAGGGGGGATTCTGCATGAAGATCGTAACACAGAGGTCCTGCTTGAGTTTCCGACTTGCTGTCCCTTCTTCCTTAGAGTAAATTCTCTCTCGCAGTGCCTGGGTGGCTGTGTCGGTTGGACGGCCGACTCTTGCTTTCGGCTCAGGTCATGATCTCAGGGTCCTGGGACTGAGCCCCACGTTGGTTTCCACACTCAGCAGGGAGTCTGCATGAGAATCCTCTCCCTCTGCCCCTCTCTGCATGCATGTGTGCGTGCACGCTCTCTCCCTCTCAAATATTTTTTAAAAATTTTAAAAAACAAATTCTTTCTCCTTCTGTATATATATTCATATGTGTGTGTCATGTATGTGTATCTCTCCTATTGGTCTGTTTCTCGAGAGAACCCTGACTGATTTAGGACAGGCCATAGACAGGTTGGAAAGCTTTGGGCAGGATTCGGGTAGTTCTTCTCTAGCAAGCAGTGGAAGCCAGGAAAGGGTTTTTAACAGGGAGCAAGGCCGATCCACTCAGCATCAGCAGAGCACTGATCAAAGCCAGGTAGGAACCCAGGGAACTGGCACGGCAGGCCTAGAGGTTCCAGAAGCATCTGTGTCATGTTGCCCACCCTCCAGGGACCCCCGAGCCTCCCCCCATCTGATGAGCATGCTGTCAGCCTCCCTGATTTCCAGTGGTGGTTTTATGTGTTCATTCAACTTTCAGCAAATGCCTGCATCCACAGAGCGTGGCCTGCCTTACAGATGGATGTGGGCCAGCCACAGGGCATCTTTGACACCATTGTAGGCAGCCTTTCTATTCATTCGTTCAGTCAGTCAGTCAGCAAATATTTGAGGTCCTATTGTGCCTAAGCCCTACACTGTGCTCTGGGGATCCAGCAGGAAACAGAAGTGGCCCAGATCCCTGCTGCATGTTCTAGCAGAAGTGAGAGAGTAAGTTCTGTGGTAGAGTGATTGCTCTCACGACAGAGATGGCCAAAGGCGAAAATAAGAAGCTTCAGGGGGAGAGTTGAAATAGCGTGAGTTTGGCTTCTTGGACTGCGCAGCCCAGTGGCCCCGAGTTTCGATCCTGGCTCCTGGGCTCACTCCGCCCTTTTCAGAGCCTCCCTGTCCTCGTCAACAAAATGGACAAAACACCCAGCAAAATATCTAGAGGATTAAATAACAGACCGGAGTCTCCAGATCCCACAGCACTAGGCTATGCACCTGTTGTTTCTGTGTTGTTATTTTCCTTGTCACTATGTTTCCTTGTCCGTGAGGTTAAGTAACTTGCTTCCGATGTGCTTGTCGTGGGGCCTTCTGTAAACATCCCAGCAGGGAGGCTTGGGGTTGTGGTGCCTTATTCTGGGTTTCCTCTTAGATGCTAAGTAGTTGTAGCAAACAAACAAGAATGAGAGAATGAGCAGCAGGGGAGAGGATGAGCCGTCACTGCCAGCCTGAGGCTAGACCCCTTCAAGTGGCTCCCTCGTGATTAATTAGCCTGCCTCCAGCAGAGATGCTCCCTGGACCAGTGCCTCGGCGCCAGCCCTGATCATTCGCCCAGGTCCTCCCTCCCTCCTTTTTTCCCTCCCTCATGCCACACTGTCCACAAAATACTCCCTGAGGGCAGGTGGCCCTGCATGACCCCAGAATCCCGCTCCTCCCACAGCAGAGAAGGCTGGAAGCTCTTCACACGTCTGCTCCTTGCCACCACGGTTGAGCCACAGGGCCTGTGTCCGCACAGAATGGGAATGCCCTGCCACCCGTCCCGCAGAGCAGAGCAGAGCAGAAGTGTGAACACAGGGCAAGCCCTGTGCGATGCCAGCCCCCTGCATCTGTCTGGGCCACGCCCTGCCCCAGGAGGAAGCACCCCTCCCAGGCTTCAGTGTGTGACCCGCCCATCCCCCTTAGCCTGCTAGCCCGGTCCCCCAGGCTTCTTTCTCTGCCTCAACAGCACCCAAGCCCAGGGCCTTCCACAGGCCTCACTTTTGCCTGACTGTCCCTCCTCCCCGGCTGTCCGAAGCACCCCACCGCAGCAGCGTCTCCCTTCCAGAACTTTGCTCCTTTCCTTCAAAGCATGCATGAGTTTGTAATTTCTGTCGTGTTCTGTGCGTGTCATTAATCTCTTTCTCTCTCTCTCTCTCTCCCCCAGTCTTTCTCTCCTTCCCCTCCCTCCCAGCCCCTCCCCCTTCCTTTCCACATTCGATTTTCAAATGCCAGAAAGTAGGGATCACGCCTGTCTTCTCCACCGGTGTACACACTGCCCAGCACACTGCAGTTGCCCAGGAAATATTTCTGCCTGAATAAATGAATGCATCCGCAAATACATGTCTCTTAGTTCCTCTGCCTGTGGGCATGATCTAAGTGTATGTGGCTGAATTTTAGGCCAGATGATCAAGCTCCCTGATGGCAGAAATTGGCTCTGGTTCATCTTTGTATCAACCTCCCTCTTCTAGCATATGTCTCGGCACATAATAGGTACAACCCAAAGGATTAAGGACCAAAGGAACAATAATCCAGCATGCCATGGTCACCTCAGACCCTATGGGGTCCTGCCAGTGCTCTGGGCCATGAGGATTCCCAGGGGCCAAAGTCACTTGGCCCTAATTTAAGGAAACACCCATTCCAACTTGTCCTTAAAGCTAAGCCTGGGTTGGCCATTGACAAGCGGATTCTTACCCTGTTTCAACCCATGTCATCCAATTCAGCCATTTGGCGGTGGGTCTGCTGGGTGCCAGGCGGAGTGCCAGCACCTTGTGACTCAAAATGCAGCTTGCAGACCAGCAGTTCCTACCCTCACCCGGGAGCGTGTTGGAAATGCAGACTCTCCAACCCAGTGCAGACCTACTAGATTAGAATCTACCTTTTAGCAAGATCCCAGGTGATGCGTTCCCATGTTAAAGTCTGAGAAGCGTTGGGCTGGAGAGAAAGACAGAGGATCTGCCTCCGTGGAGCTCAAGGCAGCCCTTGCACTGTTGGCATCAGCACCATTCCAAGAGCAATGTCCCTTGACATAAGGGAGATTCGCCCAGGAGACCAGAGCAGGCATCGTAACCCATCTTAAAGATTTTGTCATTTTGTCCCAAGAGCAATAGGAAGTCCAGAGAGAAGTTTACAGCAAGGATGGGATTGAATGAATTGGCCCATGTTCCCTCTTGAGGGTAGTCATGACTTCTGTCATTCATGATCAAAACAAGACTTCCTTCTCGTCCTCAAGCACACTGGAGTGTCGGAGGAGGTGACCTCATCCTAGGTGAGCAGGTCAGTGCAGGACCCTGAAGTCCAGACAGGTCTAGGCTCAGACTTTGCCTGTCCAGGAGGAGTCTCTGTCTGTTGGTCCATCTCGGGTCTGAACCGTGGTCCCCGCCCGCAGGCAGTCATCCTGCTAGGAACCACAGCACAGTGCTCCAGGAACGCGCCCTTTTTCCTCAGCTTCCCGGTGCAACCCTGAATTAGGGTTCTCAGCAGGAATTGTGGCTCAGCTCTCCCGTGCTCTCCACTAGCTAAGTAAAGGCCATAGGGAACTGTGGTGAGATGAGAGTCAGAGAGACCTGGGTTCGAATCCTAGCTCATCCACTCATTTGCCCTGTGAACTTGGGCAAGTGTTTTAACATCTCTGAAATTATTGCCACAACTGTGAACCCTTGCCATGTGAGAGTACTGTGAGGTTTGGGTACAGAGTGAGTGCTTTATGTATTCGGGAAATGTTTATTAGACACCTACTGTACTCCAGTTCTGTAAACACTCGGAGGGTGGGGGGAGGTCCAACACTGGACAGTTTTAGGCAAAAGCCCTACTATCACAGAGGATGGTGGACCAGTGGGAAAGAGTGTCGTTTGTTGAATAATCACACAAATCAATATTAAGTAACAAATGTAGTATGTGCTTTGAGATGGGGGGCAGGGGAGAAGAGGAGCTACGAGAGAGTAAAACAGAGGCCCGACCTCGCCCAGAAAGTCGGAGGAGGGATGTCGGTGAAATGACCACGTGTGCAGCGTCTCTGGACCAGGTGTCACTGTGTGCCTCTCTTGCAGGTACCTGGAAGGAAACCACTTAACAGCCGTGCCCAGGGAGCTGTCTGCTCTCCGACACCTGACACTTATGTAAGGAGCCCGGCATGGGGGGCAGGGGGAACATGGAATGTTCTCTCCTGGGGAGGCTCAGGAAACTCATGTGGAGGGTAAAGGAGGATGGTCTGCGGGCTTCGAGGCATTCCTGCCCTTCCTCCTGGGGTGGAGCACAGAGAGGCAGCTGGCAGGCGTGAGCTGGTCTGACGTGCCTGGCCTTACCAGGGAGAACTACACACAGAAATACCCAGAGCCTGGCATCACTGACCGTCCACATCACCTTCCCCCTGGGCTTAGGGACAGGTGGGGGAGCCTCTGACTTTCTGGGGCCCAGTTAAATCAGGAGACTCCTCAGTCTCCAGGTTCTGGCAAGCTGTGGCTGCACTGATGTTTGCCAGGAGCTTAAATGAGCATCTCTTCTTCCTCCTCTCGTTGCCTAGAAAATGTTCCAAGTAGATGATTCAAACTGACGTCCCTTCGGGTGGCAGCTCCTACTGGCTCCAAGTCTGCCAAGGTCCAGAAAAAACTCCCAAATGAGGAGCGGGGCTGCGGGACATGGGTGGGGACCAGGAAACTGCGTGGTCCATGAGCTTTGTCCCTTGACAGCCTCACTGCCTTGCCAGGAGGGGACCCATAAGGGCACAAAATAATTCTTGGGGGCAAATGGTCACTGGAAGATCACCCTGGCTGCTCAGGGGGCAGGGAGCCGTCTACCAGGGGAAAAGGAACGTTCTTTCAGAATGAATTACTGTTACCTTGGGAAAGTGGGGCTACTGAAGAAAGGTGGAAGAAAGCCACCTGTCACCTCCTTCAGCCTGGCTTCCTATATATCCACCAAAAGAGCCTCTAGATGAGATTTCTACCCCTCAGTCCTGTGGGCATTTGGGGCCAGGTCATTCTTGCTTGTGGGGCTGTGGATGCTGTGGGACGTTGAGCAGCATCTCGGGGCCTCTACCCATGAGATGCCAGTAATGTCTCTCCCAAAGTGACAACCAAAAATGTCTCCAGACATTGCCACATGTCCCTGGGGAAGCAAACGTGCCCTGAGTTGAGAACCCAGCTGATTAATTTGTTTGTTCAGTACTGATGCTCCAAACCGCCCTCAAGCAATTAATTCAGAAGATCTGACTTATAAACCAGAGTGTCTGGACATGGCACCCAGGCCTCGGAGGGTGTAGGCACTCTCCAGGGGACTCTAATGTGCCGCTGCTTTTGAAAACCACTGCTTGGGATAGTTATTCCTGCTGAGAAGCTAGAGATTGTACTTGGCAGAGAACTACACCCCCACCGACGGCATTCCCTAGAAGAGAGAATCTGATAAGATGGGACAGATGAATGCCCGAAGTGAGAGAGGAGCAGTGGAAGGAAGGACTGACCTGGGGAAAGGGGCACTAGAATAAAGAGAGCTCACATGTTCTGTGTTGCTGGGAGGATGAAATGGAAGGATAGACTTGGAATTGGTTGACAAGGTAAATGGATGGATGGACGAATGGACAACAAATGCTTGAATGAGTGATCGAATAAATGTTGAATGAAAAAAACTGGACGAATGGGCGGATGGGTGAGTAGACAGGTGAGTGGATGGATGGACGGACGGCAGGCACACACAGATGTGCAAAAGCTGGCAATGAACCCCTGCAGATGCAACTAACAGTCAAGTGTGGCCCTTCTGTGTTCCTCTTCCTAGTGACCTGAGCAACAACAGCATCGGCACACTGACCAACCACACCTTCAGTAACCTGTCTCACCTCTCCACGCTGTGAGTACGGGGGGGCTGTGTCTAACGTGGGTCTGGCAGGAAGTGGCGTGTGGCCATCCTCTCTCCCTGCCCCCTCAGGCCTGTGTTCTCTGCTATGGTGGTCCTCAGGGCTATGGCTGCCCTCACATAGTGCAAACCTTAATCATCAGAAGGAAAACAAAGTAGGTCAGAACCCTACTGGCTGGGCGGTAAGAGAGGAACTAAGACCTGATTACTTCTGCAGAACGCCCTCTTTGGAATACCTTCTGGAGTTTGTGAATTTTCCTTCCCAGTGGAGGATTTCCCTTCACAATTATGTTTTCCTCAGACCCATTTATTTCCCATTAGCTCGGCACAGGGTGAGCACTGACCATTTGACAGTAGAGGGAGGCAATGGCAAAGCTGGTTAGGAGGCCAGCCTGCCGTGGAACACAAGAGGAAGCTGGGGAAACAAAGCCAGTGAACTTTCTGGAGGGTTGGAGAGCATTTCTCTTCCCTTTACTGTTGGGATGTTTTTTGTCAATATCTTAAACTGAAGTAGAGAAAGAAAGCATTTGCTTTGGTCCACAGCGTGGATGGTACACCCATAAGCAGCTGAGAATAGCTGTGGCCAAGAGCGCCCCATGTTTCCTTCCACAGGATCCTGAGCTACAACCGGCTGCGGTGCCTTCCCATCCATGCCTTCGACGGGCTGCGGTCTCTCCGGGTGCTGTGAGTACCCCAGCACCCAACTCCCACTGGGCTTCACCGAGTCACAGCGGGCAGTACTGACTGCTCCTATCCCCCCACCGACGTGTCCCCAGCCCAGCGCTCCTGCGGGCTCAGTAGGGTGGGGAGGGCGGGGTGGGGGGGCAGCCCACTACCACCCATGGACCAGGAACAAATCACAAACACCCGGAGATTCTGCTGCTTTTTGTGCCCAGTGAGATCAGCAGCACCTCCCTAGAGAGGATTAGCACACGCAGGTGTATTCTGTACCCCAGTAGAGCCCAGCGTGTGGCTTGTGGCCCCTGTGCTGATGAGCACGCCGCTGCTGGTCCCCCTGGCTTCCAAGGGCCAGCGTAAGCCCTGTGAACCTCTGTGAGGAGCGTCAGGGCTCACAACTAGAAGCCCAGAGACCTGATTCAGCTCACAGACAGCTACGAGTTAGCCAATGTAGAGTTAGTGGACTCACAAGCATCCTTTCAAAAGAACAAAGTTTTAGTAAGTTGCTAAGAGTTAAACATCAGAGGGCTTCTCATACAAATTCTCGTTTCTAATGTCTCTTAGAAAATGGAGAGGTGTGGCCATTGCAGGGCTTCCCATCTACATTCCTACAAGGCCAAGCAGCCCTGCCCCTTTAGATGGGGCTCCAGAGTCTGCAGCCTCCACACCCACCCCCTCCCCCATCACCATTATGACACCTGCCTCACCCTGTCCTACCCCGGGGTAGAGGGCAGCCGACTGAGGCGGGTGAGCTCCTAGCAAAAACAAGACGGACACAGAGTCTACCTCTTTCTAAGTGCGGCTTTGCCCCTCCCTAGCCATGTGTCTTCCGTAAAATACAGGTGGTAATTACCTCGTACGGTTTTACAAGGATTAAATGAGATGATGTATATACAGCCTTTAGCATAGCTCTGGTCCGTGGTAAACACTTTATAAATATTCACTTGTTACTATCAGTACTTGTATTACCTTACAAGAGCAGGAATGGCGCCTCACTGTGCCACCCCCATCCCGGGGCCCTGTTGTCTGTCATCTTTGTGCCTTGTCATCTTGCATATTTTGTTGGCAAAGGAAGATCCTTTGAGTGATGTTCCCATGAGGACAGAAAGGCCACTTTTCATGGCCATTGCCTCATATAGCCCTTTGCAACAGTGCCATGAGATTGAGGGGATTGTGCCCATTTTAAAGATGGGGAAACTGAGGTCCGGGTTGTAACTGGCCCAGAATCCAGCCATCAGGAGGCTACAGCATCCAGCCCCCTGACTCAGAGCCCTGGGACCCTTTCAGGATCCACTAGCGATCAGCACCCAATGAGCCCGTCCACTCCAGAGCCTCCGGGCTGATGTGATTTATCAGAGCCCACAAAACACTGGTGTCAGCGACAACTCCCGCCACATGTCATCTGCGCTGTTATTAAAAATCAATTCTCTCGGGGCAAAGAAGTGCCCGCGCTGACAGTGTGCAATCTGTTATTGTCACTTATTTATTACCCGCCTTCTCTGGGGAGTTTGGGAATGGAAACATCAGCAGAACCATTTCCCTGTTTCTGGTTGAACACAGCGGTAGATGGGCTCCTCCCATTGGCCGGGGCTGGGGTAGACCTGCTGCCCCCTCCCCCGTCCCACCGTCCCCTCCCCAATCCCAAACTATTGTCTCCCACCCTGGTCTTCCAGTTCTCTGCATGGGTTTGCTGCCAAATTCGAGCGGTTCCAGTGCGGCAACCCAGCACAGGAAAGGGAGGGAGCCTGAGAGTGCCTGCCTGTCTATTTGTCTAGTCTCCCAGGGTGTCCACGTGAATATCACTGGGGTTTCCTGCTCTCTGGGCACCTCGTCTGTCTCACTCCAGACTGCTCTCATTCGTTCATCGGGAGCGCACAGCAAAATACCACATACCTCTGCTTGTTTCTTGAATTAAGAATTAGTAGGCTTATGGCATCATCATTTTAGAATCATGGGATCTCTTAGATAATAAGTGGTCTTAGAGGCCCTCGTTGCAACCATCTGCCTCAGTGGGGAGCAACCATTTTCTGCATAAAGGCCAATTCAGGAAAAATAAAAATGTTTATGGACAACGTTTCTTTTATGATATTTATCTCCTTTCCCTCAGTAACTGCACAGCTAGGAATTTATGCTAAGGAATAATACAGTATGAGGGAAAGGTCCTCTGCTTTAAGATCTTGTTGCTCTGTTATTTTCAACCTACATTTTATATAGTACCCACAAGCACCACAGTGGGGAAATGTTTAAGGAAAAGCATAACGCAGGCGGCCAATGAAAGGCAATTATTAAAAGAGGTAAAGATGAAAACAAGGTAGCAGCGTGGGGAAGTGTTTACGACATAGCCTTATGTGGAAAAGTGAACCTAATTGGTATATATGTTACAATTATAACTTGCCTACCTTTCTCCTTATAAAGAAGGACTATAAGGGAACATAGACAAATGAAAAAAGAAATCATTGATCGCTAACCGCTAATGTGAAGTTGTTTCTGTAATAAAAGAAGGCAGAGTAAAAGATGAATGAATATAGTAGGATATTCGCAATTTAGAGGGTTAGGGGGGAAAGGTAGTTTTTGGGAAATCAGGAGTTGTAATAGCTACAACTACATTTGAGCATTTATGTCTTTTCTCATTTCTAAATGGCTTCATTACTTTGATGAAAATTTCAGAAATGACCAGAGATCCACGGCTGCTGGCAGTTTGGGGTAGAGGAAAAGAATGAGCATCAGGTTTAGCCAAAGATAAGGGCCAAAAAGTATTCTGGAAAGATGTGAGAATTTTAGAGTGAGAGGGGGTGTGTGTGTGTGTGTGTGTGTGTGTTGGTGGGTGGATACGAATACATATCTGAGACAGGAGAGTTGTCAGGGAACCCTGAGTACAAAACGCTGGGTGAAAATTGGCTTTTCCTCATTTGCTCCTAATCTAAAAATAGCTAGAAGAGAACATTCTCATGGACATTCTAGTTCTTCTTCACGGATCTGTGTGTTCCCTGATCTTTGCCCCACACTGAGCCACATGCCTTGTTGCGTGTGTGTGGTCCCAACTGTCAGTCCCCAGCCCCAGCTGCAGGAGGGACACCTGGAATCAGTTAGCTCTGCTCATGAGGGAGGGAGTGGGATTATCAGTCACCATCCTCAGTATTTTTAGCCCCTCGTCCCTGAAGGAAGATGGTGCTTGCTATTTATGTGCACCGGGCTGTTCATCCCCGTTCTACCAATTGGATGGGTCCTCCCTATAGCATCTTGCAAAGGGCTCCACTGTCCTTTGCTTGAGTACCTTTAGAGACCAGGAGCTTGCTCCCTTCCCAGATAACCCCACTCCGTTAAGTAAGTAAGTTAGTTAGTTAGTTAGTTAAGAGGGAGAGAGAGAATCTTAAACAGACTCCACACCCATCGCAGAGCCAGACACAGGACATGATCTTGAGACCCTGAGATCATGACCTGAGCCAAAATCAAGAGTTGGGCACTTAACCAACTGTGCCACCCAGGCATCCCAACCCCATTCCATTTTTTTTTTAAGATTTTCTTTATTTGTATTTGAGAGAGAGTGAGAGGACTCAAGCTGGGAGAGAGGCAGAGGGAGTAGGAGAAGCAGGCGCCCCAAAAAGCATGGAGACTAAGTCAGGGCTTGATCTCCATACCCTGGGATCATATCCTGAACCCAAGGCAGACGCTTAACAACTGAGCCACCCAGGCGCTCCAGTCCGACTCCCTTTTGACTGACTGTTGAACATTAGACAGTTCTGGTGAGCCAAAAGGTGATTCCTTATGACCTCTAAACCCTGGTTCTGGTTTGGCCCTCTGGTGCTACCAAAAAATAAAATTAATTTTGAATTTTAGAAATGGGAAGTGAGTCTCAGAAATTATTCTAACCTGAGGGTGTCCGTGAAGTGGCTGCCTTCAGCTCGGGGCATGAGCTCAGGGTCCTGGGATCAATCCTCACATTGGGCTCCTACTCAGCGGGAGTCTAGTGGGGAGTCTGCTTGCCCCTCTTCTCCTCCCCGCTGCTCATTCTCTCCCCCGCCCACCAAATAAATAAAATCTTAAAAAAATTATCCTATCCAAACCTCTTGTTTATAAGATAAGGAGACAGATTCCGAAAGTCTTAGTGACTTGTCCACATTCACTTATTTATCCCTTTCTAAATGCCCACTATGAGTTGAATACTGTGCTAGATACCAAAGAGGAAAATAATGAAACACAATTCCTGTCCCCAGAGAGCTCACGGTCTCGAAGAGGAAACAGACAAGTAGATAACCTCCTGCCACACGTGTGGTACCTGGGAGGGAGCCACGGGACTACACGGGAGAGGCACGTGACCCAGTCCTGGCCATCCACTGAGAAGGCTTTCTGAGAGGAAAATTGTAATCACGGCTGACAGTTATCAAACCTTCTCTGTGTACTACACAGCCTGGGCTACATGCTTTAGTTAATCATAGCCTCTTCTCATATCCACCCTCTGAAGAATGTACCACGATTATCACCATCCCTCAAACCAGGAAACAGGCTCAGCAAGGTTGGGTCACTTTGCCAAAGTGGAGTGGAGAATATTCTAGGCCGGGACAGAGTCCTTGAAGGAAGGGCATGTGCATGGGGACCCCCAAGGAGCAGCAGTTGGGAGGGGAGTGCGGCTTCTGGGGGCTGGAGCAGGAAGCAGTGCTGCAGGACTAGCCCCCAAGGCAGGAGCAGAAGCCCGGTGGGAACCAGGCTCCCAGCAACAAGCCTAGTCCTCTTGCCACCACATTCTCTCCTTCCCAGCGAGAGGTTATCTCTTTTCCTTGCTGCCCATTTAAGACTTTCCTTGATGACTGGAGGGACATGGCCTAGAGAGTCCTCTGATGAGAGTTAAAGAGTGTGGTGGAAAGAGACACGGGCCGGAAGGTGATGGGCACAGCAGGGTCGCTCTTCCAAAACCCGAGGTGTCTCTTCTCCAGCCTGGGAATCTGACTCACTACTGCCTTTGCAAGGTATAGACTTCATAGCTTCAGGCTTCCAGTGTGTGGGGGGAATGTTTTGAGAGGGCTAGCCCCAAAACATGTCCCGGAGCCTCGAGGGGACGGAATCATGACGATGCTAGCCATCATCGCAGCTCACATGAGTGAGTACGTGTCCCAGGCAGGCTCTGCACTGAGCTCTTTGCCATCTGAACCTCTTACATTGTATCTTTAATCTCTGCGACTGCTTTAGGAAACAGTATGTTCGATCCCTTCCTGACTAAAGGAGGAGAAAATAATTTCAGACCATCTTAAGCAGGAAGATAATTTCTCAATGCAGGTAACTGAAATAGTCAGTAGTAGACGTTACATTCTGGGACTGGATGTGGGAGCGCCCGTGGTACTATCAGAAATGTGCCTCTTTCTGCTTTTCCAGGTGAAGCTGTCTCTGTACTAACAGTTCCAGAGAAAGCCCCAGAAATGTCTCACACTGGTCCACGTAGGTCCCATACTCAGCCTCCAACCCCTCTCAGTGACTCTGGGCTGACGCTGACTTGGGCCATCATTGTGCCCATGTGGCCAAGCCAGATGGACTGAGAGGTGGGGAAAGGAGACTCCCCCATGGAAAAAGGAGGAACTGTTACCCAAAAGAGATTGATGCCAATCAGCCCACACCCCTGAAAAGATATCTACTGCGAGTGGATCCTAAGAATTCCTCCATTTGAGAGATCAGAAAACTGAAACACAGAAAGATGAAGTCCCTTGAATCAGGCAATCACACAGCCAGCGGTGTTCAGAATAGGGACGCACACCCAGGCGTTCTGATCTAGAACTTAACCCTCAAGTCACCTGAGAGTGACCTAGCCTGCTCAGAAGAGAATCCGCCCACCCACCCCCATCCACATACAGGATAGGGTGATGGTCGTCCCTGCCATCTGTCACACGAACCACGAGCACCTGCCTCACATACACATACTGGGAGCACCTGGGGGTCTGGAGACCTGAGGTTCAGGCAACCCAGAACTATCATGAGAAGGTTCCGCTTTCATGTTACTCCAAGTGATGCCGTCATCTGTACCCCAAAATGCCCAAGTTTGGGCCTTAACACATCCTAAGAGTCAGCAGGGAAGAAGGAGTCCCAGGCCCTTGAAGATGAGTTGTCCCACTTCCCTGACAACCCTGAGGATGGTGGCTGGACAGGCAAGAGTCTTTCTTCGGGGGCCAAAGCGGGAGGGAGAACCTGCAGCGTAGACAGATTTCTTTAGTGCTGTCCCCGTAAATTACAGCCCCGTTCCTCTGCAGTTTATGGAGATCTCAGGGGCTCAGCTCGTAATAAATGGGAGTGTGACTTGCAGGAGTCACAGCGCCAAAGCTGCCTTTGGGTCATTTGGTGTTTTTAAATTAGGGCTTCGTGCCTCTCCAGGGGCCCAGGCCTCATTCAGAAATGATTAACAACGGGGCTGGGTGCATTTGCTGAACAGCAAGCAGCCATGAAGTCATCCCAGCTAATAGCAGGCAGGAGCCGGTATGATTCATAAATAACCACATGCATTCCAGACTAGATGGTACTGGTGTTAGGAAGTGCTTCTGGCCCCTTCTTATCCAGAGAGTGAGAAGCTACCTCCAGCTCTCTTTGGAGGACTGGGTACCTTCTTCCTGCTGTCCTGGGGAGAGGGAAGGGGAAGGGGCTTGAGGTGATGAGGGCAATGACCTAGGGCAGCTAAATGTGGTTCGGAGGACTGAAAGCATGCGCATCACTTGGGAGTTGGTTAGAAATGCAGCCTCCCATGAACCATGAGAGACTGTGGACTCTGAAAGGCAATCTGAGGGTTTTGAAGGGGCAGGAGGGTGGGAGGTTGGGGGAGCCTGGTGGTGGGTATTACGGAGGGCACGCATTGCATGGAGCACTGGGTGTGGTGCATAAACAATGAATTCTGTTACGCTGAAAAGCAATTAAAAAAAAGTGACATGTTAAAAAAAAGAAAAAAGAAATGCAGCCTCCCAGCACCCCCATCCAGATACCAGATACATGGGATCAGAGCCCCGGAGGATGGGTCTCGGAAATCTGTTGGCTCCGGCGCTCAGTCTGTCAGAGAGGCTCTGTTCTGTGTTAAGTGTAATTAAGCTCCTGTCTATATTCCAGCTCAAAGCCCAGGGCAGACTATCAGCTAAAACGAAAACAAAAGGGCAGATTCATTAGTTAGGATCCTCTTACACTTCCACAGTCACCTCTCATCACCCCTTTGTTTGGTGGGCTCCTTCCCAGCACAGGCGGCCGTGTGCAGTAGTAGAGGTCACCAGCGGAGCCCGTGAGTGTCTGTGAATTTCACCTACCATGCATTTCACGGGCCAGACCTAAGGGAGTCATCGGAGTGGGGACTTTCTATGGGTGTTTGATGATCAGTCCTTCAAAGGAGGGTGTAAGCCATGAGTTACGGATTTACTGGTGCCACCTGAGTGCTGGCGCAGTGTGCGTTTCGTTTTTCTCGTGGATCTGTCCTGCAGCCATTTACTATGCCATCATTCTGCAAGTGAGAATGGCTCCCAGCTCTTGCCGCATGAGGTGGAGAGGGGTGTGATGGATACCAAGCACGTCGCCTGGCCTCTTGCACATGCTGTCAGAAAACGCACTCGGAGGCACGCAAGCACCAGATACGTTTGCGTCATGGCAAACGCAAACCCAGATGAGTGTCCAGCTCCATGGACTCTCCCGGGGACCTGAGCGCCCCCCTCCCTCTGTCACCTGAGCTGGGATTCATAACATTTCTCAGTCTGCCCAAAATCTCTCTGGGTGAATGTGAAGGGAACTAATTTATTGATCTGTACCAGCCATTTTTCAAGACCCTTTCACATTTATGAATAATGGTTGGTCATTTAGCACATAGAAAATGCTAGACTTTGTATGGATTAATGCACCCACAACCACCTTCTCTGACAAATCTGTTTGCTTTCATTCCCGCCTTACAATAGGCAACTGAGGCACAGAGAGGTAAATAACTTTGGCCAGAGTCACACAGCTGGTAAGTGGCAGAGTCAGGAGTTGAAGGCAAGCAGCCTAGCTCTAGAGCTTAGTCTCGACCACGGTTCTTCCCCGTATCTCTCCAGTGCCTCCATTATATAGACATCTCTCTCCATGTTTCAGGTGCCAAAACAGAGGCTCGGAAGGGTAAAGCTAATGCACCCAGGATCCCACAGCTAAAAGGGACTGGTTTCTCCTTCCACCCCGGGCCTGTCAGATTCAAAACTCCATTCTCATCTTCCTCAAACCCTCTAGCCCCCCACCCCCCACCACCCGCACTGCTGAGCTGGGCATGGAAATAGGCACACACCCGCCACGGAGGAGGCACCTCCTTCTAGGAACAGTGGGGCTCTGAGTATAGCCGAGAGGCACTGGGGCCAGCCTGGGACCCCAAAGGCATGCTGAGCTCAGAACCGTAACTGGGGCTTAACCTCCGCCCTGTGCTTCTCTTCAGGACCCTCCACGGCAATGATATTTCCAGCGTTCCCGAAGGCTCCTTCCGCGACCTGACATCTCTTTCCCATCTGTAAGTAGCCTTAGTTCTCCTTGGTGTGGATCCACTGAAGACAGAGTATCATGATCGTGCCAGGGATCATGCCGTCCCTGTACCCATTTCAGTATATGTTCTTTCCAGTACGCGCAGAACGCGTTCTATAAAAACGTGCCCACGTGGTACACCTCGTGTGTTCTCTGCCTCAGACACCTTCAGGGGCATCATCAATTATGTAAATAATGTAAATGTTTAATAAGAAGAACTAACATAAAACTCTTACTATGTGATAAACACTTTAGATGAATTATCTCATTTACTTGTTACAGCAATAAAGCATTTCTATCCCCTTATTACACATGGCGAAACTTAAAAATTGAGAAGAGCTCACGACTTTGTCCAAGGGTTGCACAGCGAATAAGCAGCAGAGCCCTGGTTCAAATCCTGGTTCCCCTTGACTCTAGAGCACAAACTCGCTACCACTCGGCATGAGGTGCTCCCTCCCCATTTTATGCGGGGGAAACCGAGGTCTGCGCGTATTAGCTGTTACATACCTCTGCCAGTGACCATTTTTGAGTCTGTATACCAACTCCATGCATATTTAATTATTTTCATAGTGCATGCATATACTGTGATACTGATGCATTATGTATGCACCTTATAAAACATTCAAGAAGTAGAAATGCTAAAGCATATGATTTTTGAAAGAAGCAAAAGTTCTTATATTTTCTGTCTGGACACCCCTGTGCAGAGGCCTGCACCAGCCCGTGCCATCCCCCCTCCTGTGCATTTTTAAGCTGACTGGTATAGTCAGCTTCTACCCCTTGGGTCCTGTGACTGGCCTAAGAATTAGATGAACATAAGACAGAGCAACAGGAGAAAAGCATACAAAGGTATTTGGTATTTTTATGTGTACGTGGGAGTCTTTAAAAGGAAAATGAAGACCCGAAGCCACCATTGGGCCCAAAAGCTTATATACATGTTTATATAAGGAATGATAACTTGTGGGGATGGGACAAGACAAAGGGCCTTGGGCTGGGGCAGTCTGTTAAGGGGAGGTGGCCAGGAAATATATCGAGGGACTGTTGGAAGATCAGGGTTATTTGAACAGGCTTGTTTGTAGGGGTCCATTTTGGCATTGACTCCCAGGCTCTAGTGGTAAGAATCTTCTCTTTTTGATGCAGGGAAGGTGGCTTTCTCACGGGAAACTTTATGACTTGCTTTTAGGTAGAAAGAGGGAGGTCGGGACGCCTGGGTGGCTCAGTTGCTTAGGCCGCTGCCTTTGGCTCGGGTCCTGATCCCGGAGTCCTGGGATCGAGTCCCGCATCTGGCTCCTTGCTCAGCGGGGAGCCTGGTTCTCTCTCTGCCTCTGCCGGCCATTCTGCCTGCTTCCGTTCTCTCTCTCTCTGACAAATAAATAAATTAATTAAATCTTTAAAAAGAAAGAAAGAGGGAGGTCAGAGAGCCCCTCTAGCACCTGCCATTTCTCAAGTACCTTTAGCTCAATATCATCAATATACGGACGCAGAATATGTAGGGGTGGCAGGCTCTGAGCCCTTTCTGTGGTCTGAAGCTTCTCCCTAGGTTGCTGTGTACCAGCACCTTCTCTGTAGAGTAGACCCTTCAGCAGGGCAAGTGAGCTGGAGAGTCAGCCGGCCAAAGTTCGAAGCATCCTGGAAGGGCTGGGATTGGGGTTGAGTTGAGGATTGAATCTTAGCAGGGCAGGTGTGAGCAAAACCTCAGACGTGGGAGGGCCTTAGGTGGGGTGGAAACATCTGGAGAGATTGGAAGGACTATCTGGAGTCTGGTGGAAACTAGCCCAGTGGAAACTACTTCTCCAGTCAGACACCCCTAATCCTGCCAGAGTCTGAAGATTCTGTTTTTCCATGGAGCCTGTGGGCCAAGCTGAGCAGGGGGCCCTGACTTCTTGCTCTGCCTTCTAGGGCGCTGGGAACCAATCCTCTCCACTGTGACTGCAGTCTGCGCTGGCTCTCAGAGTGGGTGAAGGCGGGGTACAAGGAGCCCGGCATCGCCCGCTGCAGTAGCCCCGAGCCCATGGCCGACAGACTCCTGCTCACCACCCCCACCCACCGGTTCCAGTGCAAAGGTACCTGCTGACCCTCCCCCGCCCCCCCCCCCCCCACAGCTCTGCTCTGTCTCCGACAGCCCGTCAGAGCTGGGCATCTCAACAGATGGGACTTCTGCAACCACTGCCCCGTCTCTTCCATGGACCACCTGGAGAGACTCAGACGCTTTGTCATCTCTCTTCCAGGTCCCTCTGCTGGCATCCCTGTGTGTTCCTCGCTGACTTCTTTCTCTATGTAGTTTTGCACAGAGAAAACTCTTTAGCCTGCGTTTCTTTACCCAACATTCTTAAAGAATAAGCATTTTCCCATTTTTACTACGGCAAGCTTTTGGTACATGAGATTTTAATCGACTATATCATTATGATAACAAACCGCTACTGAGTTCTTATGTGCTGGGCATGATGTTAAGCCCTTTTTTGTGTGTTATTTCATTTAATTCTCAATTTCCAAGTATTTATTTAATTCCCCAACACTCTCGGTAGACTTCAGTATTACCCTTATTTTTAAAAATGAGGAAGCTGAGGCTTACCTAGGTTAAAGGACTTCTCAAGACTTGTCTTGGGAGGCTTCCAGGTCTTTCTGACTCTAGAGTTCACACTCTTCCCACCAGGCTATATATACTATTCTGCCATAACTTCTTTTTTTTTTAAATTTTTTATTTTTTTTAATTTTTATTTTTTATAAACATATTTTTATCCCCAGGGGTACATGTCTGTGAATCGCCAGGTTTACGCACTTCACAGCACTAACCATAGCACATGCCCTCCCCAATGTCCATTACCCCACCCCCCTTTCCTGACCCCCTCCCCCCAGCAACCCTCAGTTTGTTTTGTGAGATTAAGAGTCACTTATGGTTTGTCTCCCTCCCAATCCCATCTTGTTTCTTTTCTTCTTTTTCTACCCCCCTAGTCCCCCATGTTGCATCTCCACTTCCTCATATCAGGGATATCATATGATAGT